>CM063502.1:147497885-147505385 GCA_032207245.1 Pardosa pseudoannulata
TATAATTAATCTGTGGCCATTAATGGTTTTTAATTTTTAAGAAAGTTCTAGCATTCTGAAAATTTCTGATAATTTTTTCTTTTAAAGTCAAATTGTTCTTTTATAGCACACTGTTATATTACATTTTTTTTTTCATTTTTTGTTCTTTATGTATATTTTATGTATCTAAAATATACCATATTACATATTTTACAGGCACTCACTGTGAAAAGTTCGTGATTCGAATTCCATATAAACCACTGAGTCAGAGGATGTTAGAAGAACCCTTTTGGTTAGGCCTTATTACAGTTTTTAGCGTTTTGTTAATTATTCTATTTGTTTATTGCATCAAACGAAAGTTTGCCGACAAAATAGAAAAGTTTTTGGCGGAAGAAATCGAACGAAGCAAATATCGTAAGTACCAACAGAAAATGTATTTATTGCCATTTTCTATTTTATCTATTCTAAAAGTTTAAATAAATTTTCTATTTTGTACATTTAGTTTCTGATTATTTCTTGATTATTATGACTGTTTGAAGGCCATTTCAACTATAAATATTTCTATCCAAAATCAAATAATATGTACTGAAAATTATAAAAAAATAAATACCTTAAGAGTTTCTAGAAAATGTGGAAAATGAATAGTTAAAAATCCATCAAACTGTGTTCGTGCCACATCATTATATTGTGGTATCTCTCTGCTTTTGCGTAAGCACCGTTGATTATTTTTCATCCATCTCAACTTACATATGTTTAAATAAAATCATGAAAAACATTTAAGTAAATAATCTACCTTTCGTAATAAATTTAAACGTTCATTTACATTTTTAGAATCATCTACAAGTGTTGCGTGCTTTAGTATTAACGTTGCAATTCTCCGAAAAACGTCGAATTAACACAAACATCATTTATACTTTAAAGTGTTAAAATATAATGAAAACAAAATTTTAATCTGTAATGGCCTCAAAAATGTTCAACTTTGAAGATTTCTTAGCCTACACAAAAATGCATAAGATTCTCTTGTTATTATTAAGAAAGAATTATCTTTGGTGCTTTCTTTAGTGTTACATTTTAAATGTGCATTTTTGAATTACACTATTATTTTTTCTCTTTGAGTATCTGAATTATTCAGAAACAGCAATGTCACTTTTTAAAGCAATTGTGGTAGATAATTATTTTTATATGTATAAAGCAGACATTTTGTATATTGTTAATGACTACTTGAATATAAATAGTAAATATGGTTTATTACTTAAGTATTAAAATGAATATTTTCTGTTTTTCAGAGCCTTCACCTCCAGCTACTAGATATAGTTTAAGCTCTACGCAACCGAGTCTTACGCCAGGGAATCAGAGTCCACAGACTAATCCTAAATCATTGTTTAACCGAATACGTAAAAATAGCCTGCTTAGCGCTGCATGTAGTCCTAGTCCCACTGCTGACAGAGAGCAGTCTAGGACTTTCAGTTTCGATGATATTCTTCGCAGAGTACATTCTTCAAAACGCAATAGATCTACTTCAAACAATCCGTCTTCTAGGTTTGTTAAAAAACCATTTTATACAATCATATTTATCAGCTCATATTCAAACTTCTTTTATTGGGGAGGGAACTTCTTTTATCCATCTACGAGGCTTTCTAACTATGTCTAAACGACAGAGTTAGAAAGCATCGTAGACGGATAAATTTTTGTATAGGGCATGGTATTTTCTACATTATAATATGATACAAGTGCGTATTATAATTTAAAAATCGCATAAAAGGCAAAATATAGTAATCATGATGAAAAAATTTAGAAATATATGGAGTTTTTTTTCTATCTATTGATCTATGGAAAGACTGAACTCTCCCCTTTGTGTTTGCCACTGATCATCTATTTAGTCTTCTTGCATCAATAGCAAAAAAAGGTTTTTGTCTAAGACATTCCAAAAAGACTCTGTATGCTATCGAAGTTTAGATTAAATTTCAATATGCAATTGTTAACAAATTGTTTATGCCTTCAAACCTCTGGATGATTGGAGTTTAGAAACGATTTATTTAAAGTTTTCACATCATGAAACTTAAGGAAGCGTTATTTTAAGCCATAATTCAATAAAATGAAATATTTTTTCTCACCTTATGAGTATTATCATGAAAGTTGCTGCGCCTCATTTCATTTTTATGGAAAATATATTTTACCCTTTGTTTACATATTTTATTTTTTGTTATATAATGTTATATATATTTTATATATGTTTATACATTTTACTTTTTAATAACGAACTGTTTTTAAACCAATATATTTCTCCTTTTTATTTCCCTTCTTATATCAAAAGACAATATTTGAACCATAAGTTGGAGTTATTTTCACATTTTACACCCCACGTTTCATATAAACTAGAAAATTATTTTAAAAAATAATCTATTCATATTTTAAGTAAAGAAATATTTATTATCTCTTGAGTATTTAAAATCCAATTACGTATAAAATTATATTACATCCTTTCCTCTACAAGATTTCAACTTATGTTTACTTTATAGGATATTTAAAAGCAGCAAATTTGGGATATTTTTACTCTCCTTAAAATACGCAAAACAATTTTAAGACTTTTATACTAAGTTAACAAAAGTTTGTTTGAATCATGAAATGTTTTACTTTTCATGTAGTATACCCAAAAATATTGTGTGTTAGGATGTGTCTTTTTCTGTTTTTAAAATCAAAACAAGTTTTATTTGCAGATTTTCCCTAATTTTCTGAGATGAGTCTCTGATTTGTTTCTTCTAAAATCAAAATAACTTATTAGATCCATTGTAAAATCTCGTAATTGTCTCAATGAATGTTTTGTAAACTTGAAACAAATAGTTTAGAGATTTGATCCTTCTTTTAATGGAAATTTTTGTTTTCAGATCCTGAATTGTGATTTTTAATGCCAATAACCATAACTTAATAATTTGCAAGAGCTTATGATTCAAGAATTTGATCAAACATTTTCCATGTCTTGATTAGAACATTAATGATATATACTATTATAAATATACACTGTTATTATCACTCAGGTATCACTCATGAACTTAAACTATATCAATCATGTTACCCATCTTATCTGGCACGGATACTTTTTTCTTAAGTAATATTTTCCGCACTATCATTCAGTATTACACGGAAAAGAAACAAATCCATTTTCTATTATTTATGTTATATTTAACAGAATTTCAATTAAGATTATCATACCATCCTAATCTTAACGAAGAAAGCATGAGGGCAATGAAATGAATATAAAGCTCTATAACGTATTATAATTTCATGACCATAGTGTAAACTATGATGTCAGTAAGTTTTTATTTATATTTCGGAGAAACTTATTTCTGAGAATCGTATTCATTATATTACAGAATATAACATAGAATATGAAGCATTTACTGAAGCGTATTTTGTACCATGGAATTACCAAACTTTAACCGTAATTACTTTAACATAATTTTTTACTTTATATGATCAATCATATAAAGGAAAAAATGATGTTAAAATAATATATATCTATCGGTAATAAAATAATATAATCTATCGGTAATATTTGGAATAGTAAAAATGTTTTAATTCTATATAACACTAATTTTGGATATTAAGTGTGATCAATAGTAAATTACATTTTGTACAAAAATTATAGAGTGCAAATAAATATGCATAGTCCTAATTTGATCATTTAGTCAATATTTTTGTATATGATTTAAGCTTGTTTGTTGAGTTTTATTTTTCCCACCTAAAAATCATCAAGATGTGTCTTAAAGTTTTTAAAATATATCAATATGGGTAATTAATATGTTAGTTAACAGAAGTATTTGTGTAAGCTATATCAAAAAGAATAACTTGTACCTTAAAAATTTATTTATAGTGGTGCCAGTACTTCGGCAGGCCAAGACACGTCAAGGGAAGATGCAGCAAAGAAAGAAGAAGAGAAGTCAAGAATTCTAGCGTCTCTAGTCACATCAAACAAAGAATCTGCTTCTAGACGAATGAGTCTGGATGAATTTTTCAGAATGAGTGAGCGAAAACTGCAGCTAAGTGCAAAACGAGCAAATAGTACAACGGAAAGTACAGATTCCGAGGGTAAGTTGAGATGTATAAAAAACTATATTTGGAAAAGTATTATATATACTAATGCTATGTAATAATTGTTTTTATTTCTAAAAATAACAGGAAGAAAAGAGACAAGCTTCATTTCCATTCCGTCACCAAAGACTCTGAGACAGTCATTTTCAGAGATCCAGTGCATTCGGGAACAGTCTGTTGAATACATGTCTTCATCAGAAAGTTTAAACTGTGAGCCTAGTACGAGTGAGATACAAGCTGATGTGTCTCCAAATCCTCCATTTTACAGTAGCGATGCAAAAAGTCAAGATGAAGAAAGCATCAGAAAGTCTCCCGAGAGTCCAGTAGTTTCAGTACATTCAGCAAATCCTAGTCCAACTCCTACTGAGCAATCCATTACACCATCTGTCAGCATTATAATCGATCAGTGTGACTCAGAGACAAAAAACGATTCTGAATCGGATGAAAAAAAACTGTGATAATGAAACAAAAGGGAATTGTGAAAATTTCAGACCACTGAGCCCAGCCATATCAAGGAAGAGTTCCTACCTCGAAGTGCCTCATCCAATCCCTGCTATTCATGTGTTCTCTGCTGAAGCAGATGAACCTCAGAACAATTGTGAATCTACAAACTGTTCACCAAAACCTGAGAGAAGTGATCATACATCTCCTTGTAAAAAAGATTTCGTGCAACCTCGAAAATATTCTGTTGATTTACCAATGCCAAAAATTTTAATTACTGCCAATATGAGTTCGTGTGATTCAGACGAAGCTAGCCCTCCCAGAACGCCAAATCCCAATAAATCCATGATGTACTTAAGCCCTTTAGCCGTAATATCTTCTACAACCGATAGAACAATTTCAGAATCTAATCTCAGCACATCAGGTTATTCATCTATTTCTAGTCCCGGTCTTTCGCGTTGTAACTCGAGTAGCCCCATATCAGATGAAGTAGATCACCACCATCACCCAAACTGCAATCGTAAAGCTGATTTGCAGTCGCCAAAAAAGCCTCACGGACTGCAAATGACATATCTGAGCGTCGGAGGAAACGATAAGGCATTTTTCTTCCCTCCTACGATCGCATGTCATTGCCATACTCCAAATCAATCTGCCCCAGTAGTTTTTGAACCAAAGAGTACCCCAGCAGTGCCAGCAGTATGGACGCCTGGAAAGCATAGACTTCTTTATAAAAGAAACTCGTATCAAACAACTAGCACTGATGACTCAATTGATGACGAAGGTATTGGGATGGATACAATAGACTTTAAAATTCGTAAAGGTGAGGTACGAAGTGCTCGCGATTTAGAAATGTACATAGCTGCTGAAAAGACTACAACTCTTCAAGTGCCATCACCACCTTTGTTGATGGAATCCAGTAAACCAGATTTATTAGCATGTTCTGTAAATAAGCAACCTGGTAATGGATGCAATTTTAAGGGGAGCCCTAGGACTGGAACTCGAAAAGGGGACAAACCCAAAAAGCATAGTGATAAACACCGGCGAAGCCCTATCATGTCTCCGGCAAGTACGCCGGTCAAAGATCATAGCGATAACGCAGAATCTCGCATCCCTCGCAATTCTTCCCGCACCAGTATGAGTGGTCCTATGGTATCTTCTTCAGAAAGTGATGAAGCTGAAGGATATCTAGGCACTCGCCAGAAGAGCCAAAATAGGCGGTCTAAAAAACAGCATGAAGTTAATACAACTGGGCACAAACAACCACTGGTTTCGATGCCTTCTCAAGATAGCAGTGGACCCAAAACGGACAAAAGCTCAGATGCAACAGGCCGCTCCAGTCCTCTCTCAGAAAGCAACGGGGATTCCGCCCCGATGGATTCCCGATCACCCGCATCTTCATCCTCAGAATCCCTCCCGTCCACAAGAGATTCAGCAGCCTCTGATAAGGTATTTCAATTAATACAATATCGCTTTGTATTTTAAGGCAGTCCAAATTCACATTTATATTCTACTTTCTACTAGTTTTGAAAGGAACAAATTTATTTCTCAATCAATGCATTTTGCTATTGTCAGACTGAAAAGGCATCTTTCTTTGATTTACGTCGCTGTAAAATTCTTTCTTCATAATGATTATAACAATTTTATTTTTAGAGAGAAACACTATTTTTTAGTTTAAATTTCAATTTCCATGTCATACTGATATTTTTCTTAAAGTTGAATGTGTAACTTTTGAATGTCTAGATGCTAAAACCTTTTAAATAAGTCTGTATAATGTAATGTTTAGTATTATGCTATGAACATAAACATGTAAGAATGTAAAAGTTTTATTCTTATTATAAACCATATTTATTTCATATAAGTTTATGAACATTGATGAAATAAGGTATTATATGTCAGTGCCACAACTGACATAGCTATTGTACAATATGTAAATAATATATGAAACTATAAAGTAATGTAAACTTGCAGCGCCTTCTGTCACTTTATAAAAGATATCAATTCTTCAAAACATCTTTTTCAAATATATTGAATCTATTTATAGTATGAATTTAAGTTCAAATGGCTCTTCAAAAAATAGAGAATAGCACAGTAACTTTTAACAATGAATTAAATCATAAATATAAACATAAAACATTAATGATGAAGTATTTTATTAGAAGTAAAAGGGTTCTTAATATGCTAGTGATTCTTTGTTTTACAGTATATTTCAGATTTTAAAATATTATATTTTAAAGGGAATTTCAAAATTTAGCATTAAAATGATTGAGTTAATAAGAGTTATATCCTAGAAGGGAAGATTTTGTATGTATGTTGCAGGTAGAAGGAGACTTAAAAATATTTTTCTGAAAATATTATATTTTTTAACTTTATCTCTACATTGAATTTTTTATAAGAGTTTGTTAATTAAAATTTAATTCAAGTTTCTGAAATGTAAGATTGATTTCTCAAATGATGATCATACATTAAGTAGCCCATCGAGATTGCTTCTAATACACTAAAGAAGTGTATATGTAGATTCATATTGTAGAAGATTTACCAATCTGCTTAGTTATTTCTCGACTGGGGAAACTTAAATAAATTGTTCTCTTCTCACTATATAAATGAGTTCATTTTTGTACGCTATATTTTACATGCTCGATTAAAGAATGTATTGTATTTTATCGAGCCAAAGGAAACGATAAACGAATCCAGTATTCAATTTTTTCAATAAAATGAATTTCTTACAATGTAGAATAACTTTTCTATTTATGTGATCTGATAACGAAAGCTAAGGAGTTAAACAATTAATAAAACTAAGAAATTCCAAACATCGAAGAAACAGAATAATTTTTTTACATTTGAAAAATTTAACTATCTTTTAAATAAACAACCCTTTCCTGAGAGTTGACAGGTAACTGTTCTCTATAAGTCTAAATCCACTAAAATATTTCATGCTTTTTTTATTAAATGGAACTATTTTAATTTATTATTCAATTTTAAATAAACTCATCC
>CM063502.1:147510385-147537885 GCA_032207245.1 Pardosa pseudoannulata
TTCCAAAAATAAATCGTACAAAAATGATACTGTTGATTGCTCATTCACAGAACATCAAACTTTCCAAAACCAAAGGAAGTGCAAACGTAATCCAAAACGCCAAACGGTAGGCAGAGTGAAAACCCATGCGCATACGGGGAAGCCCATGCGCATACGATTTCACGCAGTAAGGCAAATTCTCAAATTATGACAATTCTGGCTTTAGTTTCAAACGGAAGGGCAGTTTATTGTTTGTCTATTGGCTGTTGTAAACATGAAAATGAATGGGAAGGGCATTATAGTAGTTCGTGACTTTGCGACAAATTGCTCTATTATTCTAACGTTTTGGACATGCTCATTTTCTTTTCATTAACTGAAAATCAAAGGATTAAAATTCGAATACTAGATCTTGTTCTAACATTTCGTCATAAAATCTACTGAAAAATCTGTACTAAAATCTGTTACGATATTAAACTTTAAATATTTAAGCGCCACATACAGTGCATGTAATAATACGACACTTACGGTTAAGAGGTTAATATGAACTGTTAATTTTTACACTTAGTTAGCCAATATGACTAGATATGATATAATATACATTCACCCCCATCCTGCAGTATACATATTTAACAACCTTTCCAGCAAATTGAACCGCCTTTTTATTGATCTTATGTTATCTATTATTAAATCTATAAGAGTTATTATAATCCAATGTACGCTATGAAAAAAGTAAAAATTACTAAAATCCCTGTTTAGAAACTTAGAAACTACATACATTGTGTACAATTTTATTCTTCCAGTATACAAAGATCAATAAAATTTTCTGGTTGTTTAGGTTCAGTGAAATTAAATCAAACTTCTGTAAAATATTTTTCAGAAAACTCATTTATAAAACCAGTTTTATAAATCACGTTAACACATTTTATGCTTTTTAATCTGATACGAGATATCTCTTTAGACTTTAATCTCAAATATCATTATTATTGGAGATTGGAGACGTCAAATTAAAACCATCATACAGCTTTGTAATTAATTTTGAATAGAGTTAAAGTAGTATCCGTCCAAAACCATTCTATTTGAATACATATAATCTTCGTAATTTTGAAACATATTACTTTATTTGAATGTTAATATTCAACATTTGTAACATTAGTTTCGTCGATATTTATGCTAGTTGATTGCTCAGTATGAAAGCAGAAACCTATTTGATTTTCTGTTTTCACTGGCCTAATCTGCTGGTTCATTACACGCATTACCCTTTATGCGCTCACAATATATTTATTTCAAAATAAATGGTAGAAAGGCAACAAATACATTTAAACGCATCGTGACGTAATGAATAGTATACAAAAATTGCATAAAACCGTAAATACTTATAGCATTTTAAATGGCTTGTTTCTACAGCAATAAATAGTAGACCAAGTTAATCTGGATTCACAAAAATAGTAGGAGACAACGCCACTAAATGTAATTGTCCGTTTTTTACTTATTTTTAAAATGTAGCACAACATTAGCATCTAAGGGCCGGTCTCACCAAAGTCGTTTAACTGTTAACAGCTATTAACCTATGGTGAAAACCAATGGTGGGGCACAACTCTCCGTTTAAACAGAGATTAATCACGGTTAGCCATTAAACAACTTTGGTGATATCGGCCCTCAATTAGAAATCACACTTGATTAATTACAAAATAATGAAATTAAACGTACTAATGATAATTACCAAACACATTCATTTTAGAGTTAAAAATTCACTAAAAAGAAATAAAATAAGATACTAATCAAATATTCAGTATGAAACGTTTATCAAAGAAACTTGTGCTTATTTATTTTGTTAACACATTACCATTAACACTTAAATCACTATGGGTCACTGACTAAATTATAATGCTTTTTTTCTTCAATTCGGGAATGCATCAAAAACAGGATAGTATTGTGTACTTTTAGTTAATGATTCTTTGAATTATATTTTCTTTTCTTTACTCTTTACGATGTTCGAAACAACCCTTTCAACTCTAAATATAACAGCAATGAATTTCAATGTATTGTGTTCTGTATGCATGTAATCTTTAAAATCCTACATCCTAAGAAAATCCAAGAAACATTCTAAATTTCCACTGACTCTCTTAAAAACTTTTTCACTGAGTAAAAATTTAACAATTTATTATCCTTTCCTAACCACAAATTTGATTAGAAACATCAGGCAGCATTTAGCCTTTCCCGTTCATTTTCGAACTTACTTTAGCCAATACGCAAGCAATATTCTTACCTTACCGTTTCAAACGAAACCAAAATTCATTACGATTGGAGGTGTGTCAGGCTGTAGAAAATCGCTTTATAAGAGAACTACTCTACTGGGATGGAGGTAAGTTTATATCTAAAATGAAGTTCATGGACAGCCGTATCATAGAACATATCGACCGATCAAGTAAGAACGATAGAGAGAGTTCGATAATTTTTTGAATAGAATACCAAACTCTCCTATCTGTCGACTTCCAACGTCTAAAGCTGCTACTCACAGTGACTCTAAAAGATCGGAATAGTCTATTTTTTCGACTGGCTACGTCATTATGACGAAAATTCCCTTCAGAGTAGCAAAAGCTTCCATGTTCGACACAGCCCAACGCGCCGAAATACACTTTTAGTGACGTCATTAGGTAATCTAGTGGTGTAGATGATCGCTGTGAGTAGCAGCGTAAATGACGTAGCAAGTCGACGTTAATACCCTCTTGGAATTGTGTAGTAGCTTAAGATGTTTAAACTTCACTTTTATTTTAACAATATGATATTTAGATATCCGAATTTTTGAGAGGTTAGTATACGTACAAACATGAAAAACATATTGTTTTCTCGAAGCATAAATACTTCAGTAGACCACAATTGCCTACAATATATAAATGTGATCTTATTTAACTAATACTACATATGGTTCGTTTTAGTTAATGCCATAATGATTTAGTTTCTTAGGAAGCTTCTCAAAATGAGACATGAAACTGTATAATCCTAATGTTTTTTTTTCGACATCGATACATTTAGCGTCTATTGATTCATAGAATTCAAAAGTCTTTATCTGTTTTCCTCTTATATGTTATATTTTTAACCCTTACAAAAGTTATTGTATTATTGTGATACTTTACATAGATAGTAATATAAATAAATGTTTATATAAATAAATGTAGGGTGTATGTAAATCCCGCAACTACTCCTATTAGATGATTGCAGAGAATTTTTGCATACTTAGTTAAAAAATATAACAAACAATACACTGTATACTTAAAAACTGTCAAAATCTAATCCTTCTAACTTTTTCAAATGTTTTATGAAGTTACTTCAAGCATTATTTTCAAATTTAACCGCAGGGGATAAGTTCGTCATTTAAGGACTTTATAATGTAGCTAAAATTAAATTATCTCTAGTACTACGACGGCGCTCTATAAAATATCTCACTTATGCGTTACATACTATAAATTTTTAAGTACTTTCTGTATCCTCTTGAATCCAATTTTTACTCAAATCAAGATTATCGCGATTAATTAAATTTTATTTATGCAACGAATCATAGATCAACTATATTATTTGTACTAATTTTAAATTTAATTATTGATTAAATTTTATGGTACAGTAAAATTTCTATGATCAACAGATTTTTCTTCAAAGTATAAATTCTATGCAGATAGCGTATATATATATATATATATATATATATATATATATATATGTGTGTGTGTGTGTGTGTTGTGTGTGTGTGTGTGTGTGGGTGTTTACAAATATAGAGGAAAGTAATAGGAACACCTCTGAAAAAATGAAACTTTTTAATTAGTAAGTGGTTCAGCTACCTTTGTCCTGAATGACAGCTCGAATTTGACGTAAGACTGAAAAATAAAGGACTTGAATACAGTTCATTGGAATTCGCACCCATTCATTGTTCAGGACCTTCTCGGGTTTAGGTAGTGTGTGTGGACGAGGAAATCGAGCACGGATTTTGTGCTCTAAATAACCCCACAAAGGCTCAAAGATATTGATATCAGGGGACTGAGGACACCAGATTAGATGTTTCACTTCATCATCGTGCCCATGTAACCCTGTTTGAACACAGCGAACATAGACAGTGGTGAACAGAAGCGTTATCATCTTTTAACACAGGACATTCTCTCGGAAAGAGAGTCTGAAACTTTGAGTAAAGATGATCTGTGCGAATGCTTCGATAATGGTAGCCTGTGATACTCCCCCTCAAAATAATGAGAAACCCCAATAAACGGGAAGATATTGCAGCCCTCACCATTACAAAAACCCCTCCATGTTTCACGGTTAGAACCAGGCAGTCAACATGAAATGATTCTGCCGGTGTTCGCCAAACGAACACACGTCAGGTGGTCTGGAATAATGAAAATGAGGAATCATCAGACCAGATGACTTGTTCCCAATACACATTTGTCCAGTTTAGGTGGTCTGCACACCACTGTAGACTTTTTATAGCATTCAACGCCGAAAGTAACTGTTTTAAGAATAGCTACTCTGCCATGAATATTCTCAGCATGCAGCTCTCGTTGTATATTTTCAGAGAGAAGGGGTTTAGAAAGTGGGTATTCTTCTCGGACGTTGTTTGCGGTAATGTAATCTTGAGAGGGCGACTCTCCTCTTCAACACTCGTATATCATAGTTCTTCAACTTCGATTTGCGCCCACTATTGTGCTTCATAGAAGACACCTTACCCAGGTTTGTGAACACTGCCATAAACCTTCACATAGTCGTCTTTGAAACATCCACGAGGGTGGCTGTTCTGGACACGGACTTTCCAGCGAGCTCAAATTGTCCTGCCTCTTTTCACTTCGGAGGGGTAGGACATAATCATGCTTTGATGGGAAACGAATTTCCTCTTGCATTTCCTACAGTGCGAAATACTTGACTGATACCTCCTCTTTCTCCGCCACTAAATGGCACACTGTTGTGACACTAGGCAGCCGTTTATTCGATGGTCAAAGGACGACTCATTTTTAAATGTATGTTCCTATTATTTTGTCTTATACCTGTATATATATACGTATAAAGAGTGTCGATTTATATGTTTGTATATTTTTTATATAAATCCACACGATTTGTCGTACAGAAGTGTTGGACAGTATTATTTCGTACTGTTTTATGAACAACACTGTTAACATAAAAGCTTCTTTGCCCATTCATTCACATGATATGACAATATAAAAAATACTATAGTTGCCAGTCAACGTCAGAGAACAGCAGATGGGTATTATATTTATACTTATTACTTACAGAATTATGCTAGCTAATCCATATTGTAATAAACAGTAATTTTTTTCTGATTTTTTTTTTATCCGATGACCAAATTGTTCACCTTTTGTTTTGAAAGATATTTTGTATTAAAATAAAAATATATTTGAGAAAAAACAGTTCTATTTAAAAACTTATATGTTGAATCAATTATCCTATGTGTTTCCTCTGTTTTATTTTTGTGTTCTTAAATTTCTTTACTTTGTTTCCTATTCAGTATTTTTCATTAACCCCCTAAATGCTCCTTGTTAAAAGCCTCGTAATGCATACGCGTTAATTGTCCATCTCCTATACATTCAAAATACAAGATTTTCTTTTAAAGATTAAATAAGTGATCGTTCTTTTATTCTCATTTATAAAAAGATTTCTAAAACTAACATCTTAAAGTAATCTAACTCTCGATTCCCAAGGAAGTAATGTGGCATAGAACAGAATAAAATAAATACAGAATAATTGCTACAATACTTTTTCACTTTAATACACCTATAGATATAAAAATAAATAATATAAAATTTGTTTTAAAAAGCAATCTCACATACTTTATAAACAGCATTTTATGTGTTATTTGTGAATTCGAGACATTCATGTATATAAGTTATAAATATAAGCAGAATGTACTGAAATATAATATTTTGTAATTTTAGGCATTTAGTACCTATTGACCTGAAATTCTAGCAGTTTATTTTTGATACTATATAAAACATACAGATTTGCTCTGTTTATAGTAAGCTGTTTCCTAGATCATCCCTAAGAGTCTAAATTTATAACAATATTTTTTATTTTCTTATATGAAGTATACCATTTCAAAAAACATTTGAAGTACATAAACCAAGTGAAAAAATAGAAATTTACCTACGTGCAAAATAACTGATAAAATTTGTAAATTATATTTTAAATTTTTATATTAAAAATAAACTAATAATCTTTTTTTACTCTCTGAACCTAGAATATATTAATACGAACCATATATTTTATTTTATGGCATAATAAAAGTTTTATTTTTTTCTTAAATTTAAAATATCAGATACTTTTGAAGTTTTAGGTTTATGGAATAAATATGATAATTAGTAATTTGATTTTAAAAAAACCAATTTGATATTAAAAACCAGTTTCTGATACACGTATTTCAATAACAGTCTTGAGGGTAAGTTAATTTATATATTTTCATTTATATATTTTTATGTTAACTTAAAATAATATACTACTTAAAAAGATAAAACTAAATATTCTTTAAAATTAGAGAATCATTATGTGTTTTGTAAAATACTCATTCTAAAAGGAAAAGAATTTATTATTTTAGAATGAATCGTAAAAAGGTTGTTATAAGGAAGATTTTATGTCTAAGTATTTCTATTAATGAATTTTAGAATGTGTTTCTTATTTTTCTTAATAGATTGGTGATGAGTTTGTATATGTTGATTGCTTCTGTTCTTTTGTGCGAATTAATCTACCTATTTGATAAATACATATTGTATCATCAAAAATTATTCATCTCGAGCTTTCAATAAATGAAAATTTTCTGGGTTTAACAATTATTATTTAACTTAAAGTTGCTCAAATTCCTTTCAGACTCGAAACAGACGAAGAAATAACTCGGTCGTCCGAGGAGCAGCACCCATGTCTTCGACGGCAAGAAGCCATCGTGGAGGACGATCCTAGGTAACTATTTGGTTAATCGTGCCCACTCAATGGTTTTTCCTTTCGAGCCACGCTAACGATGGTTCTTGTTTTGATCCTTCCTGTCACTGCTTGATTAGACGAGTAACCTTTGCACTTCCTTGCTCCCTCCCTTCTTTCCTACAGTGATGACTCCAGCAGCGAGACCACGGTGCTCTTGAGACGCCCCCAGGAAAATCCTCGAAATCTGCAGGCCAGCTCGTCGGCAGAGGTCTCCGAGTGGGAAGCCTTCAACAAAGAGTGACACCAGCTTCTCTGTGATTCTGCGAAATGATTTATTTTCCTTATGACGTTTTTATCTCGCCGAGTTACAATCAGCCACGAAGATGGCGGCCTTCTGTTGCGATCGCAAGACGACTCGTCTCTTCATTTGCCCTTGCAAGGACTGGGAAAAAGTATTTTTTTAATGACTGCACTTTTCTATTGGAACGTGCTATTGGCTATGTAGAATATTCGCCGAGTCCGCGAAGGATTTTGATCGAGAAGTTCCCTCGATTCTTTGCTCAAAATTGTTTCCACATTTGCTTGCCTCTCGTCTGTCACACCTTGGTAGAAAGGTTTCAAATTCCTTCGCATAATATGAAGCGATTTCTCATTGTCAGTCTGCTTGTGTATTTGATGTTGAACGTGCATCTCCTATTGGCTCTTCTGTTATAATAAATATATTTCCTAAATACGTGCTTTAATAATTTACTTTTAGAATCACACAAATTAAATGGTCAGAATTTCTCAAAACATTAAATCATATTCTGAGAACAGTAGGAGAAAATGCTTTTTACTCTGGAGTCTTTAGTAAAAATTTAAAAGATTATTAAAAATTTTACGTTAAAGATTTTAAGGGAAAAATTTAGTTTCAAATATATATTTTTTTTAACTACGGATTATTTCAGACATTGAAAATTAAGAAAGCATGGAACTCATTGTATCTTTTAAGATGATTGTAAATTTTCAAATTGGCTAAAATAGACCAAAAATTTGAATTTTCGATTTTAGTGAATAGTGAAAGAATATATCATTAGGAATAAGGAGCAAAAAGAATTTTTTCATTCCCATCATATTATCATTACTTATGGGTATAATGAGCTTATCATTACTTATGGGTATAGCAGTAATAACTTCAAATGCTGTTTACTCAGAAGTAAAATTTTCATGTATTACAAATGTTTAAAGTATTCCAGGCGCATTGAAAATAGATCATAGTCTCTGAAATTCCAGTATTTTTTACATTAGAGTTTATAAAATAAAGTCTAATTGAAACGGGTATGTTTTGAAGCATATAATATGTTAGTTATGCATTTTAATTAACCGCTATAGCTGTTTATTCTGCAAAATATGGGTATCATCATCATAATTATTTTTTTTCTCTTTATATTTTCTATGAATGCTTATGAAAACAGCTACATTTTTTTTTTGTAAAGTCTATAAGATATACTTGAATTTTTTATAATATTTTATGCAAAATTGATGCGCCTGGTGCATTTTCAATCAAGCTAATTATGAAACAATTAATAATTAATAACTCCTAAACTAATTAATAGTTTGATTTCAAATTTTTAAAATATTTATATATCAATAGTACTAATAACATAGTCAATCTCTAAGGAAACTCATTTAAAAGAAAAAAAGTTTGCTCTAAAGGTCCACTGTCGCCTTAAACTATTATTTTCTCTTTTGGGAGCGTTATTTTGTTTACTTTCTCTTCCCCTTTTTTTCTTTTTTGATACTTATCCACTTATTCTTGAAACTGGCACCAATTTAGCAATAGGAATATTTTTATATATTTGATATAATGAAATAAAAAGAGAAACGTAGAATCGCCATATCTTAGCTTTTCTTAAAGTTGGTCACATTCAAAACGCTTTGATACGAAAACTATCTTTAAATGGAAAGTTTTTACGGTTGCTGCAGTATACACTTGTTACAATACAACAGTGGTTGATTTATATTTTATATTATTAAAAAGATTATAATTTACAAATGCTTTCAAAGTTATGTACATTTACGTGTGTGTACCTTTATGGACTTACTGGGATACTAATTTTAGCAAGAGAGCAAGGAAAATGACACTCTGCTCTGTAAATACTGCAGTAGTTTCAGATCTTTGTATTCTTATCTCATTTAGTTTATATTTTTAGAAATATATTTTATGCATTCAAGCCAAAATAGAGAGTCATCTGTAAAATCTGTAATACATAAAATGAAAACTATTTTAATAAAACAATGAATTATATTCTAATATTTTACTAAAACATTATGCAGCCAATGATGGCAATATTATCAATTTTGTGATAGTGGGTTAGCAAACCAAAATATATTTTTAGAGCTACACAAAGAGACATTTTAATTCAGTTGAAAATTCGAAAATTTGAATAATTGATAGACAGTATTAAATTTAATGTTGAAAGTTTCTAACAGCGAAATAATGTGCTAAGTATTTTAATTTAAATATTAATATCAATCCTAAAAATTAAAAAAAACAATTTTAGACGATGATATATTTGGCTTGATATATCTTGTTTTTTGATAAAATTTTCATTTAACAAATAATTATAAGTTAAAAAAAAATTCAGTCAGATTTCTCGTTAATAATAAAAGTAACTATGCGATTATAATTGTTAATTATTGTTGTTATAACCACCTGTTTTACAATACTCTGCGTTGAACATATATATATATATATATATATATATATATATATATATATATATATATATATATATATATATATATATATATATATATAATATATATATATTATAATATATATATATATATATATATATATATATATATATATATATTTATTTATTTATAATCGTACAGGTGACCAAACAGCTCCGAACTTATACTTGAAAACTTCTTTTTAAATTGCCCCTATTATTTTCCTCAGCCCGGGCATGCTGGGGTGCATATATATATATATATATATATATATATATATATATATATATATATATATATATATATATATATATATAGTATAAGCTATAGTTTATCTACTTTCGAAATACTCCGTTGTATACAGTGGGGTTTAAACTTAGCGACTGTGTATGAGTGAAATGTAGATTCCTAAATAAGCAGACACATCACACTAGATAGTTTTTATAATAATAAAATCCTACAGTTTGAAGCCGTTATACTTTTATATAGGCAACTTATTACAGGCAGAAAATCACTTTGGTATGCAAAATTTAACATTTAAAATCTTTCTTAATATTTTAAACATTCGGGAAGAATAATTTATGCTATCTTGAAGCTATGAAATAATTTTCATTATGTCTTGTGCTAAGCTGAAGATCATTTACCATCATCAAATTAAATAAGGTATATTCTAATTGTACACATGAGTACACATATTACAGGTATTTGAATGATATAGATTTGAATAATATTTTGTTTTAATCTTCTAGATGGATAAAACATTTTAGCAAAATATTTGGGGCTATTTTTTAGATTGTTTACGTATTACAGAAAATCATTGACATTGCTCATATTGAGCTAATATTACAAAACGTTAAATGGTGCTACTTATACATTTTTTTTATAATCGGAAACATATTTTAATGCCCTGAAAATCTCATAAGACGCTTAATATTTTAGAAGATTATGTATTTGGCTTGGTAGACGAATTAAATAACATTATAATCCACCATATTTTTATTTTTAAATTACTTATTTTATTAATAAAAATAATTTACACTTGATAATCAGTAATTAGAAAATAAACATTAGGTAAAATTTATTTAATAGTATGTATTAATCAAAGGATAAGAAAATTTTCTATCTTTCTGGAATAAAAGACAATATACTTAATATTGATTTTCAAACCGTTGTGAGAAAATCCAATTAATGCATGGTTCTATTCCACACAACAATCCACACAACGCGAAATAGTTTGTACATATTTTTCTCACTAGATGGCACTACTACACCATAATTCTGGTTTATATGTGCGATACCAATGGCAAGTAAAGTATCGTAAGTTATCCAGTTTGTTCGCACTCTCTCACCTCCTAGTTTTTTTCCCTGATTTCAAATTGGAGAAACAATAATTTATTTTTACCAGAACAAATTACGAAACATATTAAGGGTGGGTATAGATTTCAGTTTGTAATTTTATAGTACAATTTGTAATTTTTTGTCCGTTCAGTGGGTTAAAAACACAGTTTTCAATTTATATTTCATAAGAATATTAATGTCGTAGATTGGAATTACCGATATTGGGTGTAAACTTAATTATGCTGAAATATGCTATTTTTATTAAAATATATTTAAGGATTAAGAGCAAATTGTCAATCTACAAACTCCTAATCACAAAAATTGTCAAAGAATGCACACAAAAAGAATTTCTATACTGAAGGAAACGAAGTTTCAACTGTTAATAGAAATATTTCTACCTCAAACAAGAGCTATTAACGCGTTTCTTTTTTGCTTATTTTTCGTGCTTTTAAAACTTAAATAATAAATGTTACCTACTTCTGATTGTTAATTTGTTCATGCCCAATCAAAGGAATGAGACAAACTATTCAATACATAATTAGGCTCTCATTACTATCATATTACCAATTCCTATTAAAAGTTTTATTTTCATATTTTACGTTTCGATTTATTATACTTAACATCTTAAGTTTAGGCAACTAGCTTTAAAGTAAGTAAATTTTATTTCCTGTAAGATGGATTTTATTTGTTTATTTTAAGAAATATATTAATTTAACAAAAAAAAAAAAAAGAGTATGTTTTCATTTATGTGGTTTAGTGTTTTTTTCTGTTTTAAAACTTGACTAATATCGTTAGAAAAGGGATTTTTATGATTCTTAAGTTTTGTTTATAAAATTACTTAAATTTAGTGCTATTAACTAGTAACTAAAACATTAACCCCACGAATATTTCTATTATGTACCTTGATAGTCCTAGATAGAAACAAAATCTGCAAAAAATTTTTATAATCTGATTTAATTAAGCAATTCTAAAACTATTTAAAGTATGAATGTATTATCCCATTTTTCACTAGAAAATAAGTGAGACGTGTTTTCTTGATTTTGTTTATTTCCCTCATTTATGATATCAATTGTACAAAAATAACCATTATTGTACAATTGGTAATAAGATGAATAACATCTATAAGCTGAAATATATGCAGATTTAGAAGCCGATCATTTTATTTTTAAAATTTGCGTTGCTATTTATCACTTAATGGGGCTTATATATGTTGTTATCGGACAACAACCAAGCAATAATATAAAAGGAATTTGTATTTCTGTAAAGTAGGATACATTTCAAAGCATTTTCAAATAGGTAGAGGATCTGACATTTTTTACCCTTCTATCTTGTTTTTATTCTTATATTATTATTACGGGACGCCTTGAATTTTCAAATCAAAACAGAATTGAATCACGAGTTAAATAATTAAATGATTTACTATGCTGCAAGATGTGGGCCGAACACAGTTTTTGATGTCTCAGAGATGTCAAAGTTTACGTTGGTACATGAAAGAACTGACGTCTACCTGACGTCATTTTATGACGTCTTGGAAGACATTGTATGTCAAGGGGTTAATGTTTTTAAAAGATTAGCATTTAATGTTGGATTTAATAAAAATGTTAAGAATAAACAATATAAATTAGTGTCAGAGGCAGTTATAACCTATTTAATAACTGAAAAGAGTATTATTTACTCCATTTAAATTTACAAAAATCAAAAAATATTCTAAAAAGGACTTAACCTCATTTGCTTCTCAACAACTCATATAATGAAACTTTAACTAGTTATTTTAGATACTAATTCAGAATTTGATTTCGAATCCAAAACAAAATTATTTGAAAGAGAAAAAATAAATTAGGTTCTTTGATAGAGATATCAGTGATAACAGTAAAATCTTATAAACATTTCTTAAATGGATAGACGCAACACTTAAGTAACAAAATATGGATTTCTGTCTCACAGTTATTTCTTGAGATCAGATGAAAAAATGGAGTTTAGTTTTAAAACATTTACTTTTAATTCTACATCATAACGATTTAAGAGAAAAGTTTAAAGTAACGAGTAAAATCACGTAACTCAAATCTTTTATAAAATCATCTATTACAACTGAAAAAAAGTATAAGTTATGTAATATTACATCTTAATTATAAATTAAGATGTAATATCTTTCACGATTTTATCACTCTCATTTGTAATTATCTTGTATTCATTTGAGAATTCAGAACATAACAAAATATTTCGCCTAGAAGATAAGAAAACCATAATTTTAGTAAAAAGATGATGAACATCGAATAGAAAACACGTATTTTATCTATACGCTTTTCAAATTTTGAACTAAAAATTTCTTTAAAATATTTCTTTCATGCTAAAAAATAATTTTAATTGGGAATAATATATGATAAAATGTAAAACAACGACAGAGGAGCAAATACAAATATATCAACCCAAGTTTGGTTTTATTCAGGTTCTTTTCTTTAAAAAAAAAAAATAAACACGGGAATTAATTAGACCGAGACTTATTGCTTAAAGCTAACTCCGAACGATTTCGAAACCAGCAGTGAGATTCAAACCCACATACTTTCAAACCCATCCGCTATATTTCAGCCAAAGCTTAGATGGAAAACCGTTTAGATGTATACAACAGACAACAGGGTACATCATTAATCAGTTCGCTGAACTTCTACACTCTATGATTGTTCTAGCTTTGGCTGGTATCACTGTCATAGAAACATTGGGAAAAGAAAATAATTAATTTGTGTCAATATTTTAAAAGAAACATCATCCTTAACGGACAACAATCGGGAATTCATCTCATATTAATTTCATGCTATTAAAGTTTATCGGAAGTTCCCAACTTGTAAAAAAAAAAAAAAAAAAAAAAAAAAAAAAAAAAATTAAACAATTAAGATTTTACAACAATCGGGAAGCAGCTATGAAATGGAGGGACAGATTCTGTTTTGGCTTTCCTTTTGAATAAGGGATAGGGAAATAAACTCAACCGTCAAAAAAATTCAATGACGTTAATTTAATTGCTGTACTTTTTACTTATGTTGGATTTATACATAACATTACCATATTCCAAAAACAAAATAATATGGATTCCATATTCATACAGAAGGGGATTCAGTTAAACTAGCTGTGCATTTTTGTTGTAGAATAAATTAAATTTTAATAAATTTTTTTTTAGTAAAGATTGCTGAGTTAGCTTTCCTTTAACTATAACCACTCATATCACCTTTTCTGTTCTTTGGCTGTTCTCTTTCGAGGCATGTATAGAAAATAAAAAGTCTCTTTTTTTAAAAAATTTAAAATAAAATATACTTTTAAAAACTTTTCATATTTATTTACGTACACCAAACATTATTTTTCTAGATAGTCGCCTCCTTTCTCAATGTACTATTTTGAGTCGAGGAATGTACTTACTTACACCTTTACCATTAAAAAAATGCCATCACCTCTTTTACTCATTATCCCTTTTCTACCCAGAATAGAGCTGTAGAAGAGTGGCTATAGACCTCTAAACCGAAGGAAACTAAAAGGTTCTTCATGGTGTTTTGAGATCTTTTACCTATCTCGCTCACAATTTTTCAAAAATACAATCAAGTTTCCTATAGCGCAGAGCAAAGTTTGTGACAGCTCTCCAATAACGTAGTCTCCATATTTCGTGTCTATCATACAGCAACATTTCAACAACTTAAATGACTTGAAAAATTTAACTATGGTAGCATTAATTCGAACCAAGCATACACCAAAACATGAAGTCTGACAACTCTAGATTAGGACTGCAGCCCATTAGCTAAAGACTTCCGTACCGAGCGAACCAAAGAGGTATTAGTGTTGATTGTTTGAGCTTTTTCGTAACCTATCTCGCGCATAATTCTCGAAAACTATAACACGTTTTTCGAACAAGAACCTTCCACTTACTCAAATCGCTTGAAAAGTTTTTCTCTGTCAGCTCTAATTCGATGTGTTAAAATTTTGTAGTTGGCATTTTGTTTATATTCCCAGTTCCAGTTATCAGAGAATTTCCCTGAAAATTTTATTTATTAACCGTATTAATACCACAGCTTGATCTATTGCGAATTTAATTTTTATATAGATTTGGTTTATGTATGATTTATTTATTTCTGAGATTCTATATGACTTGGTACGAATTAATATTATTTGTGTTAATTCTGAGTTTCTTGTCATGGGGTTTCCATACAACACGCTAACAATTATTCTGAATTGTTTTGTTTCTATGTTTCTCATTGAGCACATTTCCCGATTTGAGTTAATTCTGAGGTACACATAACATGGTCTGCATACAATGCGGTACAAATTAATAGCATTTTAGAAGATTTGACTGTATTTCAGTAAGGATTTCATGAGGAAGAAATAAGATTTCTGGAAACTCTGCATTCATTTCTTTCAAAGTCGATCGGCGGTCATCACGAATTACTTCGTCGATCTAGTCCAATATCTTATCATTTCACTCACATTCATTCATTCTGTCTTTAAACTCACTACACTTCTTTTTACATTAGTACAATTAATGAAACTCCTATAATAGTTTCTTATATTCATATAAAAATCTGAAACGAAGTATTCTTTCTGCGAGGGAAAAATAGATTACGCTCATCGACACGCTGGGAAATTCGAAAGAGAAGCACTGATTTCAGCCCGGCTTCTACAACACGAGTTTTCAACAAGCAGAGACAAAACAGTGCGCATTCTACTTTAAATGTCTTACCCTTGAACTCTGTACTGCTACTTTGCTTTAAAAATTATTACTTTAGAGCGTCAGTGGCTCCGTACTCTTGCTTACTAAATGCTCCTCGTATTACTTAAAAATAAATTATATCATCGTGTAAAAAGATATTATTTGATGTTAACTGACCAATTAAAGTGAACTATATGCCTTAGTAATGTCAACATTATAACAATTTTTTAGGAATAAGTTTTAGCTTATTGAGTTATGGCTATCTCTTTTTATAAGCTTATATTTAACTCAAAGTATATTATTTTGCATTAGGAAGCATTCGAATGTTTTCTGCAACACCTTTATCATAAACATCCCAAAAATATCTTCAAACCGTTTAGAAACAGATTCAATCGTCTACTTTCTGCAAAAGCAATGCATTAAAAACCATTAGCACAATTTAAGTTCCTACCCTAATTATTTTTTTATGAAAAATAAGAAATATGTTTATGGATTTATAAAAGAAAAAATATTTTAAAATGGACTGCTATCATGGTCCATTTTATTATTAAAACTGGTCGGTTTGTATAGTTTTTCTTATTTTTTAAAATGAACATAAAATATAAATTAAGGCTGATCGTATATCTATATCACAGTCAGATTTCTTCATTAAGCCAGGAACAGAACTTAAACATTGCAAATATTTTCAGCATTCCAGATCGTTGAAAATAAATTTTAAATCCGTTTACATTAATAATGAAAAAGAATTAATATTCAGCATTGAGTAAGCTACTAGCTGAGATTAATTTAAACACAACTGTTTTAATAACGGAAAAGTTTTGGCAAGGTTACAAAGAATTTGAATAAATTAAATGTCATATTTAAAAAGTTTTCAAACATTGTGACAGCAACATCGGAGAAAATGAACATTGTTCAATCCCTCAAAGAAATACAAAATCCTAGGTTGAAATGCATAATTTTATTTGATAATGAATTCAGAAAAAAATCACGTCAAGATGTGTAACCGGCTTAAAGAACTTGAATAAAAAGACAGCCTTCATGATTTGAGGGGTCGGGTTGCATTCCGTGTAGATACTCACTTTTCATTACTCTCAGCTTTATCTCTGAAGCGTTGGCGAAGATCTGGCGTGAAAGCACCAAATTTGGCACACGAGAACAAATTGTAAAAATTTCATAGAAAACTCTTAGCACATTGCAGCCGAAGGAAATTGAAATGCAGCTTCTTACGACTACAAGCAGGTTTACGTGGATGCTGAAGAAACCGAAATTTGGCAAGGCATTATTTTTTCAGAACTACAAATACAGTGTCATTACAAATGATTTTACAGTCTTTATTTCAAGATAACTGTACATTGAAGACACATTTATCTAATATTACTGTTTGTAGCAAATGCAAGTTAAATACGAGTTTCCGAATAAGGTTACTACTGCATGGATATCAATAAGATAATCGACTCTGTAGTACTGGCTTTAACAAGATTCTTCTTAGCTAAAAGGATTGATAGCAATCTAAGTAACATCGAACTAGAAATGTGGGTTCGTGAATAGATCTAGATAGCTGAGACAAATTGAAGCTCGCGTGTAAGAAAATTCATAGTTCGGAAACTAATAATCAAATGCATTTGCTACAGATTTATTTTAAATGTACACATTAATGTGGGATTGCTGGAATGGACGTAGTCAATCTTGTTTATCGAACATTAATATGAACACGGAAAAAAATTTTAGGACAAAATTTCGACTTTATGATGAATGATATGAATGTGCTTTTCTCTGACATTCCTTGTAAACAAAAGCCAAGAAAGCAATTTGGATTATTCCTTGAGATCTAATGCTACAGTGCATACATAGATAAAGCTAAAGATTCGAATGAAGCTTAAAACTTGGATAAATAAATCCCATATCTTTACTACAAATCTAGCACAGCAGAGCGTATTTTGTACGCCAACAGATGCCGGTATTCTCTAAGGCAGAAGTTGGGAAGAAAAAGGTTCCAGTTACAGAGCAGCGAAGATATCAAGACACCCTCGGATTTTCTATATCACAATTCTTATGTACAACTGCTGCCTCGAAAGGGATCATGATCAAATCACTCTCCTGCAACTGAAAGGCTCTTAATCATAGTTTTGCGGCTGCTAAGATTCCCACTCGCGAAAAAAAAAATGTTATATACACTCTTTAGTGTTATGTTACAGAAACCTGTTCGGCTTATACTTTGATTGGAACATTTAACTAACATGATCAACTAACACAAAGACATGATGAGATGAAACAACTGAAGCTATCTTTTTTGCGTGTGCGATTTATTTAGCATACAATTAGTATGACTTTAATTAGGAGAAATTATTTAACTCACGATCTAGGCTCCAAATTCTAATTGATTTTCCTCTGATATTTAAAAATAAATTAGTAAAACAAACTCATCATTTTGGCTTTCATTTGAAAACAAGTGGATATTACCTCTAAAATGCTTTTTCACAAAACCTGTAAAAGAGTTGGAACCCAGAAATTTTTCTTTGACTAGAGACCACAAACATTCTATTGGCTTACAAAATTCCATGATATGCGTTATTTACTACGAACATGGGAGAAGAGAAACAGAAAATAAAACAACCATAGTGTGACAAAATATATGCCTGACTAGTTTGTACAACATGAAAAGAAGCTCTATTAGGCTTTTAATACCACGTTTGATAAACGCTCTAAATATTTTTGCCTTCCATAAATTAATATTTCCCAAATCCTCCAAATATTAAAATAAATATTTTAGCTTTCTTAAAAAAAATATTTTATTTATTCTTAGATAGAAAGAATTTTTGTATAGAATGAGAAACACCTTAAAGAGGCTTAGTTTAGGAATGGGAAGCTTATATTTTCACATTCAGTCAATTTATGGACGGCAAAAATATAACAAAATATTAGCCTAAAAGTTACTAGATTATGAAACAAATTAAAAGTTACAAATTGGCTGGAATACGGTTATTCTTTGAAAGAGATATTGCTGGAAAACCCCCCATAGTGCAGAATTCTCTTTAACTACAAGCTCCACACGTTTAACTTTTACAATAGAAAAGAAAAGGCTCTTTTCGGTTTAAAACCGCCAATGAAAAATTGCGCAAAATTTACCGTTGGTTACTCTAGAAATATAGCTTCAGAATCTAATTGCACACCAACATGCAGCAAAATGTGCTTGAATTTGATTGACAAAAGAAGAATAAAGAGCAAGATGAAATTGAATCCACATAAAGTCAACTGTTTCATTCTTTCTGAGATCATCTCTTTCAGCTGCTACCGTCACTCACGCCTCTACGCTTTCTTAAGCACAAATAGTCTTTCAAATTCCCGTATCGAAAAAGAATCTTTTCACTGAAAATTTTCATCGCTTTGGTATCAATTTGGGCATCAGGAGGTAACTATATCACACTTTTCCTTCAGCCTTCTACTGAACCCCAAAAGTTAGGTGAATACTTTGTTAAAAAGGATCTGTCCTCTGTGGACGGATCTTCACAAGTTTGAAGATATTGTCTTCCTCCCAGAGGTAGGATTTTGAGTACGAACACCTCACACACGAGAAATCCTATTATAGGGTCTCTTCCTCCTCGAGTTCAGGTTCTTCTAGGGTCACTTGGAACTTGATGCGCTCCTTTCCTGAACTTGGAGGAGATTCTTCAAAGGATACGTTTTGGCGACTACTGGAAGGGCTGATGGGAATCATATTTTGATACCAGTCCCTATTCTCTTCAAGTGTGTCCAGGATATCTTGGGCGTCCGGATGGACAAGATCACCCCAAGTTTCCCACAGAGGATGTACTATGTAATCAATGAATCCCACCTGTAAAAGGAAATAGATTACTTTTAGTTATGATTTTGCCAATCAACTCAAATATATGCGAGTTTTGTTGGTTTGAAAATGCTTTAAACTGCAATTCAAATATTTTCCAGCACAGAGAATCCTGTATTTTACAATGTAGACATTTATAAATACATTTCAGAGTATGTTTTCTCTTATTCCAGTCACTATATGAACTATGCATTTTATTTTCATATTAATATTCTTTAGGCATTGCAGTTAATAAACTTTAAGCAAGACAGGATTATATATGAAAATGATTTTTCAAAAGAACAGCATATTTTTAGCTTTTTGATATTTGGTATACCTGATTTTATAAAATAAATTATTCTTTGTTACAAGAAATATATTTTATAAAATTAGAAACATATGTTAAAAATTTCTGGGTATTTGAGAAATATCACATAAAAATAGAATCAAGTAGTGGGAAATACATACATAAACTGTTTGAAATTGCTGTTTTTTTTTTTCATTCTCAAAGAGAAAAATGAGAAAAACTATATCGCAGATTATATAAAAGTATGGGAACAATAACGAAGCACAATTTATCTCCAGAATTTTAGAAATCAAAAAGGAATAAATTTCAAATGATGAATTACAAAAACCACACTAATGAGAAATAAATAAACAAAAATGAAAGTCAGAGAGAACTTATGATCAATAAAAAAATGAGTAATCACGTTCTTTAGGAACATGTGATACAAATGCTTATTTATGAATAATTCGTCTTAAGGGAAAATATTGAAATAGAAGGAAGCAGGTGGAAGGAAAATACCAGAAATCAGCTAATGCATATTTAATACATATCACTATCTTTTTTCTCAATGTATATCGATTGATCACACGTAGTAGAGATGAAAAAATGTTAATATTAGAAAAGAATCCAAGATAAATTAATTCTAAGCGAATAGTCCATTTGGCAAGTTTTCTAGAATAAAATGTTAGTAATAGATTCAGATTTGTTCACTTACGCTTTCCGAGCCCTATATATAACTACATTAATCTCAACAAACTTAAACTGGTATAAAAAATAAAATCATTTATTTTCTTTAAAGAAAATGTGTGTGTGTGTTTTTCAGTTATTGTAATTTTTCTAAAATATTTTTGAAACAATAACAAACATATTTATTACTTTTTGCAAAGTTATATTATTGGATTGCGAAGTTATCTATGTTATAAAATATTTCCCTGATTTTTTTGCAAATCAGCACATTTGTGCTTACATGATCTAGAGCTAAAATTATAATCTAAGAATCACTACCGATTTAAGTTTAAAACTAAATTATAAACCAGATATTAAAAAAATTAGCATAAAAATAATGTCCTAGAAAATGCCAATAGCGTTTATAATTATACATCCCAGAAATATTTCAAAACAATAAACATGCTGCGAAAAGTAAAATTTTTCGGGATTTTAAACAAGAATCTGAAAATTATGCAAAAAAAAAGTACACAAATGAAAAGACAAATACAGCTAATGAATAGTTAATGGCAATAACAAAGATGAAACATGAAACATTTAGGTGATTTTACATATTTTCAACAAATATACATTTTCATTGAAAAATTATTCCAATTGTGACATTCTAACCATCTTTACATTCATTTTACAAAATGCTTAATTTCTTTCAATTTTGCGTCATTTCCATTTGCCATATGTATTTTTAGTTTCCAAGCACACATATATGTAAATACACAGAGTGGTTAGTGAAATACAAAAACCTAAGAACAAACTTTATTGAACCTTTTTACACAAGAACATATGTACTTTGATTTGTACTTGCATTTCTAGAGCTCATACAAGTCAAATATTTATCATGCGATGTGCAAATATTTGCAAAGCTGACTATGAACTAGAAAGACTAGACTACTAGCTAAACACAAACAGAACATGTCCATAGCATAATACTCCCATAAATTCTTTGACATCTACTACCTAGGCGTGTGCACAATCTCATTCTCGAATTACCAAAATTGAAATTTTTTTTAGTTTCTGATGTAGCGTCACTGTCATGACCATATATCGCTATATAATCCTAAGATGTAGTCATTGTTTAAAGTATTTTGCCATTTCTCGTGAGAATTGGAGGTAACTTTATTCTTGTTAAATTGGATAAAGTGAAAAGTGAAAGGCTTTTTGTTATATTCATTCTGTTTATTTTCTTCAGAAATAACCATGCTTAACACACAATATAGGGAAATTTTAGTCATCATACCATGTAATCTAAGTTCTAACAATCGTAGCCACGGAATCCTATTGACATTGGCTAGTGTATGCAATTACACAAAGAAATACTTTTCACATGGCTTAATGTATTTTTCTATTTTTCTTTAATATATTCACCTTTTTAACTTCTGAAATTACAGTTTCAATGATTCAAAAAATGTCTATACATTTTAAAATAAAACATACAAAAATTTTGAATGATACATCAAAACAAACAATATTTACTAGGATTATTATTAATCATGTAATTCTCCAAAAATATATAGCATTTCTTTTCAGAATCTGCTATGTGTGTAGGAGTAATATTTATGTTTATATTTATAATTACATAAAAAGAAAAGTAATATTTTACTTGTGATTTTTCTATGGTGGCAGTATGTCTGTCACACATAGGACTGATGTCCATTCCTTGACTTCTTTCTTTGTCACCTTGTTGGAAAAACTCTTCCATAATAAGTTCGACCCACTTCTTGTAGATATCAAGTGGTTTTGTAGGATTACTCAAGTCTGCACAATGCACCATGTTTTGCAATACCTGAAAATTAATTTTTTTACAAAGTTAAATACCAGCACATAAAAAGTTTAAAAAAATAAATATTTCTGTACTATGGTAATATTAACTAACATTTAAAAATGCGTCTGTAAACAGCTTTTATAATTTTAAATTAATATAGGTATATTCCCTTAACATATTAATTGCTAGAAATTTCAAACACTCAGATAATTAGTAACGCGTTGTGTTTTGGAGTAGACTGGAAACACTTATTCTGAAGTTTTTGAATGAATTAGTCAAACAAGTTCTTTTACTTAGGTATTTTTCTTAGAGCAGGTCAAATTACACACCTACACATACTTTCTTAAAGTAAGTCTAAGTGTACACTTGATTGCATACTTTTACACATAAAGAACCGTGAAAAGCAATAGTTCCATATTTTCATAACGGTTAACATAATATTTTTACAGACTGTTGGTCACCTATATGGTACTGCCACAGTAGAAAGCTCAACCTATCTCTCGTGATAAACGGCCAAAGTCGAAAGACGACTCCCTACCACAATAAAAAGAAAATGTTTTTACAGACAAAATCACTTCAGTGAACTTGCGATAAATTAGCTGAAATCAGAGACATATAAGAAGTGTAGTACTAAAGAGCAAGCTAATGTTTTTCATTAGTCGAACCGAATTACTAAGTACCTCAGCTCCGTAATGGCTGCCTCACTATTTGCTGTCTTCGCATGGTTTTCGTGTTTTTTCTGCAATTTATTGTTCTAGAGCCAATGAAATTTCTCTTAACTGGATCCTAGTACTTTTGTCACTTTCATCAGCTTCTCTTCTCCCCTTCCCATTTTTATTCAATAGAAAAAAAAAAAAATATTTTCATAACGGTTAATAATATTTTACAGACTGTTGTCCATCCTATGGTACTGCCACAGTGTTCAGTATACTCTGGGGCTTGTGAAAAGCCAGTAAATGACTCCCTGCGATGTCCTGTTTTACAGACAAGAAAGAGGAAGTTTATTGTTATTATAAATGAAAAAGATTCCTTTGTTTTGATTTAAAAATGGTTTTGACTAAAAGCCGGAATGTGTTTCCTCAGATTTTCATGATTTCTTTTGTTTTCCTAAAAAATAAATAATATACTTTTTTTCCAATTAATCTGACTTATGTTTGTCAATATTGGTCTAGTATTATTCTTTGTTTATATATATATGTGATTTTATCAAATACTTCTAACATATATTGTGTTCCCGAGAAACTAACAACTCCTTATAAATTTAATTCCTCAATATTTGTAATGTAAAAAAAAAAAAAATATTGCAGAAAACTAGAACTTACCTGAATTCTTTCCGTGTAATTATCTAAAAGAACCATTCCAGAACCGGAGACTTTCTTAGTTTCCACCATTGTTTTCAGATCTGCTAATAAGTTCATATGTTTTGACATATCAGTAGCAAGCACCTATAAAGAAAGAAATTTAAAAAATGTTTTAAGAAAAAATGATAGTCATATAATGTATTAATAACATAATCCTATACCTCATGATTACCAAATTTTCTGAAATAAAATTAATATTTCCTCTCATAATAGAGTTAAAAATAAAAGTTTGTGCAATAAGATATATAATTATTGGAAAATGCAAGGAAAAACAAAGCTACAATAAGTAAGATTTAAACGAATTTTCGGCATTTACGAAAAAATATATTTTTGTATTTAATTAAAAATAGATAATATTCAAAATCTGCTCTTTTAAATTTTTAATTTAATGATAATAATTAAATAAAATAATGCTTCTAATGTTAATTATAAAGCATGCTTTCCTTAGTTTTCAGACATTCAAATTAAATTTGAAAACTCTGAGAACTAACTCGATTGATTACAGTTAACCAGATTGAAAATGAAGTAGAATTTTTTTTTAATTTTCTCTCTCCTAAATTTATTTTTAAACTTTTTTCCTTCGAATTTTCTTCATTAATTATTTTTAAGACGTATCTTATCGATTTATATATATTTATATCTTACCGTTTTCAGAGACACCAGCAACTTTTCTGAAATCTATATTTATCATAAAATTAAAATACTTGTACCAACCGTTAAGGATGTACTTCATTACGGGTGCTAAATTCGGGGGGAAAAAAGCACAGCACTCAACTTTCTTTTGGCATTTACTATACCTTTAACTCTGTCAACTGTCTCAATATTCTGTTTATTTCCCGTATTAAGATACGTTCTTAGAATTTACTACATAGTTCTATTCAACGGAAGAGGTTTTTCTGTTCTAAAGAAACAAATTGAGAGAGCAGCTAAGTTCATGCAAAAGTGCAGTGCAAATAGAAAGCATTTCTTACCATATCGATAGCCATTTTCCTGAGACTCACGAGCTGTTTTTTATTCAGACTGGAAAAAATGTTGCAGTTTTTCATCCTGGAGAAGTTTGAAAGCCACAGCTAAAGAATGGTTTTCCAACACTGATTCATCATTGTACATGAGAGCGAGTTCAGAACCTAATGTAATAAAAAAAGAAAATCAACGAAAAGAGAAAAAGCAATGGCGATAAAGCACATTTAAAAATTAAAGGAATTTGAATGATAGTAAGTAATACTCTAAAAAATTGTTTAAATAAAGGATTGATAAATTATGATTTAGTATATTAGATATTGGATGATATTTGCGTTTTGTTGGATTTTGTTGTTTTCCGTACTTTATATTTTTATAGGTGAATATGGAAGTAGTTTTATACTTTATAATTAATAAATCTTGCTCACATTTTTAATATATTTTTTGCTTTATCATTTGCAGTAGAAAAAAATTGTAAGAATTCCCCCAGAGGCAAGGAACATCAACGCTTGCTCCAAGTAACAAGATTCTTTATTCCGACACGAACAATTACAGTTAGGCCAATAGCTGCCCTCTTGAGTATTAATGTCGTTTCTATTTTACATTTGGGCAGCAACACTTCATTTCACTTGAAAAATATTTTCATTCTCAACATCATTAGTTCTTGAATGAACTTGAACAAAAACACGCGGGTTTATAAAGTTAAGTAAAATACTGCAAGTAATTTACGAATGAAAAGAATTTGCCTTGCATGTACGAAATAGTTAATATTTAAATAGTTACATTTAAAATTATAATCTAGTCATAATTACTATACTTTCATTAATTTTTGTTAGCAATTCACAATTTTTCATTTATGGTTCGACTTTCAAACACAGCATGTAATGATTAATTTAAAAAATTCGTTCTTAGTATTACACTATTTAACTAACATTTTCAAGGCTCTTTCTTTTCTTAGTTTTAATAATAATTTTAAATGTAAGAAATGTCAAAAAGAATTCTGGAATACCACGTCTATGAATTATGTTTTTTTAGTCTTAAACTCAATGTAAAGGCAGCCTGTTTAAATCCAGGTGTTTTGTACAACAAAAGACTGACATTCAGTTGTCCCAGCATACTTAAAAATGACTTTTGATACCATTTGAATATATTTTCATACGTACCATGTCAAGCATGTACCATTGCCGATTGGCTAAAGACGCTGCTCTTTGACATAGAAAACCTGTGTAATAATTGGTGATTTCGAAACCCAACAGCATGTGTTGGTTAAGCTTCATAGAGAATTTCTGATTTTCTCTAAGCATAATAGGACTATGCTTTCCCACAATAGCTGTAGATGAAGAATTTCCCTCCCAAATAGCTACATCAGGTCCTCACACTCTCTACAGTGAAAAGGTACAGCGTTACGTATAACGGAAAGATCAACAATCATTGCTCTGGAGGAAGTAAGTTGCAACATTTTATCCATTCAAAGAATAAACGTACTATCCAACTTACAACCAAATTAAAAGTAATAGCTATATTCGTCTTGAAATACATACATAATATATATATATATATATATATATATATATATATATATATATATATATATATATATATATATATATATATATATATATATATATATATATATATATATATATATATATATACCGGGTGATCCAAAACTCAGGACAAACTTTAAAAATAAATAATTCGAAAACGAATGAAAATACAAAATTACGGTTTGCACCAAACGGATAAAAAGATACCGGATTTTGTGTGGCAATGAAAAAAATAGTTGCGTTAGTAACGTACAGGTGGCGCTATAGTTTTTTCTAGATCTAAATGATGATCTACAAATGAAGAAATGTTGACAACTGACAAGTCAACTTGATTGCAGTTAATTAGTACAACAGTAAATGTTCAATATGCTGTCCATCATTCAGAACTACAGCTGTGAGACGAGTCACCACACTGTTCACAGCATTTAGTAGTATTTCTTGCGTTATGGCAGACACATTTTGGTGGATGGCATCTTTAGTGCTGCTGGTGATGGAGGTACTACATCAGAAATCCGACAGCGCCATCTGTTGCTCGCCAACGGAACTATTGTTGTTGCGTTGCCACACAAAATCCGGCTTTTTTCCCATTCGTTTGGTACAAAACGCATCTTTTTATATTTATTCGTTTTCGAATTATTCATTTTTATAGTTTGTCCTGACTTTTGGATCACCCGGTATATATATCAGAAGACATAAATAGCTAGCTCTCTGATATAGGAAAGAGAACAAAAGCAGGGGATTTCCAGTGTCTATGTAATTGCAATAATTCTGAAAACAAAAGTAACACCATGTATGTTGGTTGATTTTATTTATATATAAAAGTAAGTGTACTTACATTTAAATCTTTGACAGCAAGGCATATCGTAAACATATTACACCATCAATGTTTGCAAATGAAAATTATAGCAAAATGCCTAAATTTCAGTAAAAAAACTACACTTCTCACACACAGTAGACATGCAGCTCTCATAAAATATTGTAAATTACACTTACCACTTTTTTAGTCAAAGCCTGTGATATCTTTTAAATAATCAAAATGACTTACCTTTCATAATGGGACATCTGACATGTCAGTTAAATGGGATTGCTCACTTATTTAATATGGAAATATTTCACAAATATGTGCAATAATCTACCTAGTTTTCAAAACATTCTTGGTTTTATTTAATGAAACATTAAAGTACTGTGTAAAGTGTACAAGTACTAATGAAAAAATATTTCAGCATCAAATTAGAAATTGTAAACAAAAGTCCAGAAAGATCACCAAAAGTAATAAATCATTCACTATTAAAAATATTTTTGTGTTTTAAAAAATCGTAACCATCATTAAAGTATTATAGTAGAATACTCTATCTTAGTAAAACTATTATTTCATGTGTAATTTTGAATATTTTTATAAATATTAATTTTACAGCT
>CM063502.1:147542885-147565385 GCA_032207245.1 Pardosa pseudoannulata
GAATTGTCTTCGACTTCTCGTGGATAAAGGATAGGGGATTTTACAAACATCTGTTTTGTCTGTTAAACAAGTGACTGTGCAACATTCACTAGGTCAAACATTGGAGAAAAAGGTTTGTGTATAGCTCGGGAAGTCTGCAGCGGAAGTCTTTTAAATAAGTTAATAGCCTTTTGAGGATGAAATTTTGTCATAAAAGATAGTTTTCAGATGACACAAATCGTTTTCAATAGTTTCTAGAGGAGTCGACGACAAAACCCGCGCTGGCCGTAGAACGCCTCTCAGCCACCTCAAAAGAAAACAAAATGTTACTCGTGCTTCTAAAAACAGATCCTTAGCGAGGCCTTCATAGCTTGGAATTTTTAACTGAAAAATATGTATCGACGTAGGTGAACAATTTTTTGAGAAAATTTAAATTATTATTATGTAAATAAATGCTTTTTCATTGCTTACTGACTTGGTGACAGTACGTTTCGGACAGACCGCATATATTTAAAAGACAATGTACAACTTGTATAATATGTTTAGGCAAATGTGTAAAATTATTCCGAATAAAAATAAAATATTGAAATAAAAAATGTAGATTGAATTTTTTTACTTCAAATTGAAATCTTGATTAAGGATGCAGTTAATTTTTTTATTTCATTTCTAAAATGCGATACAAAAAACTGCAGAATTTCTGAGTAGGGGACTCAACAGGCTTGAACCCCTGCTCTACTAAGACATGAATACATTACTAGAATTGCTAATTAAATTTAATAAATGACTTACAGAAATAACTAACTTGATTTTATAACAACATATCATAAAACGTAAGGTTATAGAATTTTTAAATAAATCAAGAACAAACCCTATGCAATCACAATACAATATATACAGTACATATATATATATATATATATATATATATATATATATATATATATATATATATATATATATATATATATATATATATATATATATATATATATATATATTTATATACAGTGAAACTTCTCCCATCTGCCACCCCTGTATAGCGGCCACCCTTCTAAACGGCCAATGTTTCATGGCACGGATTTTTCGACTCATAGACCTAATGGTAAAGTAACCTCTATCGGCTGCCACCCGACCCCCTCTAAACGGCCATCAAGTGGGATTGCCCTTTCATTTTTCGGGAAATTCTACTCACTCCATGTTTTAATTTTGAGCGAAAAAGTTTATGGTCGGATATAACACAAAGGAATAACTTAAGAAGGCCATTCCCGCGGTCCCCCCCCCTTTCTAAGAAAGATTAAATCTGTTATCTCTTTTGTATTCTCACCACACCCTTCAGATAGGGAATCCCTATTGCACCATCCATAGAAACTGAGGGAGGAACAAGCGTTGAAGGTGTCCTAGGACCTTTGTTTGAAATTCCAATCGGTAAAGTCAAGGAAGAATTGCACCTCTGTCAGCAAAAATATCATTCACACCAGTTTCATTTCATTAGTTGGTCAGTGATCTGAGTTGCAACGATGTCGAAATGCGTTTATCTAAATCTCGAGTAGCGCATTGAAGTTCTGTGTGAATATGAGAATGGCAAATCGGCAAGAAAGTTAGCTGAATTATTTAACTGCTAAAGAACGGAAATCAACAAAGTCATTAAACAAAAGAATTTGATTTTGAAGGAGTACGAAGACTACAGAACAAACAGAAACAAATTGTAGCCTTTTTTTTAAAAAAAATGTAAAGAAGCATGATATAAAGTACTATTTTCTCTTTAGATAAGTTTAAATTTCATTTACATAAGGAATATATGTCAGACTTGTTTATATTACGCATTATAGTAATTATGTTATAATAGTAAATAAAACTCTTCAGAGAGGCCAACCCCTCTAAGCGGCCAAATATTCTATGTAGTGAGGGGTGGCCGCTCAGAGAGGTTTCACTGTATATATACATATGAGAAAACATCATTTTCTTTATCAATTTCGCTGTAAAGTATAATAGACAGAAATTTCTTTAGAAAGCAGAATGGTAGTGCAGTTTTTCCTCTGTCAGTGAATGTAATGAATCATTTTCCAAAATATTAAATTTGTATTTTTATATGTCTTATAGAATATCACACTGAGTTTTTACCAGTTTTATGGGGTTTAATCTGATGTTTTTTGCAAAAAAATAAATTAACAAATCCTAAGTTAAAAATTTGCGTGTGTCCTGAAATGTTTACTGACTATTTAAAATGTTTAGCGAAAATAAAGTACGTAGGTAAATACTTAACTACGTAACTGTCAATTGTATTTATTATATATAAGCTTCACAAAAGTAGTTTTGTGCATATGTTAGTGTTTAATTAGTGTAAAAAGGATAGGTACTCTAATAACGTATTTTAAATTATAAATAACTCATCTATCTATCGAAGTAATTTATTTTCTCTGTATAATCAATAGAACGTTAGGACTGGTTTGAAAAGGTAAAAATTAGACAGAGCATAAATAAATCTGCAAAAAGTAATGACTAAGAATGAAACTCCCAATTTTTAGGGAAATGAGAAAATCTATAAATCTGCAAGTATTAATGTTCCTTATTAATCTTAGATATAAAAATTGAGAACGTCTGTAAAGTCTTGTTTGTATAACAAATATCTTATTTATAATTCTTTTTATGTAAGATCTAATATTTGTGCTATATCTTAATACAATTGGATTTGAAAGAGGGAAAGTAATGTCGTATTTAATTTAATTCTGAGGAAATCTATTCTACAGATGGTAGAACAGCTAATGAGATTAATGCTAACTTTAATAAAGCCTTATCGGGGAATTAAACAATGGAATCAGAAAATCTAAACAAAACTTATGAAATCGAATTTTAACTCCGTAAACATTAAATCTATATGTCATTTTTAGTTTTCTTAACAAGAAAAATATGGATTTATTAACTACCTAAAACAAGCTTATTCTTTGTTTTCACATCTGGTGTTGACACAAAAAATTTTCAAAGAATAAAAATGTTTCCAGATTAAAAAAATTTTATGTTTACAATACTTACCCTGAATATTTTGTAGCAAACTGTCGTTAATGGATGATTGTTAGAACATTCTGCAATTCTAAATATATCTACACCCCATCGATCAATGTCATCTAGTAGCTGAAAAACATAAATATAATTTAATATTAAGAAAAGTTTAAACAAGTTATTAAATTTAATAGAAAGTTATTGAAGATATAATATAAAAAATTAAATAAATGAAATATTCTAGAAATTGTATGAATAGCTATGGTTTTATCTGAAAGGTTTAATAAAGATGCCATGAAATAATCATAAAACTAGTAATAAAGAGAATTAGAAAGGAAAATTTGAAACGCAAATAAATCGTAAGTATTTAGTACTACGAATTATCACAAATTAATGTTATAATATAAAATACATAACACATATTTAGAAAGGAAAATGTAACACATGCAATTGATAAGGCTTCCTTCCACTGTTAAATGGTTGTAATTTAAATGAAAGGAAGTGTAACATAGCCCTGTGAGGTAATATATCACATTTCACTGCCTTATCAAGTCATATTCAGAATACACATATAACTTTTCCTGGTTAAAATATGTTTGCTTTAATTCCTGTTTAATTTCTTTTCTGAACATTAGAACGAATTTCATAGGAGATGTATTTTGAAAAATCCCTTTAAAATTAGATCATTCATTAAATGAATTTTTTAATGCAAATAATGGGAAATTCCTGTAGTAATTTTTGTAGTATTTTATGTTAAATTGAACCAACTTTGCGTTTAATTCAAAATGTTTAAAGAACATTTCTACACGCCAGTTAAACCTTTTTCCATTTCTTTATCCAAACCATTGCTATTATTTAACAGTATAAATTTAGCTCTTTTCTGAACATTTAACTTTATCAGCAGAGGCAAAATTATTTCTCTAATCAATTCTTTGTTTATGCAGGAGATATCGGAAAACTTAGATATTGCCGATTACGTTTTGTTATTCTTTCTTTCTGTACCGGAAATTAAGTCTTCACAAAATTATATTCATTGAAAAAGTAATCAATCAAATATATATAAGAGAATCTAGGTAAGTCTCTACATGGGGTCTATAATAGAGGTAGGGGTATTAGACTGTGTTTGCTGCTGCTTAAAAAGTGTCAATGCTTTAGTTACTCAATTTACGACAAATAGAATCCCCAAGCGGTATGTTTTTGCCTAAAAAAATTACCCAATAAAAGGGGGGAGTTTTTACCGATAACTAAATATTTTTATGACCAATATATGCATGATGATCTTTACTGCATTTTTATCCATTTAGTGAGATATAAGCTATATAAAGACAAATAATACATAAGTTCTACAACAATGCGACAAATAATTATAATAAAACTTCATACGGCTGATAGTTTGCCTTCATATCATTCGTCACTTGGACTTAACAGATGGGGAAAGTATTTTAAAAGAGGCAAATCATGTGCAGAAAATGAAAGAAAGGAGATTTATTTCGATAAAAAGAGAAAAAATACTGTGATTTTTAATTTACATCTTTTGTCTTATAAAATCAATGAAAGTAGCTTTTAATTTCGTGCTTTATAAGCATAATATAAGGTTTAGAAGAAAAACAATACTGTATTTAAACTCCTTTATCTTACCCGGCCAAGTTCCTCTTCTCGGTGAGTTTCTACTCCATACTTTGGTAACACACTAAAACTATTGCTGTGACATACGGTTTTCTTAATTCCTGAGATTCTAGACATGGCTTGCCCTGCTTTGCCTTTAGATTTTGGTAAAGGTGGAACGATAATTTCCTCTGTTTCTTCATCTTCTTCCTTCAACGTGTCTAGATCAAACTCTTGTTTTTTATCTATACAAGTGAAAAAACTAATTTTTTATTCGGAACAAAACAAATATCTTAAAATAACATTCATTGATTCGCACAAACAGCATATATGTATTATATCTAAAACGAGAAAATCTTTACTCAATTTCAAGATGAAACTAACATAACAAAAGGTTCTTAAACCTTTGGTAGGCGGTAAGAAAATCTTTTTCTTACCTAAGAAGGTGCTACAGATGTAATCCGATATTTGGCTTCCGGATTTAGATTCAGAAGAGAAATGACTCAGCTCTTTATTCAACATTTTCTTGAACTGAATAAAAAATCATCAAAAGAAATGAAGTACCAAATAATTTTTGTATTTTGTTGAGACACAGAACAATAATTGCATAAAAATAGTGTTTTTTAAATTAACTTTTATGATTAAATACTGAAATAGCCCCTAAAAATAATTCTTTTTGAAGTAAGGAACGATTTTCTATTACAAAATTAAATATAACTATTATATTAGCGTGAAAATCTTATCTACATTCCTTTTGACCTTTAGCCATGTATTTTTTAGTTCACTTCACGTCTTTAAGTAAATGTACAGAGCAAATTATAAAATAGTTACGATTATACAGACGGCTTTATTTCTAATTATATGTTAATGTAAAAATATTAAAATGGTGTCATTAAATGCTCCAATGTCACGAAATTCCTTTGTTAATTTTGTGGACAAAGTTTTACTTTCTACGTACCACTAAGCTTATCCACCAGCGTGCATATACAAACATCCAGCAGGATAGAACTTATACCTTAAGATTATAACTTTACTTTATTATTTTTATTAGTTTAAAGCCACATTCACAAGTTTAAAGTGTAGGTAAAAACAATTCTTTGGATTTCTATTTTAGCTTATCCACCAGTGGCCATATACAAACATCCAGCAGGATAGAACTTATACCTTAAGATTATAACTTAACTTTACTTTATTATTTTTACTATTTTAAAGCCATATTGAAAGTTTAAAGTATAGGTAAAAACTATTCTTCAGATTTCTATTTTAAAGCAGAAGTGTAAAATATTCCTTTTACATACGTAGTTTTTGTTGAATACTTTATTACTGAAATGCACTCTAGGGAAATCAATATTGCTCCAAAAATACATCTGAGAAACTTTAACATTTTAGTAGAGCTTGAACGGTTTTGAAGATTACGCTTTTGATTTATGATGAATGAGTAGTTGTATTTTTCATTTGAAACGAGATGCATATTTTCTTGCTATTATGTTTGCTATAGCTGTTATTCTTATTACATTATTTCTATATTTTAGATAAATGTACCTTTTTAATATCCTATTATAGCTATTAATCTATGATAGATAAATGAAATAGGGAAAATAGATATACATTTACGGAAAAATAAAATGAAGTGAGAATTATTTTATTATAGTGCTTGCATTAACCTTCTAATTATCTAAAATTCTTTCTGTCTAAAAATTTAATTAAAAGAGAAGCAAAAGTAGGCATTCAGTGTTATTAAATATTCATTATACAGTTAGAAACAAATATATACGCTTATTTAGAAAAAGTGAGCTTAAGTATTCCTATTTAAAATTAATTTTCATATTATGAAATCTTGATTTAATATTATTCAAAAATTATGAGACCTAATGCGTAACAGGTAATATGTAGTCATGTGCTGTAATTTTACACCAAATTAGTAGTGGTACAAACAAAAAAAACATTACATATTATGCATATTTAAATATAAACCTGCACAGTAAAATAATTTTAGTAAAGCTAAAGAATCAAGAAGGTAATACATGAAAAAATTATGTACATCATTATTTTTTACAACAGCAGTGAGCTTGCAAATCTACCTATAATCAGTAAAAACCTTAATAAAAATATAAACACCATATTTCTTTTTTTTTTCTAGAGCATTTCAAGCCAAACAATCAAAAAATCCCCCCCCCCCAAAAAAAAAGTTAGAAATCAGAATGTGTCAAGTATATATTCTGACATATTACTACAAGTGATCAAATTAGCCATTCCTATAATTCTACTGTAAATGAATTCATATACTTTTAATCTTTCAAAAGTTATTTATAGTTTAAATCAAAACATAAATGTCAAGGATCTTAATTAACATCTTCTTTTCAAACGTTGATTCATAACGAAGTAAGTGAGATAAAAGACGTATTTTTAAAAATTCTTTAAGTATAAATAAAAACTTCTATTAATTATATATTAACTGTAGTATTTCATACCTTACTGAAAGCCATATCTCCCACGGAGCGGTGTGCCTGTATTGTTTCGAGTTGCTCCAAGCACCAATCAAGTTCATCCAAGGTTTCAGCCGCCAGCTTTTCCTGTTCTTCCTCTGTGAAACAAAAGGTTCTCATTAATTTAGTCTGTCTGGCATAACCAATTAAATAACTTGTATAATAAACTAACAATTGCTTATAATTTTGTTTTATTGATAAATTTTAAGTAACTCAAAACAATACTTAAAAAAGAATTAAGACACAAATTACTCGCAGTTGCATGAAATTTCACAATGTCTACAACTTTGAATTAGACAAATAATCACATAAAGAAAACGCATCATTATCCCACTGTAAGAATCAAGTATCTCATTTCATTTGTTCGTTACACGCTCGTAACGAATTCTTATTGGATTTGTTTTATCGATTTTCTTCTTTTCTGTTAGGACTGTATGTTGTATATGTATATAGAACTTACAAATGTATATATACATATATATGTGTGTCTATGTGTATACATACACATGTATACATATTCATATACACATATATATTTATACAGATATATTCACACACACGCACACATATATATGTATATATATATATATATATATATATATATATATATATATATATATATATATATATATATATATATATATATATATATATGCTTAACTATGATTATAACAAGTGGATTAAGCAAAGAACAAACATTTTGTAAATAGTTGAGAAAACTCAGAAAAAAATCTTTTCACGAAATTAATGACCTTTTACTGATTACGATTTTGATCCCAAGACATTGGCAGTATAATATAAGCTTTTTTTGCCAAAACAAATGTCAAAAATGTATTACCCATTGTTTTTGTGCTTGTTTTTCAAGTTATTCAACCGCGATGTGTAAACTATCTGGAGATTATATAATTTGCAGGTTTGGCACAGACTATAGCAGTGTGCTCTTCGAGTACTGTAAGAAATGTTATTTCTCATTTCAGCTAAAAATGTTTGCAAATTTAAAAATAACCCATTGATGTAATCAAAACTGTGTTAAATTACGAGCATCAAAATAAATGGTCGCTAGATATTGTGAAAAATAACAACCTGAAAATAGATGGTTTTGGATATCTACACTAGAAACCACACTATGGATATCCACATATAGAGTTTATGTATCGGAAACACACCATGTGGAAATTTCTGCGGGATAAAAATATATTGCTTTCGATCTAGAATTATTATTCTAATAATGATAAATATCTCTTAGGAAATATTCCATGCTTTGAAACTTTTTTATTCAAAATACATAGTATATTAATTTTATTTTTATTTTTTTTAATCTCATTTTTAAAATAAAACTGTTCATATGTAGAGAAAATGAAAGATTGCAAAATTAAATTTAGTTAAAGATCTATGTAGGGTTAAATGGACTCATAGTGATGAAAAATTTAGGTTTTTTTTTTATGAAACTGCAAGGCGAAAGAAAAATCTACCATTTCATATAAGGGTTTATTAAAGAGATAAAATAACCCCAATGTAGAAAAAATGCACAATATCAAATCATTAATAAATTTTTTTATCAAATGAATGTGTTATATTTTATGCTTGCATGTTACGTTAGTCACAAAAATGTAAATTAATATTACGGAACGTATTGAATATTCAAAATTAATCCTTAAATTCTAGAGTTTAAAAATGAATACAAGTAAATTTGTCAGACTGCATGTTCTAGAGAAATAAATTTGACAAATGAGGTAGTATTTTATGAGATTAAAGATATTTTTTTCATGATTTAGTTTTATGATGTTATAGATGTTACACTTATCAGATACCTTAATTTTGATAAAAACAATTAGCAATAAATTAAAAAATATTTTTAAAGTTAATCTTTAAGATTTCTGAACTTATATTATAACACTGAAATCAACTGTAAATTTACAGCTTTTAAAGTAATTAATTGTAAAATTATAGACTTCATTTAATGTGTATCTTATGTTCATCCTGCAATGACCCTTTGGGTGTTGAATATTAATATTCGTAAACTTTCTATCGTGTTGAATACATTTTCTGATTAACTTTTATAAAATCCTTTTTGTGTAAAATAATAAAGAAAATTAAATGTCCCAAAATTGAAACACAATATTTGACTTATGATGATTTTCTCAAGAAGTAATGTTAAAACTCTAATCTTTTATATCTGCACATTATTGATGCTTTGAAGTTTTTATCGTTGAATTAATTTTTATATTTATTAAACATCTAAAAATGATATTTTAATCAACTATTAACTTTCCTCTTGGCAATTTTATATTAAAATTTACAAAAAATTATTATTTTTCGAAATTTTAGCAACATTTATCAAACACATGAAAATGGTTTCAATGTACGATTCTGCAATACTAATAAGCATTTACATATATGAACGTTCAAAATATCATGTTACAACTTTCGATCTAAGTTTGGATTTAGAAATCCAAGAGTGACCTTCTTGGAAAATGAATCAATTTACTCTAAAACAGCTGTTTCGACTATTGCAATGGGAGGCATCAATCATTTTCATTAAAAAAATATTGTTATACCATAATATCTTATAAACTTCATACGGTAACTCTACAAATATCCACTTATGAATGTTTATTTTTATTTTTCATACATTTTAAAACGCATAATAATTTAATTCCTTTATTAAAAAACATCCAGAGTAGATAATTTTAAAAATGACACCTTTGCAAACGCTCTGTTTCGGTAAAACAAACAACAACCGCTAGTTGCATTAAACAAGAACGAGTTTTACGTATTGGAGATGTTCCAGTTACATTTTTCTCTCTCCTGCGCAGTAGTAATATTTCGGGATACTGCGCAGTTGGCGAGTTGGCAATACTGAATGGCCAAACTTTGGGTAAATAAACGACAACAACTCTCGTATTAAATTTTGATGAGTTAAATGTAGTTTAATTCGTAATTTACTATAAAAATAAACTTGTATATGTTATAGCAAAATCAGGTTATTATGCTGATAATTGTAATTATCAGATTTTCTTCTCTTTTTTGTAATAAAGTTGGTATTATTTAAAATGAGTCTATATTAATATGCATATTAAAAATAAAATTTAGGTAAGAGTAGGAAATAAAGTTTGGAAATTGATGTTCTAAAGGAAAATTCCTTTATTTGTTTGAAAGGGTATAATAAATTAAATGGGGGTAAGGTGGGGTTAGGAAAAGTACCTATAATGGTAACTGCTTTATTACGTGTTATTGGACTAATTAGAAAACCGATAAAAGTATTGTGTTGAGATTTGCAAGTCTCAGATTCTCAGTAGTAGTAACAATTTTTTTAGAGCTGCAGATTTTCTATCTATATTTGCCAACAGGGGAAATACTGTAAAATATCAAAAAGATATCTCGGCACAGAGCAAGCTGGGGCGTATAAGAAATACTTTAAGATTTAGATTTGTTTGATACAAGCATATGCCAGTTACCTCTTAATAAATCAGACGATATCACTGAAGAAAAAGACATTTTGGAAAGAAATTTAAAACCTATTGTATTAGTGCAGTTTTCTGGAACAATGGGCATTCTTGCCATCAATATACTTGAAAAGACTGTATTTAGAAAACCAAGCAAAAGACAGAAGATATGTTCATCAGGAAAAGAAAATATAACAAAAATAAAAGACGCGTGGTAGAAAAAATAATGTTTCAAAGATTTGACTAACTTTAAAAATATTGAACTTCTTGAGCATGCATTTTCAAGTCTACTACATTTGCCCCTTGTTAATTTATTAAAAAAACTGAATAGATTGAACTGAAATATATTGAACACAGAACAGATAACAAATCTGTATGCATCATGAAAAATATAAACAGCTGATAATGACAGTGATGATATATTAGTATTTTTTTTTTTTTTTGGTTTGTCTCTGTTGAATGGATATTATTCTGTTCCTTAAAAAGATATTTATCGGAGCGAAAATGATACTCCATACCAGTTGGACTAACTATTATGTCTCTCAATTACTCTCGAAAATTTAAAATAACTATGACTTATTTTCATAGTTAGCTAACAAAGGTATTCGAACGGCATGAACAATCCTAGTATGTTGTACTGAGCTTTGTACACTAAAACCCAAAAATGTGTTTTGTTAAAAAATGCTGGGTTTGCCGTTCTGATAGATACACGTGTAGCTGGAAAGATGGTGGTTTACTATAGCAAAATGCTTTTACAAACATGGATCTAATAGACTTGTGAAACAATATTCAAATTGAAAAAAAATAACGAAAGATGGGTATATCACACTCTTATATTATCATAAAATAGAACGAAAGAATGGGAGATATAGATGTCCTGGAGAAACTTTTAGGAAACCACAGAACTCAACTAAAAAATAAAAAATGGGTGTGGGATTCTCTTTATAATTGTGCTAAATATTTCAGTTGTTGGTAGTTTGTTACTCCATTCTAAGTTAGACGAAGTCAAAATGATGCATTTGGGGTTCTGAAGAAAAGTGACAGCTTACAAACGAAAAAGAAAAAATAGAAAGCCATCTAAGACCATGCAAGTAATTTTCAAAAACTGTTAAGAATATAAAGTGATAATTATAATGTGTCTAAAACTCCTAAATGCTGTGTATTTTTTTAAATAACTAAAATATATTTTTGGATGGAAAATTAATTCACTGACAGTGTTTTATTTCCTATCACTTATTAAATCTGCAATATAAATGTATGTTTTAGAGGCTTTAATACATGTATATGTCTGAATTCAATTTAAAATAAACCGAGTTTTGGATCAAAAGCTAAAAAAACTTATAAATTAATATTACATATAAATTATTTAATTTATAACTATTATAATTATATAACTTTATTATTATATAACTTTTTAATTGTTGTTTTCAAAACCTGCACCCGAAAGGACAATGACCAAAAATGTAACATACCCCCAATAACTTTAATTTTTTTAAATTTTACTGTAGACAAAAGTTAAAAAATAGAAATTCAAAAAGAAAAAAATACAACAAAGCTGTTATCCTCTCATAGTTTGGCATGTAAAAGGTTTAAATGTTTAAAAAAATGCAGTTTGATTCTCGAAGTAGGTCAGGTTTACAGCAGATAACTCTATGTTAAAGTTTCTTCATTCAGGCAAAGAAATCACAATTTACGGCAACTAGTTAAATTCTTCTGCTTTACGACAATGTTTTGCCGTTTATGAACTCTTCAAATGATTTATTCGCGTAAAGTGATATTATTATTTAAACTTTATACATTAAACCACTTTTCACAAAATTACAAACTCTAGTCTATATTATCAGTTCTTTGCTATGCTTTGTTTATAAATGAGTAAGATTCTCCTTTCCTTACTTATTTTTAAAGTATAACAGTAAGTATATTGGACAGTAAAGAGTCAGATTTGACAAACATAATAAATTATCCTCTATTTTCAACTACGACATGATTCAGATGGATTGGTAAGACATTGATAAGCTCATGATGAACAAATTTGTTGAAATCCTCACTCACTGATATAGTAAGACGATTTTAAATAGTTTATCACATTGAATTCTAAAATTCTCCATTCTACTGTATACATTGAAAAACTATAATACGTTATCTCCAGCAATAAAACCAATCAGACATGTTAGTATAGTTTTTAGTTCTTGGTGTGCCTAACGAAACATTTTATCCCATATAGTATTAGGCTGTATTGGATTGATCTAACTTTCAAGTAACTTTAAGAAGCATTGTTATATGTATAAATATAAAAATCGAGATTTCTAACACGTAATTAAATAGACACATTAGATACAAAAGATTAACAAAGAATATTATTAGCATATAGGGCAAAATTATCAATTAGTAATAAATTCATCAACTGCTATCGGAAGTACTATACATAGATATTTCAATTGATCGTTTGGGAAAATAAAGAAGGATATTCAGTAATTTCATAAAAATAGCTTAATTAATTATTTACGACAGAAATATAAAGTACTTACCAACTGAACTTAAATACATATATATTAAGGCTAACATATAATATTTTTAAAGTTATCTTGATACTCCTGCCTGTTTTGTGGTGTGGAGAATTCTGTCACTGTCACCTATGTGAGAAGAATCATTGCTAGTGTTTGCGTACATAAAGCATTTCAACGTCGACAAAATTTCCAGCACTTCGGAAAAAAGCCGCAATGTATCTGATATTTTTCACCTTCTGAATTAATCTATTCCTGTAATTAGTGGAGGGGTACAGCAGGATTTTGTTAATTTCAGAGGATTTCACAACTGGGACATTTCGAAGAAATGAAGCATCATACGGTTACGTTGGAAGATTGTTTATGCAAAGAAAGACTGGAGAAAAGTAGAAAAGGTACATGCCGTCATCCATTTTTTATGTTACTTGGCAGAGACAAAGATATTTTCCCTTTCCTATACAAACTAATCCGAGGAAGAGGTTAATGACAAATAGGTTTCATCTATAAGTTTCGGATTTTTGACAATACACTCCTGCTTATTCACAACCATATAAAAGAGGTCATCATTCTAGAAGATGGAAATTCTGAACCAGTACAGGACTCAATATTTGTAGTTGATAAAATAATGAAACATAAAATCATTCAGTCTTAGATTTAAAATTTTGAGCATTTAGGTGAATATTGCAGAATACTGTGCATCAGAAATTGAAAATACTCTCAGCATTTAGAAAATATTTAGAGTGGATATCAAAATACCAAATATGATTAATACAGTAGAACCTCTTTTTAACGACCCCACGATATAACGACCATCTTAAAAAGTCCCAATTATTTTACCATAGGAATAATGTTAATTTTGAATCATTACAAGGACCCCAAGTGTATTATTTTTCATTATTGCGACCGCCAATTTCAGTCCGAAGAGTCCATGAGCAAATGGGCTATTTCAAAATTATTGTACTGTGGTGCAACTTCAAGAAACGTGTATAAAAGAATTTCAGAAAGAGTTGGGAAATCAGACAGCTGAATTCCGACCGTTGCCGTAACCCTTATCGCCTGGTAGTCCTGCAGATGACACTCCAGACACTAATGAAATGACCAAGCTCCTCAGTGTCATATTTCCGGATCTTCAATTACCTATTGATGAATTTGTTGCGGTAGACGAAACTTCACAGTGCTGCCGAGAAAATTTGAATGAGGACGATTTTATTGCCCATATTACCAGAAATGAAGAAATCTGCTATTCCCACGACGGAGAAGAAATCGTCCAGGCTTTAAAAAAAAGTGAATGAAAAAGAAGACTTCAATGCAATCAATGCCTTGCGGCAATATTTTGAAGGACAATTTAATTCTGAAGATTTAATTCAAAATCTAACGGATACGGAATCAGTGATAATGAAAAATTCCCAAATGAACTGGAAACAGGCATCAATTAAAGACTTTTTTTTTCAAAAATTCAGTAATGAAAATACAGATAAATAAAACTGTTCTCTAGGCATGTTCTGTTGCATCATTTCTTTGCTGAAATTTTTTATTAATTTCTGAATTCGTTACAATGACCATATGATGTTGGTCGCAAAGTGGGTCGTTATACCGAAGTTCTACTGTAGTTTTATTTCAAATTCATATGACTACTACCTTGTTTGTGCTGTTATGAAATTCCAATCTCCTATAATGTATGTTCAGTGCTACTGTAATCTAAAGTAAAACAAAGGTACTCTTTAATTAAGGGACTTTCTTTGTGTTTGAACTGACTGCAACTTGCATATTTCTTTGTTTATCTGTAAAAATAATAATGTCTGTCATGATTCCGAAACATTTAAGAAAAACAGAATCAAAGAAACTGCTACTTCTCTTCGTGCATCACGAAACAGCGTTTTCGAATCAAAACAATTGGCATGAACCCCAGTTTGGGCTCCCGAGAACGAAGAGTTTAAAATAAGAATTTGCTCTCGCTAGGGAACGAACGAAGCCCTCAAAATGATAAAGACTTCTTACACATGGCTGTCGTCTGGATGATAAACATAAGAAATAAATACAGAGAGTGATACTGCATTTTGGTACCGAACATCACCAAATACGAGACTAATCAGAAGAATTCTCAGCCTGATAGCAAAAATGGCAATTTTTTAAAATGTTTGTTTTTAAAATTAATCTACATTTATATTTAATACATTTCGTTAATCGAAGTTCCAGTTGCACTTCCCCATCTTTATCCGACCAGAAATGGTACAAGATACGCATGTAAAAGCCACAATCCCTTCTTAATTGGACAAAAAAGATTGGGAAATAAAGAACAGTTTGAGCTTCAGAAATGTGATGGAAGGGGAAATAGGGTAATATTTTTTGCATTTCATAGGACAAAGATACAATTTTCACATCTCCGAGACATCTTTATGTGGAGGTGCACTGTCTTAAAGAAAGAGATTTTTCTTCTGAATGTTGTGCTGTTTTTACGAAATATTGTGTCCAATTTCATTAAAAGGTTAAAATAGTATTCTTATTTTTTTATTTCATTGGATAATTAATTAACACGATTCTTTTCGAAACCCAAAACACCGACGTCTTGACATTTTCCCTGTATCCCCTTTTTCACTTTCTTCTGAGCTGAGCAACATACTTTTATACAATAAACAGACTGGTTCGATTTCAGTGAGTAATAATAAATTCATGTTTTGTCAGAAAATCATTTTGTTTTCTATAATACCCGTCAAGCTCTGCTTGGAAAACGTTATGCGAACAGATTTTTGATCAAACCATTTGATTATTTTGTGTAAAGTTTTTCATGAACAGTTTCTGGTACAAAATGAAACTGAAGCGTATTTTGGTATCCTTTCGTTTTAACATTTTCACGCACACTCATATTCCGATCTTATAGAATCATGTTGTGCACTTTTTCGAAGATTTCTGTTGTGGTTAAGGCTGCCGTTTTTTGATGGAGGATATCAGTACAAAAGTACCTGGGCCCGGAATTTCAGGAGACCCATGAGACTTTAAAAATACATTTAAAATCTTTCATTTTATCGAAAATTTGTTTCTCACTGAAAAATGCCTTGATAAAAAAACTTTATGCCATTTTTCATATCCTAAAAGGATTTATGAAAGGATACCCCCCCCACACACACACACAATTATTTCCTAACTTGTGACACTTGTTTTGTGGGATTTCGCTGATCTTGAGACCTGCTACATCTTGTAAGACGAAAAAAGAAAGGATAGTGTACTTAATTTACCTTGTATTTACATAACAGGACGTGATTAATTATCCAGTTCCTACTGTTTGAAGATAATTAAAATATCTTTTAAGAATAATTGTTTTTATAAATTTAAAATACTTAATAAGTTTGCCTTTAAAATTCAAAAATTCAAAAGTTTATTAATTTAACTCCATAACATCACTGACACAAAATAGTCTAAACAACAGTGTGTGGAGGGGTGGACTTTGGAATGAAAATCAGTATAGAGCCTCATTTCTAACTTTAAATGAATCCACTTAGATGAATAAATTATTATTTCAAGTTTAACCTCTGCAGTGCTTTTCTTCACAGCCATAATCCAAGAAGAAAAATCAGCTTAAGCATTTATAATTTTCGAATGAATTTTATCATTGCATATTACTCCTTTTATTGAAAAAATTCCAACAACATGCATGCAACAACTGATTCAGACAACTGCTTACAGTCGCTATGGCTTGCATTTGCATACGGCGTGTACTAATAACAGATCCTCCAACATGGGCGAGGGGGGGGGCAAGTATTGCTGTCATTTATAGGTGAGACAGAGAACTATTTAAATGTATGTTACAATCAGAAACAAAAACGACACTTTTCCCAGTTGAAGCCAAACTAATTGTAAATCCATTGATTTTAGAAGGAAATTTCTACAAATACTAAAAATAGCTGTTTCAAAATGTTGATGTAGTTTCATGATATTATCAAATAACATCTTTTAATTACCTGTAAGTGATGTTTTTGGAGTCGGCGTGCTGTTCCCTGGGCTTCCACATAATTTCTTCTGTCTGTAAAAAATATTTCATATAAAATATATATACATACTTGTACGTTTATACATTTAAACACATTTTCATAGATTCTTTGTTTGACAATGATTTGTATTTTAACTTTTGTAGTAGGTGTTTCAAAAGCATAAATTAACGGTATTAATAGTTTTCAAACAATATACAAAGATGAGAATATCAGTTGAAATTTAATTGTCTAACGGAGAAATTTCAGTTTCTACCCCTCTTAATTTTTAAAAATATTTATCACACATTTATTTCCAAGTAATTATTTTGGAACATTAAAATTTTTAAATCTTTCGACAAAAATTGAGAGTATAAGTTCTTTTAATTTAAGTAGTTTTCTCTTAAAGAATTGCTTTTATTGTAGTATTTAAGATAAATTTATAATTTCGTAAACTTCCCAAATCTTTCTAAATTAATTTATCGTATTAATTTTAAAAGATATTTGAGAGAACAAAACACTCTGTAAGTTAAAAATATTAACCGTAATAAGACAAACAATATTTTATCTAAGACTCACACAGCTTATTTTAAGTTACATAAACTCTAAAAGAGTTGATAAAAAATTCTACCCGAACAATGTTCGAACATTTTCCAGCTTGTCTTTGTACTCGAGATTGAATCTAAGGTGAATTTAGATGTGCCTATACTGCTAGAGGAAAAAACAAATATAAGCTACATCAATCATCGAGAAGTCTCTAACACAAAGTGTACATAAGAAGTAACCTAATAAATGAAAAAATGACAACATACGAGTGAATGTTTATTTTTCTACTTTTACAGATGGATCTCTAATAAAACTTGTAACGTATGTGTATAGGAAAACTGTCAAACCGTAAAAATGTTTTAACTCCACGTGTACAAACATCCAGAAATGGAAAAATAGAACACGTGCCCGGTCAGTTGTGATTCTTCATTTAATTACGCTTTAACGTGTCACGTATTACATAAAAAATTATGTTGGGCTATATATTTGATTAACTTTAATTACAAAACAATTTAAAGTATAAGTTAATTTAAATTAATAAAAAAATATTAAATGCTTTTTTATTTTTTAGCATGGTACCATTTCATTGTCAATTTTTATTCATACACTTTCTACTTTAATTTTGTCATGTACTCAAGATAAGTAATTTTTTCACGCACAAAATTATTTAAGTGGTAATAGAATGTTACATTTTTTAATGTTTGCATCTGATAATTTTGAGTAAATGAAATTTAAACAACTGTCTTTGAACATACATACATTTAGATTCCACAATTTTACTTTCTTCTGACACATTAAATAGAAACATTTTATCATTTGGTACCTTATTTTAACACTATTTTCCAAACAAATTGTGAATATTATAAGAAAATCTCTCTCCCGCTGCTATTAACGTTTGTACCTGATTACAATCTAAACTAAATCTAAAATGATACCTTACACACCAGGACGTTTTTACCCAAACCCCGTAAAATTAACGAATTTTATAATTTTTAACGTGTCTTACTTTATATTTCCATTCATCTTGGCCATCTATAAAGTATAAATATAACAGGCATGTGTTTTGAACTTCCTAGATATGACCCTGGTGAATGTGCTATTTAAACTTAGACCGGAACCTAAATACATCCACCCCTCCGGGGTTTTCTATAATACTGTATTATGCTATTTTTTAAGACAAGTAACTGTTTGCAGTATTTTATTTAATAACTGACTAGTCGAAAACAGAAGTGATCTTTGTAAGCAATAAATTGTTTATTTTGTTTTCGCTCATCTACATTCACTTTCTTTTATAATATTAGAATATATGCGTTTTACTTTTTGTTGGGATACTTGTGCTACAAACAGATCACACACTATACACAAAATAACTTAAAAATTAGATTAAAGAAAATTTTCTTATACTTATTTTTCAGTTTTGCTCAGTTATGTAGTTTGTAACTTGTTTCTAAAGAAATCATTAGACCGTGCAACTTTGTCGTTTTGCTGCGGCCGTTATGAGAAGGACCCTTTTCGGCTTTTGATTTATTAGTGCAACAATGTTTTTTTTAGGGAAAATTAAACAACTATTTATTATTAAAATACTACTTACAGTTTTTAAAAAATTTCGAGGGAAGCGATCAAACATCGGACCAGCATCGGTCCCCATTCAGAAGCAGGCCCTAATCCCGGAATCAATAAGAAAAATTGCCCTAGAACTAACGGGTTAAAAATATAACAGTTTCACATAACAGAATGAGTAAAATGGTGTAGATTCACAAAGGACTAATTAAGAAATGTGGTTTTACAATATATATACCTGTTTAAACATACACGTATATATTTTAAGCTTAGTATCTATCCCTCTAGATCAGTGGAGTCAGCAGAATTTTTTCAAGGGGGTTCACAATTCTAAAAAATAATAGCTAAAACATTTTTGTCTGAACTCAAGGGGTGGGGTTAAACCCCTAACCTCCCCTTGAGTACCCCCCTGCTCTAGATGTCAGCCCAAACCATCAATTGAACAAATGTTAAATAGCCACAGTTCTGTATAACTACATTATGTCGGTTTGAGTCCCACAGTTGTTATAAATATTTGTAGTCATTCTCAGCCGTTTTACACTAATAATCTTCCAACCATGGTTGGTTGGTGTCGTGTCCATCTAGGTGTCACATGGATTCATGCGCATTTATTTCTGCCTATGACAGTTCCACAATAATCTCTGAGAACAGTATTATTGAAAAGGGAAATTTCCTATTCTCTTTGCTAAGCAAGTATTAATGGACATGTGACTATATGTTCTTATGAAGGCTACTCTTAAGGGCCAATTGTTGCAATTTCTTTATGTCCTGGTACCGTCTTTATTAACTTTAATGTTACCAAAGTGACAGTCTAGTTATAGTTTTGGGGATTTCTCTATTTGAATTAATCTTGCATATTTGCTGTTTAATCTTAATTAATTTCTCTCTTAGTCAATATCTAACGATGACATTTGTATCGTCAAGAGTGACGAGATTTGAGTTGATGCTGCATTCCAACGTATACAATACATAATTAATTATTAAAAAAATTTAACAATAAACCAGTGGCTTAGCGAAAGTGAGGCTGATCGTTGGAAACCCTTATAAGGAATTTTTTATATAGGTAATACATATGTAAGATTGCTGTATTAATAGAGATGTAAGTTGAAAGCTGACCCCTTCCCCTGCATGAATCTTTTCTCGCTACACCCCTGCACTAAACTTATGAGATACTACAGAATATGGACCTATAAGATTATCTTTTGAAAGATGACACAAAAGTTAATAATATCCTAAACGTAAATTATGTATTGTTTAAAGGAGTAAATTTATTCAAATTTTTACAATGCATACGCTATTAGCTGCGGTAAGAACTTGGCTATTTGTATATTTATAAGTTTTCATTATTACTTTAATGTGATAGTATAAAATTTCATGTCTTTGTTTATTACAATAGGGATCTAGAAAAATATCACTTTTTATATACCTGAACAATTGTTTTCAACTTAGTGGCTTCAACCTTCAGACTCACGGAGGACATACAGTCAGTCAAACTCGCACATTGAGATTTATTTGTTCAATCTGAGAATTTAAAATCTGACACAATTTTTACTTAAATAAAAAAAAATCTATTAATTAACGTTTTACACAGATTTTGAAAGCATTTAAGCAACGTAATTATAGAAGTGGATACGAAAAAATATAGGGCGAAGTAAAACTCGTACACTATATAAAATTGTCAATTTAAAGTATTTAAAATTAAGATATTTTCAGTTTAGTACTTAATTAGGTTATCCTCTATGTCTTCTAAAAAGTTTATATTTTAAAGTGAGTATGGTTTTTCCTTTTCAAATCTCAAATTCAATAGAAAAAGCATAATGTACGGGTTCTATTTTGACTGACTATATGCAAATGATGTTAATTTAAAAATTTATTTACTTTCATGTTTAAGCCTGTCAAAAGAATAACTACAGAGAACATTTATAAAAACAGATTTTTTGTCATATACTTATGTTTTCTTTCTTTCTTTATTTTTTTTTTTTGAGAATCTTGTAATCATTATTTTAATCATCATACCTGCTGTATAACTTAATGAATCTTTTTAAAGTTTTTTATATAAAATTTTATTAAGTCTTGTACGATTATTGAAACGACAACATAGTTAGGGGTTTAATCTCACAGATTTTACAAGCTGAGCTCGAAATATTTGACACAATAAGTTATTTGTAAAGTAGTTAAACTTTTTAAACTGTTTTATAGAAGGGAGTTTGATTCTTTAGAGCCGTGGTTCTCAACCTTTTCAGGACCACCATCCCCTTTACAAGAAAATAAATATTCGAACGTCCCATTTTCCATAATAGTTAATTATAATAAATAATGAAGTACTGTTGCATGTTATCGATATCTATTTTTTTCTGCCTATCTGTCTATTAAGAATCACAAAGTAGAATTTAATTTAAACGGCAATCAAATGTAGGAAATATTGTTTAATAATCAATTTAAAAATAAGCATAAAATGCATAGGAAATAAAAAAAAAAAATGAGATGATACCACCGTGGTAGAGTCTGGTTGATGAATGACGAGATGGGTGGAGCTGGTGGGGTTTTAATAATTTATGTTCTAATTTCGTTAAAATCATTCGTAAATCTCTAAGTTCAGTCATACATTTTTTCTTAAACAGTCAACTAGCTACTGCATTCAGTCCACTTTCAACCAAATACAATGAAGGAAATGCAATTAAAACTTGTACTCTACCCCAAAAGTGATCAAAGGACGGCCTGTGGTGTAATTCAGTAAATTTATAGTTGGAAGAATATTGCATTTATTATTGTAAATACACTATTAAATATTATTCACACTATTAATTATTCGAATTAATATTAATAAATTTAATTATATTAATAATTCACAAATTAATTAATTTAATTAATAATTAATAAATTTAAAGAATAATTAATTTAATTATATTAATAATTCAAATTATTATTAATAATTCACACTATTAATTATTCGATTAATTTATTGATGATTTTTATAGATATTATGTAAATTTTTATAGTTATTGTGTTTACTGACCGCTTCTCTTGACTGCCATAACGCTCTCATTTGCCGTTGACCCCTCTATCACTCCCCTGCAAGGTTTAGCGCTTACTGGGGGGGGGGGGGACCACCTCATTGAGAACCTATCGGGGGTGGGGGTGGTAACTGGTTATGTCCTGATTCGTTACCCGCGGACTTTCTACGTCTATCTCTGCTTTAGCATACCATAATTATGAGATTTTTATATTTTATAGTTCATTAAGATGATAGTTTAATTAGCTTTCAATGTTAAAAGAGTAAATATCTAATATGAATTTAAAGTTTGTTATCTAATGATTTCTTAGTTTAAGGTTATTTTAAACTTGCAATTCAATGTTTTTAAAGTATTAGAATGATTATTATAATGCGATGAATATATTCAAATAATCATAGGTA
>CM063502.1:147570385-147662885 GCA_032207245.1 Pardosa pseudoannulata
ATTTCTTTTGAAGAACTACCTTTCGTAAAGCTTCTTTCCTTTTCTGGATTTTTACTTTTTGAAAACATAAAAGTTATATCTAAAGTTTTGTGAAAAATTCTATGAAAAAGAATGAAAATATTAGTGATGGATTAGTAGCCGAGTATAAAATACCCAGGCCATGCATCCTAGGGTTAAACACTGTTGAAGGTCTAACTGAATCTAGTAAAAATTTTAGGCTAATTAGTTAAATATGGTCAGTGAATGTTAAAATGGTTGAGTTTATTAACTTCAGACACGCAAAACTACTCCGCTCATAGCGTGAATATGTAAAAGTTGCAGAAAAAAAGAAACTAAATGCCTAGTACGAAACAAAAAAAAAATAATTAGAAAAAAATTCTCAGTGATAATTTATTTTACCCATATTTTATATGTTCTAAAACATATTCAGGCCGAAAATATAACTTTAATAATAATATTTCATGTAATACTGATATATTAAAGTAATGTATTTGCCTTTCAAACTCTAAATGCAATTAGGTATTTTTATTATGGCTTTCAACTTCAAAAATTGTAGAACAATTAATGTAAAAATAAAATTATTTTTTCTGTAGAATAAAATACGTTAATCCATTTTTTCATTTAACATTTTAATAATATTTTGTCACAGTTATGTTTAATATCCATTTTTAATAAAATAAATTAGGTTCAGAGCAGTGCCAACGTTTTTTACGCATTTTAATGCCTTAAAGATATTTATCTTCTTGTAACTATCTTTTCAAAGCTAAGTATGAACAAGAAAACTTTCAGAATCTTTTAACTATACTATATACTTTTTATTTAATTTTTTGTTTCTGTTTTTAAGATCGAAATTTGCTAGTGAAATAAATTAAAATTTCCAGCAACACATCTGATCCCTTCGTTTAGTTTCCGTAAAAAAGCTTTGAGAACGAGAAAATAAGATTATACTACTTTTCTAATGTCTTAGAATAAAGGGTACAGATATTCACTATTCATCCTCTTTTGCAGGTTTTATTTTAAAGAATTTCCTCTGAAACAAAAGACAACATATATATAGGTTTTTAAAGTCTACTGATATTATTTTTTTCGTCCAGTCCTCATGTAAAATATATTATCACCATCTTATTCATAATAATTAAATTATTTTTTCGACTGCATATTCTCGTGCAGAGACACGACGCTGTTATTAAATTTATGCTTACGAATCCTTTCCCGATTCTTTCTTTCTTTATTTTTAAAACTAAGAGAAAGTTTGAAAGATACAGAAAAGGAAATAGAAAAAAGCTTTTATGTAACTAAGTAGAAAAGGTCTTTGTAACTCGTACACGATCTATCAGAATATAAAATGAAGTGAATAAATGCATAGATGTTTGTATAAATAAATAAACTTACTTTTCTGTTTACGTACTGTCTACTTTTCAGTGAAGTGACATATTTTAAATATCATGTTAACCAGGTTTAGGTTTCATTTAATAATTTATCTTTTTTATATTCAGTAGCATCGTTTGAGCATAAACCTTTTATTTAAACTTTAAGAGAAAAACCATGTATTTCTTTTCTTTTTGAACTGTCCATTGAGACAATACAATCTAACGGCCTGATGAATAACTGAATTAATTAATTCGCTACTAGTTACCTTCATTCTTTTTTTATTGTGATTATTAAGAAATTGCGTTTTACCGTTTATTCTCATGTTGTCATGGTGACACTTGTCGGGTAACGTTTTGAGTGTCTTTGAGCCGTTCAACAAAGGCTATTCGCCAAAGGGATTTACGGAAAAAATTACTGCATGTTCTAGTTTTGTGTTTTCTTTCAGTAAAAGCTCTAGTGTAGGTTTCAATACATCATCGATTATTTAAAAATGCACCTTAACTGTTGAAAAAGTAAAAAATATTCTTTAAGTGCTTAGGTGTCTTTAAAATATACGCAAATGCATCAGCAAATATCCAATATTCGAAACAATGATACTCTCCCATTTTATCGCACACTGTTTGAATTTCCCTATGGATAAAGTGAAACATTTGTCTAATTTCTCCCTAAAATTGATTTTCATTTATCGAAGATTTCAAAATAAGGTCTCGTGCCGGGAGATTAAATATAGTTTCCCCTCATTTGACTTGTGTTTGCTATAATGATTATCGTGTGGGCAATGTATGCAAAACACTCTTAAGCTGTAGAAACTAATTGAGCTGATAGATATAGAGGAATTCTCCGGCAGAGTTTCGATAATATGCTGCACTAATAAATTACATTATTAAATTGGTAATTTCACGACACATTAACGGGGTTTTGTAAAAGATAATCCTTTAAATAATAAATCAGTTAAGTCAGATTTGGTAACAACAACCACCCATAAAATCTGGGCTGAGTATTTAACCCAATAGATTAAAGTAGAATAATTACAATGTTTTACCAAAAAAAAACGTTTTTTCTTCATTTCATGTATAGCGAGAAACTTTTGTCTGAATAAAACGGAATATACATTATAAAAAATAATTCTCTAAAACTCTTTAAAGTAAAAATATTATCTCGATTTATTTATAAGATTATGAAATATTATAAATGATTTATTTTATATTAATAATTAAGGTTTAGTACATATATTATGTTAAAAATCTGAGGATATATTTTATTAGATTAGTATAAAAAATAATGTGAATCTATTCTTATATACGAAACACGAAGTTCTCTTAAAATTGTATGAAAATATTCTGCATAAAATGGTTTTATGTGACATGTTTATAGATATAGAGGTATTTTCCGGCAAAGTTTCGATAATATGCGGCACTAATAAATTACATTATTAAATTGTTAATTTCACAGACACATTAACGGGGTTTTGAAAAATATAATACTTTAGAATGGAAATAAATCAGTGAAGTCAGATTTGGTTGTAACAACCACGTATAAAATCTGGGCTGAGTACTTTACCCAATAGATTAAAGTACTATAATTACAATATTTAACCAAAAAAAAGTTTTTCTTCATTTGATGTATAGCGCATATCATTTGATGTATAGTATCTTTTGTCTGAATAAAACGGAATATAAATCATAAAAAATAATTCTCTACAAATTCTTATTAAAACAAAATTTTATCTACGATCTATTTATACGATTATGAAATATTATAAACGATTTATTTTATATTATTTATTAAGGTTTAGTATATATATTATGCTAAAAATCTAATGATATATTTTATTAGATTAGTGTAAAAAAATGTGAAACTATTCTTATATACGAAATACGAAGTTCTCTTAAATTTGTATGGAAATATTCTACATGAAATGGTTTTAATGTGTAAAAAAAGAAAATTTAAAAATTATTTTTATAAAGATATAATCTTTATAGTTAATGATTTCAAAAGCGATTCACATTAACTGTAGAAATTAAGCTTCCAGCTAAAATATTTATATGTTTTAACTTTTTTCCTGTCACTACTTAAAATTGAAGATACCACTTCCAAAAAGCCACTGCTCTTCTAAACGAGGAAGAGCTGCTACACTTTCCTCAAGATTCTTTTAAAACATATGCCACAGGTAGACATTTTCCTCATCTAACTTTGAAGAAAATCTCTTTTTTTTCTTAACTTTTACCATATCTCATGAAAAGCATAAAAAAGAGATCTAAAATTGTCATACTGCCCGATATCATTTTTTCTCTCAAAAAGTTTGATCGCTGCTCTGTTAAAAGTTTCTCTTTTAAAAGTTTTATCTATGCCTTTTTTTAACTGGATCAATCATTATTGCGTGCGTTACTTCTGGAGAAACATGGGAAAAAAAACTTAATTTCTATTCAAGCAATCAGTACCGCAAGGTTTTCTGTTTCTCAGTGAAAGTATTTCAAGTTTAGTGACCTTCTGAGTTCTCAAAAATCCAACGTATTGTAAAAGATTTTTATAGTTCTCAAATGCTGAAAAAGTTATTGATTCAGAAGAAATATAGTTCGAAGTTGTTCGTAACAATTCTACTCTCACTGAAATGTCCTTATAATAGCTTCGATTTTTAGAAATTAACTCTGTGAACTTGCTCTTTCGTCATAATGTTTTTAAGTTAAAACGTATGTTTAAGAGACTTTATTACCCAAATTCTGTTTTAAATCGTTTATTGAATAAATAAGTGTAAATCAAAGATATTTATTACTATATATTTTTGACAGATAGAGTCATTGTAGCATTATTTTATATTATAATCCGATTTACTATTATTAAAACGTCTTAAATACAAAAAACTATACGAATAATACGAATTATTATAATAAAATGCTTACAATATAACAAAATTTAATATTGTTAATAAAATATGATGTGTGGATACGAGAAGTTTCATAAGTACAGTCTAAAAACTTAAAAGTTTAACTTTTTTTTTAAATTTTGGAAATGAAGTGATGTATTAATTTTTTATAATATTTAATTTTACTTCTAAAGTTATTAAAGACTGCATTCCGATTTTTATTTTTTTTCATTTGTATATTTGTTCTACTTGGCCTTGACAGAATTATAAGTAAGGTGACTACCTACTATAAGATGAATGAATAGTTTTGACATATGCTTGCAAAGCACTTTTGCAGACTTAATATTACTTTATTTACGGCTTTGTTAAAAGGGCATCAATTTTAAAATATACTTTTGAATAATGCGCAGTCGTTATGGCTAAATTCTTAGTAATATAATTTAAAGTTAAGATTAAAGGATTAGTTTGTGTAATCAATAAATGTTTTATCGATTAATCTGTCAGCTTTTTCTTTTAAATGCACCTCGTTAATTTTGATAAAATATAACGTATAACTCTACTGTGTATAATTTAACAAAATTGATATTACAGTCATCTAATGAAAAACAAAGAGTTAAATTACATTTGACGCCAAAAAAAGTATTTTTTTTTTCCTTTTTCTTTCTTAGATGACTTTTCAGTGTTATATTACGAGATTCCAGTTTTAGATCTCATTCTTAGAAAAATTTTAAATTACTTCTTGCTTTTTTTAATTCTTAGGAATTCAAAATATTAGCAGCTATATACCGGGTATTTCTGTTTCTCATACAGTAAAATCCCAAGCCAGAATTGGATAGAAATATAACTTTCCTTTAAATATCTTGTTTGTATTTTGAAGTTTTAATACGAAAGCTGTTCTACTCTTTTTAACACTCATAAAGAGTATAATGTTCTTCTAGGTGCTGATAGAGAAAAACCGTTGTGTTATCGGTAAGAAGTGGTTAATAGACTCTTTCTCCGAAGAACCATTCAAGCCCAATAAATAGAAGGAATGTGAGCGCGGTAAGTGCTGAGTATTACTTAACACTTTCAGTGCCAAGGACGCGTACGCGGCTTCCAGCGTTTACTCATCTCAGAGGAAAAGCTCGATACTAGATTTGGCCGCATATCAACTAACACTGAGCGACAAGCTGCTTCTTTGACAATTGTATCACTTTGACAAACTGACAGAAAAAAAATCTGTTTAAACTTTACTCATTTACTTCTAGAATTTCTTTTTAAGCATTTACTTTAGAATATTTATCTACGGTCTATATATTTCACCAGTGACAACAAATGGAGTTTTATCTGAAAGCCAAAATCAGACTTTTTTCATATGCAAATGCGGGGAATTTGCTTTTATTAGTATTTTAACATATATTACGCTGATTTGTTGCTATTTTTATTATGGGAGCATCATATATGTAGGGCAAAATCATTACTCTCTATGAGTGTACAATACAGAAATACATCCAAGCCTTACTCAGGATTCGAGCCTAAACCCATCGGGAGGGAGCAGGATAGACTAACGTTAACCTCTATATAATCTAGGCGGCATTAAAATCAAAGTAAATTAAAATGCAAAAATTCTTTGGCTGCCAGTAGGTTATGTGTGTATGTGTAGTACCTGTTTAATATATTTTTGATTGTTATAAATAATGAATAAAACGTAGTAATATAATATTTTTTCTATAAAATGCCACAGAAATTATTGAGTTTTAATAATAGTAATGCTTGGATCAATACTAATTTTATAAATGATGTTTTATGTTATCTAGCGGATAATTGAAGCGTTTGTTTAGATAAATTAACATCCAACCATCGTAGCATCATTTCTTGACGTAAAAATAATATTTTAAAAATTGTTTTATTCGTTATTTATTTCATTGATATTTTAAATTTTTCGTGCCAAAAAGCTTACTGGTGTTTCAAATTTGGTACGCGTGCCATCTAATTGCCCTGTGTCATAACTTCCTATATTGAAATTTCTAAATTTATGATTATTTACATCTACTAAATATTTATAAAATTTTTTAATGTAATAAGGAATTTTAAAGCCAAAGGAGGCTTCGCTCATTTAATACTTGAAATCGATTGCGCAAACATTTTGAAGAAACATAACAAAAAAATGCAGTATTATTTAGATGTAAATAAATTCAATATTATAATGAATATAATATATATTGAAAATGGACAAGAAGAATGTACTATTTTTTAGTAAATGACTATAAGTATAGAATAATTCTAAAGTACTCTATAATGAATAATTCGTACATATAAACCTTTTACAATGAATAATATGTAATATATACTACAAAAATTTCTAGATTGAGCAATTTTACTTTGGTATTTGCGATACGTTTTTCCATTTAAAATAAAGATTTTATTTTTTCTCTAACAGTTTTTTACACAATTGCTGAAATTTGTGTATTTCTTATTAAACATTTATAATTACAAATATTTTCCCATCATAAAAGCAAGCTGCAGTTTACAATACTTATTTTACTCGAACTCTTTTATTGCTTTATTTTGTGACAGAGATTTACATGGTGAACCCTTATATATAAAAATACATTATTATTATAATACTTTAAAAGGTGGTTTTTATTTTACACGCTATAACAATTTTTCTGTTGCATTCCTATGAGATTTATGTTAAGAGGGTAATTGTAGTGTCTAGCCAAGATAATGGTATACCTAGAAGGGTCACATACTCAGAGATAAATTTCGAGTTTCATTTAATTATTGGCGTGGTCATAATCATTAATAACTCCAACGTTGCAGAATATTTCCATTATGTATTCATAAAGCATTTCTGTTTCTTTACTCCCATGTTTGAGGAATTTTAAATTAAGATTTTATTATTCAGTTATTAAGGGATTAGGATTTATTTTTCACATTTACCTATGTATTTAATTTTTTTATTTATCTTGCGACAAAAATAAAGAAGCGTATTTTTTTATTTCAATTTTTTATAAACTATAAAATAATTTGAGGCTGTAATTGAAGTATCAAACAATTCATTTAATTTTCTGTACTCTCTTTATACTATGATTTGTGCTTTCTATTATGTAAAGAAAAAACATTTCTACATTTTAAATATTTATATTTTCATTTTTGGGACTTTATATTAAATATTAACTGTTTCACATTGTTATTAACTAATTTAATTAAAGCCACATTCTCAGATTATACCTCCAATCCCTAAATTAGCATTTCTTTTGCAGCTGTGAAAATAAATAAAGAAAGGAACTTTAAATACCTAGTGAGAGAATGAAACAGAAATGTGGTTTCATCGATAGGTATAATAACCGAGAATTTATGAGTTCGGAAACAGGAATGTCCTCTTCAATATACAGCCACATTAATCTCAATAAATGACATCTCAGCTACTCATTATGAAGATTCATTCTGTCTTTTTGTTTCCATTCCCTAATCCTATAAATTTTCCGTGGGAAAAAAGGAAGTAATTTTCAGTCATAATCTATTCTTCGGGGAGTTGAGATTTTCTCAAGCTGATTTTTTCTCTTCGCTCGGAAAAGATTAAATGCAGCTCACGAATTGTTTACTTCAAAGTTTCAAACCGATTTTGGGTGTAACACTATTCCTACCGAAAGAAGTAGTTTCTAATTTCGCCGGCTCAATAAAACAGCGACCTAATTGATTAAATGACGCAAAATTAGGTATTGCAGTCCCGTTTCTTTTACGTGGTTATTATGTATTGAAAAAAATCAATATTTCTTTAATAAACAGTATTTAAAAATAAATAATAGGGATCTGTTTACTTCAAAGCTTCAAACCGATTTGAGTGTAACGCTCTTTTATACTTAACGAAATAGTCTCTTATTTCATTTTCTCAACATAACTGCTACTTAATGGCAAGTGACACAAAATTAGGCACTTTAGTACCGATTCTATTACGTGGCCATTTTTCGGTATAAGCAATTTCAATGCATTTTTTAAAAACATAATACTGAAAAATAAATAGTAGGGAATAATTTACGTCAAAGTATCAAGCTTATTTTGGATGTAACTGTATTCCTGAGGAACGAAATAGATTCTGATTTAATCTTCTCAATACAACGGAGAGCTAATTAATCAAATAATACAAAATTAGGCATTTTCCCATTTCTTTTACGCGGGTATATGTTTTTAAACGTGTTAGTATTTTTTATTATACATCATTTAAAAATAAATAAGAGCAATAATGTTTATTCTCATACATAGATTGAGAATCTTCATTACATTTGATGGTAAACAGGAAAAGTGTTTTACATGTCTAGGAGTCTGTAAGATGCTTCGTATAATTTTTCTACATATTTTAACAATTAATGAACCAATTTTATTGAAACTTTCTTAGGAATTAAATTTTTATAATTTTTTATTTGAATATTTTAGGTCAGTGTAGGTACATATTTACGCATACAGCTTTTTCTCTTAGTGAATTAAATCAGAAAATGATCATTTAAAGTATATTTCAAACTAACTGCTCGAATGCAATGTATGTTTTTAAACATACTAATATTTTTTATTATGTAGTATTTAAAAATAAATAACAGGAATAAAGTTTATTCTCATATGTAAATTGAGAATTTTCTTTGCATTTGATGGTAAACAAGAAATATGTATTAAATTTCTAGGAGTCTGTAAGATACTTCGTAAAATTTCTCTACATATTTTAAAAACTAATAAACCAATTTTATTGAAACTTTCTTAGTAATTACCTGTTTATAATTTTTTTATTGGAATATTTCTTGTCAGTGTAGGTACATATTTTTTGTACGCATACGGTTTTCCCTCTTAGGGAATTAAATCCGAAAATGACCATTTAAAGTATATTTCAAACTAACTGCCTGAATGCAATGTATGTTTTTAAACGTATTAGTATTTTTTATTATGCAGTATTTAAAAATAAATAACAGGAATAAAGTTTATTCTCATATGTAAGTTGAGAATCTCCATTACATTTGATGGTAAACAAGAAAAATATCTTACATTTCTAGGAGTCTGTAAGATACTTCATATAACTTCTCTACATATTTTGACAATTAATGAACCAATTTTATTAAAACTTTCTTAGGAATGACCTGTTTATAATTTATTTATTTGAACATTTCTTTTCAGTGTAGGTACATATTTTTTTCGTTCTCATACAGCTTTTCCTCTTAGTGAGAATTAATTCCGAAAATGATGATCATTTGAAGTATATTTCAAACGAACTACTTGAATGCAATTGTTTGGGAGCTTCCTTATTACTATATTTTAGAAAAAGATATAGAACTGAAGAATTTAACAAATGCAATAAACAATGTTGACAAATAAAACTGTATGGATTATTTCTTTAAAGAAAAATGTTTTTTTAATTATGTTTGCATCAATTTAAATAAAAGTAATATAATTACAATATTAAATATCATGTTTTTGAGAAATTAGATTTATTTTGAGAAAAATACTGCGAACATGTAGTCTTCGCACTTATTTAAAAAACTCAGAACGTATTTTCAATTTAAAAAGGATTTATTTCAAACTTGAATTAAAATAGGAGATTTTAAAGTAGTATAAAAAAACTTAAATTATAAAATTAGCATGCTGAAGCAGTGTTCTTATATTTAATTTTGCGCATTGAATTTTTATTTATTTATTTATAAGATAATTGATGTTAACTAAATTTCTGTTATTTTTTAATGATCTTCTCTGAAACAGCAGTTTTCACACACAATTTCGGTAATGTTATTCTTCTTTCAAAATTTAACCCTTAAAAGTTTTACTTTTCCTTGTAAAGTATATTCTTCTGCAACCTCTATATTTTACTTTATGTCATTAGGGAACACAGGACTCTTAAAGTCCCTATAAATGAAAATAATTTTCCTAACTTTTAACATTTTATTTCTTTTAATGCATTTTCTTTCAATATTTACTATTTCCTTTAATTTTTTATTTTTTCTTGCAAAGTATAATTATATTTGTCCGAACTAACATATGTTACAATGTAGAAACAAATTAAAGGTGTTAAGTAATAATTTTTTTATAATAGTAGATTATTACCCAAATATTTAAGAAAAAAAATGAGAAGTACGTAAACGGGCTTTACAACACGTTTTTAATAATCCCTTCCAAAATTGATATGTTGTAAAATATTTATTGTATTTTATATTTATTTTTATATTTAACTATCCCTAAATTGTAAAATCTTAAATTATAAGCTATTTAACACAAGATCTTTTTTATGAAATCATGAAAAATAAGTATCCATGTACTATAAATATTCTGAAATTTTTTGGGTAAAAGATGGAGAACTTCAAAAGTTATAGTGTGAAACATCTCATTCTGAGAAAAACAACGCGAAATCTTTTCGCATTAAATATGCTAAAATTATACTGATTTATTAAGCAAAATGAAAGGGAATATATTTATGATTCTCATAATACTTATAATTACTTTATTTAAGACTAAGTATTTATCGTCTATTACATAAAGGGATTATTTCCCATTAAAAATAGCTAGATTTAATTTTTTACTCAGTCTCTTTATATATTTTGTACAGTAAATTTTAAAATAATGATTATAATCTTTCTTATTAAATGCATATATTTTTAATTTATGCGAGGTTTATAATTATATTGGAAAAAGTTGTGGTAACCTGCTGTTTTTGAAAATAAGTATGTCACATGATCAGAAGTCCTGAAAATTAAGTATTACTTAATATCTCCTAAACTATTAGGTATATTTAGGAGACGTGAAGAGGTATTTTCAGAACTCCTGAAATATTTTGTGCTGAAAAAACTGAAAAGCTGCACTTACTCATGTATAATTCCTACTTTTATTTCAAAAATATAATACAATAACTCTAGATGCGTGTTTACCACGGAATAATTATTACTGTTTCAGGTGGTCTCACGATATACGTATGAAAAGGGGCCAGAATTCAAAGATGAAAATAAGACCGTAAATTATTATTCAATAGAAATAATACTACATCTTTAAACCGCTTTTATTCCTCCATATAATATTGCTAGTAAGTATATTAATTGAATTCATAATCACTTGCAGATAGCGAATTTTCAAATATGTTGCAGGGAACTTTGAGATAATTCAATTTTTCTGATGTGGGTGAAAGAGATTAAGAGTTAATATTTTTAAGTTCTAAAAATTCAGAATTTAAAAATGTGGTGGGTTTAAAAACAATGTCATTTTGACTCTGTTAGATATATGTCAATTTTATAGTAACCATGTATACTAAATTTCACAATAAAAAAATGACGAAAATGTTTATCTTTTATATATAAGGAATAAATATTTTCATCATTCTTTCTTCTAAAGATAAGGTTGCGTGATATATACGAAAATACGGTTATATTTATGACGAATTCCTTAAAAATTCGGTATTTTTGAAAGCGATTTTATTTTAAACACTCAGAAAAGCTTACAACATAATACATATATATTTTTAAAAATATTTTTGAGGCGTCAGAGTTTTATGACTCCTTTAATAAAAAATCGTAAAGTGACTTACTTGTTAGATGTGGCATTGGTAAGAGACACATAATTGCTTCTCACAATTTTCAAACTCGCCAAGATCTGCGCGAAAGGTGTCACGATGAGTTCTTCCCTATAATAAAAAAGAAAATGAAGAAAATCAAATTAAAAACTGTTTTACATAAAAAATGTATTTAAAGCAAAAAATATCTAATTTAATTTTTATGTTTGAAGAATTATTACAAAATTATTTATCAATAATTTTGTAATAATGCTACAAACATAAAAATTAAAATATCAAGTTAGAAATGGTTAAATTTTCAGCTTTATATTTTGATGCTTCACTTCCTATTATGATCTCGTGAGCAAAACAGTAAACCGTAGTGCTTCAAACCAAAACAATTTTCTATTATGTGCCCAAATATACTTCCTGTAGAGCTCTATAATCTATAGTTATGCAACACCAGGACTAAAAAGACCGGAATCTATAGCTTAAAGCAGATTCCTAACGGCTATGAAAAGTCATACCGGCAGTGGGATTTGAACCCAGGAACTCTGGTACTGAAGAGCAGCTCCCTACAGTTCGGACATCGTATAGAATTGAATGCGTTGTTATTGTCCGTAATATCACGATTGATACCTTGACATAGCTTCTCAATTCTTGGCTTATGCTATGCATTTTATAGAAGTGGAAACGTATCTGTATGAAATTTGATATACTGACAGGGAAATGGTTTCAACCTATATCCTGAAACCTTTAATGATACGAATATTTAAATACTGTCATGAACTAAATAATAACGACAAAACTTTTAGTGTAAAAAGTAATAGTAAAGTTAAAGAGATAGTTATAACAAGTGTTATTTGTGAACATTTATGTGATCTTTGGCACAATAGATAAAAATAGAAAATATAGTTGATACAACTATAAAATATATTTTCAATAAATTTAATTAGGTATGAAAAATAAATGTAGCTAGAGCAGTTTTACTAGTGCTATAATAAGGAGCTTTGAATAAAAAAAGTAAAGTAAAACTAAAGAAAGGCATTCTCTACGACAAGTTCTAAGTAACAAATCTCATCCAAAATACCATTGGATAAACACACTTAAAACTATTTCCTAAAAATTTTGTCTTTACTATTTTATTTTTTTATTTTCTTATTTTAAGATTTCTAAATTGAGTGAAAATAAAAAGGAAAAATTTGCTGAAAATCAATACTAATATTTATTGAAGAATTGAGATTTTTGCTCAAGGAAGGAATTACTTAAAACTACATTCGTATCTAATATAGTACACTCTAAAGAGAACTACACTCAAGAGCTAAAACATTACGCCAACCCTACATTTTGCAATGAATTCGCCTGGATGACGTGAAAGGCACATGCTCAGGTGGAAGTGTAATTTAACTGCTGCCGGAGAATCTGAAGAATCATTCTTTCACTCACTTTTGTGTGTCTTGGGAAAGGCTGCGGATCTAAGAGATTTTGATAGAGGGCAGATTGTAATGGCTCAAAGTCTTGGACACAAGTATTTCCGAAACTGCATGACTTGTGGGATTTTCGGGATCTACAGTCGTTACTACTTATGCAAAGTGGATGAATGACGGTGAAACCAGCAGTAGACGACATGGTGTTGGACGCCCTCACGCTATCAAAGAAAAAGGTCATCGGAGACTGTCTCACATGGTGAAGCAAAACCGAAGCCAGTCAGTGGCTCAGCTGACAACCCAATACAAAGCAGGGCCAAGTAGAATAGTATCGGAGCACACTGTTCAGTGGACATTGTTGGATATGGGGCTACGCAGAAAACCACTCGTGTGCCTTTGCTGACCAAGCGTTATCACCAATTGTGTCTACGCTGGGCCCGGGAACATCGTGACTGGTCCATGGATCAGTTTGAGAGAGTTGCCTGGTCAGATGAATCACGGTTTGTCATTCATCACGCCGATGGTTGTATCAGAACACGCCGTCTTCCAGGCGAACAGTTGCTCCATCAATGTACAGTAGGTCATACACAGGCCGGTGGTGGCGGTATTATGCTTTGAGGGACGTTTTCGTGAGCATCTCTGTGACCCGCGGTTGTGGTAGAACTGACCATGAATGCTACAGAGTATCTGAACATCATTGCGGACCAGTTGCAGCCTTACATGGCCTGTTTTTCCAGCTGGAAATGGAATGTTCCAACAGGACAGCGCACCGTGTCACAAGGCTAAAATTGCGTTGGAGTGGTTCCAGGAGCATGATGCTGAATCTAGTTAATGTCCTGGCCGCCTAACTCATCGGATCTCAATAGGATAGAATACATTTGGGATGCCATGGGACGACAGCTAAGAGTTCAAAGACCACCAATTCACAATATTTCGGATTTGCGTAACCGTTGCTTTAATATCTGGTACAATCTGTTTCCAGCCATCTACCAAGAACTTGTGGCATCCATGACAAGGCGGGTTGAAGCTGTGTTGCTCTCCAAAAGTGGGCCAACTCGTTATTGATAGGTGGTCATAATGCTTTGGCTCTTGAGTGTATGCTCATGACTTTTGTAAGCATTTAGAATAACTCTCTGTGGGTTTCTTTTTTTTTATAATATTAGATAAACGTCGGTAGATAAGTTCTATTGTTTTCAGGCTTAGTTTTGCAATTTTAACGCTACGATCTACTATATTTCTAAACGAGAGCTATTGAGGAACGGATAACATGCTGAAAGCCGATTCTGAAAGGCTACTTACATCCATGCCGACAGTAGGATTCGAACCACTGAACTTCAGTACTGAAGTGTAGTGCCCTTCCCTTCGACTATCCTTCGACTTATTGATTTCAGGATTTTTCCCTATTTACTTACGAATATATTCGTATGAATGTAGTGTATAATATATTTTTTAAATCAAAAATTGCAGCAATTTATTTAAAAATGCAATAGTTACATAAATCAAAATGTATAAATATTCAGCCTTAGGTTATGTCTATTATTTTAAAGTCTTTAATATTAGGGCATTTTTCTAAATTTATAATAAAATTTTAACTATTCTTTAATGGAAAAAGAAGGGAAAATATTCAAGAACAGGTATGTTTCTTATCTTTAACTTGTAAAATTTCCCCGTGCTCCCATAATTAATGTACATGTTACAAATATCGAAAGAGCATAGTTCGTCTACTAAATTTTATATGTTTTTAATGCGACGCATACCGCTTAATGGCACAGAAACGGTCATTTTACTCGATTGATAATAACAATCTGAGCTACGTTCTAGTTTTTATAGACTAAAAGTGGGAGAGTTCTTTAAATTTCTAGGAAATAAATTATACAACAAAGATAATTGTATGAATGATTAACTTAAAGTACTAATGATACTTAAAATGAAGATATCCTCTAACTATTAAACGTTAGAATGTAATCTTGTATTTAAAGCTTTAAGGAACTTATAGATTCCTATAAATATTGATTAAATTTATTTCAATTGAATTTAAAAATATTTGAAATTTATAAGTTTTGTAAAAATATTTCCTACAACGGAAAGGTTCTTCTATAAATAAAGTTTTAATATATTGTTCAAAAACTAATTAAGTATTTTAAATTAACTCTATAGAATTATTTGATGTATGGACCCCATAAAATTCATATACTTCATTTAAGTATAAAATTATTATACTTCATCTAAGTATAAAATAAAAGGTAATTATACACATTTTGAATAAATAGAACACAATTGTTTTATTCCAACCAATATGCATTCGTACAATTACATTCATTCCAATAACGATATTTCAGCTGTCAACATTAAAAAAAACCTAGAATTTATCTCCATAACTATTTTAAGAATTTCAATATGAAATTTACAACCAGTACACTTGGAAAACTTGCTTTGAATTTTGCTTCTATGACTGCAATGAAGGAAATCTAATTTTAGAATGAACTTTAATCAAACTATAAAAGGTTCTTTAAGCAGCAGAAAAAAATGAATGATGGTTGGAACTTTTGAGAGCTGCGTTTTTTTGCTTAAGTTCATGATTTAGAATTCTGCTGATACCTTGAATGTCAGTACAGATACATAGTAGGCTTTAAGCAACAGGCCTCAGTCTCATTAACTCGCTTGTCGAAAAAAAGTTACTGTAGCTTTTCAAAGAAATTTTTCTAACATGAGAGAATTTTAAATAGGAATTTGAATCGATAGGGTAACCAATATATGTTTTTCTTAAGATGAGATTGTTCTCACATGTAACGTAAATTTCCCCTCGTCACTCTTAAAAAACCTCCATGGTGAAACCCTTCTATGTCATCTTATGATATTTGGTCATCTTATGATATTTGGATTGAGTGTCATCTTATGATATTTGGAACCTCTGGGCAATGGACAAAAATGCTCCCTTCTTCATGAAAAATAAATTTTCGTACGAGGAAGGGCATATGATATATTTTATGTAACTCCTCCTAGAATAGGAAGCCGATAGGGTGGACTTTGATGTTAGTCATTATCCGTGACCTTTTAGTCCTAAGGTTATAGCAGTTATTCTCAAAAGGTGCACTAGGCAATCATTAATACATCTCTTGTTTTGTTTGGGGTGGTAAATCTTCTAGGATACACTAGTACGTCCTATAAGATTTTTTGGTATTACAGAGGAATGTGCTAAAAATATAAAAATAATATAGTTATTCTATTATACAGCTTTATTATGGCTGTACTATTTTTATAAAAAAAAGAAATTTTTCCTACTCTAACAGCAGTTTTTCTTGAAGAGGATAGTCATGTAGTGACCCATAATTAGGCTGTACATAGTATTTATAAACAAATGGTTTTTACGACTCCACAGGTTTTGTTCGAATAGGGATTTCATTGAATATGGCGAACAATGCAGCGATGTGACCGCTTTCAACTGTATGCAAAATATCCCAATTTGATAATCAATGTATAGTTGCAAGGCATTGATAAATGATGTGGTATTCTTTTTTCTTAGATTACTAATTTTGAAATATTACAAAAGGACGCTATTAATTTCCAGGTGAATATACAAACATAAAAGGGTTAGATTTCTCAAAAGGAAATGTGTTATTGAAGAATTCTATTCTGCTAAAGAGCAAAAGTTAATAGTAAGAAAGCAAAATCATGACGTTCTCTCTTAAGTGAAAGTTATTTCAGCTTTGCTTTCATTTAGACAGAAAATGAAAATTTTTCTTTGTTGTTAAGTTTAATATGATGATACAAAATGGCAAGTCATTGATTCCTAGCATTCCTTCATTGATTCTTTTAGTTATATTTTACTTTATTATAACATATTTCTCAAAAATACTGTATAGTGCGACTACAACTATATGTAAAATTTAAATTCGCCCCGACTTCGACTTGAGAACCACAGGGTTAGGCTGACGCTGTATATATCTGATATGTTGATTCATTCTGAGATTGGCATTCTGCGATGAGATAAACACAAAATAATATTTTACAGAGATGCAATCCGAATAAGGACGTAAGGACGATGTATCGATTGTCTTCATTTCTTCTTGTGCGGTAGGGATAAGGGAAAAGAAAATCACCCCACAAGAAAATCTTTCTCATAAAAACTTCACGTAGCTGTACCTGCGCCAAAAGACAAAGTTACCATTTTCAGAAGAAGATATCTTACTTTTTATTCAGTTTTGACAAATTGATATTTTTTTACAACTTTTTTATATCATATACTACTTTCACTTAAATATTATATACAAAATTTGAACGTACAATTCATCAGATATTTTAGGTTACAATCATGCAATTAATTAATTTACTTTGAATTTCCTAGATACTTTTAAAAGCAGGCTGTCATAATATGTAGCTTATTTTATAAAACTTTCCATGAGTTTTTGCTACCTAGTTTTATTAGTAATAAAACATTTATATTATCTGAACATTTACAACACTTATATGGTATTTTATGTATGAAAATACTTTTGTAATTTTACGAATTATATTATTTAACAGTAAACAAATTAATTACTGGGAATTCTCTTTGTTAATTTTTTTTATTTGAGAATACAAGTTGAAATTTCCTTTTCATTTTACTCTTCCATAGCTTGATGTTATTTTGTAGGTACATATGTAACCAGACCAAATGCTCATCTTTTTTGGACAAAATTAATATTTTAACACTAAAATCTTTACTTGATTTTGGTACAAAATACTTAGTAAAATTTAAAAATGTGAAAGAAATAACCAGCTATTTATGAGGTTGCAGAGTAAATATGGTTTTCTATTACAAATAAAAACATCAATCTCAAACGTTTTTATTTTGGAGTTTAGTTTGGACCACTAAAGTCAATATTTTGTTGTAGAAGAGAAAATTACAGTGGGAGCTTTTGCATAAAGTCAATTTCAAATGATTATGAATGGATTCAGTTAGATTCGAACCGACAGACAACGGTACCGAAATGCAGCACCTTACCGGTTCATTGACATTTGTTTCTTGAAGTTTGTAATAGAAAAAAAATAGTGAAAAGACACAGATAACTTCTCTAATGAATTACATGAGAAACAAAATCAAAGTAACTTCAAAAATAGACACTTTTGATTAATGATATCCCACAGAAATTACTTCATTATGTAATGATGAAAACAATATGATTTTCTAAATTAATATTAATAATAAATACGGATATAAAGCTATAACAAAAGCCAATTTTTTCATTACTTAAAAATTTGTTTATATGACTGAGATAAATATATAGCAATAAATAAACTATTTACTTTTTACCCTTAACATCGGAATTTCAAGGTATTTTTTTTAGCACCAGCTAAAGACGAAAATAGCAGGAAAAATTAAAATTAATAAACTAATGCTTCCTCAAGCGTTGTTCAAGCCAAGTGAATTTTTATGTTGGCATATTAATTTCATCTTTCCGGGGGATTGGCCGATTTTAAATGACTTAATGTGATAAACTTAATATTTTACTTCCGTATTTTTATTAAAACTATTCCCTTATTAAAGTCAACTTAAAAGTGATAAGTTTATCATTAGTGTAACCAACTGATTGTTATCTCGAAAACTTTTGACACTTTTCTGATATCGCGCGCTTCCCTTTGTGTCTTCAACAGCCTTATCTAAAACATATACAAGGAAGGAAGAATAGAGGAAAAGCCTTTAACTCTAAAACAAATAGATAATAGCTGATTATAACGAAACTAGAGCTTCGTGTAAAGTTAAAAACTCCCAAAACTAAAGTTTTTTGATTTGATTTGTTTCAAATCGCTAACACCTTTACTTGAAGCCTCTAAAGATGTGGTGGACATTACAAATCATTTTCATAAATTATATACTTAGAGTTACGAAAAATTTTTTGCACGTAAATTCAAGTATAAGCAAATAACTTATTTTAAGTTTTTTCTTAAAACTAGATAATAGTTTTACATTATTCATTTTTTGTAAGCATTTTTTATTAATTCTTTAAATGCTCTTTGCGATTTAATTTTAAATAAATGCCTACAAATTTTTATGAAGAAACTTTAATTTACAGTTAAATAAATCTGGAAATGTGTTTTATATTAGACATTATTCGTAGTATTAAATTTAATTTTAGAAAAGCCTAATTTTTCCCTAAAATTCACCACAGAGACATAAAAATATTTTCTATAAATTAACTGTTCAACATATTCGCAAAATAATGGTTGAAAATGTTCAGAAGATATTCAGCAAGGAAACATAGAAGAAAAAACTGAATATGTGCACAGACTATTTTCAAAATAAACATTTTTAATTAGTTTTTTAAAATGATTTTTAAGTGATATTAATTTAGTTATAATTCAGTGTATATGCTTATAAACTTTCATGACTTATAAGTTAGTAGATCCCAAAATTAACGTACTATTACATTAAATATTGACATTTCCTCAATATATTTGCATAGAATTTATTACAATAAATTATTAAAAATTTAAGTCTGAAAAGAATTTATCTAACAAAACAAAAATACCATTAAGTGTAAACAATGTGATGGTATGTATAAATTTAGAATATCTTTTATAATCGTATTGATTAATGCTTATATCAATTTAATTTTTATTTTCTGATAAATTATCCGCTAAAGTATTTCTCCGTATTCAAAATATGGGATACATAGGAGAAAAAAATTAAAATGGTTCAAAACCTTTAGTTTTAATAACTACGCTTTTGCACTTTCAATAGCATGACACTGAATGTCATCAAGTAATACACAGCTACTAAAGATTCGCAATTGGACATATGAGAAAAAATAATTTCACGCAAGACATGATTTCACAAATCTAATAGCTGTTAGTCCCCCACAACATAATTTAAAATTGTAACTAATTGAAAATTGCAGATTACAAAATAGATTACAGATATTACAGATTAAAAAATATTGAAATTACAAGTCAATATTAGAATAATATTTTTAAACATCCTGCGGTTAAATGGAAGCATGGAAAATACCTCTTTTTATATAAACGGTGCCAAATGCATTAGTATACTCAATATTATTTTATAATTAGTCATATTTTCATTAAAATTACATTAAAAGTTACTTTTGAATTTTAAATTATCACATCTGTCCCTAATCTATTATTTAAGCCAAATATAAAATAAAATTATTTACGTCATATTTAAGTTCAGTGATAAAACGTATGAATAGAAATAATGGAGAAGATATTTAAATAATTTAAAATAAGAAATCATTAAATGAGATGGTTAAATTAATGACGTCATAATGCTAGAAAAAATGTTAGTTTAACCTTTTATTACATGAAAAATTGATAAATTTAATCGGCTAATCTTATCCAGGGAAAATAAGGCTGGAAATAATAGCATTAAATAATAGAAAAAAAATGAAGGGGTGGATATATGAATAAAATGGGGTATATATGAATAAAATCCAAAATTTAGATATGAAAATACAAAAAAAAATTTGTTGTTAATACCTGTGATAAAATTTTCATTGCAACAAAAAAGAATCAATAATTAAATTTTAAATTATCACATATGTCCCTAACCTATTATTTAAGCCAAATATAAAAAAAAAAATTGTTTATGTAATATCTAAGTTCAGTGATAAAACTTATGAAAATATTTCAAACGAATTTTAAATAATTTAAAATAAGAAACGATTAAATGAGAGGGATAAAGGAATGATGTCATAAGGATAGAAAAAAATGTTATTTTTAAATATTTTTTATGTGATAAATTGATAGATTTAATCGCCTGATCTTAACCGGGGAAAATAGGGCTTGAAATAATGGGAGGAAGGGGTGGATTTCGAACATTTTAATGACGATAGTATTTCTCACAGTGGTATGAAGCCTATTTATACCAATTTGTTTTAGAATCAGATCGATAGTTTCGACGAAGATAAACTTTACTCGCTTTGGATTTTGCTAACCCTAACTCATAAAGAATCCTATATGAAGGCCTCTACGCCAGGTCCAACCGCTTCATAAATACGAGGACAGGCGGACAGATAACTTAGGCTATTATTATATAGGGGATGGTTTTCAAACGTTTACATAGCCACGGAGACCCTGAATAAATATTAAGCCAGGAAAAACCAGGGGACTATTGCTTGTCACTGATTAGATATAAACATAAATACTAAAAAATATAAAAAAAGTATAAAAATGTGGTAAGCACTTACAAAAAAGGGACGTGGAAAAATGTTTAATGGAAAAATACAAGTGAAATGATACGTTAATGAATGTTTCACCCCTTCTTCTGGTTTGGATTTGGAGAGCTACGGTATACTGTTTAGCTCAAGGGGGATAATGAGACCGGGATCAACTGCTTAAGGCTGATTCCGAACGGCTACGAACATCCATGCCATCAGCAGGATTCGAACCCCCGAACTCCTGTACCGAAGAGCTGTTCTCTACCATTCTGGCAACGTTCGCCCCCCCCCCTTCTTCTGGGGTTTTACCGATTGTGGTTTGAATGACTCATTGTCACGTCGCTTTTCTTTTTCCTAGTGTTGAGCATATTGCGTATTAGTTACTATTACTAATTATATGTAAGGGGTTAGGGAAAACCAGAGAATGAATTTATGGATTTTCTGTAAACTTTTGAAGGTGATTAAATGTTTTTCGAATTATGCCTTGAAGGTCGTTTGCGAAACCCTAGATTTCCGAAAACGCACTTTAAGAAACTATTTTAGGAGACATATATATGCCAGTCTGAACAATGATCATTATTCTATTTACAGGTAAAATTTTTGTATTTTTCAACATTACATTGCCTGCTATTATGAGGCTCTGTGCATTCCTTAATAAAAGCTGATACGTAACGGTACGTCTTAATAATATAACGGTAGAAGTGAAATAATATACTTACGTGTCACTGCCTTGAGACGAATGCCTGGACGCCGATTTCGGAGACGAGTCCACGTCATGATCAGACCTGTACAAGAAGGATTCCCTGCGCTGAGGAAAGCTCTGCACCAAGAGACCCGCTGACGGACTGGCAGCGTCCAGAAGCGTACGAGGCTGAGGAGAACCATCGTCTACATCAAAACTGGAAAGACAAAAATACATTCTTAGCATCAAAGGATTCATACAAATATGCACTAATGAAAATTTAGCTTAGTACCACTTTCTAATAATAATGCGGAAATCAAATTTAACAGATTCAAGAGTAGTTCTTTGACAAAGTGTCAGAAGTATTACAATCGTGGAAAGTTTTGATCTTCAGATTTCAATGGAAATCCCCTTTTGATGATGTCTATATCAATTTTGACTACTTTCGATTTACATCTCTAATTACTTATAATTAAAATTTTAACTTCTTTAATTCATTAATAATTCGGGCATTCCTTGGTATCTTCCCCCGGTGTAGTGTCAAGAATATTTAACAAGTTGAAACTAGTTAACTTTTTGGGGACATGTGGTCGATCTTTTGGCCAAACCGTGAAAGCCTAAAAAATACCGACTTGGTTGAAATTTATACTAAGCATTTCATTTCCTGGAAGAAGCATTTACTTACAGCTTACAGCAGTGTGTAACCGATGTCAAAAATGCACTATACTTTGTGATTACTTTGAATGCCTGCATAGGTATTTTGTTTGTATCTCTTGCTTCCTATATTTTATGAAATCATTCAAGAAATTTTTCGAAAGCACCTTGTATAAACTGGTGTTTGTATAAATATACTATTTTTACCCATTATTAAAAAATAATAAAACAGTTTTGACGGAATATATTTTAAGTGGTTTGATGCATAATATGTTAAAGTTTATTGGGAAAAATACACTTAAGAGAATAAAACTGGATTTTAAAGGTTTAATCTTTTTTCAAGATTTGTATTCTTAATGTACGCTATTTCATGAATACCTTATTCTGAAGTTTTACAAGTGATTTTTCCAATCAAAAAAGGTATATAGAATGATTTAATACCATAATCCAATTAGCTGGGAGAAGATATCATAATTCAATGGTACATATTTGTAGGTATGACATATGGGGACTTTAAAATTAGTTATCAGTTTAGTTTATGTATTGAGTTTCATAATTCCCAGAGCGATTATCTTAGTATTATATATATATATATATATATATATATGTATGTATATATATATATATATATATATATATATATATATATATATATATATATATATATATATGTATATGTATATATATATATGTGTGTGTGTGTATATATGTATATATATATATATGTATATATATATATGTATATATATGTATATATATATATATATATATATATATATATATATATATATATATATATATATATATATATATATATATATGTATATATATATATATATATATATGTGTGTGTGTGTATATATGTATATATATATATATATATATATATGTATATATATGTATATATATGTATATATATGTATATATATATATATATATATGTATATATATATATATATATATATATGTATATATATATGTATATATATATATATATATATATATATATATATATATATATATATATATATATACATATATATATATATATATATATATATATATATATATATATATATATATATATATATATATATATATATATATATATATATATATATATATATATATATATATATATATATATATATATATATATATATAAATTTTTTGCCAGTAGATGCATTATATTTATAAATTTATGTTTTATTATATTATAATAAAAATTGCAAGTTAATGAATACAGTATTACAAGCTAAGATTAGTATACCATTACTGACATGTGTCATCATGGTCTGTCATGTGACATCATGTGTAATGTTTCAGTAAAAACGCTAGAATTCAATAACACAAGTAATTTAGATGAAATAAAATTTTGTATTATTAATCTATTTTAGCACCTATAAAATACAAACATTTCCTTTATAATATTTGATTTTAGCTGTAAAATAAAGCTATGCATCATTATCTTCTTACATGGTGAGAAAAGCAAAATAATAATAATAATAATAATAATAATAATAATAATGATGTTGAAACTACGGTAGTATACTACTAATTCTATTTCAAGAATTTTTAGTTCAAAAATTGAAAATGGGAAATATATTTAAATTTCATTTTGAGAAATATCACCATCAAGATAAGATTAAAGATATTGTTATTTTGTAGTAAAAGAGCTCTGTTTATCAGAAAATGTTGATTTTGAAACCAAACCAAAGAAGAGATAGCGGGCAGCTTATAGATACAGTTTCTTAAAAAGAATGAGTATTAAAAGGAAAATAAATAGAAAAGCAAATATTAATATAAAAATTATAAAAAAGAACATAATAAAAAGCATTTTATTATATAGAATGAATAAAATTTAAAAAGGTAAAAACATATTAACAATATTTAGCATTTTTGAAGAGAGTTATGACAAATATCCATTAACCAAAAAGTAGAAACACCAAATTAAAAAAAAATTCTTAACCAAAAATATTATTTTACTTCTTGCAGAATAGAAACAGTAATAATTAGCATGTTAAATTACACCTTCCGTAAGTTGAGTTCAAGGAAATTAAAATTTAATCTACATTAGCTGCAGAAACTGTTTTCGCCAAAATGTTCCTTTTGTTCCAGATTTAATTTCAGTAAACATGAATCATTATGATAAAGCACCTAATATAGAAATTGAAATAGCTGTAAGTATTGATTTTTTATAGATTCATTTCATTGAATAAGATACAAATAGAGTATATGGGAAAGTAAGGGGAAACATGGTATGCCATGCATAATAAAAAATAAATTTTTACATTTTTAAAAACAGTTTAAGGAAATTTGCTATCTACTAAAAATATTTTTCATCCGTATATAAATATTCAAGATATTGTGATCTAGAAATACATTTATACATTTGGTTATAATATTTGTATTTTTTTCATATAAAAGCTCTCTCACGTTTACGCATCTTTCTATAAATGATGAAAAAAATATTATTAAATGTTTTAATGTAAAATGTTCAGATAACCTTGGTTGGAGGAAATGTTTACTTTATGCAGCAAATGTTTATGTCAAGCTGTACACATAATCATAGAAAAACAATTTGGCTCAGATATGCGATTTTCTTCAGGCTACATTTTATCATCTCAAGTTTTATAAACAGTGACAAGTTTTTGTATGTAATTAGACAGATCATTTAAACAAAAAAAAAAAAACTTAATTTGGCTTCCCTGTGTTACCCAGAAAAGTTCTAACCATTCGGTTGCTCATTAAATTGCAACACAAGGAATATTTTTGTTAACCATTTAGGATATTTATTTAGTGGTTTATAGAGAAAATATATTTGTAGTTTTTCGAAATGCCAAATATTTTTTAGTCTTTAGGTGTATAAATTTTCCCAATTTACATGCATTAAAACTTTTTTAGATAAAAAATATAATACAGCTGTTCTACGAAGCTTCAGCAAATTTTGCTTCTCCGGCACTTTATTGTTGACGAGCAGATTCAGCAACTCTATCACTATTTCTGTAACAAGCAGTCCATTTCTTCCCAAATTTTAAAATCAAGTGCAATTTGCAATAATGAAAAAGGCGGGGAATATACTTTTAACATTTTTAAAAAGGAAGGATGTTTTTCCATATAAATAAAAGTGACTTAGATATAAATAGCCTAACATTTTATTAAATTTATTACGTCATCTAGCAATTAATAAATTATTATAAAATACACAACATTTTATTCATAATAATCCATTATATATATATATATATATATATATATATATATATATATATATATATATATATATATATATATATATATACATATATATATATATATATATATATATATATATATATATACATACATATATGTATATATATATACATATATACATATATATATACACACACACATATATATATGTGTGTGTGTGTGTATATATATGTATGTGTGTATGTGTGTGTGTGTATAAGGTGCACACTCAGATGGAGGGCTGGTGGTCTTAATTCCTTCCTCCCCAAATAAGTGAAATATTCCACTATGGGAAACATAAAAGCTATTTGGTAAACTATACAGCAAGAATATCTTTATTGAATACTAATGGACCTATTAATGTTAATACAAAAGATGTAATAAATGAATTGGCCAGAAAATTATAATTAAAATTTAATATATATATATATATATATATATATATATATATATATATATTTATACACAAATATATATATTAAAATATTTACTATTCTGCAGTATTTCTTAGTTCTAGTGCTCTTCTATGTATTGTAATAAAAAAGCATTGTGAAAATATTAATAAAGTGATTTATTAAGATATAATTTCATATAGTTTTTATTCCTTATATTTTAGTATGACTATTGAGTTTCATGAAACAATTAGGCTTTACATTGTTGAACCCCACCCAAGATAAAATCCTGGGTGCACGCCTATACATAAATGTGTATACGTGGAGTTGAAAATAATGAGAATTCTGTTTAATAAACGATGTACTATTGGCTTAAAAGTCAAACTAAAGATAATATGCCTTTGGTTCAGTACGCGATTTGTACTAAAATTTCTGAAACCAAAGAAAGTGAAATTACAGATTATGTGTCTTAAGAAACACTAACTTATAATTAAATAATTGTGAATGGTGCACAGAATTGGCAAACAACTTAAAACATTCTATACTATGTAGTATATTATGAGACGTAACATAGCGTTGCCAAGATGAGTCATTGTACCTCACTGACAATCAAAATGTTTTTCTTGATGGTCGCATTTTTTGTCGACCCATTAATGAGTAAATTAAATATAAAATATTTTGGGGATGTATATATATATATATATATATATATATATATATATATATATATATATATATATATATATGTAATATTAAAATCCCTTATTTGAGTATTTTAATATTAATTTAAGAACTTTTGTTCATAAAGTAAGTTCGGGGTTTGCGCGGTAATTCTGATTTTTCCCTCCAGACACGCTGTAAACTTAATTCAGCCTCTGTCTGTACTACTTTAGCCAATATTTAGCGAGTTCTCTTTAAACATGGGTATTTTTTATCACCTGATCAATTGTGCTTAGGGATTATTCGTAGTCTTTTTACCTGAGGAATCCCTACTTGATAAGCGTATGTGCGGGATCGCATTATCTATGTGTACGAGGTTGTAAAAGTATTTGCCTGTTGTATGGATTTCATGTATCTCATCAGAAATAAAATGTGTTGTGCTTTTGAATGAGTCTCGCCCATATTATACACACACACACACACACACACACACACATATATATATATATATATATACATATATATAAATAATCTGCTTACTGAGTAATTGAATTGTTATTCCTGCAACCCTATGCACATTTGCCCTACTTAGATTATTTCATTTATACAGAGTGTGAAGCTGGGAGTTCTTAGTATGCAATCTGCATAGGAATTAATTGTTCTACAATGAGAAAAAAATAAAGAAAACATGACTACAAGAACGCTTGCAACACTTCCTGAAAACAAGGGAAAAACAGTTTCTTCTAAGACATACCATAAAATAAAGAGAAGTGGTTTCTACGCGACAACACGTGACTTTTGTTTACTTAATTGTGAGCTATTCAGTGTAAAGAGCTTTATCTTCGCTCCCGTTCACTCTCAAGAGTTTTGTTTTTGGAACCATTTCGGAGAGTACTATAACAAGAAAATAACAGCTTTTTTCTCATTTATTTAAATTGGAAGAAATAGGGAGGAGCAAGCAAGCCGGACAACATAGAAAATATTTGGTTGAGATAAAGTGCTCGCTAGAAGATAAATAGTCATCCTTTCAATTTAATAGTCTTATAACTTTTTAATGTCTTTAATCACATTTTCATATATTGCAATTGATAACATCAACGAAATTTATTTTTATTTTAAGGTAGATTTCAGAAAGACTGTAGCGAACCTATTTTACTAGTCATGAATTATTTATGTATTCAAATGCTTTCCAAATATATCGAAGGAAATTTTTTTTATCATGTGTAGTTTCCAGAATGACACAAGTGGTTAAAAACATACAAAGTAAAATTTTATTTTTCAAAAGCTTCTCGATACTTCTTTTTGTGCTTTTAATTATCCACTTTAATTGTTATTTCTTAAGTTTTGATTCATTTCATTTTACTATTAGACATGAACAAATCTAAAATATATAATGTAATGGACTAAACTATAAAACCATATTTTAACGATTTAAGGGGACATAGTATGCTTCTAGTTAAATTATTTCCCTTTAACAGTCTTTTTTTATTTAATATAAAATATAATTTTCTCTGATTACAATACATTTTTACAGATCATTTATAAGAAAATTTAAAAAGATAAAATATATTCACCAAATGAAAAAAATAGAAACATTTTTACCCGCAAAATAACTTTAGAAATCTTAAAATTAAGAAAAAATTAATTTTTTCCACTTAGTAGCTAATAATCATCATTATTAAGTGCATCTTAATTATAATAATACAAGCAATATATTCTATTTTATAGCATGATAAAGACTACTTTTTAAAAAGTCATCTTAATGAGTTAACTGCCTTTGAAGTGCATACACGTAAATCCAAATCTCCATTTCGATGCGGTCGAGGTGTGTATACGTTGTATAAAATAAAAAATATTACCATTCGATAAAAAAATCTAAATTTTAGTAATACATACTATAAATGCCATTTAGTGTTATGCTTTCTTTATAATACTAAGAGGACTGCTATAGTTTTTTTAAATAGGTTAAAGCGATTCGTATAGAAGTTATTCCCTATAAAAAACATTGCTTAATTATTATTTTCCACCTCGTGCTTAAGATTTGGAAGAGTGCACTCATCATTCACGCATCAAAAAGAAGATACATAATAATGCAATAGATCAGGACAAAATACCAGTTTACAGAAATGAGATTACCCCAAAGGAAAAGAAACACAAAAATAATATACTGAGAAATATTTGTTACTATACTCGAAATGAAATACTTTATTTATAAGATAAAACAGTTTTATTCCAGAAACACGGAAATTCTAACAAAAGAAATTGTATCCTCCACTCAAAGATATAGTATCAGTTAAAACCTTAAGAAAAAAGTAACCTTCCCACCCACACGCATGTGTTCATCTGCGAACATCGATCCGACACCAATTCTGCATTCTGTGGTGTCACAATAGTTCGATTTCCTTTCCCTATTCACTGTCGCTCTGGGAAAAATGAATTATACAAAAAATAAAATTCTTAGGGTTTCTTAAATTTTTTTAAAAATAAAACTTTTAGAGCATTTCGTGCTCGGGATGGATGTGGATGGTAATGAAAACGTTGACAGTTAGTTGTAAAATTCATGTTGCTGGAAAATTCATGAAGAAAATAAATGATGGATCATGCCATTTTTTCCTTAAAAATAAGATTTATCGATAGGCGATACTTTTATGATACATCCTTCATAAATATGTCAATAAAAATCAATAGCCTTCATAAATCTATTACTACCTCATATATATATATATATATATATATATATATATATATATATATATATATATATATATATATATGTGTGTGTGTGTGTGTATATGTATATATATATATACATATATATACATACATATATATATATATATATATATATATACATATATATATATATATATATATATATATATATATATATATATATACAAATATATATATGTATATATATATATATATATAATATATATATATATATATATATATATATATATATATATATAGAGAGAGAGAGAGAGAGAGAGAGAGAGATGTAAAGAGGGAGTTTTTTTCCAGAATCACCCAATTTCTAACAGAAGGAAAATCATACCCCGACTTAAATCCACAACATCAGTTCAATTCTTAGGGTTTCTTAAATTTTTCAAAATAAAAATTTTAGATTGTTTGGTTTGGAGTGCTACGGTCTACTTTTTGCAACACGAGGGCTAATGAGACCGGGACCTACAGCTTAAAGCCGATACAACTTTTAGAGCATTTCGTGCTCGGTATGGATGTGGACGGTAATGAATACGTTGACAGTGAGTTGTAAAATTCATGAAGAAAATAAATGATGGATCCTGCCATTTTTCCTTAAAAATAGGATTTATCGATAGGCGATATTTTTATGATATATCCTTCATCAATATGTCAATAAAAATCAATAGCCTTCATAAATCTATTACTTCCTTTTATATATATATATATATATATATATATATATATATATATATATATATATATATATATATATATATATATATATATATATATATAGATAGATAGATACATAGATAGATGTAAAAAGGGAGTTTTTTTCCAGAATCACCCAATTTTTAACAAAAAGAAAATCATACCCCGACTTAAATCCGCAACATCAGTTAAACTTATAAAAAATCATGTTTGCATATGAACCCATATACGTGTTCATATGCAAACATTAATCGAGCACCAATTTCACAGTATATGGTGTCACACTAGTTCGATTTCTGGGAGAAAATGTTATGTACACAATAGACAATGAATAAAAATTTATATTTAATTAGTTTAAAGCATACAATATGGTAAAATATTTTAAAATCTAAATATTTTTCAATCAGAGTTATGTGTTTTTAACCGTTATGTAGGAAACAACATCAAATAAACAATACTGCAATAAATAGGGAAAATATTTAAATTTAAATCAAAAAAGAAACACGAAATTAATATAAGAAATAATATTTGTTACTATACTTAAAATGTAATACTCAGTAAGGATGACAAATAAGCTGACAGTGAATGATTTAACTTTGACGTATAATTAGATATGATGCAATTAGAATTGTTCCTAGATATCTTACTTTCTATTGCGGCATAATGCCAAAGTTGCATGGGAAGAAACATTTGACGACGAAAACCTGTAATGCAACGTTAGAGAAAATGGGAAATATCAATGTAGTAGTATAGGAGAGCCATAGTGGAGAATAATCGTATCTGGCATTGGGATTGCAGACGTTCATCGTATCAACGCTGTTACATGAGGTTTCACTAAAGCCGGCGTGGCTTCGCTCACAGGTAGCGTGAAAGGGAGTTTTCCTATTTGCAACGAAAATAACATAAATTAATAAATCCCAAAGTAACCTGCAAATCCGTAAGAAATTATACTACACTTTGTGTCACCTATAATAGCTTTAGAATATATATAACTTGGTAACGGTAACATTAACGTAAAGATTAGTTACTATGTTTTATGTATTGAAGATCAACGACGAGGTTAATCTCAAATGTATCAAGGACTTGTCTACTACAATTTTATTTATAAGGTAAAATATTTCACCAGAATTTATAAAAATTCTAGCAAAAATTAAATGGACCCTCGACTTAGAACCGCAAAATCAATTTGACTCTTAAAAAGTAAAACCTTTTCACCCCCACGCCTGAATTCATATGTGAATATCGATCCGACACCAATTCTGCATTGTGTAGTGTCCCCATTTCCCCTTCCCTGTGACACTTGGAAGAATAAGTTGTATAAACTATATAATATACATCTTAAAACTGAATAAATAATTTATTTAATTCGTCTGAAATGTAGGATATAATAAAAGTTTTTGAAATTTGAATAGTTTTGAGTTGTGTGTTTCATTTCTAAAAAATGAAAATCTAACATATAAAATAAAGAATTTTCCAGTAGATCAGGAAAAAAAGGTTTTAGAAGAAAAAGCATACACGAAAGTACTATAATAAACAGTATTCGTTATTAATTGGTTGGTTTGTTAGTTCAGGTTTAATACCACAAGATCCAAAAAGTACAAAATGCGCCAGATAATACGATAAACACAGGAAATCTAATATACAAAATTTGTTTAACCCTTAATTTGACTAAGTCTGGCTGCTACGCTGGACATGCATATTTATAATACTACATAACATAATTGTCAGTGTTCGCCACGGCGGACATTAATTATCTCAAAAATGGAAAATGATATATTTTTTGTTTATTTTACAGAGATCCTAATGTCTATACAGACATGGGAAAATAAGAGAAATTAAAAAATATTTGAAAAAGCATCTTGTCAAATTAAGGTTTAAAAGAGTACAAGTGAAGGAGACCAGATCAAAATTTGCAGCACATACATAAAAAGTTCTACAACAATGTTAGATTCTTAAAGCTATGAAGTTAAAAAGAATTATTACAAAAAAAAAAACACCAATTCGTTTAAGAAAGTCATTTAAAGCAGGATGATTGCTTCACCCAGAAGGTTATTTGAATGACCTAATATTCATTATTGAAAACTAAAACTAGATACATATATTTTTTCCCAAATCACCAAATTTCTTACAAAATAAAATCAAGCCTCGACTCAGAGCCACACGAGTTCAACTATCAAAAAATAATCTTCCCACCCTCACGCATGTGTTCATATGAGGACATCGATCCGGCACCGATCTGCATTCTGTAGTGTCACAATAGTTCGATTTCCATTTCCTGTTTCCTTTCGCACTTGGTAAATGAATTATACAGAAAAAAGTCTTACTGAAAATGTTATTTTTTTTCTTAACAAAACTTGTAAATTATTTTGACCTCAGACTAGATGTAGGCGAAAATGAAAAAGTTGACAGTTATTTGTAAATGCTGGGAAATTCATGAAGGAAATAAAGTGATGAAATATGACTTTTTTCTAAAAAATGAGAGTTATCGATAAGCAATAGATCATATTTTTATGATTTATACCATATAACTTTTACTACTTTTCATAAATAAATAAATATATATAGAGGAGTGTTTGTGTTTCTGCCTGTCTCCGATTGTGTTTAAATGGTGGCAGTTAAATGCGGGTGCTTTTTGACACCTTCAAATATTTTCGAAGTCCTTTAAAACATGAATAATTTCTTAAATTTTATTTTTAAGTGAATTTAAACGGATTTCTTCTTCGATTTTAAACATTATTATTAAAATCAGCTGCCAGAAAAATAAATTTGTTGTAATTTAGCTCGGTTAAAACAGTCAACAAACATTAAACAAGGATGCATATTATATCTATTGTTTAAACATTATTTTAACACGTTTTAGCCCTATAACGTCATTCTGTGGGATATTTCATTTATTCATTAATATTTTATCCGTTTTTCTTGAAATTATGGTATTTCGTGATTAATTATATTTTGCACATATCGCAAATCCTTCAAATGTTCCATAGTCTCACTTTATTTAAATATATATAATTCGTATTAATTTTAAATTTATTCTTCGATTAATTTTTGTTATACAATAAATGTTCTAGAAACAATATTCTTACCAATTTCTCTAATTATACTTTGATAAATACTAATTATTTCTTTTTCTGAAAAATTGTAATTTAACTGAAAATACGGTGTTATCTAAAATTGTTTCAGATCTTCTTTAAAACTGTTGTAAAATGAAACCGATGGTGCATATGATTGCAAATAAAAAGTATGGTGGAAAATTTTAAAAAGTATTTATAATATTTCTTTTGATCCTTTTGCTAAAATGTTAATTTTATTGGTTGATTTATTTAAAACTAGTAGAAGCATTAATACAGGACCTAATTAATCAAATTTAATATTAGGAAATTTCTTTTTGCTGTGATAAACATCATTAGTATTTATAGAAATATATAAACATCATTAGTATACATGTAAATTATATATAAATTTAATTTTGTATAATAATAATTATACAAATTTTTATACAAAACATATAATTATACAAAATTTTTGTATTATTATACAAATTCATTTTGTATAATAATTAAAAAATGAAGATACTGTGAACATTGTATATCCGAAAACTACATATGAATTTACAAGAAAATTTTTAAATCTAATTGACATTTCTTATTGGTTCTTAAAGTAAATGCAAAAATGCTTCAAATGTAAAGAATCACCAATGGACTATCAAAGGTAGTGCTAAAAAGTTATTTTTTATTAACGAATCAAAAGATTATCAGTGTTTTATTTGCAAGAAAACAACACTCAATACTACAATTTCAGTTTTCCAAACTCTTAGTAATGTTGCGCAAATTGTGACATCAGGCAAAATTTACCAAACTTTATTGATTTTGAGAGTGGTCATTTAACATCATCATTAAAGTTATGAGTATATAAATGAATAAGAAATACATTGCCATTATTTTGGAATGATGATGAGTTTTTTTTGTTTACAATTATTAAAGTATAATATAATCTCAAAACTAATTTGTATTTTGTAAGAAATATTACTTTCATATGTGGAAACCTTAATTTCCCAGACAGAAGGATGGGTACAGAGAGGCTAGCATATATATATATATATATATATATATATATATATATATATATATATATATATATATATATATATATAGAGAGAGAGAGAGAGAGAGAGAGAGAGAGAGAGAGAGGGGGAAGAAAAATAATAATTGCAAAAACTACTATTATTTCCATTCGTACATTAAGAAAAAAAGGTAAAGTGCATGATCTTACTGGAATTACCAAATGAGAACATAAATTAAAGAAATGATTTCCAAAGTATTTCTTAATCTGCACACAGTCATACAGTTATGTTTATATTCGAATGTATGTAAATAAATTCGAAGATTTTAATATTTTTAGGAACTACATACGAATTGAAATATGTATTCATTTAGTGGATTTTTGAAACCAATATCACCAAAGAGCAGCCAAAATATAATGTGTCCTATATACTTATTTATAATTTCTAACACCCTATGATTCAGTTTTTTGATTGAATATTCATGGACCATTCTCAACGTTATATACAAAATTATTCTTATTATAATAATGAATTTCTACATAAGATCTATAATAGCTTTACGATATAACTGCGGTTTACATTTATTTCTTTAAAATGTTGAAATATATTTAGTAAAATTATAAGACAGAGGTATTATCTAATTGTATGATAAAGAAAGGAATCGAATTACGTTTTGTTTGCCATTTGCATTATTCACCGACAAGAGTTTTAACGAATTTTCTTATGGCCCAATTTTTTAAACCCAGAAACGCGGAAGCTCAATTGGCCCAGACAGTGATCTCAAAACCGGCTCTATCTGGGCAAAGATCCCAGCTGTTCATTAATGGTCTGTATGGTAGGTAAAATAAGTTCGTGGTCACAAAGTCCTCTAAATTTGCCAAACAATACGTACCAGGCCGAAATGTCCGTGAGGCCCTCCAGGCTTCTCCCGATGGTGGTGGGCATATCTCAAGTATTGAGCCATTCCACTCAATGATTATGAATAAATCACCCCTGAAGTGCCCAGAGAGAGCCCGTCGAGCCGCAGGAGTAATCTGCGTGAAGGGTACGTAGCAGAATTGTGCTCGGAAGAGGAATTTGGAAGACTACCGGATGCCCTAGTGGACCTGTTGACACCGAAGTTAGTGAGGGTGGCGCACATGCCAATATGGAGTAATTAACAGAGAGTATTTTACTAGTTGCATATAGCGACGGGAACCGGAAGGTCAAAAAAGAACAGGAAATTTAGAGATGTGACGGACGCAGTCTTGAGCCTCAGAACCATCACTTATGGGTCATAGCGAAGGAACCTTGGGATAGCCTCTGGGGATAGCAAGATAAACCTGGTGGGAGGAAGCGGATATGCCTGGTCTCTGCTTTTAAATTTCAAGGACACACATTGATTGTGTTGTTCTAGGGAGAAATATTTACCACCTAGAGGGTGCGTCCATAATAAAATGGTGGACAAATTCCGTGGAGTTGTACGAGGGAATGTTTAACAGACAAGTGACCTCGCTTTGTTAAAAAAAAAATTAAACACACAGGATTAGTTAAAGTTGAAAACATTTAAAATTTCTTTATTTAAAGATACAAATGCTATTAATAATTTATTGTTGATGATTTATAGCACATTTTTAAGCGCTGGCTGAGATTAATTTAATATCATTTAAGAGAAGATTACATGAATTTAAAGCTATTTTGTTTATCAAATGGTTTTAAACTTTTGGACACAGAACACAACCGGAACTATAGAAAATCTTATGCCTAATATTGTATGGATATTATTGTAGCAAACGCCGTACATAAAAGTAATTATTTAAAGACCGTTTAAATATCAATTATGCTATTTTTCTATTTAATTGGTTATTCATTTTTCATAAAAATTTTAACTAAATATTAATAGTATTAATTTTTAGATCTCATATTTCTAATGCATTAAAATTTTATAAAATGACTTTCTGTCCATTGTTAGATATAGTGAAATTTCGCATCAATTAAAAAATTATGAATAAATCAAAAAAGTATATTTTCACTGTAGCATTTTTTGTAATTCACAAATGGGCATATTTAAAGAAATATATTTTAAAAAAGTAATAGTTTAAAACTAAATTAAAATACTTAATATTATTAAGTTGCAGTTTATGGGGATCCATATTACAATCGTATTTTGAAATAAAGCTCCTTTAACTTTTTAAAAAGTTATTTTTACATTATATTAAATGATTAATAGCATTAATTTTCCATATAACCATAAAGGTACTTAAAATTTGTACCAAAATTCTGGGTGCTAACTAACTACAACGCTTCAACTAGGACTGTCTATAAAACTATTTAGTAAGTGACTTACTCAACTTTGTATTGTAAATAAAGTTATTCACAAACAAGATCCACATAATTACATCATAATTACATAGATGATATTCATATAAAACAACATTTTTATACCAGAATATCTGAACAGGAGTAGGCTGTATTCTTTTAAAAAATTTTATAATCCCAATCATATCATTCTTCATTTTTTTTACATTTAGAATTAAACTCTTTTCAATCTCTCTATTTCAAAGCTAAACAGTTAAATATATATGAAAATATTTTATAAAAAATTCTTCTGTTTTCATTTCAACTATCATTTTCATCTATCTCGCCACTGCAAGTTTATTAATAGTTTTTGATTCATATTAGAGGAAAAAATAAACATTTTTTTATCCAAAAAATCATTTCCCCATAAGAGCGTTGAATTTTAATATATTACAACCCTTAATATATAGTGGCAGAATACAAACTCGGAGAAATAAATTAAAATGAGAAAAAATGAAATCAACCGTTTCATCAATAAAAATATCTCTAATCTCTGAGACCTACATCAAAGAAGTGATGAGAAATTAGAACAGTTTAGTTCCTAAAGATAACAATACTCCTGGGTGGGATCTTTTGATATCAGAATTTTCCTCTTCTTGCGAAATTTGGCACTGGAATACACGGACTGGAGACTCAAGGTTTGTCCAAAAAATTGCGATTTCTGGCGGCAGGAAAATGTTTCTCCGAGTTAAAACTTGCAAATTCTTTCTTTAAAAGAGCAGTAACTGAAATGCATTTTTAGTAGTTTACCAATTAAAAAGGTTATATATATAAAGTATTGATGCTGTATAAACATTTATTATAAAGAAAAAATAAAATTTAAGAAATTTCAAATGAGGCATTGCAAAGGGAATTATCTATAACATACAAACTTAGTTTTGATATTTTTTGAAACGATGAAGATTTTATCTTTTTTTCTCAATGAAAATATAGTGAACAATGATGTTTTGATGTTTTAGCAAATGAGGGTTAAAAATACAAGGGTGAAATAAAGTTGTGTAACTTTGTAAGTTTCGTTACATTAACTTTGATTTTAAAGCATAACAACTTTCCTAATATAACCGTAATTTGTCTCAAACTAGGTCTGTGGTGGAATATTATACTAGTACTCCTTTTGCTTAGTAAATCTTACCTTCCACAAGCTTTATCAGAGAGCCTCCGTAATCTACGTGGGCTGCTCCTCCTCCTCAAAATAATGGCATGAGGTGAATCACGGCGCGGGGGATCTTGAATCAATGGACGAGGAAAGAGCACACGCAGAACACTTAACAATAAGACTGCTAGCGTCAACATATTCACTTTGAACACACAATCACCTTATCACATTCATTTCTTCCATTATATTAAAGAATGTTATCAATACCACTGATTTCCAGTTTTTGACAGATATGAGTACGAATGCAAATGTTATGCTTTATGGAAACAGTTTCACTCATGAATTTACATTCTTATCGTAGTGAAAGCATTCATGCCGTAATAAATTTCATATATTTTCTTGAACAAGGAAAAGTATATAGTGCACAAGAATCACTCGCTTTCAAAAGGAGTTTTTTCTGAAGTTAGGGATATGATCTCTGATATTATTTTTTTTTTACATTTATGAGTTGTCGTTTTTACTGATAGGATTATGTTGCAATGGAAGAATATATCACGATTTATGGCTCTTAAAAACAACAAGTAAGTTGGTATTACTTATCTAAGTATTTACATGAGCTTCTTCATTCTCTAAGACACATCGACAAAAACTATTTAAGCAATATTTTTATAATAATTTCAATGAAAATAACAAAGCTGTATATAAACTATAATATATGGCTAATAAACTTTTGTAATAAAAATATACTCTATATTCCATAAATCTATTGCATCAAATACCTCGACATTTATAATTATTTCTTACTGAATCTAAAACTTTGCCTTCTCATAAACTATTCAGTTTTCTTTTCAGATTTAAATAACGCATAGGGAAAACATATTAGGATTCTCATAAATATTTTGAACTCAAAAATATAATTCTAATTTGCAATTCTTTTTTTTTCTACTAGGTATATTGATCCTAGTACTTAAAAAAATGCTACTTGTAAGTAAAACATTACAGTATCAATAAAGAAATTAATGCACAAACATGGAGCTGTTTCACTGTTTATATACCGTATAACATAGGTTTTCTTTTGACATAAATTCTAACTATTACGTCTATCTATCTCTCATCATATCTTTTAATTTTCACAATAATATATCACAGAAATAGTGACACTTATAAAATATTTCTGACGTTCCTTTGACTTATATCATCGTAGGTATCCTTTCTGTTTTCGTTCTAGGTTCTTTAGAACTTTACCAACTATGGAGTATCATTTACTATCCAAACACTGGGGAAATAAATTGTATAATACCTTTCAAACACACTCTTAAATTCCACAGATTTCTTTTTCTTACTCAAACCACAGGTTTGTAGTAATGCACAGCCTATCATCCAGTTATTTTCTTTCCCATATGATGCAGAAAACTGATACAAGAATACGAGGTCGATGTTTGTCGATCAATCGCAGAGTTAACTTTATCTTATCGAATTTCTTTTATAAGATATTTATCTTGTTCATAGTTTCACAAGTTTAAAGGGCTTCTAAAAACGATCTAATATTGATAAATGTAATTCATTCTATTCATTTGAACATTCTATTTCATATTTTATCATGCTTTGTTTTTACCACGCATGGTAATCCTTTATCTCCACCAGCAATTTTTAACACAATTGTAGACTTTTGATACATAAATTATTTTTAATATACTCACATCTATATAAAATGTGCTGCAACAGAGATGTTGAAAAGTTTGTTTACCAAGATCAATTAATCAACGACAAATGTTGTAGCATTACAAAACAAGATTAAAATTGATATATTTCTATTTAATTCGACATAAATGAATTTTGGAAAATAGAACTTCCACAGTTTGTAATATTTCAATTACACCTTAATTGTACTATGATTAATTAATTTGTAAACTGTAAGTAATTTTTTACATAAAATTAAAATTCATTAATAATGAGTTGTAAATATAATTATATAATCTTATACAATACACATTAATTTTTACAAATACATAAACATGTTTGCACATTACTTGTATTTAAACGAGAAAGTTTATTTTAGAATACTTAGTAATTCCTAACGAAAAGCAAGTTTAGATGTTGTATTAACATCATATTTTATGCATTTAAAGCTCATTAAAATATATAGTATGCATTTCATATAAAGATTGAATGTAATTAAAAAATTTTTAAAATTATAAATTTTCTAGAAAAGTAAAAATTTGTGTAATAATGACAAATTTTACAAGGACATAAAAGACTAAAATTATTTCCAGAATTCAGTTAAAATCAAATGTCCTTATGTTTGAACAGATTTAAATTGTTTTTAACAGCAATTAAGTCAATAAAAATGTGCATTATTTAAAAAAAAGTACGTACTTTATCAGTGCCTCAAGGGTATCAATGAAATCCACTTAGTTTTTCTCTTTATACATTTTTAATACAATGTAAGAAATATTCCTTCCTTTTTCGTATAAACGAACAATGTTCATTAAATAAATATATATAAATATGTGAGTTAATCTAAAAATAATCTAATAAATATATATCTTTGCACCGCTTATATTTCTTTCCATCAATTGTAAAAACAAAATTATATTCGAATCCATCAAAATATTTCTTTCTAGTACACTGAAAGTAACTTTCGGAGAATAAAATAATCTTCTTTTAAATTGTGCGTAAAATAATTGTCATGCAATATCCTTATTAATATCACATTTAAAAGCAGGTTATATCATTTCATGGTTTATTTACAAATATAATGAATAACCATCTATGGAGAAGGGCAATACATACAGTTTTACAGATGAATTTGTATCCAAACCATCTGAAATCTTCATTAGCGATATATTTAATTCTCTATGGAAAAGTTTTTTCTGTCCAACAAAGGAAGAAATCTCATTATAAAGTGGCATATATATATTTATATGTTGGTAAACAATGAAAAATCACTCTCTTTAATCATCATGTTGTAGTTTCGAATTCTTTCTTGGCTTAGAATATCTTTTTTTCACATTGTACACTTCTCAAGCATTTCTGAATTGTTAAAAGTGAATCTGTGACAGAAACTTTTTTTTGTAAGTTGAATGAAGTCATGTGTCAGTCATCTTCCCACACTGACAGGTTCAGTCACGTGGCTTCAGTGCAACAAGTTCAGTGAGCAGAGCAGCGCAGGAAAGCGACCTACCATCTCCAGCACACTCTGCGGTATGGGTAGAGGAGAGCGCTCTCTTCAGGCATTGATCGGCCAAGACTCGTTCTGGGATGACCCCATTGGCGCTCGCAGAGGAGCCAAGAACGAACCCCGCTCGCCACGAAATGGACAGATTCGGTGACGCCGCTTTTATGACCAAACAAATGTATTCCTACAAGAACCCCCCAAATCCCTCACTCAATCTTCCCTTTGTTTCAAACAAAGAATTACTTTTTTAGCCAGAAAAAACAAAAGTGAAACATTAACCCATTAATACCTAGTCCATTTTGAGGAGTTTTCTAAAAACAGTCTGTAGATTTTTTTTATATTTTCATGGAACGATTTTTCTTTTTTAAGGAAAGTCGATGGCAATCCAATTAACATTTATCGATATTTTATATCACTTATTACTATCATTTATAATTTTGTTAGATAGATAGATGTTTTATGATGCTTCAATCCTTGCACATGAATTTAAATTTTCAGTAAGTAGAACAACTAACATCGTACCGCATATTTGTAAATATCATAAAACTTTTCTTTACAGAACATTTGATAGCGAATAAATCATTTACCTCACTTTTATAAAAAAATTTATGGTATTTTAAAATTACAGCTTATTACTAATAAAAAAGATTTATAATTTTCAAAAATGTTTAAATTTTGTAATTTAATTACTCATACGAATTTATAATAACTTAGATGATATATTCAGCAGAAACGATTCAGTCGTTAACTGATTAAGGTGACAGAAACCTTTAAAATTGGTTTTTTAAATTATCCAAATTTTAACAATATTGTTTTCAGAAAAACCAACAACGACGTTAAATTATATAACACTATAATTTACATAAATTTTATAAAAATATGAAAAATTTCATATTTTTATAAAATAATATAAATAGTTCATAAACATTTATTCAATATGTCTCCAAAGATTTATATACTTGGTAATTCCCTTTCGATTTTTACTATATATTCCACATTTATACAGAAAAAAGACTCAGTACGAATTTCTCTTACGCTAAATAGAACTTACCAAAACAGTCATTTTTATTTGTGCAATGTTTTAACAAGTTTTAACTTTTGGTTCAATTTATAACATATTCTGAAAACCGTTTAATGCGGAATATATTTAAAAATCATTAAAGTCATACTCAGTTTTATGTTACACACATTAATAAATGATGCCCAAAAAATTGAGTGAGATTAAATATACTATAACATAGAAATACTAGAACAATTAATCATAAGTAGGAATAAAAAAATAAGAGAATGTTATCAGTAAGAAATAAAAAATAACAAAATCTAGAAAAACAAATATAAGTTTAAAACGTAGATATATGGCAAAAACTGGTTTCAATGAAGTTAAATAATCATTTAAAAATTAACTAAATTGTGAGGTGTATACATTGGGTGACATTTTCGGTACCAATACAGGCCTTTACATCTTAGTTTACTTTACCTAAGTACAGCACTATAAACAGAAAGCGTAATCACAATTTAATGCCCATCAAGAGAGTTTATCTTTCTAAAAGACTTGTTTGGAGTAGCTGGACTATATGCATTTATCACCCAAGAGTGGGAAAGCTCGAAACGTTTACAGTTCTCCCGATCGTCCGAGAAGGTTGGTTTTGTTGAGTTTGGAGTGTTGCGGTCTACTGTTTTGCACACGAGGCCTACCTAGGCCTGGATCAACTTCTTAATGCTCATTCCGATAGAATACGAACATCTATGCTAGTAGCAGATTTCGAACCCGCGAACTCCGGTATTTAAGAGGAACGCTCTTCTAATCGGCCATTGTTCAGCTTGGCCGAGAAGAGAAGTGATTGTTAATCTAGAAGATCTATCGAGTTCAAATAGGAACGTTTTTAAAACTGATCCATCCTTGCAAACAATATCTATCTATCTATCTCTCTCTCTCTCTCTCTCTCTCTCTATATATATATATATATATATATATATATATATATATATATATATATATATATATATATATATATATATATATTCATATACCTATACGTATATAACATACCTCCATTTTGTTAGACATGGTATTCCAGAGTACAAAATAGACCAAATTGACTTACAGGATAATACTACCTACGATTGGTCAAAACCTATTAGCAGTCTTATTCCATCATTAAATTAGCAGCAATGCAAAAAAATCAGGTGAGGTAGAAATTTATCCTTAAACTTATTTTACAGTTTTGGGTTTCAATTTCGAAGCTTCTGAATAGGAAGGGATCTGCCAACGTCCTGATAGAAAAACCATACCATTCTCCTGCGAGAAACGGGCTTCCGAGAGATTCATCATACTTCAAAACTTCTGTGGTCCGTGGGTGTTTAGAAGTTTAGTTAAATAACTATGTAAGAGCTCGTGTAATAACTATGTAAGAGCTATGTAAATCACACTGATCTCGTGAGATCCGGATAAAATAATAGTAGTGAAATTGCAAGATAAAGATTTTATTCATAGCGAAAAGGAAGTAATCATGTTAATTGAATATTGTGCCCCCATCGGATGCGTTTGGATTCGATTCTTGAGTAAGGCTTGGATGTATTTATGTGTTTTTCCCTCAAATAGATCAATGTTTCCTTACCTATATGTTTCTCCTGTAATGAAAGGGCAACAAAATAGCAGATTGTAAGGTAAAATTCTAATAAAGGCAAGGTGCCTCGAATTTATAAGACAAAAATTTGTTATTTATTGACGTTCTTTTTTCACAGAATATATTATTGAGGAGAACAATGACTGATTTAAATTTTATGTTGAAAGTATTCTAAAAATAAAAATCCAGTAAATAAAGTAATTATTTTTACTTAGTTAAATAAAGTAGATAAAGTAATAATAATTTTGAAGAGGAAGCATTATAAAAAAATTATACGTTCCGTAGTTGTAATCCTGTGAAATATTTGTATATTTAGGTTTTCAACTTAAAATGCTTTTCCCTAATCCAACGTTATTAACGTATAATAACAGAAAACAAAAACAAAGTCAAATAAATCCTTTTGTTCACTTTCTATTTAAAAATTAAAGATGGAAATAATTTTTGTAAATTGATATACTTTAAAAGATGTTCTATATTTTGAGAATTTTTTTTTATATTTTCTCTAAGGATTTGTTCATCAATTCAAGGAACCTCATTAAAGTGATGAAGAACGAGAAGGATTGAAAACCCATGTGCATTTCACAATATGAACTTACTGGGTTGTTTTAATCGTTATTTAAAAAGTATTGTTAATAAAGAGACAAGAATGAAGCACAAATGGTTTGTTTCCAGGTCTCACTTCTTCAATAAACATGAAATTTTCAATCTTATGCTACCAACTGTCATCGAAGAATTAAATCTATCTTGAACCCATTTACGAGGCCTAGATGTTTAATATATATTACTGAAGATAAAAGTTTATTGAAAAATTATTTTAAAGCATTTTTATTACATATATAATAAATCTTATATAAGGTTCAAATAAGCGATAGGGTTAAAGATAATATATTAATTAGAATATGACATTAGAATAAAATAAAAAAAATTCCTATATGTGGTTAAAACACATTTAATAAAATTTAATTGTAAATAAAAAACACTAAATATTATTTATAAATAGATATATCTAGAGACGTTTTGGAAACAGAAACATTTTATAATTTTTGAGAGATGTTTATTATGAGATGCGTCATTTTTACGATATTTTGTAACCGAAATGTGACGTTAACTGAATTTCTAAGGAATGATAATTATTCCACTGATTATGTTCATGCGTCAATGAAATATCTAAATACTCACTGACCTATAAAAGAGACAGTGACGAAAGACAGATGAGGCTCTAAAGCTTATTATCGACAGCATTGAATTAATCAGATATCATTTCAAGAGATTATTAGCATATTATCTTTAGGTTAGTAAACAACATGCGTCAATAAAACCGTTTTCATGTATTACAAATTAAATGCACAATTTTTTACATGAAATGTAGCAAAACCTATGAGTAGTTGTGATATTTTGTTAAATGAGGATAAGCTAAATGTGATTTTATATGATCCTTATTGACTAAAGAGTCGTCTAAAGAGTACTACACATAAACCATTAAAATATTTTAGGTCTTCCAATTGTTCACAAAAGTCATTCTAAATATGTTTTACAACATTAATAACCCTAACTCCTCAAAACAGCAATACCGATATTTTTAAATAAACCTTTCAATAAAATGTAATCACATTTTAGGCTATGCTTATAATAAGAAACCAATAAATTTTTACAAATACTAATATGCACTTTTATATTAACTGCATATTAAGATTCCTGTGATAAAATTTTACCAACTATACAAACTTTAAAGATTTTCTAACTTCAAATCCCTAGGAACATGTATGAGTTCCAATAAAGCTTAAAGTAATCTTTAATGGATCTAATCTAATGAGGCACATCGAAATATATAACTAAGCTTTAAATCTACATTATCTTAGGGTATCTTTAATATCTTTGCACGTAGTAAGCATGAAGTTAGTGAACTATAACTATCGTTTTATAGATTTCTAAATTCAGTTTTAAATTAATTTTCAATTAAAGGACAATTTTCTTATAAAAACATTTCCAAATGTAAAAATATAATTATTAAATCAGGTGTAAAAAACAGAGCATTCATTATAGTTGTGTGTGTAATTTTCAGCCCAATTTGTTATGGATCCAGATTGTTTTTCCTCTGACTCAATCGATTACTTTTTTTACTAATCTTAAATATTCATGTATTGCATGCATTACATTAGTTATTACATTATAGTTAAGTTAATGTTAAAAAAAAGACTTTACATTTCAGAAGCCAATCAAATAATTTTACAGATATGCGGCCTAGTCGGGAGGTATCGATATTCATATTGCTAGATCTTTTCAAATTATCTGTTTTAGGCTGAACATATCAATCAATTTTAATTAAGGAGACAATATAGAAAATATTATTTGCAAAATTTTAATAACAGCTAATGTGGAGTAATTAAGTTGTTTACAATTTCTGTAGCACTAAACTGTATTAATCAAAAGTATATAAAAACTGATACAAAATTTATTCTAATTAAGAACTTGCAAATATTCAGCATTAATAACCTACCCATATTTACTAATCATATATCTAATTAGTTTTGAGTTTAGTTTCAATATGATAATGTTTTGTTTTTTAGTTAAAATGACAGAAACGTTATACTACTGTTAAAAATTAATTATTCAAACAAGTAAAATGTGTATAGTTTAAATAATGGTTTAAAGTTTATAATTTTATAGCTATTTTAAATTTAAATCACGTATATACCATTTGAAAAAATTCTTTCCTAATAGCAATTTTACTTTACTAAATTGCTATTAGGAATTTTTATAGCAATTACAGCAATTTTTTTTACTAAAATGTCTTGAAGTACTAACAATCAAAGTATGAAAATAATATCACATTAATTATATTCAGGTAAATAAAATCTTTGTCAGAGAGTTCTAAACTCAACAAGTTAACTTCTACGTATTTTTAAAACAGACCCTATTTCTTGTAGTTTTATACGTTATTGTCTTGTCTAAGCCAAATCGTCTATTTGATTTCTTACTATTTTTTAATTTTTAATTAACAAGTATAATTCTCATTTCAAATACTTATTCTAGGAAATAAATATATTATGGTACAATATTTTGCATATCAATGCATTTTAAACTTAGTTGTAAGTGCTACAGTTAAACTTATGCTAAAGTAAAGATACTGCTGAAACGAGTGGGACCTACTGCTTAAATCTCATTTAGGTTTGGGTTGAAGTACTACAGTCTTTTAACTACATGAGAGCTGGAAAAATACAAACTAAATCTCATTTCGAACAACTATATTATTCCCTGCAGAAATGAGATTTGAGCTGACGTACAAACATCCTCACCAATACACGGCAAATATTTTGGTTCACAGTCTTAACTATAAGAATATTATCCATTTAAATTCAATGGGAGATTTACGAATTTCGACAAATAAGCGGGGTTGTTTTCGTTTTCAAACTAATACCTGTTCCATGCTTGATTACCTAACAAATCTTTCCTAGGATAACATATAAAACTCCTTAGGTAATGAAATTTTAATACTTTTCAAGACTAGATACATATAATGACGGCATAAATGGAAAGTAAGTGGCAACTAAATCTAAAGAATTCACCAGTTAACTTCGCTTTCCTTACTGCAATGACAATATGTGTATTAATTTTGTGGCAACTAACATTCATGTTTTGTATCCAAACATTAAAAACGTATTCATGTATAATTTTATAGCATCGGAATTACAAGAAGAAATTTCAAGAAATCAGATCATGCTATTACTCATATTTCACAGAATTAGAGTCCTAAAGAACAGACGGATGAAAGCATAGATTTACTGCCAGACGAGATGAGGAAATTGATTCATGTTTACATTAAATGAAGCGATGAACCGAGGAGCAGATATATTGCATCATAACTATTACAGATTCGGATAACATTCTACTGAGATAGTTTCGGGAAATCTAGTTAAATATTCTTGCCTACGGATAGTTCTCATCTCTAATCCTGGGGAAAATTGTAAGTGAACTTATGCAATTCAAACTGATTCAGCTGAGATACAATTACCTGATTCCATGCCTAAAGTTACATTAGAGTAAAGAGCTGATATAATTAAATTCATATATATATATATATATATATATATATATATATATATATATATATATATATATATATATGTATGTATAAGTATGTATATATATATATATGTATATATGTATATATATGTATATATATGTAAATATATATATATATATATATATATATATATATATATATAATATATATATATATATATATATATATATATATATATATATATGTCTATATATATATGTATATATATCAGCAGCAGCAGCATTGGCACGACAGCCCTTTGTGGGGCTGGGCCTTCCTTAGAAGTTTTTCCCAATCTGCCCTTCTCGCAGCAATTGATCTCCAGTTCTTTACCTTTAAGATGGCAAAATCTTCATCCACACAGTCTTTCTACCGTTTCTTAGGCCTTCCTTTTGGTCTTTTATTGGAAGGGAGTGTATTAAAAACCTTCAAAATATGTATATATATATATATATAATATAAATATATATATTCATATTATATATATATATATATATATATATATATATATATATATATATATATATATATATATATATATATATGTGTGTGTGTGTGTGTGTGTATCGTTATTTGCCGCATGTTTAAAAAAATTATAAATCAATGCTTAACAATAAAAATAATTTAAAAAGATTTCTTAATTTATAACAACTTTCTGATAAATACTGATATTATTAAGGATTAATAAAAAGACTAAGAAGAATTTTGATGCATTTTGATGTTACATTAGAGAATGAACCATTTATGGCCTATTGTTTACTATTGGACATCCAATTTTTATTGCACAACCTCAGTTTTAGCTTCGAATAGAACAGTATTAAAATTATACTGAAAAACAGGTCATTAAAACACGGAAAAATGTCTGTTCAGTCAGTGGATAGGAAAAGAGAAAGTATTATGCAACATTAGTGGAGTGTGAACCATAATAATAAAATTAAATATTAAAGTAAAGTAAATAAATCAATTTAAATCAAAAGACATTTCATTTACAACATTTAGTGATTTTTTAACAATAAGTTTTTTTTATAATTTTAATATTATAAATTGAAAGGAACTTTCATTAGACTATTTAATTTTCAAATGCACTGTCACAGTGATACTAAAATAGTTTTAAGCAATTTATTACTTGCCGTGCTTACGCATTTTAAAATATGATGAGCTTTAATTGTGTAAATTCAATTTTTACTATGATATTTCACAGAATGTATGATTTGACAATATTTTACTTGTTTCATAGAATCATAAACTTTGAAAGCAGCAAAATGTTAAGAAATTTTTCGTTTTCTGTATTTTTCGTTTAGAGCTAACTGTAATTTGAGATGAAAAGAATGACAACCTGAAATGAGGTTAAACGTCGTTGTCACAGCAGTGATTTGGGGAACAATTCTGTTTTCTTGTATAATTTATTTTATTGTTATTCTGTTTTTCTTGCTGCTCGTCCAGTATGAAATATATACCTATTGTTTTGTCCTTAACAAAATGATTCTCCATATTTCATCTGAGACGTTTCTTTTTTGTCTTTTATTGGAGACAGCTTATTATATATAATTTATTGCTCTTTAGAAATGTTTAGAAACTTTCACTTTTAATTCCAAATGGACATTATGAAAATGGTGCCATATTTAATTATTTGGCATAATACAGCGCCTGAGATTTCAGAAACACATATCAATAAAATACTTTTTTAGCTGTTATTAAGTAGTGTAATACCCTCCAAAGGATTCTTAGTGAAGGTGAAAAGTGCATACATATTCTGGGATATGTAAAGCCCTTTTCAACTCTTATAAATGGAAAAAACCGCTGTTAATGTATAATGTAGAACACTTAATACAGGCAAATTTTTAAAGAAATATTAAGGTCAGAAATATAACGTAATTTATAATATAGCTGTTAACCTACAACTTATGCCAAAATTATCTAAAAACCACATTCTATATAGAATGAATTATTAATACAGAAATATGTTTCATTCAGAAAGTTCAAAAACACACGCAAATTGGAAGAGAAATACAATTTGAATGAAATTATAACACAGTAGTTATTAAAAGTAAACTAAATGTTTAATTATAAGAAATATATATATATTATTTTTTTAAGTAATACAAAATAAAATTTAAATTTATCTATAGAGTAAATTCTTTAAATCTGACTGTTCAAGATGTTATATATAATTTTAAACTCTTCTATAGCATTGTTTTTATAATTGTATTGCAATCACTGATTATTAGGAAAAGCATCAAAATTTAATTAAAGTTAAAACAGTTCTATCATATCTCTCATATTTTTGTATAATTTTATTAAACATTAAAGAACTTATCATAGTCAAAATAGACGCATTTTGGAACTGTTATTTGTTCTCAAAGTGCGTTCTAAATATTTATCTATGTATATATATATATATATATATATATATATATATATATATATATATATATATATATATATATGTATATATATATATATATATATATATATATATATATATATATATATATATATATATATATATATATATATATATATATATACATAGATATATATGACTATAATACATAAAGTAAGTTATAATAGGAAATCCTTATTTGTGAGAGAAAACTAAACAATATTTTTTATTTTACATGAATGTAAAAATATTTATTTCAGAACACTAACTTTAAACATTTAATTAGGTTAATCAGTTTATCCTTTAAAAATATTTTATTTTTCCACAATGCTTCTCTTTTTATTTTCAACCACAAATTTATACAAAATAATCTCATAGTAAGTTCATAAAATCCGAGAATTTTAAAATGTAATAAGACTTTGTAAAATAATAATTTGTTCAAGGTCTCGTAAAATAAAGATTTTAAATTTTCTTTTAAGATAAATTTCGGCATAATTTTTATAAAATTTTCCCTTTATAAATTTGATATCCACAGTATAAATTCAATATTTATGACTATATGTTTTAACAAGCGTCTTTTTGAAGCACTTGCTTTTACCACATAGTCTTATAAAACATATGTACGTGTCTATGGTTGAGACAATACATAAAGAATGAAAATAAGAAACTGTGGAATTACAAAAAACTGTTCTTCACTGCATTCGAAAATAGTACTCATCTAATCTATAATGTATCAGCATGTGATACCTGTCACCAAAACCCGATGGAGATATTTTCATCTAGTATTTCATCCATTATTTCACTCATTTATCACTCAGCGTCTAAGAAAATGTTTTACTACATCAACCTATGTTACGATAACTTCTTAAGATTAGAATAAGAATAAATAATTCTTTAGTAGTATTCATTAGCAAATGATGCTTCAGTAATATTCTTTAGTAAATATTTTTTAATAATTATTTTAGATAAAGTTTTCACTTGTATACCTTGGTGAGCTATTTTAGATGAATAAATTTACATTTCATGAGTTTAAAATTCATTCTACTGAATATTTAGAGTTATATCATTTATTAATTTTATTTTTTAAGCAACTACTATATATGAGTGCGTATTAGTGTGTATTTTTGATAGGTGAAGGAAGATTGAAAAACTGGGACATAGAAATTTATAAACATTTAAGCACTAAATAAACTATTAAATGTCTAGTCTAGAGTTTGACAATGTGTAAAACCCTTCAGCAAAACAAGATAGCGTTATTTTCATCTAAGATTTCATAAGTTAAATCATTCATTTTTTTCATACTATTTTTATGAAAATGTTTTACTACATCAACAAATAGTTAGATAACTTCAAGGAATTAATGATAATAAGTTATTAAGTTATATCTTTTAAATTTTATATAATTTCATAAGAAAATTTCACACAAAATTTCCATTTATACACTTTAGTGAATGATTTTACAGGAAAAGAGCATAATACTTTCTTAATCTTCAAACTATATTAATTATTTGCTATGTCTTTTAATAGTTTTTTTCCGGAGTGACTTTTACAACGCAATCCCCTATACCCGACATTTATATGTGTCTTATGAGATACTAAATAAAATAAAGATATATAAATAAAAAAAATGTTAAAAATTTTTTTTTCGTGAACTAAATAAACACTTTTTATCTAGTCTATAATAAGAAAGCTAGTCAAATCCTTCACCAAAACATGATAGCAATATTTTCATTAAGTATTTATCCGTTATATTTTTCACTTTGATTCTAAAAAAAACTGGTTCATTCCATCCTCCCATGTTTAGATAAATTGAATGATCAGAATGATTTATTTTTTCTATAATCTTTTACCAACTTCTGGAGAAAATTTCCTACACAATTACCACTTATTCTTGTTATATTTTTTTATATAAAGAAGCTACCTTTCAAATATTTAATATCAACTTGATTGGTTAAATAGCTAAATGTATATGTTTTATTAGTTTCCATTTTTAGACACATATTTTCCCAACCAAATCAGCTACACCTATATGTATGGGTGTGTTTGAGACATATTCACGAAGATACAAAATGAGCGATAGAGAAATTATAAATTTCTTCATTCCTGTACTAAAATAAATTACTATTCTTCTTGTCAAAAATATGACAGAATTGTGAAATGCTTCATCAAAACATGACAGCGACATTTTCATCTATTTTTTTACCCCATATATAGCTTCTTTATTGCAAACATTCTACAAATTTTGTTTTACTACATCAATCCGTGTTTAAATAACTTATTCTCATTGCTATCTTAAAAGATATTTCTTTCCATAACTGTAATAGAATTTCTAGAGAAAATTTCGCACGGATTTCCACTCATACACTTTGACGAACGTTTTTAGAGGAAAAAGGTTGCAAGAGTAAATGCAAAAAAGAAACAAGTCGCATTACGGTATAAGCAAATAGAAAACTCTTGCGTCATTGGTGTGAAGGTGACTAGCTCTTCATTCATCCAGTCGGAGGCACTTCAGCCCACACATTTAAACAGGTAATTAGGAAGCGTAGAGAACACAGAAATTTAATGAAAAAAGTATTGCTACTTTTGTGGTGTAAAATTTTAGCTAAATGTATCTTCTTTGAGGAAATGTTTAAAAAACATATAATTTCGGCATTTCTAATCTCGAATAAACTAAGAAAGACTAAAAATGTATTCTTTAAATATTTATGTTTGGCTTTCCAGTAATTATCATATCTTAACATTTACTGATATATTCCCGCTTGAGAAATAATTGTCAATAACACAAAAGAAAATAATTAAAATACTGTCTACAAATTGCCATTTTTCTTATGAGTCAAGGATAAGAATAGGTTTAATATTATGCGTACACACACACACACGGATATATATATATATATATATATATATATATATATATATATATATTATATATATATATATATATATATATATATATATATATATATATATATATATATATATATATATATATATGTATATATATGTATATATATATATATATATATATATATATATATATATATATATATATATATATGTATATATGTATGTATATATATATATATATATATATATATATATATATATATATATATATATATATATATAATAATAATAAACAATTTTAATCCACTATAAAATGATTAGTGTTATAACTAAGTTAAATGTTTATTTTATTACTCTTTACTTTTACTACAGTACAATTCTTCATTATATAAAAAATGTTTCAAATATTCAAAATGTTTAGCAATAAGTTTCAGATTAAAAATAGTGATAGTATATAATTTATGAAAATATAAATATTTATAATATTTATTTCTAAACAACAATAAAGTGGGTTATCACTTTTATAACCTGGAGGTTTTCGTGTATATATATATATATATATATATATATATATATATATATATATATATATATATATATATATATATATATATATATATAAATATATATATATATATATATATATATATATATATATATATATATATATATATATATATATATATATATATATATATATATATATATATATATATATATATATATATATATATATATATATATATATATATATATATATATATATATATATATATATATATATATATATATATATATATATATATATATATATATATATATATATATATATATATATATATATATATATATATATATATATATATATATATAGAGAGAGAGAGAGAGAGAGAGAGAGAGAGAGAGAGAGAGAGAGGTAAATAGACAGACAGATAGGTTAACCGTTCTAATATGCTTTAGTCAGGTAATATTTTCATTAAAATTGTTAATTTTCAAAACGATCTTTTATCATTTTTGAAACACTTATACGATGCTAATAAATCTATTCCCACAATCTTGTACCAATACACTGTAGCGAAAAGAGGACATGTCTAAAAATATTTTGGTTACTTTGTGATCATGTAGCTAACATTTATTGTCTTATTTAAACAATGCTTTACAGACGGAATGATTAAGAATACAACATAAATTTCTAAACATTATTAAATATACTTGAGACGTTCGACTGTACTCGTAATTACAGAACTAATTTATTCCGAGAATAATTTGAATTATCGCATTTAATATGCTGTAACATTTAAATTATTTTCTCAAAACAAGTGATTTATATACATTCAAAATCAGCTAGTATTTAATGACAGATATAAATGTATAATAAAGGATGATAAAATTCGATACACTGTATGCATTAACATTTGAAAAACAGGCTTTAGACAAAATTTATAGAAGAAATATACTAAAAAAGTTAGATAACTATAATAGATATTTTTTCTAATAGATTTTCTCATGAAAAAATGCATACATTTTCATTTAATAAAATTCTACATTAAAGTATATGTTCCAATCTTAAAATAGTATGATTTAAAAAGCAACTTAAAAAACAGACTTTCTAAACAGATTTCTTTTACATTTTATTACGCTTACACTTTACGCTTTATATAAATTTCAATATAATATTAATTTTTAAAACAATTCATCAAACTTTTAAAAAGGAATACATTTAAATCGATTTGATCAGTTAATATATCTATTTTTAACATATTAATTACATAAAGTACTCAAAGTCAACTTAGAGACAACTAAATATAGCATTTTCAGAATATAGAACCAAATGATATAAATAAATTGAAAATTAATCTTACCTCTGTTTATTAGAAATAATCACATATTTAACATCATAGATAGATTATTAAATATATAATAAAAAAACTAGCTTCTTATAAAAATATTTAGACATTTATTGTTAAACAAGTTTTCCATGACTAATAAATTCTAAATTTTGTCACACTTTTTTCTTTTTACTAAGTATTCATATTCCAAAAATATAGGTATTAAAGAATGGTGAATTGTGTAAATTTATAGCATTGAAAATTATGATTTGATCATTGAAATTCATAATTATTATTAATCATTTTTACAAAAGGATGGTACTCAAACAAAAGAATCGTTGTTTGTTTTTCAGTATATTTTATCAGTACAAGATCGGATGATGGGAAATTTATATATGGTTACCCTCATGTACTATATAACTGAGGTATCGGGTCGTAAAACATGTTAATTCATAATATTTTAAATATTAATTTTCATTTTAGATGGTATAGAGCAAATAATATTGTCTATTCGAATACACTTTCTATTTTGCTAACAAGTTCATTTGTTCTATAACATCTACTATAATAATATGATGCTACAAATGTTTAGTTTTGGTTTTCTAAAAACAAAATCTTATCTACTGTCTTTTTTAATACTTGACAAGCTTCACGACCGGATGCCTCAATTTTAGATTACATCTTCTTACACACAATATCTTTTAAAATGACAATTCGAGATTATATGTGTCATATCAAAACAAATAGAAATTTATTAAATGTATAGAGCTATTTTTTTCCTACTTATGGATACAGAAGAGATAGAGATACAAAATACTTGTATATATATACATATATTTAAAACTCCCCATAAAAAATTCCTGTAGAAAATTAACGAGCTCTCTAATATTTCTGAAGGAAAATAGCCGTGCCTCGGGAGATTTGTGAGAGTCTTAAAAATACACACAAATTCATACTGCCATATGAATTGAGGGCGTGTCTATGTGTCTGCTTGGAAGGGCTGGCAGAGGGCCAAACATTCAGATCCAGAGACGGTTAACGAAGTAACCAAAGTAATAGTTAAAGGGCAAAGATTACATTCATAGACCATTACCCTTAACCAAAAGATGCACAGATTTAAATCAGATGCATATTAAGTTTATAAATCTGAATATGCATTTATTAACCTGTCAGTATTTTGAAGCTCATATTAAGGGCTTGGCAATTTTCAGCTGTGTTTAGGTGTAACCAGTTTCATTTCTCCTAAAAGGACTTCGTTTCATACACTGGATTCGCGTTAAATTACCTTCATCAAATAGGTAATTATTTAAAAAGAATGCCTTTAAAGTACGAGCAATATTGAAATTAAGAAGGAACATTTTATTTTAATAAAAGAAACACACATACGAATATAGTGTGCTTGTATACTTCCAATATACTACATTCTTTTAAATATGTTAAGTGTAATTAATAAGAATTAGAGAATAAACAATGCTATAATAGGTCAGCAAAAAATTTGCTCAAAATAACATAAAATTTTGATACAAATAAGAGCTTAGGTTTTTAATTATAATTAATCTACAACCTAAAAAATAAAAGTAATTATTTATTTATTCCACTTCATTATTATTAAACAAGTCGTGTTTAGATATGTATGTATTATATTTAATATCTAACTTAAAATCATCTAAATTATTTTTTCCAATTTTAATTAAATATTATTATGAAGAAAAGAAACCTCAATACAATAGCGTAATCTCCTAAGTTTTCCCATAAAAAAATCTTAAGCTGCAATTTTTACTTCTTTTTCTATTTCCGTTCTTACGGGATTTCGTACGACTCAATCGGACCCCAAGAGCTGATTTCGAAATTTTGAGTGAAATACTGGACCGAAAAAAATCTTAAGCTGCAATTTTTACTTCTTTTTCTATTTCCGTTCTTACGGGATTTCGTACGACTCAATCGGACCCCAAGAGCTGATTTCGAAATTTTGAGTGAAATACTGGAACGTTAACAAACCACAGAAATGCTGAATTTTCAATTTATCATGGAACAGATAAGTTGTCTCGCTTGAGGGAGTCGATTCTCTATTTTTTTACTAGAAAATGACTTAGCAGGCGAACGTGCAACTGTTCAATACTTTTGTCTAAATTTTAAAGCGAAATAAATTAAAGAATAAAAAAAGTCGGTTGTTGAATGATTTCTTGCACTCTAAAATGAAGTAATGATGAAAAGGGGCTGCTGAATATTGCACCAAAAAATTGGGCTTGTTTTATCTTAAACTTTTAGATAACCACAAAATTTCGAAAGACCTTTGACGAAGCATGACGTTAGCATTCGTCACTGTTCCTGCAATATAACACATATATTTACATCCATTTTTAAATTTAACTTTATAAACAACTTTATTGTTTAAAATTTACATAAAATGTAAAGTAAAATTGCATTAAGTCATCTTGTATTTTTTTTTTGTATTGTTGATATGAATAGAGTTCAGTTGTGCCAAAGACACGAAAAAGAAGAGTAATTTTGAAAATAAAAAAATTTAGTTTATTCTGACACCTTGTGTTTGGAGCTTTTGACCTAAGAATATGCTGTTATATAGTTGTGTGAGCTAGCCAGAGTGTTAATAGTTTGTCACTTGATGACACGTACGAAGCTAAATTAAGTTACGTCAAAGAGTTATATGAGAATAGTTGAAATAAGTTTTGGTGTATGCGAAGAAGCCAAGTTTGCCCCAATAAGAAAAGAGAATAAATTAGTTTCACAAAAAGTTTTAATTTTAGAAATAGAATCACCAGAAATCTATTTTAAAATAATACAATTGTAATTAATTTGGCTAGTTTTATTTTGAAATATATATATATATATATATGTATATATATATATATATATATATATCTCTATATATACATATATATATATACATATGCATATGTAATATATATACATATATATATAAATACAAATATATATATATATATATATGTAATGAGACGGACTTCTCGATGAGTAGTTGCAGTCATGGCCATAAAGATATCGTTTCAGCTAAAGACCTTTATTAAGATAACGTTGAAGGACGTGTTAGTACTTCATCATAGGGACAGGACAAACTGAAATGTTAGCTAGCATGAAGTTCTATGTACAAGACACATAACACCTGGGTCAACATCTGTGGGAAAATATCTCTAGAAAAATCTCCTTTTTATTTGGAAATTTCCTAAATTGTGCGCTAGGGCCATGTAGGGCGTAAACTGTAGCCCCAGTGGTGAATTTAGGTTAGGGGTTGAAAAGGGAAATGCAAAATGAAGCTGGAGTTTTTAGCCATATGTATATATATATATATATATATATATATATATATATATATATATATATATATATATATATATATATATATATATATATATATATATATGTATATATATATATATATATATATATATATATATATATATATATATATATATATATATATATATATATATATATATATATATATATATGTACATATTATTATATAGTCTGTAAAATCTCCTAGGTCTAGGTATTATAGGGATTAAAAACGCATGAATGATGACTCTATTCGTAACATTGATTCTCTGTTATATAACATAGCACTTAACGGGAGTTACGTAAATCAATTCTTTAATATTATTTTATTTATCTTTAGAAATTTCATTAGCATATTCTTTCCTTTCACAGTCTCTAAAATATACCTCATAGGTAGGACTGTTTTGCAACGTATTTCTGCAGACCGTGATCGTGAAATTAAACCTTGGTCCAGAATATGAAAGTTAAAAAAATTTTCTCTAAAGATGAGATATTATTAATAAATTTAAATAAGGTCATTGAATTTATTAAACAAACACCAGTAAAGAAACAAAGTAAAGTAATTGATTAAAATAAAAAACCCATTTCATTTAAAATGGAAAATTTCTTTAAAATATTTGTATAAATATTCTGAAATACAATTATTTTTAATCTAAAATATTTTAAATAAAGCAAATGAGCATAAGTGTCTTAAGCATAGTCTTAAGTAAAACGCATCTTTTTATTCATAAATTCATACCCTTTTTAATTCTAGGTTAGATATTACTATCAATTCCATTATTTAACGTACAAAAATAATTTTTCCGTAATGAATCAAGCATATTCGTTTTCCAGAAGCATTTAAAAAAGTCAAATAATTAAAAAGGAAAACTTCCTTAAACACTTCTTCTGTAGTTCTGTATTACAAAATATTTAAAAAAAGAGTTAATTAATTCTTAATAAAAAACGGAAGAAGGAAATTAACATTTCAAGGCCTCACACCCAAAATTGTACTGTTAAATTCAAAAGTGCTTAATAATCTTGAAAACTTATAAGTACACGTCACTTAAATAAAGTTTCTTATCCAAAAACCTTTCTCTTCCGGATTAGGGAAAGTCAGTGTCACCTGTGGTAAGCATAATTAGCCACCGAAGGAGATGCTTTGTATTTCCAACAGAGAAAAAGATACGCGATGAAAGTAAAAAAAAATAGCTTCTTGAATATAAAAATAACTGACTGGAATTAAAACTTCTAATACAGTTATTTAATTGAAAAGCGTTAGACACATAATAATAAAGAGATCGTTTATTATGAGGTTGTATTATTGAAAGAAAATATATATAATTAAATTAATCTTTTTGATGCAAAATACTCATAAAGAAATCTATTATTTTATATTTTGTAACGATAGTAATTATAATACAGATCATATGACTGTACATGAGTTCCTTATATACATTATAATCGTAAGTAGATAAAAATAAAGTTGACAAATATATGCACTTAAAAAATTATAAACGTTGAGTGGGAGGGTTAACGGGGACGAAACAGGCTGGCTGCATATGTATATATGTATATATATATATCTATATATATATATATATATATATATATATATATATATATATATATATATATATATATATATATATATATATATATGAGTGTGTGTTTGTGTCTGTGTCTGTGTAATATCTAAAAAATTATCGTTTATATTAAATAAATTAATTTCTCTATTTATAATAAAAGATCGTTATAAAATATGATTCCCTATTCAAAGAGAGTAGTTACTTCAAAAAAATTTTGTTAACTTGTATTTCTTGATGTATTTCAATGCGTTTTGAATGAGAAAATTCCCATGGGAATTAGCGGTATTTTACTTCCAGGTGACATTGTATAACTGCCCTTTGATGGTAGATTTAAAAGTGTAAAGGCGTACAGCAAATGCAATCTGATATCTTGCAATTGAAGGACTTTAAAGAACTTTGGCTCCAATTGTCTGATTTGGAATTTGGGCATGAGTTTAATGAAGACTTGAAATTACACTAATATGATGGGTATAGCCCCTTCAAAACCCGAATAAAGTATGTAATTCTACGTATTTTACATCTTTAAATATTTGTCATGTCGTCTATATATATATATATATATATATATATATATATATATATATATATATATATATATTTCAAAATACAAGATACCACTCCAAATTATGATTTGGAAACTGCTAAAGTAATGTTAGGTATATCATTTTACTCATATGTGTTGTAAACATTTTTTACCATTACTTCTTAATCTTCTACTGTTATTATATTAACTTACAACATTGGAAACATTGGAAATTGTTATTCACAACATTAAAAACATTGGAAATTTTTATTCACAACATTGGAAAAGTGGACTGTAACATTTTAAACGAAACTAAACCTTCATATTATATTTTCATTTCTTTATGATTTATAAATCTACTGTTAATAAACTAATTTGCCTTTAGTAGTCAGATTTTTTAAACTCATTTTCCCAATTATTTGAGCACAGTTTTTATTCTTAATGGGAAAAAGGTGAGTAAAATATTTTCGGTTGATATTGTGGTCATTTTGAAAATTTTTAATAATATATACATTCCTACACTACGTATTATGTATAATATACGTTCTTACATATAATCATCAATATTGTTTAACATTTTCATGTCATTATGACTTATAACATCTACTGTTAATATAATTCCCCCCCCCCCCAATACTACAGAAGAAATTTGCATTTTATTTTTCCAATTATTTCAACATAGCTCTTATTCATAGTATGGAAAAGTGTGCGTAAAAATTTTTTTGGGATATATCAAGGTTACTTGGATAAGCTTTCATAATGTATACATTTTTTCATAGCATATTTTAAATAAAGTCGAATATATCGTCATTTCATTATGATCTTGGATGAATGTTAATTTCTGGATTAAGTTAATTTTATATAAAATTCTAAAAATAGTTCTGTATAAAATTCTCTCTTATCACTTTCAATAACTACTAATTATTGCTCCATAATAAAGAGACAATTTTTTTTAAATATACTTGGATTTTCCCTTTATAACAAAAGTCTTTTGATTTAAGGCTTGGTTTGTACCACCACGGTCATTATTGTAATATACGAGAGCTAAAGAGATCGGTCCCTAGTGCATTAAGGAAGATTTCTGACGTCTACAGATAACAAAGCTAATACTGTAATTCAAACCCAAGAATTCTGCAAGTGAAAATCTGTGTCCTACCGATTATACCCTCGTCCTGATAAAGATTTATGTTATAAAAATATTCAGAATTAAACTGGAATCAGTACTTTATTACTATGTAAATTTATGTTTCCAGTTACTAAGCTCTCAGAAGTTATTTACTAATTAAAAGAAAAACATTCACTGACTGTACACGGAATTCAAAATAAATGTTCAAAGAATTTTAATTGATAGAAGTGCTATTTTTAGAAACAATGTAACAAAAATATTAAAACACCTAAAATATTAAGGCTCCTTGCATAAGTGAAAAACACAAAAATTAGGCTTAAAGTGGATAATGGATTAAATATTAATTTGAATTTAATATAGATGCAAACACAGAAAATTGTCACTTACTCTATAAAGAAAGAAATTGTACTTAATCTATAGAACAAAATTTTTGAACTAACATTTTTTTATCAGTAAATAATCTTTTTTCAACTATTTAGTATAATATTTCAGAAATATATCTTATCTATTTAGCCTCTATGTATCATATATAAGACTCAAACAGCTACACGTATTAAAATCTCAGCACAACTAAGTATTTCCTTAAACTTTTGTTATCAATATTGTTCGTTTTAGGGAAATAAAATACATACCCATTTTAATCAGAAACATGGTATTGAAAGAATCCTTTACAAAGCAAGGAAAATACATAACTAGCTCCAAAAGTCAATAAAATCCAAAGAATATTGAATTTCAAAATAAACTTTTAGATTTTGAATCAAAACCATAAAACTCACTTCGGAAAAATAAAGTTTTAGACAAGATTCAGTTTGAAAGATTCATCACTGTGAGTTCTTCAGGGGATTGTACTCATAAACCCAGCGAGAAACTAATATATATTCTTTGATATTTTTTATTTCATGACATGGAATTCTTTCCTTTATGTATTTTCCTGGAAGTGGTTAAGTTCATTCTTGCAAGTTGTAGCTTTTACTATGTTTCAGCAATATCTTTTTAAATAAGGTAAATACAAAATGTTATCTTGTTTATCTTCCACGTTTCATTTCAATATTTTTAAATTTCCAAGATTTTTCCAAAGAGGACCACAGATTTTTACCTTAAACCGGAAAATGAGTTGAACTGTGAGGATATTGTTTAACTGACATTTTGAAACATTTCAAGACTAATAACTCAGTAATAAGATATCCTTTCATCACATAATCTCATGAGTAATTAATTTCAAACGTTCAGTATAAAATAATGTATTATCAAGAAAACATTAGCCGGTATTCAATGTAATTTATAAAAAATGGGAATAGTTTGCAAGAAAGGTGCTAAACACTAAAAAATCTATTAGAAGATAAGAGGTCAGGATCTTGATATATTGTGCCGAGTTAAAACTTGGAAGGGGCTAGAAATATTTTTCTTTATATGCTGAGGCAGTGTAGTATAAATCTGTAGGTCCAAAAGCTCTCTTATTGGAGTGTCGGAAAGAGTGAGAGATTGGTACGGAAGAAATATTATTCCACTCAAGAATGAGCAAAATGAAAGCGATTTCGAGTGTCATCTTGGACATCAAGGAAAGTGGCCCTTCGTGAACAGTCAAAATAATAGATCAATAAATCTTTTATTCTCAAAAATATATAAAGCTGTAATATTTCATGTAGTATACAGCCATGTAGTATACAATATGTAGTATACAGCAGCCTTTGAAGTGCGGGGCTGCAATGATTTATTACGACCTAGCAATTACACAGTTTATAGCAAATTAAAGAATGTATTTATAAGTATTCATTTACTATTTAATATTTAATGTTCTTTATACGGGCATTCTCGAATTAAAGAAGTAGTGTGTCTGCTATCAAATTCTAATGTGGTAATATTTACAACTGATATAGCCATAAAGTTAAACAAATATTAAATAACAGAAATACAGAAAAGCACTATATTAAAGGATTTTAACATTAGCCACTTCTATTCATAATTTAAGCAACATACCTCTTATATCATAATGTTTGCTCAGATATATAAGTTATTAAAATATTAAACCAATTGATTCAAAAGGTAAAGATAATTTTTCTGTGCATTCAAAAACTTTATTTCTTATATTTTCATACCAAAATAGTGAATACATATATAGTTATCTCGAGAGGGTGAAGGATTAATATCTTTGCTGGATTTGGAGTTACCCCACGTAAACCCAAGGAAGACTATACAAGCACACTTTGGAAGGGGTATTATGTCCTTGTGGATCTCATATTTGTATTGTGGTAGATTTCATGTTTTTATTATACATGACAGACATCTGGAAAATCATAAATATATTTTCGATCGCATTACTCCGGATTAGAAGCCATGATCAGATGAAATGATGTTCTTTATTAAAAAGCAGTGCCTTAATCCACAAAGCCATAATTCGTTACTAAATATAAGTAAAACCATTGTACTATTTCTGATATCTAAATTAGAGGTCAACATTTTTTTAAATGGAATATTATAGTTCACGGTATTTTATAAATACAAATAAACTAAGGATTTAGATTGTGCAAGCACAATCACTTAGTATTTTGGACTGAAGTGTTATTTTTTCTATAACAAAAACAAACCTTAAAATTCATAATCGCATATATAGTGGCAGAAGAAACAGTTAAAATTAAAACACAAAGCTATATATATTACTGAAAAAAGCAATTGGATTTACCTTTTGATATCGATTAACACTTTTTGGCGTACTTATACTCTAGGTTATCACGTTTCTTCTTAGCAATAGATTTCTTTCTTTATAATTTATATTCCCTAGAACATTTTTTTTTTGGTTTGGAAATCAATAAGTCAAGGAAAGCAGCCTGTTATGTCTGGATTTACCTCATAAGTCCTTGAGGACAGGAAGTACGGGCAGAATGTTTGCAGGCCAGTCCAGAAATGGATCGGTATTTGCAAGATAAGAGGGGCCAATTTTATCTATTGAGACAACAAAGAAAATTCCTCAAATATAAAATAAAAAAGCATTATAGAATTTGACAGCTTAAAAAATGGGTTCATTTAAAAGTGTTTCTTGAAGAAAAGGAAATTTTTCAATAGCATTCAATGTATATATATATATATATATATATATATATATATATATATATATATATATATATATATATATATATATATATATATATATATATATATATATATATATATATGTATATATATATATGTATATATATATATGTATATATATATATATATATATATATATATATATATATATATATATATATATATATATATATATATATATATATATATATATATATATATATATATATGTATAATATATATGTATGTATATATATGTATATATATGCATGTATATATATATATACATATATGTATATATATATATATATATATATATATATATATATATATATATATATATATATATATATATATATATATATATATATATATATATATATATATATATATATATATATATATATATATATATATATATATATATATATATATATATATATATAATAGACTGAGAGTAGACTATTGAAATATTTCAACAGAAAATAATTACCCTTTCAGTGCGTCAAGAAGTGAGTGTTCTTGCAACCTCTGTCTCTTTATGGTTAGAAGAAATCAAAGTGTTCGAGGTTTATATTTATAAACTGCTTTAATTGGTAGAGCTTCCATTAAAAGCGAAATAGAAAATTTCACAAACTTCTCCCAGTGATCATAAATTGGATTTAAAAGAATGACGTACAACTATTCTGAAAAGAAGGAAACTCCAGAAATAAAATAAAAATGTATTGTTATTCCTTAAGTGTTCTAAAGAAAATTGGATTCCTTTAACTTTCTTCTGTCAATTGACTCACAGTTGACATAAATATTCGACAATGTAAAATGATATTTGCGCTACTAATTATTGCTGTACTTATATAGAAATATAAATTATGCCATTATTTCTGATCGTCGAAATGCTCATAATTTGGTTATGTACCTTGGTCACGACCATATATAGTTGTTTCTATTTTAATCTTTAAGAAACAAATTTTTAGTTTACAAGAAATACTTACGAAAGTAGACTATTTTTAACGTTAAAATGTTATTTGCACAATATATTTTTTAAATATTATAAAGATAAGATATTAATGAAAAATAAAATTTCCAACAATAAAAACGAATTCGTGTCATTTAGATTTAAAATTTGTATGGCTAAAAGATAAATTATATCTTTTAGCTTTTTCATCTCATAGAATATTTTGAGCCACGTTTGCTTTGTTTATTAGATTGATAAAAATGTATTCTATTTTCAACAAAACATTTATGACGATCGAAAGCCATTTATGATCCACTCATTATAATTATCATGAAAACAAGCTTAATTACTAAATCACATCAATATTTCTTAATTAGGTACAAGGTAAAAAGCTAGCAAATTAAGTTTAGGCAAACAAATATTACCAAGGAAATGTTTTCGTACCCCCAAGCAAAGGAATTGGAAAGAAAATGCCAATAGGAAAGTCAGTGAAGAGTAATAACTGTAGAGTAAGGAGAGCACTAAGTATAGGCAAATAATACAAGTAATATAATTAAAAATGTAAGGCTATAGCAGCTGTTAATAGACATATAAGCAACGAACCTTTTATATTTTAATATTTTTTAACTAATTGGATTACATATTTCAGATGAATTTAAATAATGCTGTCATACTATTAAAAATGTGCATAAAAATTTTGCAACTTTTAATGATTAAAAATTTTACGAAATTAATACTTATGTTCGAAAGCCATGTAAAAAAATAGTTGTGCATTTATAATCTGATAAAAAACCACGAAAACTTGCAGAAATGTTTTCTTTGAGAATAGAATTTTAACTTTATTCCTACTATAATTCACAGTCATTAATAAGACACATACATTATCATAACATGAATTCATTCAAAAAATGTTATAATGTTTTTCAAAAAAATCTGTGATATAATATTGTTATTCAAATAGTTTTCTTGTACACTTTGATGATGAAAACATGATATTTTTTTAATTTCTAAAATAATGAGAGCCCCTATATTTAAATGCAATAGCTATTGAGATCCAATGAAAATTTTGTAATTCTATAGTATATTACCTATGTGAAATTTCTGGACTTTCGATGGATATTCAGGTTTTAATGTCTATATCAAGCAATTTCCCGCTTCACAATCAATTTTAGATAATTTATAGAAATAGATTTTATCTCTCATCTAAAGTGCTTAATTGGAATTAATCACAATGAAGTGAACTTGAATATATTACTTCTAAATCCTTTCAATGAAGTCTGATAACGCAATTTTCAAACCTTTTAAATATGTCTAATAAATGATACGGGTAGATGATACTAATAATACTGATATGAAAATAATAACCCAGACAATATACTGTACCGCCTATTGCTTATGCAATACATTTTGGTGTATTACAAAGCTCTGTAATGCATCTATAGATAATTTAAGAGCATACATTTAGAATCAGTTGATTACATGGAAGTGGAATAGGCATGTACAGATATCTGCGATCTGGTGTGAGGGTATGTGCTTCGATGTGTGTCATTTTATCTAGTTCTATTATTATAAAAAAGATATTTGTGTACTTGTATGAAATAAAGAAAATATTGTAATAAAGAAAGCTTTCGATCTTCAGATGTTAACGAAAATAACCATGAAAAAACATATTAATTAGTTTAAGAGTTACGTTTGTACGAATGTAAAAACGTAAACTTTAAATATCATTTCGACCATCTCTAAAAGTATTTTCACAAGTTAAACGTACGTACTTGTGTATATACAAGTATTTATTTCACATACCTCAAAACGATTAGACGCAGAATTTATAAATTCTTTATTAAGAACTGTTGTAACATCTAGTTGTGTGCCTTCATCTTGGATCTGCAGTCTATATAATGAAAAATTTCAAAATAATGAATGATAAAGCTGCCAGGTATAGTTACAAAGCATTTAGACGTTGAATGTTGAAATTTTATATTTAGAACCCAGATGTGCTTCCAGAGTTTTTATTGGAAACTAGATTCTATACTACGAATAAATCTCAACTAACATTAAAATGCTACCGGTTGCTAGCAGATAGCAGTTGTTTAAGTTTACTCATTAATATATACTACACATTGTTGAATAAAATTCTACTCGGAGTTGATTTAATATTCTATAATTTTGTATGTTATTAAACGGCAGTTTTTAGTAAATGTGTTGCTTATTTTATACAAGAATTGAACAGGATCGTATTTCATCTTCAAATAAAACAAATTTATATGGATTGTGGCAAAAAATGAGTATAATTTAATATGTTTTCAAGGATGTTGTGACCGTATCAGATTATTTGTAATAAAAATTGTCAATCTTGTAAATATTAATGATTAAAATAATTTTGTTTTGGCACTGTATGAACCCTACATATTTTAAACATAAAAATTTGGAAACTTTTCAAAACTATTAAAGAGCATTTATTATTAAAAATATACAAGAAATAAATGACTTCAGTCCTAAATTTAAATTATTAAAAAATAAAGACATATTATTATTCCTTTAAGATGAAGGTTACTGATAGATGAAAGTAACTTAAGATTTAAACGGTTATCACCACAAAGGAATAATTAAAATTGTTCTATGCTCTTCAGATCAGAGAGATAAGAATTTAATCTCTCCATCAATTTACTGTCAAATTGATTTTAATTGATTACATATAAGAAAACAATTTATAAGAAATTATATTTAAAATTTTATTTTAGTTCATGATCTTAAATAATTTTTAATAACGTCTGAGTTCAAATCAACACGTATCGTGCACTCAACAGTTTGCTTAAATTTCTTTACTAACTTTACTCTAAAATGTTTTAAGAAGAAATAAATATTAACCATTCCGTCAAAAGTATTAAAATCCTTTCAATCTCACATTAAATGCAGATGAATTTTATTTTTGTAGCATTATTCTTGCTTTAAAGATATTTCAGTACAATTAACTTCGAAAAATTTCTGAAATGCAAAAAATACTAAAATCCATGTTATTTTGTCAAAATAATTTAGTATAAAATCAGACTCAGTAATGGATGCAATTTATGTCAAATATGCTCTTTATATTCGGATATAACCAAACAATTTTTTACAGTATTTTTAAATAAATAAAAATCACGAGTCAATTACAGATTGGAATAATTCTAAGTAATTCTAAAATGAAATAATTTCAAACATAAAAACTTTAAAATTATTAAACCAAACATATACAATATAAATAGCACAATAAATTTGAATAAATAAGCGCTTGTTAGAAGTTTACAAATTCCTTTAGTCCTGATTTAAAGATCTGAATATTTTACCGTCATGTGTCATGTGAGAAATATAAGCAAACGTCCCTGTAAAAGTTCAATCGCCACAATAACAATGAAAGCTGTGTTATCGGTCTTATGAAGAAGAAAAAGAGGCATATACTCTAGCAGGTAATCCTAAATTTCTCATCTTTTGAATGGTAAAGTTGACGAAAAATGTTTGCAATAAACACCTGGTCGATACGGCGAGAGGAAACAGGTAAAAACCATCGATTTCAATTCCGAGAACCCCAGACAGAACGAATGGAGCAAGTCTCCTTGGAACTGATCCAAGAATGTACCCCCCTTTTCAGAGATGACTGTGGCTTGTGTTCTCACAAATCCGATGAACAACCTCATATTACAAAAAGGTATTCTTATCAATAGTATGAAAAGGTGTATACAAAAGATCGAATGTTGACGCGAGTTGAAATAAAGAGTAATCATCTCATATTAGACATGCAGACGTATACGTGCAGATATTCGAATGATAAGTCCAAGAGAAGCGGAAAATAGCAATACATTTTAATTACTCTCGTTTCTGAAGCTGATTATTTTTATCCTTTAAAGATTGATTTAGGTTTAATTAAAAGAAAAAACGTAGGCTTGGTTTAAATCTTAATTACGCTGGAAGCTCAATAAGTGCCCAAACAGAAAAAAAGTACATAATGTGTTAAAGGTAATCTAAAAGGAAGCAAGTAACAACTATTTTAATCGCTAGTTTCATTATATATATATATATATATATATATATATATATATATATATATATATATATATATATATATATATATATATATATATATATATATATATATATATATATATATATATATATACAAAGTTTTTAAAAGTAGTTTGTGTGATTATCTCATATTAAACGTAGAGATGGATGCACCCATATATCCAAAGCATAAGACCAAGAGAAGCCGAAAATAGCAATACATTTTAATTACTCTCGTTTCTGAAGCTATTTTTTATTATTTAAGGTTGGTTAACGTTTTATTAAAATAAATGAAAGGAAACTTGGTTTAAATCTGAATTAAGCTGGAAGATCAATAAGTACCCACGCTATAAAATAAAGTACGTAATATGTTAGAGATAATTGAAAGAAAGTAACAGACATTTATATTGTTAATTTCAATATATATATTTACTTATATATATATATATATAAATATCTATATAAATATATTTATATATATATATATATATATATATATATATATATATATATATACATATATATACATATATATATATATACATATACATATATATATATACATATATATACATATATATATATATATATACATATATATATATATATATATATATATATACATATATATATATATATATATATATATATATATATATATATATATACATATATATATATCATATATATATATATATATATATATATACATATATATACATATATATATACATATATATATATACATATATATATATATATATATATATATATATATATATATATATATATATATATATATATATATATATATATATATATATATATATATATATATATATATACATATATATATATATATAATATATATATATATATATATATATATATATATATATATATATATATATATATAAACATGTAAGAAAAAGTTTTACTCAGAAGATCGTGTTTGCCCTCAATGTTGAAGCAACTTTTTGTAAAATAGGATAATTTTACATTAGACATAGACACAAATCCATGCAGATATTCAAATTATAAGACCAAGAGAAACGAAAAATAGCAGTAATGACTCTCGTTTTCAAAATTAATATATTTATTCCTTTAATGGTTGTTTTAAGTTTTATATAAAAAAGTAAAACAAACTTGGTTTAAATCTTAACTGTACCAGAAATTCAGTAAGTGCACAAACAGGGAAAATGCATAATGGGTTAAACATAATTAAAGGAAAAATAAGTAACGGGTATTGATATTTTTAATTTCAAAATTTATAAAATTTATAGACAAGATAATATCCACTATGACTTTAAAAATAAGGAATATCTAACAGGAAATTTTCTAAAATTAATTAATTCTCATAATGATGAGATAGTGCAATTCGTAGAAAAAAGCCACAAGACTGTATACTCAAAACTCAGCCAGATATATTACATCAGCAAATTCTTAAAAGCCCATAATTAATAAAATATTTCCCTGACATCCTCACTGTAAACATAATGATCTAAATAAATTGTAAAGCATAAAAGCAGAATAATCATCGTCATTAAAATCTATTAGTTGAAAACTAAATATACCATACTTTACTAAAAAATTGATATAATATATAATATATAAATAAAAAATTGGTAAGGAATAAAGCTAAAAACATTTAATAGTAAAAAAAAGTTATTAATACAAGAAAAAGATTTCTTATCAGAAAGAGATTTTGAAAAGGAGCGAAACATCAATACATCATAAAATTTGTTGATAAAGGAAAATATTAACTGGCGGATTTTAACTATCCGTTAAACATTAAAAATGAGATTCAATAATGCTTTGTAAGTAAAACTTGTAATATATTTTGTTACATATGTTAAATTAATACTGTTATATATGATACTGTTATATATGCTTAAAATAAACTATGTATTGCTCTGATCGTATTAATATTGATGAATATTAAATTTGATGGCTTTAAAGCCACAACGTTGTTTTTGAAAGGCATTATTGACTTTTATTGTATTTTAAGTTTTAGAAAAAATATTTCAGCACTACATTGAATACAAATTTTTAAGGAATGCTAAAAATAACATCACGAAATAAATTATGCATTTAAATTGTAACTGAATACTAATAACTAAATAAAGAATAATCAGATAAGAATTATTCTAAAACTTTAACAATATGTAAACCTTTATCTCCGAATATTACAACTGTATGGGGTAATTTAAAATAAAAAGGGGATAAAAAATAAAAAAGATATTAATTTATAAAAATTTTTAAACCTTAAGAAATATTATATCTTCGCTTTTTATAAAAATATTTAAAGAAAGTAAATTAAAAGCTATAAAATCTTAGAACTGGAGTATCCTTAATCTGAACATCTTTAAAAATCAGTTTATTTAAAATAATTAGTTAACTGTCAGGACTGATTTTTGATATTCGTATGTAGAAATACAAAATTGAATGACACAATTTTAACCACTAATTTGATGCGGTAAGATGAAGAGTCAGAAATAAACACAATCCTGAGTCACAGAAAAAATGAGCAGGTAAAGTCATCCATTTTGGTTCAAGATTTTCCGGCGAAATGGCGAGACAAGTCGTCTTGGAACTCATCCAAGAATCGAAGACAAAACCCTCTAGAGAAAAGAGGCCTAAATTTTTGTCAAACCGGCAGTGAATAACCGAAGTATTTGTAATAAAATAATGGCTTTATAAATCTTCAAAAATAAAGTATCGTTCATGTTCTACAACTTTTTAACTTGTATTGAGGATGATCATTAGGTGTTATGTCTCAGTGTCTTGTAAATTCCACAGTTAAATACTTGCTTTGAGAAGCTATTCCATATAAGACACATATGGTTATTCATGGGATATTTAATTGCAAAGTTTCTTAATTTGTTGATAGGGGTAATATCACGAATGATAATAACCTTAAATATTGTTAGCAGTTTTACGATTTAAAATTGTTAAGACTTCCTACTTTTCAGACTATAAAAATCAATTAGGAGACATAAGAAGTTAATACTGACCAGTAAAAAATAATACATACAGGCATATATATATATATATATATATATATATATATATATATATTTATATATACGTATATATATATATATATGTATATATATGTATCTATATGTATATATATATATATGTATATATATGTATATATGTGTATACATACGTATATATATATATATATATATATATATATATATATATATATATATATATATATATATATATATATATATATATATATATATATATATATATATATATATATATATATATATATATATATATATATATATATATATATATATATATATATATATATATATATATATATACATATATATGTATGTATATATATGTATATATACGTATATATATATATATGTATATATATGCATATATATATATATGTGTGTGTGTGTGTGTGTGTGTGTGTGTGTGTATCACATATTTTCTGTTTTCTCTTTATTTGATAGGTTGAAAAATGTACTACTCAAAGATGATTCTAAGACTATAAATCGAAACTTATTGATAGTAAAGTTGCTATTAGTTTCACGAATAAACTATATGACTTCAAATTATTTAAATCACTATTTTGGGGGAGGAACTAATGGGCATGGTATCAAATTGATATTTTATTTTTTACCTAACAAAGTCATTTGTAAAAGTTATCTTAATTTTAATATAAATACATTTCCTGATTTCATAGCTGAATAACTCCTACTAAATCCAACTTACAAATTCGTTATAAATTCTAGAGTCTGAATTTTATTTCGTAGTATCTAGTTCATGAACATAGGTTGGAAAATTACTAAGTTCAGAACTATTTTCAACTCACAAAATATAGGTTATGAAATACAAAGGGTAAATATAAAGCATATAATTTTTTAAGACTTCATCAAACTTAAGTAGCAGATGCTGGTGATTAGAAGACAGGTCATTAACCACATAAATATAACAAGAATAGGGGAAGTTGCGGGTGATTAGAACAGCTGGAAGTGAAAAGTTATATTGAGAGAGTATTACACCAAACACAGTACATAAAATATTTTCTGATCTCAACATTTTCCCATTTGGTGGGAGAGATTTCTTTTATGGTAAATTTAAAGTGTCAGAGGTCCAAAAAATTGTACTTGTAAAATTATATTTAATAGTAGTTACATTTCAAATTAAGACTCAAAATGTTAATTGTCACATACCTAGAAATAATAACACGGTAATATTTATTGTATCATTGGAAATATTATTTTCAATCTCATCAAAATTGCTTAAAATTTTAATCTTAATTTGCATGCTATGTTTTTTAAAGTTTTTATTTTAAAGTTTTCTAATATTTATCTTAAATCCAATAAAGATAACAAATCAAAATATAACAAGGCTTTAACCTAGAAAATTCATTTTCTAGTCTGGTCTAAATTGGAAAATATAAAGATAGATTATTTTTTGTTAAAACTAAATGCATTACTTTTAAAAATTAAAGTATTTAATTAGCAATTTTAAAAGTATAACACGTTACTAGAAGCTAATACTATGATTACTTTAGATTTGCACTTTAAAATGGGGTAATACTACATTCAAAAGTTCACGAAACTTTTCTGTGAAAGCAAGATTTTAAAAGAATAGTTAGATGCAATATTATTCAAAAACAGACTGTAAAATATACTATAAATGTACTGTAAATATTTCATTCACGAATACACAGAGGATAATCTAGGAGTTATGAAAAAGTTCTGGATAAGTAATTTTAATTTTTTTAAACACTTCACTCTGATAAAAAAAATCTAGAAGTTTGTTACTCATTAAATTATAACGAACACTCTGGTATTCCTGATGTTTTACTATCACATTTAATATAACTAAAAATAAGAGAATATGTTTTATTTTTTCTATTATTTTATTTCTATGACCAGCTTTCTGAGAAAGCAGGAATAAACATTTTACGAATATAAGTTAATATTTCCTTTCCCGTTTAAAGAAAATATGAAGTACATTACTCTCATTGTAGCAAACACTTTTCATTAATTATCTCATAATGAATAATTATGTTCATTGGTATTAATTGAAAAGGGATGATTAAAACAATGTCTATTGTTGCAAATACTCAGGCCTAAAATGAGCCATGAACTCATACATTTTGGTTCTGAATTCCAGTGCCATATCTATATATTCGACCAAAAAACAGCATTAAAGGTTAATTACTATCCCATCTGCATAAACATTACTATGCATATAGGAAAGAATAAAAGATAAATAAAAAAGACTAAACAATCCAGTTCCAAATTCCAGCGTCTTAGCTATATATTCCAAGAAAAAATAAAAGTATTAAAGATTTATTATGCGCTATCACATCTTCATAAACATTGTTTTTACAAAAGAGGAAAAAATATAAAAGAAATGCAAAACAATGTAATAGACTCTTCAAAATCCAGTGACCTTTATGTATATCCGACCGTAAAAGGATTGTATTAGAGGTTTAAAACACATTGCAATATCTTCGTAAATTTTTTTTATACAAAATTGGAAGAATACAAGAAAAATAACTATTTTGCTGTTGGAAGTTAAATGAGAGCTGTGGAATTTTCGAAAATTAAAACTTTTTACATTAGAATTACTTCTATATAAACATTTTATTTGTGCTAAAAATAGTTACAGAAGATCCTTACTGACTTTTAGATTTTCATCAACGTTATTAAATATTTACCATTTTCTTCCGGAAGAGGAAAATTAGTTCTTTTTTGCCATCGATCAAAAAGTCAGTAATAGGTGCCGTTTGAGAAAACGTCATAGGTCAAAATGGCAGGTAAATGAAATTTGTGAAAAAGACAGTTATTGGTTTTCTATACTATCTACTTTAAACTCTACAGCTTAATGTCTTTTTCCTCCTATATAATTATGTTTGATCCAATATTTCTGCAATTACTTAAGCTATTTTTAAGATTTATAGAAATTCATAAAGTTGTAGTCAATCTAGTCCTGGTAAAGTTAAAAGGATAAAATTAAAAAGCAGTAAAACAGCTAAGTAGCTACATTGAAGCTGTCTGCCGTGTGTCCTCGTATATTTGCGCAGTGTCAGCCAGTACCTGTATTATATTATCCTGTTTACCCAGAGCTTTCGAAGAATTGAACACGATTATATAAAATTCCGAGTTTTTTGCAATATTTAACAAATAAAAAAGAAATGTTTGTCCTCTTAACCCTTTCGTGGGCCATTTAATTCTCACTCCAAGTTTCCAAAACAGAGCTGTTAATTTTATTCAATCTATCGAACAATTGATGACAGCGCAAAACCGAAGCGGGAATCAGTCTTTCCGTCATTTCAATAACAAGACCAATATATTATAATGGATTTTGATCTTCCCACAGGTGTATTTTGTAAGATCGTGTAGGTGGGAAGTAATCTTACCACGGCCCAAGAAAGGGATAGATAGAATGATTGCTGTAAACACACTAGATCATGTTCGATGTAACATCACCTACTGCTGTAAAATACTTCGGATGAATACAAGACCTAATTATTACACCTACAAGGGGAAATATCCTGTGATCCCCGAAGAATATTGGTTGCTAAAGGACTTTTTAAATCTATTAATATATTTTTATGCAATTTTAAATTGTATATATGTTATTTCTGCTTGTCAAAATACAATACTTAACAGAATATAATATTACACAAGTTCTCCAGAACGTAGTCAATATTCCTTTAATCATGAATATTTTTAATGATCTCCCATTTACCGCACGATGCAATTTATTATTATATATAAATTGTCAACAACTTGTAATGCACTCTTTTTAATGGAATTATTATTTTAACTTGTTTTTAGAATTTAACAAGAAAACATTTCGTTGATTTCGACTTGTCTTCTTAGTGAATAAGGTACTTGTGAAAGCAAGGGAGACCCCAGAATTAATTCCTTACTCCAAGGCCTTTTAAAGCATAATTAGCCCTGGATGGCTATTTTACAGATCTTAAAATTTTGTTAGGTTTATTATTAGTTCAGAAGTGTCTTAAAAAAGAAATACTTATTTTATTTTGTTCCAAACAAAAAATATATTTCACGAGATCTCCAAAGAAAATAAATAGTTATCAGCATGTACCTTAATTAAAATTTTAGGAGAGGTAAAGCAAAAAGCGCATAATTTTCTATAAATGGTGTCATTTAATATGAAATATGTATGATATTAAACCCGTATTTTTTAGTTATATTTTAGAAGATTTTCTTTATACTGAAACAATAAAATTGATTCAGTTTCTGCATTAATGGAAGTAAGTATTAATGTTGCATTTTTCTTTAGATGTACGTAAAAATAAAAATAGGTAGCTCACTTAACAGGAAATCGTGCAGATAATTGAATTTCACTCTTTATACTCTTTAAACTTGAAAAGTCAACTAAATATATGAATACGTTAAGAAATGTATCAATTAATTACTTAAAGAGAGCTTATAAATTGATAGAAATTTTTATTTGCAGTACAAATATACAAGAATAAGAAAAATTACTATATGGTGTAACTGAGATATACTAAATAAATATTAAACATATCTATACATAACACATAACATTTGATAATAGATATTCATCAAAATAAAGAACAGTTAAACATTTTTTGTTGTAATAAGAAATAATATTTACTTTTTATTTGATTTTAAACCTCAATGTAATATGTTGAAAATTATATGTTTAAAAGAATTTTAGTGAGTTTTTGAAATTTCCGCCTATAATTTTAATACAAATGTCAGTATAAAGTTTTATAAATTAATGTAACGAACATACGTGTAAAGAAATACCTGTATTTAAACATTTTTATTGTGTCAGTGAACTAAACTCAATGAACGAAACAAAATTATTTTTTCCTGAGTTAACAATTCAGCATATTTTATTTATACATTTTCTGTTACAAATATAATAAAATGTTATAATTACTACAGGAACTAAATCTATGACTTCCATGGATAACTCTTACAATGTATCTTTTCAGAAACTAAATACTGATTTTCTTCTCATATCAAGAAAGTGTGTTTAATTGCATTTTTTTTCTTTGTTTGTTTGTTTGAAAGTGTTGTTTTCTTCTAATGCATTGTAGTCTGTTTGCCAACATTGTTACATGTACCTGTAATTTATCATTGATGATACGTGGTAGTTAATTATTGGTATAATCCAGCATACACACGTATCCTTCCCTGTCTATCAAGTAAATGCATCTGTTATTTCACAGGTACTCAGATGTACGACTTTTCCTATCCTTGTTGTTTAGTAAAAGAAATATAGAAAACACACAAGAAAAAGAAATTTCAAAATGTTTACCGCTTGAATTGTTTAAAAAATGCATACTAACATCTTGTTAGCCTTTCAAAGAACAAGCGAAAAGTGATCTGTTTTCATTGTAGAGAATAGAGCTAATGTATTGGTACACTCTTTTAAATTCTAAAGATAAAAAGCCGGTTACGCAGGATTCCCGAAAAATCTCTTTCATGGAGAGGCATATTGCCAACCAGAGTAGCTTTGCTTTTTTGTTGTGTAATATATTGCAGTTAGAACTGTCGCTGAGGTAAAGTCAAGTCGTTCTTACAATAAAGGATTCTCTCTTTTGTTTGGGTAGCAATCGGCGTGAGGATTGGCGGAACGGAGACATTGAGGAATTGCCAAAAAGTGTACTTGTAGGCTTATCTATATTAGGTGCCCAAGGTCAAGATGCAAGATTCTATTCCAAAACTAGTTTTGTTTCCCCTTTGAGATATTTGCTTATTTCAAGATGCCGAGGATTAGCTTTTATCTAAGATGTCGATAGTATGCTTATTTTGATATCATACAGTGAAAATATGATTCTATATTAATATGTATTGCCAAATAGATTGCTAAATTTTATAATATTAAAACTCAAATATCATCTTCAGATATAATAAAGGTAAGGTACACACAACTCCCTCTCAATTAAGCATTTCTATTATATTATTACCTCTTCAATATGTAAATTTTACAATAAAAGAATAACATATTCTAACACATCATCCATTTTAATATATTTAAGCCAATTCTTTTCCTAAAATCGCATATACACATAAAATTACCATTCGCAATCACCATCTTTTTAATGTTTGCAATCTAATGTCATCCAGTGACATAGAAAAGTTATTTAATCTGATAATAATGCATCTTCGGACATCAGTAACCAAATTTCTAAAAAATATATACAACTCAAGCTTTTCATATGAAATTCTAGCTAAAAAAATATTATTAAACTAAGAATGCAAGAAGAGAGGTTTATTGGCTTAAAATATCTTTTTACTCTGCTTTGGTAGAAACATGAAGATGTCCATGCGTAAGGTAAAGGAAAATTATGCGAGAGACTTACGAAGAAACTTTCATCTGTGCAGAGCATGAATAAAACATATTGTAATAGAACATTTAAATAAAATATTAGCTTCCATAATCGATATACGAAAATATTCTGTGGATGTATTCTAAAAATTTTTGAGGATATTTATGAAATAGGTTTATGGTTACTTGATGCACCATGTTTTATCTGTATAAAACTGGAAGTTTGATAGACTACACTTTAACTGCGGATAGATCTAAAGTTTTACTTCAAGCGTCTTCACACATAAAAGTACATACAAAATTAAATGGAATTAAAATTATTTATATTTCTATTTAATTAGTTTCAAATTTTTCTTGAATTTTTTTCTTGAATTTAAAATATATATTAGGCTATTAAAATAGATTGATTTTGAATAAATAACTATTTTAAAAAATTAAGAAGTTTTCATATTCTACTTTATTTATTAAGCAAACGTATGTGTTGATGATCTTAAATTCTGATCAACTCAGGCTTTCTTAAGGTCTTCCATGCCTAAAAATTTTGTACACTGATAGCTAAATATCTGCGTGAAAATATCCATTCGTCTGAAAGGATCCCAAAATAAAAATATCGAAATATAAATAACAATAACTTTCAATAAATTACAAAAATATTGAACGAAAAATTTTCTTTTAAAGATTTCTTACAGCCTTCTTTTTCATTTTTAATGATTAATCTTTGTTTTTGCACTGTATGCAGTTACAGTATTACTTTGATACGAACATTATCTCAAATTTTTAAATTAACTATTACTTATGCTATATAAATTTTTTAACACACACACACACACACACACATATATATATATATATATATATATATATATATATATATATATATATATAATATACAATTTTTCAAATTAATTATTTCTAATTTTTTTATAGAAAGTTATCACTGAAAATCTGAATCAATGGTTTTACAAGAAACAAATTTTAGTACTATGAAATCAATGTGTTCTACTTTGATATTTGGTAGAATTTCTATCCTCTTTTATTAGATAAGATTTATATCAGGTATCCAGTAGGTGTTTCCTAGTAGATAAATTTTTAAATACAGCAAAAAACTGAGTTTATTCACGGTTAAACCGATTTCCATTCAGATGGATAATTTCTGTGACAATTGAATTATTCCGAATATTCACTAGATGGCCTTCGTTTCCATTTCGTGTTAACGTATAACCAGAATTAAACGCTAAGTAACGTAGGAGCCTTCTTAAATATAAATAGTAATATTAGTTTACATTCCGTAGAACGACATAGCTTACACGTTAGCTAAAGGGAAGTGAAAAGTCATTGAACTTAAGTAAATGACGTCTTTATAATGGGAAATTGGCTTTTTTCCCGGGAATCACAAAGAGAATTCACTTAAGTGGGCCAATTTAAGCCTTTCATTCCAACCAAATTAAATTATAGATTGTAGGTATCATCAACAAAATAGCACTTAGTTCGGTGGTTGAAGTAATTTTGAGATTTCAGAAAGGGCTGTTTGCTTCAACTAAAACAGTTATATAATGAAAACATGAATGAGATATGATGAAATTAATATGAGAGTTGACAATGGTTAGAATATTCTTAATACTCTGCCAATATAAACGTATATACGGTTATCGAAATCCATATGTTTTAATGGACAACATAGACATTTTTTATAGGTGCAACAATTATTTATAGATACATCAAGCAAATATTCATTGTTGGATTAAAATTAAATTGACGGAACATTTAAAAAGAATTTCATTCTTGAATTTTAAATCTCTCGAAATGAAATTTTATATAGTTAAGATTTAAATTTTACGGGGAAAATGTTAAGTTAAACAGAAAAATTAAGAAATATGAAGGTTTTCAGAGATGGTTTCGTTTTCTTATTTTAAATATAGAGCAGAATATTTTCTACAAATATAAATAGTAATTTAAATTATACAATTTTAAATTAAAAATTGAATTTATTTTTTAATAAATATGAATTTCAATTATACAACTATTATGTCTTAATTGAATTCGCTAGCATAAATTTGATTAAGAAACTTGTCAGTAATTTTGCAATTTTCTTAAACAAGAAATTAAAAGAATGAAATATCTGTATGAAATATTTTATGCATTATACATTACAAAATTAGGACATTGGTGCACATTTTATAAACATTTCCAGACTTTATGAAAAGCGTAAATTTTATTATTTTTACGAACAGTTTGAGAATTTTAATACAGTTTGTTACCAAACCAAAATTGAAAGTTTTCAGTGGAAGTGCTAAGTTGAACAGAAAACTTTAGATAAGATCTCAAATACTTCTTTTATTTTATCATTGTAAAAGTTAATTTAATAATATTTATGTATTAAAAAAAATGTGCGTCTTGTAAATATGTGTTACACAATGTCTTCTTAGATTTCTTTACCATAGCATTATTTAAGAAACTTGAATAATTTTCTAAGCTACTGTAACATATATTTGTAGAGAAAACAAATAAAAAGAAAACATTAATGCAATGCAAAAAACTTCACAAACTAAAGTCATTGGTGAAGATTTTATAAAGAATTTTTGGGTCATTTATAACATAAAATCCGTCTAGCGAAAAATAAATGGCAGTTAACATTTCAAATGGAGTTTCCAATCTTAGCAGATTTCTGGCTGCTTATCAGATAGTTACACCCAACAAAGAACTATAATTGATCCAAATAGGGTTACACATACATTTTTTCCTTTTGCGCACGCGTTTTGGTTTGATTAACTGTTTTCGACCTGGTTCTAAAATCTGCGCATCTAGCAATTTTACTTTATCTGACTAAAATTTGTCCCACAATAAGAAAGAGTAGGAGAGACAACGCATCATTAAATATTTATTCGAGATCAATTTAAGTCAAAACTTGCAGGACACGCCCAGTAAAAGTGCAAGTTTACCCTTTTCTGTTTGAAGGGGAATAGAATGTTTCCATATTATGGCTTAAAGGGCAAGGACGAAACAAAGAATCCATTAATTTACATTCACAGATAAAGAGTTTGGAAAAACAGTAAAGCTAAAGGCTATTCTAAATTTGACATTTTCATATAGGTTCTCTAAAGTAATTGCTTACGTCACTTGCATCAAAGTTTGTCTTTTTCGCTTAAAGAGTGTTAAGTTAGACACATTTAAAACTACTGTTAATTTTTTTTACTCTTCTAAATTTTTATTTCAAGATACGGTATGTTTGTCAGAAAAGGAGCAAAACAGCTGCGAAATGTGCCATAAAAGTAAATATCATATATGTTTTTTAATTATTATATTACCTTTAGTAATTATAATAAGAGTGCTATTCAACAATTTCTTAATTTATTATCCAATCCATCATTTTTTATTTTCTTATATTTATCACACTTTCCATGATATTCAACTAAATATCCATTGTATCCATATTTCTGTTTTAGAGCTTTCTTTCATCCAAAAAATCCCTGTTTTTGACTCAATAGGAAGATTAATTATTTTTGAAAAATATTTGAAAGGAAGATTTTTTTAAGTATTAAAGAGCCCTATTATTTCCCATTACTTTGAAGCCTGAAATTTTAAAGGACGAGGTTAATATTTTTGGTTGTATAAAACTATTTTGTGCTTTTACATTCCGATATCATTACATTCCGGTTTTACATTCCGAAATACATGTCATTATAATACATTATATAATGTCAATATATCATCACATAGCAATGGATAATTTTAAGGCAATATTGATGATTTACTAAGATATTTTAATGAAATAAAGATAAAAAGTGAGGTGATCATACGTAAGTACAAATATTCTTTTAATTAAATATGTCTAACAAATATGTCTTCCTATATCAATAACACTGAAAATATATTTATCTTTTGTTGAAGAAAGTTAGAAAATATACTTTGCACTCTCTCTCTCTCTCTCTCTCACACACACACACACACACACACACACACACACATATATATATATATATATATATATATATATATATATATATAATAAACACATATTATCTCTTTATGTTTAATGATATGGAGAATAAAAAGCAGTAGAAAGAAAAATGCATCTCTGAAAAAAAGAGGAAGTATTACAAATAATAATGAAAAATTATTAAAATATTTTTAAAGAAATGAAATCGGACAGCATTGAAGGAAATTGTCTAAAAATATAATTTTACAACATTAAAAGTTTCATAAATAGGCTCAATTTAGTTAAACCTCTTGAAACTATAGTTTACTTTTTAGCATGCTCTGTAAAATTGCGATTCAGTGAAAATCTTTGTGGTGGGAATTTCCTTGTTTATTAGATACATAGACGAAAGGGTAAGAAAAGATGCAATAAATTCGTAAAGATAGTCCTGAATCACTAATTTAAAGTGATGAATTTTGTATCAGTTTAAACAACATGTTATAAAGTGTTAAATATTTAGCATATCTAATTGAGGAAAGTGTAATTTAGATAAGGAACGATACTGAACATTGACGGATGATTTATAATAAAACTACTATTATAGGGTTATTTAAAGCATAGATAAGAGTTCCGTTAAGTATGGACAAGGGGTTTCTCTTAATAATTCAATTATACAATATAAAATTATATAAAAATATAATTATTTAATGTATATTGTAAGAGGATGCTAGATTCATCCTCTAACATCGCGAGATGTCAACTATTTAATGTCTGCTCAGTACAATTAATTTTATTTAAATGAGAATAATTTAAAAAGTAGTTGCTTAATGAGTCCTGTGTTTTAATGGTTCTTAGTAAATTTTCTAAAATATGATAAACACAAAAGTTTTCTTTATATATTACTACGAAGTTCTATCGATGGAATTATTATTGACAAAGGACAGGATTATTTGTAGTCCTGTATTTGAAATTAATATAACTTTTTGAATATAGGTTGGGTATGATTTGCAGATAAACAATAATTACTACTTTTAAAATGAGTCCAATTAGTCTGAGAACTCCTGATTAAAGTCACTTCCAAACATCTACTAATATACATTTCTAGGAGCAGGAATACAATGGCTAAAGGCAGGATTAGACTAATTCTTTCATCCTTTGTCTCATAGATAAAGAAGCATTACTTCTCAGTTTGAATTTTTCGAACCACACAAGGAATATTATTACAGTAGAAACCGAATATAATAGAATATAAACCTAATATAATTTAAAAATAATAATTGTACAATAATTCATTCTCTTTTGTAGACAATATAAAAACCAAATTATATTGACTTTGTTGTTGATGTACATTCCACAACATTCAATAAAAAATGTTGGAAAATTAAGTAGTTAAAATGCTATATCAGACAAAAAAAAATACAAATAAAGTATTTTATTTCAACTCCAGAGTCAATAAGATTAATTAGATGCTCAATCTTATTAATCTAAAATCGGAAGCCAAATAAAATTTTTGACTTACGCCACTAAAAGTAAAATAATATTTAAAAAAAAAAACGAAAATAAAAAAGAATAAGTTGTAAAAGAACTGTCAAAAGTAGATAATGGGATAGTACGCTACAGCATGCTTCATAAGAGATGCAGTATAGAAACTAGATATTTAAAGAAACAAAGTCCATTTCCCAGAACTGAGATGGTTGTTATGGAATAGAATAACATTTGTATTACAAAAGGGAAATAAAAGAAGAATGTATTTTGAAAGAAATAGTATTTTATTGTAAGTTAATAGGTTTGTTTGAGTTTGTTTTAAAGAAAATAATCACATGGTACGGAGATCGGAAATAAGAAGATTTGACATAGAAATGAGAAAATATAGCATTTATTAGTTTTCTCGAATAGATAGAACAAGTTGGAACAGCTCTACTGTAGAACAAACCGAATCATCCAGGGCGGCAAATTATACAGTTAGAGCTAGTAGACAAACTTTTAATGTAAGATTGCCGGTAACAAGTGTATAACGAAGCATAATTAAGTATAATTCTTATAATAGTTTTTCCGCTGTTCTATTATAAAACGAAAACAGCTATTTTTTTATTTATGCTAATAGTACATAAAGAAACGAGGAAGTGTGCAAAAACGTCTTTCGTTCAAGGAATTCGAGATAATAAGAACAAATAAACAATTTTTTCTGAAAGTTATAATAGAACATCTAATAATGATATTAAATATGAATTTTATGTTTATACACTGTTTTCAAAGAAATCTAGTGGGAAAATTTTTTTAATAATTAGTATCACGGGTTGGAAAAGAGGATATTAAATCCCACGTTTGTCCAGGACACCAAAACTGCTACAGTCAACCCTGTTTGCGAGAATCAATGCTGATATATCTTTCAACACTTTTTCTAATATAAAACGTTAAACTTGACGATTAATTCCGTAGTACGGCATTAATCGCAGATAAGCAGTCTTAATTATCAGCCAGGATTTTTTTTTCTTAAGCTTTAGGGTAATTCTTTGCACGAAATATTTTAATTCGAGTCATTTAGAAACTGATCTCTGTTTTATTTTAACACTTTTCTTTATTTCCCTGATAAAACGAAAGTTAAATAATTGTTTATTAAATTATCCAAATTATTTTTAATTGTATTAATAATTTCATTATTTGAACGTTATTAAACGGCTTGCATTGATTTAATAGCAATTGTTGTTAATGAGAATTATTATTACATTTATGGGAAATATTATTAAAATTTGAAACTATTTTATGTAACAGAAAAACGTTCTGTTTATATAGATAGACTAATACAAAATGTAAAATAATTGAAGTTATAATAAATAGAAATTATGTTTAAATTTCCTTAAAAGTTTATATAAATGCTCCCTTGTGGACTTTTAAAATTTATTGAATTAGTAGGAATATGAAGATATTTTAAATCCTCTAATATAACACCGTTAGTTAAGTTATTATTATACATTTAAATAATTTAAAGATTAATAATTTATATTAACTATTTTTATTTTTCAGGTAGCACAATTAGGCAACAGTTCAATTTACCCAGTTCACCAAGTTTAATGATAAAAAAAGCACTGTCTCATTTATTAAAAGATTATTTTCAGAGTCTTTAAATATAAAGCAATAACTATAAATCTGCCACATTCGCATTTACATAAAGTCATCTCCATGAATTTACCAGATCAACATCCGACACAGTTCCGCTTCCTCCTGAGATAAAATTGCCAAGGAAAGATGAGTCACAATTATAGAGGCCCTTTTCAGCAAAAAAGAATCAAATTTCTGCCAAAATAATACTACAAGTTTTTAGTGATTTTAGAAAATGACATTTACGAGGCACAAAACACGTGTTCGCTAGTTCCAACTGAAAAATAACCAATATTATGTGAGTCATGGAGTCTTACTACACCATGGTTATTTAAAGTAAAACGGTAAACTTTTTCAACTGTCAAAATATTCATGGATAAAGAGTAAGTTGATTTAAGTTTAAAATATATATACACAAACAAAATAATGTTTTTTGTACAGATTCCCTCCATTTTTTTTTTGAGTTTTTCCAAATATAATGAATACTATTTAAAGAAGCATTTTAAAGATTTCTTTAATTTGTAAAATATTCCCTGACCATTAAGAACTATTTTTGAATGAAATGTAATAAAATACTACTTTGAAATACAATATAGATATGCAAATTTAGAAAAATGTCAGTGAATGTAAAAATATTGATGATATAAAGATAATAGCATGATTAAAGACCAATGGAACCAATGCATCGTTATAAAATGGTTAATACTGCACTTAAAGTGTAATGATACTTAATACACGTCCACATTTGATGATAAAATATATTATTAAAACACAAAAAAAGAAGTTAAATTCGTATTTACATATTATTTGTTGGCAGTGAAAAGATCTATTTATTTGTCCAAGGGCTCGCAGAAGCCTCACAGACGCATAGTTAACGCATAGTTTCATCAGTAACAATATTATATAATGACAGTAACTGAAAATTAAAACTAATTTGTAAATATGATATAAAAGTATTAGAGGCCTAATTGCATTTAATTTTAACTACTGAACCTCTATTACTGAACAAAAATACGTTGATTATTGACCGAATTCTAAAACAAAGTTTAATTCAAACACTGGTTATATTTTTGCGTATAAAATATTTTTACATCTTTAAAAATGATTTTGAAATGTGGTGAAAAATATGCGACTTTATAATTTATAATTTATGAAATATAAGGATTAGGTGTCTATTTTGAAATATAATCCTATTAGACTGGTATTGATTATTTTGAATATCAATAACAAGTTCAAAAGAATAATAATGAATTTTATTAGGTTTAACATAATATGATCACTCATTGAACAAAAAGATGCATTTAACAAAAAATATATCTTTCCTGAGATCTTTTTAGAGGTACCTAATTCTTGGGCTCGAATGCTGCTGCTAAAAAAATAGTACAGCAGTCGGAAATTCAGTACTGCTTGGTTGAAAGTGAACATCTCATTTTAAGATTATCCAAAAAGTAAATATAATTAACGTGCTTTCTAAAACACGTTCTATAATAATCATTTACACACAGTTTATAATGCATCTTTAGGGATTACATGACAGATTAGGGTTGATAAAAAGGAATAATTTTAAATGTCTTACATACCGCTTTTTTTCTGTGTTTTAGAGCAAAAACTCATTTATGTGATCCTCCAGATTAAACTATCATGAACTGCTAAAGAAATATTGTTTCTATGGGATTCAAATACCGATAACGATCCTAATCGTTCTGACTTCCTTCAAAAAAATTAGAAATATGCATACATGTATCTGACATACGACAGACTAATTTTCTGGAATTATTCTTGTATCCACTTAATATATAAATACGATAACGTAAACTTTGTTGCACTAATATTTGCAATAAACTACATTAAACTAATCAAATATTATATAGGGATAATTTTAATATTAGAGACAAAATTATCCACGGAAAACAACTTTGATCAACTGCTCACTAAAAAAGCATTACTGTTAAATAAAATTGCTGAAATAAGCATAAAAACAAATTCTACGTGAAATGATTGAGTATATCTTATCCAAAATTTTAAGTGCTTCTGACAACGTTCCGAATAAATTTTCAATTTTTTTTTTTAATTTTCGATACCTTCAAATTAAAGTCATGAAACTTGAAGCTTTGTGATTAATCAAAAAGTGTGAAAATAACTATAATGATAGGAAACCTTTTCGTCACTAAAAAATTAAAACATTATCTCATAATATTTCTTAAGTGTTCCACAAATACAAGTTATTTCTGACATTAATTTGGAGCTTAAATGTAATATCTTTCTGTGAGTTAGAAGATTCTGAAGTTTATTTCAGTTTCTCTTCTCACATCATTATATTTCTAGAAATATTTGAAGAGTTTTAATTTATCATAAAAAGTTCTTTTCTAACACGGGGTCATACTTTTTGAGTGTAGTATTAAATGTATGCAACAAAGATAAAAGGGTGATCCTTTTAATTTATTTGATTATTATAAAAATATTTTAGTGCATTCAAATATAAATTAGAATTTTAAATGCAGTTCTAATTTTTTCCTCAAAAATGTATTTTGCAATGCTTTTAATTTGCATGTTAAACGTTTTACATATTTTCCATTTTAAACTTCAGATAATTATGATGTGTTCTAAAAATATTTATGTAAAAAGGAATTACATGCAATTAAAAAACTTTTGAGCTCATGTTTAAAAGCCTTTAAAAAGAAAATATCCAGTTATATGCAATAGATATTACAAATATAGATATTGATTTTATTGCTGTAAAACATCTGGATATTTTTATGTCACTTTTAGTTATTTTGTAATAGCGTGTATTCCAACTATACTTTTTTTTCATATAAGAGCAATAGAGGAAATTTTAAAATTGTTTTTTGTTTTACGGAGCTCTTGAAATTTACAGAAAAGATATTTTAAATTATTTTAATTAAAGAAACATGTTGACATTGGTAGTTACTACTTAGCACTCTTATAAAGAAAAAGTAGGAATATAAATAGCATGCATCTAACAATATGCGGCATAAGAGTATGTAACTCCCAGTTTCCTTCAAAATTTACCCTAAAATTCTGCTCTAAAATAAACAAAGAAAATGCAATGAAATCTCCTTTAAAAAGATAGGGATTATTTTGATTTATTTTAAAAAAAATCTTAATCATGAAAAACATTATAATTTTTTTCCTGCTTAACTCTATAGCACAAATTTTACCGTTGCACCAAAAATATTGTTTAACATTTCCATAAAATTACTTCCTTTTTAATTTTCCACGGGATAAAATACTTTTTTTTTTACTCCAGAAATTCCTTTTTTGAAAGTTTTGCTAATTAAAACAAAATAATATTCGAATACTTTCGTCTAAGAAAAATATTCCTTATAACTATTCTGAATGCATTTATGTATACGCTGAAAAAAGCCACAATGATTACAAGTTGTTTTTTGTAGTGAAAATATAACTGAAATGTTTTAAAATTTAGTCTGATAATTAGTTCATCATATAATTTGAACCATAAACAATATCACAAATTTCACAGAAATGTGTTTTTCAAAGCTCAAATATTAAACATTATTTGTCTATTCATTTGTTATTCTACACTAGTGACGCTAATTTATGATCTTGGGCATACCTTTATAGAACATATTAATTTAAAAAAAACACTTTTTAAAATAATGACGTGTTGAAGTATGAAAAATGCGAATTTAGAAAAAAAATATTCATAAAACAGAGTGAACAGAAAAAGCGAATGGAGAAAATTGACAAATATAGAAGCATATAATTTTAAAGCCCAATAGTACGAAATTATCCTTATTTCAGAGAATATATTTTCTTAATTAAAGCATTGTTTTAAGTTGTAAATGTATCATTAGTAAAATACGTAAAATAATTACAACTATTAGCGTTAGAAGAGAAAATATCAGAATATCATAATCGGCTGATATAATTACTTGATTTGTTTTCGGTTTGTCTAAATAATGCGCTGGAAACGTAATACATTTGAAACGCATTATTTTCTCTGTACTACAAAAATATAAGTTGTTATAAGTTGTAAATGTATCATTAGTAAAATATGTAATATAATTACAACTATTAGCGTTAGAAGAGAGAATATCAGAATATCATAATCGGCTGATATAATTACTTGATTTGTTTTCGGTTTGTCTAAATAATGCGCTGGAAACGTAATACATTTGAAACGCATTATTTTCTCTGTACTACAAAAATATAAGTTGTTATAAGTTGTAAATGTATCATTAGTAAAATATGTAATATAATTACAACTATTAGCGTTAGAAGAGAGAATATCAGAATATCATAATTGGCTGATATAATTACTTGATTTGTTTTCGGTTTGTCTAAATAATGTGCTGGAAACGTAATACATTTAAAACGCATTATTTTCTCTGTACTACAAAAGTATAAGTTGTTATAAGTTGTAAATGTATCATTAGTAAAATATGTAATATAATTACAACTATTAGAGTTAGAAGACAGAATATCAGAATATCATAATCGGCTGATATAATCACTTGATTTGTTTTCGATTGGTCTAAGTAATGCGCTGGAAACGTAACACATTTAAGCGCATTGTTTTCTCTGTACTACAAAAGTAACAGATAAGAAAACAATACTTAGATACGTATTACAGAGGTAAGGTAATGTAGACTGATAACTGATAAAATAACAAAATCTTTTATTGTATGTTAACCTTGTATTCAATATTTCGCTCTCAAAACTACCTTTAAATCTTAACTCATCATTTTACACTCACACACAAAAAAACTGATCATTATTGAAAGATAAATAATTGTATTTCAAAAATTAGTCACTGTTAGAAGAACATTCTTATATTCCAACTACGGGTAACAGTTACACAAATGAGACATATATAAGAATGTTATAAGTATGTTAATAACACATTTCTATTGTTATGGTTCATTTATCCCTTTATTCTGTGTCTATTAATTAAAATTTAAATTATAAACATATCATTTTCCCATTAAATAATGTCATTGGAATCATTGATTATTGATTTATTTTACAGATTTATAATTAAATACCTTTTGATACGAAATAATGACATATTTCTCTAAAGTAGAATGAATCATTTTGATGATTGTTGCATAGCAATCTATAAAATATTTCATTCTATTTCAGGAAAATATGCCAAGCTGCTAAATCTAATTTTGACGTGAGATTTGTAAGTATATTAAAAACTTAATTTCTTGGTTTACCGTTAAGCTAATTAAGTTCAAATGAAATCGTATGTTACATAAACAATGTCTTCTAATATTTGCTCACAATAAATCACTTATGGCAAAATGTATTGAAAATTTATATGTATATTTTATATAGAGATTTGTTTCAAATCAAATAGCGATAATTATTTAAAAATTACAGTAATTGTTAGCATTAACTACTTGTACATGAACATAAACATTTTTCTGTAATTGCATAAAGTATGCATTTACAGTAATAATAAATAGCTGTAAATCTTTATGGCATTAAAATGATAAAATTAATACAAATTATAATTATAATAATTATATCAAACTTAACAATCTTTATATCAAACTCTTTCAAATAAAAATTTTTCTCATCAAAATCTTTATATTAACTTTATATCAAACTTGTTACAATGATTGAAGTTTTAGGGAGCATCGGTCAACTGAATTTATTATTTGTATAGTCTACGACACTATATCATATCATAAACCCTAAACCTTAAATTTATGTTGTTACTGAATAATGATTACTTAATAGCATAATATTTTTTATAAACCATAACCTACATATAAATGATTAATTTACCTGTTTGAAAGTCAAACCCTGTTACTCCCCATTTAAGCGTATATTGTAACTCATTCTATGGGTACCATTAGTATGTAAAATAAGGTAATATGGGTTTATAAATCTTTATATAATTTGAAAGGGTAAACTTTTGCCTTAAAAGTGTACAATTTTTATCATACATATAACAAAAGAACTTAGTCTTTAAATTGGCAATCATATTTTTTATGCGCATTCATTATATTTATAGGTTGATATGAGTTTTTATTATATGAAACTGCTTACAGAAATATAAAATTTCTTTAGTTGAAAATTGCAGCTAGGAGAAATTATTTAATATAATCCAGATGCTTTAACATTTATATTAAAATTAGATGCATTTGATTTGGAATTTTTGATTCATATTATTTAAAACTAATTCATATACTTAAAATATTTTAAAATGATACTAAAATCTGTTTTGTGACTTATTTCACAAAATATGCTAAGGTTCTACTAAAATGACAAAAATTGTTTTTAAGTGACCAAAGTTTTTAAGTTGGCAAAAGTGTTAAATATTCAATTAAACTTTGTTTAAGATCGATAACAATATCCATTTAAAATTCTAATAATGTAAATTAGTAAAATAATTTAAAAGAAAATAATGTCATACAAAGGAACAATTAAAACTTTAAATGAAAAATTTTAAAAAATTTCTTCGACTGTTTTTATATCTGAAAGTTTATAATGTATTACGATCTTGAATTAAGCTTGTTAAAATGAAACTCTATATGTGAAGGAGGAAATCGATCATACCCACAGTGCTATTTCAATATCACTGAAACACTTTGACCTACTCAGTTGACCATTCCCTTGCTACAAGCACAATCTTTGAGTAAAGGTGAAATAATTGATATTCATTGAACAATTGTTAAATGAACCACACCAGTGCATTGTTTAGTACTTGCTAATCCCTAGGATTAAAGACATCGCGAAATATATCCAGAGGACTTGCCTGAAATCATTGAGACCATGGTTGATCTGAAGGGGTGAGAGTAAAGCG
>CM063502.1:147667885-147707885 GCA_032207245.1 Pardosa pseudoannulata
TTGTGTATATGCAAAAGTACAGTTGAATTTTTCTATCTAAAATATCAAATTTTAACTATTATGAATTTATACATTTAGGTTATACTATTGTTAAAAATATAATTTACACGTGGTATACCTTGACCCTTTCATAGAATGGCTAGCTTTTCTTATCCATTTATTCGTGCTGGGGACTTAACTGTTGTTTACATTTTGAAAACTAAATTAGAAGAACAACACTGAGAACTAAAATAATGTGTGTAAAACAATGTGTATCTCTGTCTTAATGTGTAACTCTAAATAATCATGGGTAGGTCGGCACGTCGAACAGAGGGTTAAAATAATTCCTTGTCATATTTATTAAATAGATACAAAATGTCATCAAAAATATTACTGCATTTTTTATGAAATAATAAATTAATGATAATTAATGTAGAACTCATAAATGACAAACCCTCTGAAATGTATTTTAAATTTTTTTATATCATATTCTGAAGTATATAATATCTTAATTAGTCAGAAAAAGAAATCGGAGTAAGCTATAAGAAAAGGCATCATTAGTTGAGTTTTGTTTTCGTTAATGGTGGAAAATCTTACATCCCGGAGTTTGTCTAATTATATTAACTTCAAGAAGCTTAAACACAGAGCTCACTAAAAAGGTTCATAGCTTTTATTTTATTTAGTAATAAAAATCGTAAACTGTACCGTTAATATAATAGGACTAAAATGTTCAATGTATATGCATAATTAATTATTTTAAATGTGAATTACATTACATTTTAGTACTATTTAATTTTTTTTAGGGATTTGTTATTTCTTTAAATAATTATAATGAATTAGATGTCTAGAAAAATATCAACTGAAATATAATGCATGTAAGTAATTTATTAAATTTGTTCTGGATAGGATACATAAGGCAACAGCCATCATTCAATCGAATGGCAGTTTATATGTATATCATCCACTTGTTTTTCAAGTTATGTTTCGTACAAAACAACATCTCTTCAAAGAATATTTGTAATTAATGTTTAAATTAATATTTAAAGTTATCTTAAAATATAAGTAATTACAATATAATCAGAAGCGTTAAATCTAAACTCCTCCTGAACAGTGAAAATTTTGCATGTAATAATACGTAATATAAATCTATGAATAAATTAAAATGATATTAAAGAAGCTTAAAAAATGTAACTTTAGTACAAATGAATCTTGCAATAGTTAAATTGGAATTTTTATGCAGTTGGTAGAAGATGTTTCCAGGAAATAAGTAAAATTGAATTTATTTATTTAATGACTAAGAGATACAGTATATGTTTTTTACTCATAATTTGACATTTTTTGAATAAAATATGGTAAAATATTGTAAAAATGTGAACACGAATACGGGGAAAATAAAATAAACATTAACATTTTTCAAAATTGAAAAAGCATGTTTTAAAGACGTTTCTTCTTTGAAAGAATAATAAAGTGTCTTAAAGAATTATGAATATTTGTAAAATATCTATCAAATATTTACAGACATGAGAAAATACAAAGATTAAAACTCCTAAAAAATCGTTTTAAAAGCAGGGCGTAAATAAAAAAGAATGAGAAATTAATTTTCTCTTTGACGTAGAGCAATAAAGTAGACGTTGGCGGAGATAAATATAAAAGAAAAATGGGAATAACCATCGATCAAATTGATTCTGCATTCTGGCCGCACATTTTGTCAGAATCTGTTCCCAGAAAAGTTCTTTTGGTCGTCGATTCTGATGAAAGTCAAAATGATAAAAAGGTCTCTTTCCGGTAGAAATTTGTTTTCAACGTGAGAACTGAAAGACAGCAGGGTATTATAATTTGACTTGAAAATGGGGTGATAATATTTCGGTCCTTTTAGTAGATTCAAGTATATTTTTAATTAATATATTCACTTTCCTTAATAAAAACTTTAGTTATTATAAATTTAGTTCACTAATGGACAAAAAAACTGAAATAATGGATTCAAGAGATTAGTATATAATCAAAATTGTATTTTAGATACTTAAAATACAGTTAATGATTATAAGAAAAATCTCCATGTAAAGGCATTCTCACAGAGTTCATACACTGGCCACATCTGAAATAGGTGTTTAGAAGAAAAATAGAGGATTCAGAATACAAGACTAATTCTCATACGTTATAATAAATGCTTCTGTTGAATATATATGCTTACATTTAAAAGTTACTTTGGATAGAAATAATTCATAATAACTTTAAAATTTAATTTAAATTTTTACTTTAAAATATCTATGAATTTTTTACTAAAACAATATTCATCTTGCAATTAATTCTCAAAACAATAGCTCATTTCAATTTGTATTTTCTTTTCATTTTTGGTAAAGAAAACATTTTAAAATAAATTAGTTGTAGTGCTTGTCATAATGTCACTTTCTAATATTATTAAAAATAATCCTCATTTGATGCAGAGAAACATTTTTAACAATCCCACTTGTAATTTGGAACTCTCATGACAGTTTTAACACAATGCGTGCTGGTACATTTGTCATCGGAATTGTACCGGGAGCGGGCGTTTTGCACGTAAATTTAGTTATTCAGTTAAATCTCAATAGATCGAAAATTGTTTAATTTTTCATCAGTCGCATCTACTAATGTAAAAGCTAGTTTTATTCGTCTAAATTTTCCCAGAATCTATGTAGCAAACAAGAACATTCGGTTTCGTTTTCCTGTATATACCGTTACTGTTGTACCCACAAACGAACCATGTTGTTACAAGTACTAGTATTAGTACGTGACCACGATCAAGTATCAATCGTCAGAAAATGTACTAGTACGTGTCCCGCACACATGTGTTAAGAATATAAGTCAGAAAACATCTGTACAAAGTTTCAAGCATAAAATTTGAAAACAATTTCTGACACATAAATAAGCTGCTAATTAAAAATAAAAGTTGCAATAAAAGAAATTGGAATTCTGGTAGATATGCAGCATATAATCAGCAAAGCACAAAAAGTATTAGCTACAAAGATATAAAATTAGAAATGGGTGGTTTATATTATCTGATTTCAAAAACTTTTAACTATTTCAACCAAAAGAGTAAAAGCTTAATATTTTCATTAATTTTGTGTCCCAAACATCTTTAAATTACGTCAGAGTTAAGGGGGGAAAATCACCTTTAAGTCTTCAAAATTCTATTTTTTAAAATTTACATTTTTAAAATCGTTTGACATTTTTAAATCTATTAAAACATTAAAATTTTTATGTGACTAGTTTATTCATGAATATGTTCTATAACCAGTATATGTAGTAACACAACAATAAAAGAATTTCAGATGAAGGAAACCTCTACATTTCTGATAGTGAACTACATTAAAATGTATTGCCTTTATGTGAGCAATATACATTCAGGGTCAGAGTAAAACAAAACTGTACTGAAACGTTCCCATAAATTGTTATTTGAAATGAAGATTCATCAAGGACACAATAACTGACTCTTGAAAATAGAAGATAAAACACAACAAAAAATACTATAAAAGGAGGGAATATGTCAACTGTAAATAAAAGTTGATGGACATTTTCAGAGGAAAAGCGCAGGGATAGATAATTATATAGAATGACGTCACCCAGTTTTGTAATGAAACAAGACATCGTCAGGACTCTCAATAAATGAAGATAAACAATAAATGTTTCTTTTATATTTTTTACTTTATATTTTCAACAGTGAAGAAGGGGTGGTTAATTAAGTACTTCTATTATAAAAGCTAATTAAAACAAATGAAAATTTAAATCAAATTCTTTTGTAAACAAAATAAAACAGCAATTTCAGATTAATATTATAAACTGAAACGATGTTACAACAAATTGAATAGATTTTAAAGAGAAAGCGTGTAAAATGAGTTGCGTATTCACATTTTTCTCTAATGTAATATTATTAAAAGGAGTTCAAATCATCCTCTTTGCATGCATTCATTCATAATTATACGTACAAACAACTTAGTAGAGCAGTCATACAAGATGGCCTTAGGCATTCAGGCAATCCTCACACTTTGTCACCAGGTTTATTATATCTCTTTTATTTTGTTTCTACTGATTGATAAAATCTGAAATTACCTGTTGCAATTCTACGTTCGACAAGAACCGTTGAACTTTAGAGAATTTTTTAAAGAACCGAAAGATGAAAAAAAGCACATGTAAAGCGATTAAAACAATAACGCAGGATGTCAATTGTCTCCCATTTTGTTGAATGTAACTTGTGCGTTGCCACATTTGAGATCTAGAGACGTGCATTATCATGAAGTATAATCACTATACAGTTTTCTCACACGTTTCGCCTTAATTTTCCGTCATAATCTCTCCATCGTTTTACAGTACAGCTATCCAATGAAGAGGGCACCTGGATTCTTGAAATCACTAGAAATGGGCCCTGGTAATCAACAGGATAAGTATCCTGGTAGAACAGTATAAATATCACTTTTCCTGAAAATAACTGACTCTTGGATTATTGAAATGATGGAAAAATAGATGACACCTCTGCATCAATTTCTACAGACATGTTTCTGCATACCAATTTATCATCCTCCGATAAACATTTACAAGAAAAACAAGAGCACTTTAGTCATGTTTAAGAGCATTTGGTAGAAACGTATCCATTTTTAACATTCCTTAAAATTTCTACAATTTTTCATCTTAACTTTACTATTCATCCATATTAAATTAAGTAAGTGATTCGTTGAGTTTGTATTCATTCAATGCTTATCACAACCAATGACTAAATTAATAACCACTAAGTCTACTTTTTCTTATAATTGTTCTAAACTGGATGTCGATTCTCCCAGAAGAAAATGAATACTCTTGCGATATCTCCCAGCAATTGTGGGCATTTTTGATACAAGTTACTGCCGCGATGTTTTATAAAGCCACGGCAAAATCGCTGTCTTAAGCTCTCTAGCATGCGAAGGTAACTTATATGATTAATATCCCAAAAGGGATTCTCGCAGTTATGCAGATGCCCGACTACTCTGTAATCTGTCGAATGTGTCCGGCGTCCCACTCAATACATGAACAAAAAATTATAAACTTATCGTCTAGGCAAAATTCGGAATGAATGGCTTTCGGCATGGCTGTGTGAAAGTTTTCCATTCTCGAGTATTCCTTGACAATAAAAAATATTGGATATATATATAAGTGCTACCGCACGTACGAGCAAACACACGAGTCACAATCCATACATGCCAATTCCATAATAGTGTTAATACTATTACGTTTAATAAAGTATTTGAAACTGTTTTAAAATATTTATATCAATAAGTATAACTATGTAATATAGATATTTTATATTGTAGTTTTTTTCTTCTTTTCTCTTTCCTTCTTCCCTTCAAAGAAAGAAATTTATAATACAGTAATTTAAGTAATGTGTCTTATTTTATAAACAATGTAGTACTGGAGCAAAAATCTCTCTAACAGCTATTGCTCAAATTAATTAAATCGTTTACTATCATAGTTATCATATTAAGCTATCAGTTATTAAAGAACCTTTAATATCGGTTTTGCTGATAAATATTTCATATAAATATTTCAAATATTCTCGCTCTAAGGAATCTATTTTTATGCAACTTCAACCTAAATACAAAAAGTCTGTTGAAGATTTCTTCTTTTGAAAGTCATATATTAGAATAAATTTCATATAAAAGTTAAGGAATATAAACTATTACATTCCAGTAAAAATTGGTTTATTTTTATAGTATCCTGACAAAATGCACAAAATGCTACTGATAAATGAGTAAGTGTATTGAGATATATGGCTGGAGTCTAAATGATTGAACTCTCAATTAATACAGCACTTATATCTCTTATGTAGATATAAACTGGGTTATATATTAAAGTTTAACGATTTGATAACTATGTCTACTTATATTTTAAAACAACAAAAACGTCTTAATTACAGCAAACACTTGGTACACTTTTATAAAATTAAATATAATTTTAAGACTAATTTAGTTCTTGAATTAAGATTCTACTTGTCTAATTTTCATTAAAATATTTTAAAATGCTCAAAACATGCTAGAGTTTAACACTTATCATTTTTTGATTAAAAAATTTCTTGAGTGTTTACTTAATTTTTTATCACAGATAAATTCCATTTATAATGAATAATGATTAAAAATGTATATAGAGTTAGTTGACTGAATGGTTTCAGAGAAGTTTTGTTGAATAGAATGTTATGTTTATCAGTCTAAAAAGTGACTATGATGTCATTCTTCATTCAATTTTATATTCTTGTTATTACAATTATGATTTTACATTTATTGTAAATTAAAACATAAACTGATAGTAGGTTGGTTGGGGTATACTAGCATTGAATTCTCAAAGAACACATTGTGACAAATATGTGGTAAAAGGTAAAATATTCTATTAATAGAAAGAAAATATACCAGAATCGATAAAAAAAAAATTACAATGCTTAAAATTAAAATTTTAATCTGAGAATTTGGTACCCATGTTTCGAACCTCATGGACCAAATTGATTCTCATTCCAAAGCATGAGTCTCGATTTATGATGCTGGAAGCATGAGAACAGAAACCATGGCAGTGCCAAGAAAGGAGTATTGCCATTAAGGGGGTGTGGTTCTTTCTAAACTTCCTACGGATCCAGATCTTGAAAAATGAAACAATCAGCTTGAATGTCATTTAAATTCATGGGATGTAATAGGGTTTTTAAGCTTTTAAGTACTCTTTGATTATTCTTTCTTAGGTTTAGGCTTTCTCCTAATATAAGAACCGTTATTTTGTTTTTCCGAGCTTATTGGGACCATCTTAAGTGCAATGGTTATCATAGGGCAGGTCTCACCAATGTCGTTAAACCGCTAACCGCGATTAATCCATGAAGTCAACCAATGGTGGGATGCAATTCCCTGTTTAAACAGATTAATAGCGGCTAGCCGTTAAACGACTTTGGTGAGACCGTCCCTTAGCATGTTTAGTATTAGTTGTAAGGTTGGAAATCGTTCTAAAGCAAGATTCTGTAGTTTGTGATGTAATTGATATATTTTTTAAACTGAAACATAAAGTGTTTTAAATGTGTTTGTAGCACTTTAAAATAGTTTTGTTTTTTCAAAATGACATTTTTGCATTGTTTTCTATTTTTTTATGTTGCAACTATGAGCAAGGTTTGAAGAATGTTACATAGTTTCCTTTACAGTTTATCCAATGTGGTTAGAGTTCACAATTGTTTTTAGGATATAATGGTATTGAGCAGTGTGTATATGCAATTTGAGATCTGTATAATATTTCAGAGTGGCCATATCTGGTACAATTGGAGCCTCTCATTGGGTTTGGAACATATGACCTAATAGAGCGGTTAAGGTACTTGGATTTTGAAAAAAAAAACTTATTGGATGACTCAAAAGTTCGTATTAGGCGATATTTAATTTGTTTTGTCAAATGCTGATTTGGTGGACTGCACTTAATTTTTGTTCAATAAGTTCTTCTTCCTACAAGAATATAATGAGTTTCAGCTTTTTTCCAGGAAGGAAGTCTATCTCTGAAATCACTCCAAGACTGTGATTCAGTGATTTGTAAGAAGTTCAGTGGTTTGAAGTTTTGCAAGAACAGGAGATATTTTGACAATTGTAACTAGGTAGCTTCAAACGACAGATCCCCTGACCTTAATATTTTTGTATGCTTTTCCAGCTGTATTAATATGTTTCAGTATTGAAAATCGTGACATCTGTTTTAGCACATCTCGACTTTTTTGAATCGTTATAAATCTAGTATGTATAATCCTTACAAATCTAATGTATAGCTTGAGAAGTTGGTGATGAATTAAGGTCTTCAATGATTTTTGAATGCAAGATTAAGGAAGACTCTCTCTTCATCGTAGTGCTCCCCACCCTACATGGAACACAACAAAGGAAGGCAGTTGCCATCTCTGAAAACTCCCTTGGAGGGATACTAGGGTATAATGTTACACATCAGGCTCAAGCTCAAACCTATAAATTCGATCTGGCATAGATAAAAACTAACCCTACATCATCATAAAGTGGTGAGAGTTGATCACCAAGAACATGGCAACAGCCGATTGACAAAGCGAGTTTCACTCCTGTCCCCCATCTATAAAGACATTCTAGGCCAAAGGAACCTCACGACATCTATTTCCTCCTTACAGCTTACCCTAAATGGCAAAACTCTCTCTTCATCGTAGTGCGCCCCACCATACATGGAACACATCAAAGGAAGGCAGTTGCCTTCGCAACAAATTATGTAAAAATATGAGAAATAAAGCTGACAAATTAAAAAAAATGGAACAGGCGGTAGCACCCTAAAAGAAATAGGGCAGGGCTAGCAATCTAAAAATTGAGTTAATGGCGAAGATAAAAAAAAACAAAGAGAGTTAAGAAAGAATGAAATAAACTAAGAGTGAGACAGAGAAAAAAGGTTAGCTGGGAACTCTGGTATTTGTTGTGTCCGGTGGTACACGTAAATGAGGTGAGCATTTAAGAGAAATTATAGGTTTTCAAATTAATTCTGCTGAACGCTGACCGATTGGTTAGAGCGCTGATCGTTGGTACCAAATTTCGTGGGTTCTTATCCCGCTATGGATGTTCGTAGCCGTTCGGAATCGGCTTTAAGCAGCAGGTCTCGGTCTCATTAGCTTCTCGTGTACAAAACGGTAGACTGTAGAGCTCCAAACCAAACCAAATCAAATTAATTCTAAAAATGTATTATCGTGAAAATTTTAGAGCAAAAAAAAAATGAACTACCAATTAATTAGAATATGGTGAAAATCATAAAATTTTACAAAAATATAGAACTAGGATATCCAGCACTCTACGTAATTACTTCCAATACCCCGATGGTTAATCAAATTATTCAACTTTTATATAATAAATTAATTTTAAGTTAATACATGAATGTGTTTACTTGTATGTTTGTGTGTATGTGAACACAGGAAGATAGTGGAATATATAGATATTTTTAACCACAATGAATTAAACAAGTATTTTTTGTTTAAATTATTAAGTCGAAAACTAGTAAGTCAGGACTTTGAAAGAACTATGTGAATAATTTGCTGTGTAATTTTAAGATCAACAGGATCTTACAACATAAATTTGGAGTTTGAAGATTTATTAGAATATTTGAACACAGATAAAACTCATACACCGAAATCTTGAACATAATCAGCTTTCTCTATAAGAATATATCTCAACTTCTAGTAGCTTCTAGTGCTTAGATTATCGGTCTCATAATTATTTCGTTCACTAAGCCTCCACTATAAACAATTGCACTCTTTTCTATGAGTGCATTCCTCACTCAAAACCCACATAGCATTCGCCATCATGGATGATATCTAAAAAACGCATATATGTCTCATAATTAAGAATTTAGTCAAACGACAACGCCTCTAGCTATTTTAATTTACTTTTAAAAATTATTTACAGTGAGAGTAGGCTTAAAGCTAATTGAAATAAATACATACATACATAAATCTCTCTGTGTATATATATATATATATATATATATATATATATATATATATATATATATATATATATATATATATATATATATATATATATATATATATATATTATTTGCATCACCTAAATTTGAAATTTAACTAAGAATTAAAATTAAAGAGGAATTTTAATATTTATCCGAGTATTATGAATATAATTATTCTTACGACATACAAAATATTTATTACTAATAACATATTTTAAAGTTTTATAAAATTAAAAATTTTGCATTTTATGAATATTTGAAGTATTTCAGATGAATTTACAATATATATATATATATATATATATATAAACTATTATGCAAAATGTAGTTCAAATTAGGTCTATTTTTAAATTAAAAGAATTATTATATGTTTTGTGAGGAAAAATTTGTATTTTGACTATTTTGTGTAGGTCAAAGATAGGCTTAATACTTTATTGAATACTTAATATAATGAATTTGAGTGTTTTAATAAGATTTTAAATGTATCCTATAAATAAAAAGGACGTGAATAGCTATACTGTGTAAAAAATCCACATGGGGCATTTTTAATCAATCTAAATTTCAAACAATTAATATTTTAGAACTACAGAAATTAATATAATTAATCTCCAAATTTTAGGCACATTTGCATAGATATTTCGTCAACCACATAATAAATATTTCAGTAGATTATTAAAAACAAAATGAATTGTATTTGAATTTACAGTATCACCTTAAAACTATCAATTTAAAACTATATTAACTACCTTTAACAAGTAATAAAACCACAAAACTTTTAAATAATTAACATAGTAAAAACTAAATGTTTAATATTTGTCTCATATAGTTTATTATACATATTTCTATTTAAAATAAATAACGTAGAAATTCTATTTTATTTTCTGCTGTTTATGGTCATTTTAAGATTATTTTTTAGTGTAACAATATAAAAACATCAAAATTACACTTTAAAATATTTTATATCAGTTACTAATTAAATCCCTGGAATTAAATAAACTTTCCTTTATTATCCTCATTAGGAATGGTATAAATAAATATTTAAATTAAACTATCCAAAGGTATCTTTCACACTGCTCATCAACTTTACTGTTTACAAACTTTTGTTGCTAAATCCTTACGCCAAATAATTTAGTCTGACTATTTTTCTCATTTTTCGGCGTTGAAATAGTTCCGAATATTCTCCTAGATCGCAATTCTCTTAATTAGTCGTAGTTGTAAATCCCACTAAAGTTAACCAACCTTGCATTAATTAACTCATAACTATCATTCCTAAAGCAATCGATAAACTTCTAATCTCCTCATCACACGTGTTGAAAAAGCAACATACTCAGTTTATGATTATTTTTCCCATATGAAAAATATGCGGATTTCTCGTAAAATTTCAACTGATTAAAAGCCTAATTAAACATTTACCAAAATATATCAGTTGAAAATTGTTTGCTATCACATGAAAAATCCGTACAATTTTCATCTGGAATAAGGAATCCCAAATTGAACCCGTTGATTTTGCAACACGTACAAGCTGACGTGTAATAATTCCTTAAGAAAATATATAATATAATGTGAATATATATAACACAAATGTATTGATTCATATTCATAAATTTTAAAAACAGAATTTATGTGGTTCATATTGAATAATAGAGACACTTTTTCAGAGTGTGACTGCACTCATAATTCAAAGTAGCCAGTAATTTTTACTGTTTTAAAACGTATGAATTCCAAGTATCTTCACAATCGCTTCAATAGTTTACATATAAATGTGAAACATACCGAAATGCAGACATACATACACATATACCCATTATGACTCCTTTATAAAATATTTTCTACTTAAATATTTTTTCTTACATGATTTATGATAGACGTAATCCAATATTCTTTTTTTTTTAATTCTATAAGCTATCTAAATATTTTCGAACATCTTAATGTGCCCTGGTAAAACTTTGAAACATTTTATCTCTGCTACTAAATAATCCTTTCTTTTCCTTATTAGGAATGTTATAAATAAACCTTTAAATTAAATTAGCAAAAGTTATCTTTCACGCAGCTCATCAACTTTACTGTTTACAAACTTTCGTTGCTACACCCTCACGCAAAATAATTCCATCCGACTATTTCTTCCCAGTTTGCGACGTTGAAATTCTCCTAGCTACATAATTCTCCTAATTAGTCGTAGTTGGAAATCCCATTAAAGTTAACCAACCTTGCATTAATGAACCCAGAATTATCGTGCCCATAACAATTGCTCAAACTCCAAGAAAACTGATTTAATGTGAATGCCTGCATCTTAAAAGGTATCGAGTTATTTTCACAAATTTTAAATAAAGAGTTTGTTTGGCATATTCGGAATAACTGAGACACTATACGAGTTCGACTGCACTCGGTATTGGGTTGGGCGAGTGAAATTATTTTTAATTCTCAAACATAACTAAATTAATATTCTTCTAAAAAATGTTAAACCTTTTTATGAATTAATCTTTTTAATATTATTAAAATTTTAATGTGGTATTTAGTCTCGACTTTTACTCTCTCTCTCTCGCTCGCTCGCTCTTACACGCACACACACACACACACACACACACATATATATATATATATATATATATATATATATATATATATATAATATATATATATATATATAGAGAGAGAGAGAGAGAGTGAGAGAGAGAGAGAGGAAGATATATTTATATAGACATACAATTGTTTCGTGGAGTTGGGGTAGCGCTTTGAGCTCCCAAGCCACAGGTCCGAGGTTCGATCCCCGGACTGGCAAGGTTGACTCAGCCTTTCATCCCTTCAGTGGGTAGTTGAACTGAGGACCAAGCGTGCTTGGGAACTAAACATTGGGGGTTCCGCTTATGATTGACCACCTAATCGAAACATATGCTTCGCACCCCAGGGCCCTTGGTGACATAAACGGAGATTGGCACCGTATGTCCTAGCCCCCTAGGGGCTGTTGCACAGAGGAGTTTAGTTTTTTACGCATATTTATGTGTGTATGGGTGAAAAAAACGTGGGAGCTGGTTCATTTTGAGCAATTTAGTATACTGTTTTGCAACACGGGAGTTTAGGAGACTAAGACCTACTGTTTAAAGCCCAAATTGGCTATGAATATCCATGTGAGCAGTTGGATTTGAACCCACGATAACTCTGGTGGTACCGAAGAGCAAAGCCCTATCCATTCAGCTATCATTTGACGAAAATGGGATGTTAAAGAGAGAACATGTCTGCATGTATGCGTGCATGCATAAAGTAAGATTAATGCATAATATTTAGTGTTGGGCTTTATTGAGAACATAAAATCACAAACACTTATAAATTTCGGAAAATCACCTTGATATTTATTTTCTCTCTAAAGCATAATTTTATTGTTTCCAGTCTCTGTTAGCGCGTTGATAATTAATATTTGTGTTGCGTATACTATATTAACCTTTTACTATTTTAAACATCTTATTCTTTTCTTTTTAAACTTTAGGTGGTTGCAGAGGCTTGAGATTGAATTCACGCTTTTCAATATAGTTAGTCTTTCTCTAGTACACAGTCTTGTTCGTCAAAGAAAAATTCAGTTAGAGGTGGTATGGCCAATTTTCTTTGCTATATAAGGGATAATAAGATGAGAATATTTCTCTTAAAGTTGATTTCAAATGTTTGCGAACATCTATAAATGCAATGAGATTCGAATCCATAACCTCTTTAGTTTAGAGAGATACCTTCTTATCTCTCGGACACTGTCCGGCATATCTGTAGAAAGATATTCAACTATATTTTCATGGTTCCTCGTGAGTAATACAAATTTTATATCTCGGTTCATAAACACGCTCCATTGGTAAATCTTTCCCCTTAAATAGGGCTTTGTGATACTTGAAGCATGCCATGTACATCCAAACTAACTTAAACTTTACTGTTTACAAAAACTACAGATTATATATCCCCTATATAATAATAGCCTAAGTTATCTGTCCTCGTACCTGGAATGGATAGAGGCTGAGATATTCTGGATAAGTTAGGGTTAGAAACGTTCGAAATATACCCCTAGGATTTAATACCATTATTTACAGCCTTATTTTCCCGGGATAAGATCAGGCGATTAAATTTATCAATTTGTCACATAGTAAAAAGGTAAAACTAACCATTTTTCTAGCATTATGGCGTCATTCCTTTAATCGTCTCATTTAATGATTTCTTATTTTAAATGATTTAAATATCGTCTCCATTATTTTCATACGTTTTATCACTGAACTTAGATATGACGTAAATAATTGTATTTTACATTTGGCTTAAATAATAGATTAGGTATATATGCGATAATTTAAAATTAATCATCGATTATTTTTTGTTACAATGAAAATTTTATCACCGGTATTAAGAACAAATTCTATCTACCTCCAGGTTGTAGTGGAAATGATACCTTTATTCCTTTACTTTCATTAATTACTGTGGCAAAAAAATTTGGAAGAACTTAACGATAATTTCGACGTATCTAAGAAAACTTTGAATTATCTTTCTAAATGCATTCAATGTGATTCTAAACTGCATTCACAGTATCGGGAGACTTTAGAGGAGTACGAAGATAAACAAATTATTGAGCGTGTACTAGATAATTCTCAGACAAAAAAGTATTTTTTTTATCTGCTTTATAGGGTACTTTACAATTCTGGAAATTTAAAAATTTTACTGATCCCGTCATATTACGGGTTATATGCTAGTTTTCTTAGGTTACGTTTTATGATACAGCAACAACAACAAGAATCTATGTTTATCAAATGTTTAACCCATATTGTACCACACCAACTAAACATTTCTGTAAGTTATTAAAACTTGATCCATGTCATTAATACGGTGTAATTAAGTATATAAAACCAAAATTTTGAAAAAAATATTTTTAATTTTTTATGTAATTGGCTGTCCTATAAATAGGACAACGGTCCAATATACTACTAAAACTTAACAAATATCACTTACATTGCATTAGGCTGATTCATAGATGAAATTTGAAGAAATGGTCAAAACAAAGTCCAAAATTACATTTTAAGCATACTATTGTTGGTTTTCCCTTGCAGTTATTGAACTGGCAGTAAGAGAGTAAGTTTATCTTGCAATCTCCAGTTTTCCTGAATAGAAGAGCCATTTATTTACCCCTTGTTGTGTCCAGGTGTGTGAACATGTGTTTGAACTGGTTTTCATTGAAAGATAAGAAAATAATGTGCGCTATCAATGCAATATATAATTCTAGGAAAAATAAGCGGGATTGGACCATCGTATTAATTTTAGGGCACGTTTTTTATACTTACAAAATACACGTGTAAAATATATTTTCCAACAAAAACTTTCAGTTACATTATTAGCTCTTTTTTTAAACTAAAAGTAATCTCCCCAATGTTTGAAAAAAAATAATAAGAAATATAAAATTAAAGATTAAAAAATGACAATTTTTAAGAGGTTGCTGAAAATAAATTTTATAATACAATATAATTTGATTTCTCAGTTTTTTGTTACTTTGCTAAAATGTGTCTCTATTTTAAAGGTATTAAAATAAAATCCACTCAGAAAATATTTATAACTTTATTATTAAATGGAATTTTATTTGTTGTCCTATTTATAGGACAGCGGTCCAATATGGGTTAAGTGTTATTCCTTCTGTGTATCCAGTTTCACAGGTATACGTGTGTAAGACTATGCAGAATTATATCATATTCATACATGGCAACTCATTTAGAAGTAAATAATGAGCTTTAAGTGTCCTTGTATTCTAAGTTGTCAAAAAGAATGGTGGAATTTCTGACACATGTATAATAACATGATCGTGTCAGCGCATAGCATCAGCATAATTCAATTAGATGATTGCAGCATTTCCATTCAAACACATTCAACTGTTAGAATCTACGCTCTTTCTACTATCAAAGTATCATTATGTAAGTATTTTTACTTTGCATGATGTTGTTTGTAATTACAGTATCTTATTTATTTTAAAAATTTAAAAGTTCAAAGAAAAACTGATAGTGTATTGAATTTCTTTACTTTTCTTGAAAATACTGAATTTGCTGTTCATTAATATTGTAACAGTTTATCATATGTTAGATATTCTAAAATAATAACTATAAAACTATTATTTTTGTACATCATTCATTAAGTTTGACATGTGTTTAAAACGAGTGAATAAAAAATGAACAATTTGTTTAACATACAAATATCCAATACCCAAATCAAATTTAGATCTCATAGAATTTGACTTTTATTCAAATTCGCAAATTATTGAAATTCGCGTATACGAATAGCATTATATTAAACAGAAACTCAGGTGACTGAAAATTGCTTTAAATCCGTTTTTTTTCATTTAAATGTGTTTTTTATTTCCCTGGCACACATCTTATATTTGAAAAAAATCATGGACTATACTGACTGAAAATGACTTAAACACCAACATCGCCTTTCTCCTATGTAAATTGTACACGAAATTGGTTTTTCTTAAATTATTCTTTTGTACAAGTTTAAATTTTATGAATGGTCTTTTGTATGCAAATATACTAAGGTATTGGACAGAATGGATTCTGATAAACTTCAATTTCCAGCTGTTTCAATGAATACTGCTTGAGGAAAACATTCCATACAAAGTCTCAACGTACTAAAAACGAAGTGAAATCGCTTTCGTTTAATCATTTAAAACTCAATGTTGCTTGTTTTTAGAATTTCATAAAAAGGCCTTTAAGTCCTCTTTCAAATAAAAATAAAATTAATCATTTTATAACACTCTAGAGACGCATGCAATTTCTTACTTTGACTACCTTTACAAATTGAAAGAGCGTAAGTAGTATAAAATCAGAAATTTTCTATTATACATTAATATAAACTCAACTCTTTTGAAATTTAGAGAATATAAAATATCAATAATTGATATTTGATATTTTTAGACCAATATAGCGTGTTTTTGATGACACTTTTAAAATATAACAGCAGTTTCCCCAAAATATACGTATTTAAGTATGTTTCAATTAACAATATCGTTTAAGAGTAGAAATAGTTATACAATTCTTTCACTAACAATTTGCATCTATTGATTTATGGTAAATTAGAATTAACTAAAGCAAACGTAGATAGGAGAAATATTTTGGTTACCATATTTATTACACAATTTCGAAGGATTACTAACGATTTTATGTAATGAATCAACGCGTGAACTGGAAGCAGAAATACTTTCATTTGTCATTAATAAATATGATTTATTTTCCTTCAGTGAGGCTTACACACTGGAGACTTATAGAAGATGAATCACCACTGTATGATAAATTTTAATTAAATGCTAACATTTCAAGATGGCATGAAATGAAAATATTAAATCTTGCTATCTCTTCTTAAACAAAAGAGTGAACGAAAATTAAATCTTCCACGCAAACCATCCCACCAATTTATTATCAAGAGAATTAAAGTTTGAAAAGTTCTCAACAACAAAAACCGTATATTGGCATATCCTGACGTACTCATATTTACGTGTATATATAAAGCTGTTTATTTAAAAAAATTAAATCACAGATTTAAAGGGATGTAAGATGAGAAAACTAAGAGCCCAATTTTAAGCACTGCATTTTCGGATCTATTACAGTTAGCTTCCAGATTTATTATGATTGCTTAATATGCATTTTCAGATCTGATTTTTGAGGGGTGACCTTGCAAATGGTTTAACTATTTTACTTTCCAAATATATAAGGTATGAAGAAAGGGGTAGTATTTCTGTCTGTCTAATAGTAGACATTTTCGACTATTTGAGGAGCATAAAGAAAATTATAGAAACCAATATCTTAAAAGTCGTTAATATGAATGTTTTTTTTTTGTTGTTGTCTCAATTACCTGTCTGATGTACAGATATCTGGTCACAGCAATATAACTGATCTCTGAAACTCTGTATAGTGTCTGAATCTACAATTCAACTTTTAATTTGAATATTTAAATCTATGCATATGAAAATTTTATCTAAATATTTAAATAAAAAAATTACTTTTGCTTTCGGCATCCAATGTCTTTCGTCTGTATGTCACCGAAAGTTTTGATAACTAATCTATGTGTTAATAAATAATAACTCAAAACAATTTATTATATTAATGATTAGTGTGCTCCAACGCTAGCAATCCATCCTTCTCAGTACATAAATTGCATTTAGCATCTGAGTGGTGTCCAAATAACAATCTGAATGGCGTCCGGATGCTCAATGGAACTCACGTTCTGTGAGAGATAATTCATCAATGTTACTTCTAAATACTTCTTTTTTTGATTTACTCGATTAACTCAATAGTTGAGTTAAATACAAAATTAATTAGGGGAAAGTTAAAAATTGCTTTATTCCATGTTTACCATGAAAGTATTAAGTTTTGCCCTTCCTATTAGGTGAGATTTGATAAATGTGTACAGATTTATATTTTTTAAGCATGGGTTTATTTAAATAAAAATAATATTTTAGAAACAGCAAACGCTATCAAACTATGTCTGTTCATAAGTTATCAAACTTACATTTCTCGTTGATTGTTTGAGTTAGAATTCCGATAGGGTTTACAAGTTGAGTAAACCCATCCGTTACCATTTTTTTAAACCTTACAAAGAAGGTTTTTAGTATTGTAGAGCAAATTAAAGTTTATAAACCTTATGTATCTATGTAAAGCTGCTGATAATAATTAATTAATTGATGGTTCTTAATAAATAATGTTAGTTCTATTTTGAGATTAAATGCGTAAAGTATCTGAGTTAACGAGTGTTTAATTTAAAATAATATTATATACATGTTGTATTAGATATAACTGATTTTGTTAATATAAATTGTAATGTGGTATTGGTGAACTGTATAGGATACATATAACGTATCATTCTACTCATTTATTAAAGATTAGTATTCTGTAAAAAGTGTGATTTTGAAATTATTTACTGGTATAATAATTTATGAAGCATTGTAGGAATAACCATTGAAACAAAAATGTTTGATGTACATGTGTATTCTATTGTTAAAATGAAGCAACTTTGTAAATAGATATTTAACTGAAGATTGAATCATTTTATTATTTAAGAACTGATTGAAATGTATCACAATGTGATATTAAGCTATACTAAAGAAGAAAATGAGTATTTAAATTAATTTCTTAGGGTGATAAAAAAAGTTCAAAATGACAGATTTTGACTAAATATATGAAATAGTTTTTGTACTGAAAAAATCAAACTAAGTTCATTATCGTAAAGCATATTTCGAATAACATAAATTTTTTACTGAATTAATATCATTTTTTGTGATACACCCTTATATTACACCTTTAAAAATTATATTTTCAAGTTTGTATTGAATTAGTAATTTTGACATGTTCCAGGTGTACTACTTTTATGTATTTGTTATTCAAAATTTTGATGATTCTCTATTAATGTGCTTATCATTAAACTAGGTATAATTTTCAAAGTGTCAATGGACTAAGCGGTTCATATACAACTGAGTTCATCAACAAAAGCACATAAGCATGTCTAAGTGTATATACATCTATAAAGCATTATTATTTCAGCTATCTATTACAGTTATGCATTTTTAAATTAAAATATAAATAATTTGTTAGTAGATAGAAATAATGTTCACATTATAATAATCGCATTTTTCCAATCATATATTTTAATTCCACAAAAATTTATACAAGAAACAATAAAGTTACAGTCATAAATAGTAAAATCCTTCAAAGTATAATTCATAAAAATTTTCATATTAACCTCACTGCATTATAGTGTTATCACCTAAATATATCACCTAATGTAGTCTTAAATGAGCAGACACATTTCGCTATATAAACTCAATAGAATTAATTAAATAGTTAATTAAGTCCAAACATTATATGAAAACATCTTTTGTTTCAATTATTAGAAAAGTTCATACCGGTGTTATATATAAATATGGAAAACACCGAGAGAGAATTTTTCATTAGTCTAGAATAATTATTTAATATATAATTGTAATTATATGGTTATGAATGTATGTGATGCTAAAGTCCAAAAAAGATTTTTTCTATGCAAGAGATTTTGTGATTCAGAATCAAAAAATAATATTTGCATTAGCATATCAAATTCAGTTTTTATCTTAAATAGGAATTTAAAAGCTCTATTGTATTAAAATTCAACAAAATTACATGAAAAGTTAAAATTTACATTCTTTTTCATTTTTATATAATTTAATATTTCTTTCTGAAATGTGCACAAATGTTTTCTAAGTATATTATATATTATCTGCAAATATGTAAAACTGCTGTATAAATACGTTAAAACAGATTGATACGTTAAAACAGTCGTTTAATTTATTTAGACTTTTTTCTTCATATTGTTCAACAATAACAAACTGAAATATTTAAATTGACCTCAACAAATAAGAAAAAAAATCCTTTTAAATATTTTTGGTGGGAAGGTTTGCATCAGATTTTTGATTTGAGCATCAAAGGTTCAGACAAAAATTATTATTTGGAAATTTATTATGAATGCATATCAATATCCTTACAGAAAGATTCTAAAGCTTACTGCGCAGAGGCAGTTGTCTTCTATGTTCAGTGAAAACTTTTTGAAAATGAAACAGAAGTAGGTGGCTCATAAATTGTAGGTGAAATTTAACACAAAGGCATAGTTCTATATATATATATATATATATATATATATATATATATATATATATATATATATATATATATATATATATATATATATATATATATATATATATATATATCAAAATCAAAAAACTTCATTTTATAATAAATAATATGAAACTAAATGATACTAAACTTTAGTTTTAGACTATTTGTAATTCTTTGACTTTTGTTTCACATAGTATTAAAAATGTGGTTTTGTTTTATTATTTATAAAAGTATTTTACATAGTTTGATAAAGTTTTCTACAAATATTCTTCACATTACTTAATTCAAAATTAGTAGGTTCTCTTATCATCAGTCATGTACACAGTTTTATTTAAATAGTGAATGCACAATGTAGTATTTATATTCCAAAATGCTAAAAAATTATTTTTGAGTATATCTTATAGACTGCAAATAAAATACTTACTTTCCTTAGATTTTGAAAACAAATCCCATGTTTTTATGTAAACGGGATAGTAAATAACAAGAACTATTTTGTTTTCATAACTCGTGTATACGGTTACTAGAATAAGTAACCTACATTTCAATGAGATAAATGAGTAAACATTGTGTGAATTTGAAAATGATATCATTATTATTATAATTTTTTTTATACAAAAATGTTTTTCTGTGGTATATCGCAAAAATCAATTTGAAGGTCAACAGTTGGATAGCATTCTAAAAGCAGGCTGTACTGGGCAGTACTACTGATTACAAATCAAAATGATAAAAAATAGGAAACGCTATAAACCATATATGTAGAAATATCTGGATTTCATCCATATAACAGGAGGCTATTTATTTCATACCACATTATATTACCTTGAAAAAACGCAAAACATTATCTTATTTCTGTGAATCCATTTGCACATTGGTAAATTTTTCTTTAGAGAAAACCTAACGACTCTTTTTTTCTTTTGGTGATGGACATTATAATTTGAATCAGAAAGGAATTACTGTTATTCAAATAGTGCTTTGTGAACGACACAATCGGAATTTAAACTATCAAAACATCATTAGGAAGTGAAACGTGACTGGATTAATGTTATAATATGAACACAACAGACAAAAATCAGACGTTCTGTCTAATGAAATTATTCTTAGTATCTATAACAACGAGAATTAAACCATCTAAAGATACTTATTACTATTCTATACGCAAAACACTCAAAAATTATTTATTCCCGTTTCATACAAAGTAAGTAGCTTACGGTATACTGTTTATCAATTGTTGTTATAAAAATGTTTTTTTTTAAATATAAACAATAGAGGTTAATCAGGCACACAGAGATTAACTGGAATACTCTTATCATATGTAGACAACATATACCAAGCACATGTTCTGTTGAATGAAATTATTCTTATTTATAACAACATATCTAAAGACAATCTAAAGACACTTGTAAGTAAACTATCAGGATATTCAGGATATTGCCTATTCACATTTAATTACAAAAAACTGTTAATTGTACAATATTTATAATTTGTTTTCAAGAAAAAATTGTTTTCATAAAATGTAAATATTAAGATAACAAAGTAATGTAGTAAAAGAAAATAAATTACTGATAGTCATTCTTTTGTGTGAAACATTGTAAATCTTTATTTCATATCACGTTACATTATCTAGAAAGAAATTAAAAAATTTGGCCTATTTCTCTGAATTCATTTGCATATCTATTGCATATCAATAATATTTTTTTATTACAAAAAAAACTGACAGCTCATTATATGCATTATGTGCATTAAAATGAATCAAAAATGAACTACTGTAATTTTTTTAAAAGTACTTGCAAACGACAGAATCAGAATTTAAATTATCAAAAATATCTTTAATAGATGAAACGTGACTGAATTAATGTTATGATATGAGCCCAAGAGAGCTCAAACAAAAGCTCTGTCTAATTAAATTATTTATAGTTCCTATAACAATGAATCTTAAATTCTCTAAAGACTACTCCGAAGTTTTCAGAAAAGAAACGTCACAAAATAATATTGTTTTTTCATTCGAAACAGTTACTAAAGGTGTAATATTCATCACTTGTCATGAAATTATTTTTTTATAAAAAATAAAAGGGACTTTTATGGACATAAAAATAACTGCATTAATGTTACAATATGAGCAAAATAGAAACCAAACGGACTTTCTGTCTAATGAAATTACTCTTATTACCTAAAACAACCCAATGTCACCTATTCAAGTTTCATCCAAATAAAACTATTAACGCATTAATGCCTAGCGTCCTTATTTGGGACACCTAAAATAGTTTGCAGATTTTTTATGTTTCCTTTGAACGATTTTTACTTTTTAGTGAAAGTAGATTTCATTCTTGTAAAGAATCTCCGAAGTATCTTTTACCTTAAAATTTTGTATTTTCATCTAAATTTTATGATTTTTTGAGCATTGCACATAATTTTACTTTTTCGGCATGTAGATCTACTGAAACCATAACAAATAGCTATATCTATTATAAAACTTCCCTTTACATATGATAACAAATCATTCTCTCATCACTAATTTTTTCTCTTTCATACATTAATCTTGTGACATTTAAAATTAGAGCTTATTACTAATATAGAATGACTTTAAGATTCAAAGTTAAATTTCATACATTGTTACTCTATGGCTTGTAAATTGACTGACTTTTTCATATACAGGAAATTTGAATACAGGTTTACCCCTAACTTACTGGTAATATTTTACTGAAAAATGATATTAAAAGAACATAAAATATACTAAATACAAGTAATCATTTCTTGTTTTTGCACTTTTATTTAAAAGCCAAAATACTGAACAATAATTAATGTAAATTGTAAGTATTTAAATCTCTTAAAAATATTCAATAATAAAATATATTTATTTTTTAATCAATTTATAATGTAAGAAGGAAAAATTTTAAAAAGCTATGATTGAAACATAAACACGCACAGAAAAATGCAGATGTAAAAACTAGTCTTTATAGCTTAACATGTTTAAAAAAAGAAGGTTCGTAAAAAGTTTGATCAAAAGCTCATCATGTAATTAAGTCTCTAATTTTGCTTCAGAAATATCTACAGCTGAATAAATCTCTCAAACTCAGCACTCGTTTATAGGATAGTTTTATACGGTATGAATATAAAAACTTAAAATGCAAAATTTTACCTAAAAAATTTATTTACAGATAAATACAACTCGTTATATTTTACAATTTACTGATGAAGCGGTAAGCTTATTTTTTGCATTACAAATATTACTCGAGAGTCAATAATAACTTAGAGTTACGACATTCATCAATGTGCATTCAGCAGAAATGATTCAAGCCTTAATGGTTAATGATATAATATTTATCACTAGTCGTTCTAAAAAGATTTTTTTATAAAAAATAAAGGGATGGATCAGGGAAACAAAAAATAATGTAGGGATAGAAAATAAAGTCGGTATGGTCAGCCTTTTGTATGAAACATTCTGAAGCTTCCCTATTAAACTTCAAGTAGATGTAGTAAACTTCTTGATCGATTTTGCGATCGAAAAGAATCGATTTAGTTAGAAGACTGTGATATCGGACACCGTTTCATTTTCATGCGGTGACTCGACAGTGTAACTTTCTAACGGTAATTTAAAAATAATCGCAGCGAAAAATAATTTGATATCTACATATACATAAATTTTAAGGTACTGTATGATTTTATATACACCTTTTATTTTTAGATATATACTTCTTTGGGATATTAAAAATGATTAACTTGGTAAAAATTGAACACGAATAAATTATTAGAAAATAATGTTTTATCCCGATGTATCCCGTTGTCTTACACATTTCAAATATACCCCAAAATTAACATGAGCTTTAAGAGAGGGTTTATTAGCTGTTGCTGTTCTGCTACACTACATCCAACACAACTAGCAATTTATGATATCTACGTATACATAATCAGTTTTATGGTTCTTTTGTAAATTCATAAATAGTTTTTCTTTTTAGAAATCCGTGGTTTTGGGATTTAAGAAATAACTAACTTGCTATATATTTGTCAATAATAAATTACTATAAAATGTTGTTATATACTTTTATGTTAATGTGTAGCAGATATCCAATATAACTCAAGTGTAATGTGAGCTTTAAAAGATGCTTTTTTATTGATTGTTGCTATCGCACAACACTGCAATCAGCACAATTTGTTCATAGAATTTTTATCAGATGGTGATACTAAATTTAATTTTCACATCAGAGTTTCATTTGTCATTTAATCAGATGAGTATCATTGTTACTGAAATAAACTTAAGATCTGTTGAATTTAAAAAATATGCTGAAGACACCAACTATAAATTTCTCATATAGGTAGTTTCAAATTTTTCTTTGTAAAGCTATTTTTTGTCGAAAATAATTATAATAAAATATTTATAATAAATATTTCCTTTAGTGAAAAATACACTTTTTTTCTATAAATTTTCATTTTTATATTTTGAGTTTTTAAAACTATTTTTTAAACTATATTTATTTTCAATTCTGAGTTTTTAGAATACAAAGTTATATATAAACTACTTTCATTTGCAGAGTTTTGGGGTTTTTTTTTAATATTAAATTAAACAGATTAATTCTGATTTTAAGAAATAATGAATTAAAAATTAATCAAACATTTCAAACTAACGAATATTCTATTATTTAAAATATTATATAAAACTATTTTACATTTATAAATTAAAAGTTAATGGTAGATTTTTTTAAACATAAATATGTTTCAATACTAACATATTATATAACGTTAGTTTATAGTATTAAAATAATGATATTTTCATTATAAATTTAGCCTGTAATGATCATTATAAATTTAGCCTGTTTATTCAAAACGCTTTTGCCTTCAGTTGGCTTTTTCTCCTAAAACAAGATATTAAGATATTAAGAATTCAAGATATTAAGATCAGGTGCCCATTGTTTATACAACACAAATTGACTACTAAGCTTTACTCGAGATTTTGAACCCACACTACTCAATTTGTAATTATATAAAGAAAAAACAAACTGATATTAGTAACTATAAATTATTTAAATTTGGATTTTTAAAAGGATTATGTATCCAATATCATAATAAAGTTGCCGTATATTCATCTAATATACATAAAAAAAGAACACAAAAACCTTCAGTATAGACATATGAGTTAAAATTAAAACCAAAACAAGTTTTCCTAGAGAAAAAATTAATATTGTTATCATTTAAGGAAATGGAAAAGATATCCATAAAATTAATGATTCGTTTTTTGCATGATATCTTACTAAGGGAACAAAATATCTAAATGTTGTATAGGCAAAACAGACGGTGAATTAAAAGGAAAAACTAAGATTCGTGAATTATTACAAATTTAATTTGGTAGCAAATAAGTCATACGTCTGAAATATCAGAGCTTATTATTGTTTTGCTCATGAATTATAGAACTATTTGATCAAAAAGATTATGTGTATAAGTAATATAATATAATCAGAATAGTTTTAATACTCTACAAGAGCACTTTACAAATACAAAAAAATATACAAAACAACTTTAGTTTATGCTATAATACGAATACGACTTTCCACTTATGGTTCCTTTATACTAGAAATTTACCTTTAATTTCTCGTTTAATAGTGTACGTACCTATAATTCCATTTGAAATATGAAAAATAGTACATATTATTTATATTTGAACAGCATATTTCTTTATTTCCTACTACATGCGGATGAAATTACCTTTATAACATACGTATATCCTATAACAGAAAATCTCAATTCTATAAATGTCCTTTAAAAAGAGAAACTCAATTATTTGTATTTAAAAGGATAAATATTAAAATATATATTTCATTTTTATAAATCATTTGTTAAGGCTTCGTTTTAAGAAAAACTATCCAGGGGGAAGAATAGTCTTTCATGAAATAATTACACTCAGCATATTTTAATCTTTGTGGTTATTTTTTAGAATCACAAAGGCCTTAACAAACGCACTATGCAAAAGAAACTAATTTAGCTTCATTTTTGAGAGATTCTGCAAAGCAATGAAAGTTTCAGGTAACACACTCATGTTTAAGCTCTTATCTCATCAACGAATTTTAAAAAGTCGTTTAGGGGTTGAATATGTGCAGACAATTAGCATTTCAGATAAAAATCATCCATAAATAATCATGAACGAAGCTGCGCCATTAAAATAAAAATCATGCAGAAAAATTACGCAGAAAATAACGATTAAAAGAGAAACTTTGACATTTAAATGTTGAGGCAGTCAACCGCAAAATTTTTCTCTTTATCTAACGGGTAAAGAATAAATTAATTTGAGAATCTTGCACTTGTCAGAAAATAATGTTAATTGAAAGTGAGTAATTAATTATCTAATAGAGGGCAATGATCTATAAGTACTGTACAGTAGCAAATGTTCATAGTTGGTTCAGATATAGAGGTGATTAAAACCCGCTCAACTTCAATAACTGCTAAAATAATTCTAAATGTTTTCCCATACTGTGTTCTCCTAGGCTGAATGATGGCCGAATGGATAGGGCGTTGTGGTTCAAACTTCGCAGGTTCTAATCTCGCTGAGGCCATGGATGTTTGTAGCTGTTTGCAACCGGCTTTAAGCAGTAGGTCCCAATCTCATTAGCCCTCGTATAAGAAATTGACCTAGGGCTCCAAACCAAACCAAAAATGTCTACTGTGTATACTTCTCAAAATTTCAGGAAGGGTGATAAATTAATTGCATATAACTGGTATTCCATGTATTATTTTCTTCTATTTCTTTTGAGAAAACCTTACATATATTTTTACCTTAAACCTTTGTGTCGCTGTGTGCAGCATACACAAAAATTTTACTATTTTCACACTGAAATTTTAAAATATGGTTTTGATGATCCTGCAACATTGGAATTAATTCATTTGACTCATAGAATTAATATAAAACGACGGTGCAAAGTATAGTATTCATATAAAAATTTCATTTACCATTTAATCAGAGAAATTGGGCTTACCCAGAAACAAATTTTAAGAGGTGCATAATATCCATGCCACGAAAGAAGAAATTCTTTAGTTTAGAATTACCACTTGCTAAAAACAAAAGAATAGCCCACCACAATTTAATTACTTTTGCTTAAATTGTTCAAAGATTGGTGTAATTTTTATTAGATTTTAAAAATTACAAAGCTAAATTTCAATTTAAAAAATATAAGGGAAACCCAAGATTAAAAATTTTTGCATATGAACACAATTAAAAGAATGATTAAAAAGATGCATATATAATGAAATGAAAGATTATAAACATATCAAAAAACACGGTAGTGTCTTTGGACGAATAAAAAAATAAATAAATCGGAGAAAAGAAACGAGATTACTTCACAAAGGAAATAATAAAAATATATGGATTTTTTTATTAAAGTTTAAAGCATCTTTAATAGTATAATAAAAGAACTATCTTGTAATATTTGAATTTCAAGAGAAAATCTTGAGGGTATGCACATGTCAATTTGCACTCCTGATTACTCAATTGATCAGGAGTACTTAATTATTACTGAAATAAACTTCGGATTTATTAAATTTAAAATTATATGGAGACACCAAAAGTAGATTAAGCACAAAAGTAATTCCAAATGTTTTATGTAACGATAATTTTTTGAAAAGTAATTTACAGTTTTTTAAATAATATGAATCATATTCTTTGTAAAAAAATGCACATTTCTGCCAATACATTTCTTCTTTTTTTCATATTTGAAATAACATACTCACAGAGCTGATGTAAAAGGACGATACTAAAGTTTTATTTATATCAAAGTCTGATCTATCATATAATCAGATGTGTATGGTTATTACATATAAACTTTGGATTTAATAAATTACAAATTATATTGAAAGCATCAAAGTTAGATTTCCTATAAAAGTTATTTCAATTTCTTCATGTAAGTATAATTTTTGTGCAAAATATTTTACAATATGTATATGACTTACAAATATTTTGTTTGTAAAAAATGTACTGTTTTGTAATAGAATTTTATGTTTCTTATTTTTTCCTGCTTTAAATAGTGTTTTTCAATATTTAAAGAAATATATTTTAATTCGGGATTGTTGAGATACAAAGGGTTTAATGCAGAAAATACGTTTTCTCTTAAATCTAATATTTTCTGGCAATACTGGAATTCCCTTTAATTATTGCCGAAGCATTTTCAGCAATTGTGAAGTTTACTGCCAAATCGATACAAAGAGAAATGGAGAGCGAAAGAAACTATCTTGAAACACCCAATGCTTAAAATCTCGCTCACGCAATGCCACAGCTTAGCCTGCAATTTGTGTAAAGATTACAGAATGACGTCACAATCTTTGACGCCAATAAGTGAGGTGGATAAAGAGATGGTCCAATCGGAACTGAAACTTACTTTTTGCTTAGCTCATGAACTTGACGAATAACGATTTTTTGAAGAAATACAAGAATCATTTTTATTTCGGTTTTCAAGAGGGCACTAGAGTCATCTTGTTAAAATCTTTAGATAATTGAAATCAATAATTATTTCAAAGAGTAGAAAATAGACACTGCACATAACGAAATGAATAAGATCTAATTTAAGAAAAATATTGTTGAAGGAATTAAAGCGACAAAAAATACAATAAAAAGTTTAAACACTAATTATAGTACAGAAATATTCATCGTGGTAGAACTAAAAGATAAAGATTACATTTTAAAAAATAATTATAAATGCGTAAGATATTGTAACTGTTTTATGCTAGTGTTTATTGATTTAAATTTGTAAATAAATATTTGTCTATTTTAGGTCCCTTTAATTCTTTACATTATTTCATAAAATGAATCATTAATTACAAAGTGTTCCTCTCTGTGAATAAACTGAAAAAATAAAACACAGAAAATATAATAAAAATTAAAACGTTAATTATGATGCAGAAATATTCATTTCTGTATAACTAAATGATCAATTTCGCATTTATAAAGAAATAAAAAAAGCATAAAAAAATTGTAACTCATTTTATGCTATCCTATTTTATTGTAAACCTGTAATAAAAAAACCTCTTTACTTTTGATTCTCTTCATTTTTATTTTATTTCATAAAATAAAGCCTTAATTACAAAATATTCCTTTTTGTAAAAACATTTTTTTATGATCAACCCTCAAATTGGCCAATTAAATACTTGCTAGCAAAATTATTTCTTTTTCACTAACGTTATGTTTATAGTTAATAAATCCTTTAGATTAAACAGACCGAACGAAAAGGGAAAAAAATCTTTCAGACACAAAACATTTATTTCATCATTAGTTAGTTCGTATCATATATAATATCGCGAATAGAAATATCCAGGGAACAAATATGAATATGTCGCAGAAAATTAGTATCGCCATCAGAAATATTTGATACCACTTAGTTGAATGTTTGAACAGAAGACTCGAGTAATTGATAATAGGTTTGTTGACGTTTATAGCTTGATTTCTGTACTAACAATTGACGACAAGTAAATTTGAGGTATCTAGTAAGGTATGATATTTTAAAAAATGATGTAAAAGCTTTTAATACTTTTAACTGTGAAATGGATAATAAATACCTTTATGCGTGAGCATTATAGTCATGATCAATCGCTTGAAAAGTATTTCTCTCAGTTCAAATGTTTTATTATAAAAAACTCGTATTATCGGAAGATATTAACTGGACATTAATGCATAAGTTGTGAAATTATGAAAAAAAGATGTTCTCGTTGATTATAGAGTATATCTAAATTACAGAAATAACGGAAAAATTATTATTAAGATGTATCCAATATGTAAATAATTTCTATTTCATGTTGAATTCAAATAACCGTTATATATTTTACAGATGTGTAAGAATTAGGAGACACCAAATTAGAGCTTTGAGTAAGGAGTGAAGAATATCAAAAAAGTATGCACATTATTAAAAATTTGGAATTTTTTAAATATTGTATAATAAACAGTTTATGTTTCCTAAAATATAAAAAATTGATCTACAGTTTTAAAATCTGTTAAGGCTTAAGACGAAATTCCCATTTATCATAAATAGAGAACTATATCTATATGAATGTAAAAGTAATAAGATGCGTAATCTGTTGAAGATTAGTTGAATTGAGCATATAAAAGAATTAATAAAAAATGAAAGCTTAAACAACATATTATTTAAGTGGGATGTACCCTAGCAATAACATTTTATTAGCAAGAAATAGTGTCTTAATGATATGTTTACACGCAATTCACATAAAACAGAAAAAAATTGCGTCAGCAAAGTAGACCACTCTCATATTCTCTTTCTAAATAAACGGTAACTACAGCTATATCGAAATATTTCTTTAGTTGCAGTTATTACAGATTACTGCATATAAGATATCCTGTTTTCAATGTGCTGTAAAAGTTTAAGTCAATGGCCAAAATACAAGGCCGTAGGCAGGGGAAGGGATTTGGGGGACTGGTCCCCCCCCCCCCGAAATTTTGAAAGACCATTTTGTAGATAGAAATGTCCCACATTTGTGTGTGTGTGTGTGTGTGTGTGTGTGTGTGCTATCTGCCAGTCTGTTCATGAAAATAAACAGTTATTTTCTTTAAAAAAAACCGCTCAGATCATAAAAGTCTCCCTGGGCTGCTGGCCGGAAATGTAGTACTTTATTTCTGGCACTGTATTCTGGAAATACAGTGCTTTTCCTTTCATTAATTGAAGTATCATTAACAAATAAAGATGTCTTTCTTCTTTGGTCCCCCTCCGAAAATAATTTCTGGCTACGGCCCTGGCAAAATAATTTTCGCTGAAAAAGAAATTCAGCAGTTAATTTTTAGAAAGTAATATGTTCTCATTTACTGTAAAACATACAACAAAATCCTACAAATTCTCAGTTTAATTTTGAATCATTTCAACATAGAATATATTTTTATCATGTTGAATTTCATACACTTGTGCATTAATGCCCAGTTCACGACTTCAGATAATGAGTTTATTATAATAAAACTTTTCACCTGATAGAAATATGATTCAATGAATAACTTGGGCCTGTAAAGCTTAATCATTTAGGTTTTTTTAATAGAGTGTGAAATTGTAATTTTAAATTATAAGTGCATTTCAAATTTTTTTTGTTACTTACACGACAGAAATGTCAGATTTATTGGAGCTAAATGGTTTTAGCTAATTTAAAAGAAATATGATTATAACCCGCATAGCAAATTTAATTTGCAGCAAACTTGCAGCAGTATTGCTTTGCAAGCCTGCAAACTTGCAGCAAGTTCAGCATGACAAATATGCAAGTTTGAAACAAGACTGCAGCATATTTAAGAATTTTCGCTTGCCTCAAAGTTGTCATGACAAGGTTGCCACAGTTTTGCATAAAAATAGCTTTGCAAAGGAGTGGTCACTTTATGTTCAGTCTAACTTGCAGGAACTTTGCTGAAAGTCAAACTTTGCTGTCGTGTCAAACTTGTTATGACAAGATATTATCCAGAAAATATCAAACTTGGTGCAAATATACATGCTATCTGGGATTATTGCTCTTTCTTAGAAAATATAGAAACGAAATATTTTACAGTGAACTTCAAATATATACTGGTATCTAGGTATCTATAAATAAGAATTCATTTTTTAAAATTAAAGGCAAGTTAAAATGCCTACTAAAAACAAATATCATCAAATACATAGATATCTATGTGTAGAAAATGTGCGTTTATTTATTGTTTTTTTCTGAAGACTCTAACTAGCCAATAAAACCAATTATTCTCCAATTTTAGAACACACTTATTTGAATAGCATATACTGCTGATTAACCACTTTGAATTGATAACTATAATTAATACAAACACACGTGCATTTATTATAGATTTTCAATTTTAAGTGAATTGCGTACAAAAGTATTATTACAATACTATTAATGCTAATAAGATGATTTAGGGAGTGTAATTCACACTTAAATATAGTAAACCGCCAATTCACCGAACTCTACAATTAACCCGATAAATATAAAATAATGAGTTTTCTGCCGATATCTCCCAAAAAACCTTTCCTCAAAAATTCATCTTTACAATCTGGTGCCGTTCGTGGATGAGGTAAGTTAGGCTCACGATACAAAATGATGAGCACATTTTGAATGCTAATTATTATCTTAATAATTTTCTACATTAGCACAACACAATCCAATAGAAATCAGAATACATGATTTTCTTGTATACAATTAAGGCTATTTCTCTAGTTCATTTTGTATAATCCTTGCTTGGGTCCGTTTTTTTTCACACAATTCTGCTAGGGTAGCTGCAGGAAATAAAATGTGCTGTATAAAGTGTCAAGAATTTCCTTTCCATGTCACAGTATTTTTTTATAATATGTACGTACAATGTTTGTGTTACATGCAATAGCATTTATGTCTACTTTTATTTGCAAATGTGTACGAATATTTTGTATAAGAATTAATTCACTTTACTAAATTGTTTTCTATATGCTCAGTTAAAATAATTTTCATCAAGCATAACTTGATAAAACTATCATTTTTTAATTCCAATAGATACAGATCTATATTTTTTACAAAAAGGGAATTTATTCCTCATAAGACTTAATTCCACTTATAATTGTAGATTTTTTTATAAAGAAATCTAGGAAACATTAACGGAATAACCTACTAACACACACACACACACACACACACACACACACACACACATATATATATATATATATATATATATATATATATATATATATATATATATATATATATATATATATCTTAAAAAATCAGATTTATTTTAATAGTACGCAATCTGATTACATATTTTCCACTCTTAACTGAAAACTTCGAATTTACTTACATACTCACATAAGTTTTATACCTCTGTAAAATATGCAACGGCTCTTTAAGCTGTAAGTAACATATATACTACTTATATATTTGTTCCATATTAAGAAGAGATGCTTTCCTTATTTAAAATAAATTAAATATACAGTAAGTAATTAATAATTTATATTAATTGATATTCTGAATAAAAGAAAAAAATAAATTTTAAAAAAAAATTAATTCGTAGATTTTGCAATGTTTAGGTCTTTTTTCTTATTATGTTTGAGCTATACAATTCTAATAGAAAATTATTGTAAATTCCAGACTTTTATTATTAAAAATTTTTAAGCTTTTCATTTATAATTTAAGAAATTTAGCAATACTAAAGGGAAAATTATAAGTAAATAGTCAGTTTAATAGCATACGCAGTGATAAATAAAGAGCTTAGGAAATATATACTATTTCACAAACGCGAAAATGGATATTCTAAGCAATTTAATGTAAACGAATTTAAATAGAAGTTATGAAATATAATAACAGTCATGCTAATAGCAAATAACTGAAAGTTAACTTTTTATATACTACCAATCTTTTACAGTATTTTATTGGGATTAGTCTTTTCCGTATCAGTAATTGAACATCTAAAGCGTGTTTATATTTACTATAGCATTTCGAAACAAATATGTTGTGGATTTATTCAATTGAATACGCTTAACTTAAGCTGTTAGGGAAACAGTATTCAGCCTTTTCCCTGCGGCCTGAAACCTCACAAATTAGTGGATTTTCCAGCTTCAAGTTACAATAAACGAAACTCACTTCAAATGCATTAAATACGTTTATGTAGAAACAAATTAAATATAATATTACAATTTACGATAAATTTTATTACATATTTATTACAGTTTTTTATTTATTAATTACCTCTCAGTCCTGTTATTGTTGAGTTTTTTATAAAAGTGTTTAACATATGCAAATATGTCAATTAAGCAATTAAACAAAGAGGTCATCTCGAAGATAATGTATATCAACGTATTATAATTAGTTTGATTAGTTTGTTGAATTTCTAAAGACCATACCTGATATCAGGGGTATTTAGGCATTTAAAGTCTAAATCTCTAAAGCTGAACGGTGACTAAATGAGTAGAGCTCTGCACTTCGGATGAGTTTATGGGTTCGAATCAAGCTGTGACACTGATGTTCGTAGCCCATCAGCGTTAAGCAGTAGATCCCAGTTTTAACCCACAAGTGTAGTAAAACAGTAGACCGAAGCGCTTTAAACCAAAACAAACCAAACTTAAAAGCTTTTAATCTCTTTAAATAATTCAGCCAAACAATATTGTTACTTTTACTTGTTGATGAAAGAGTTAATACCAAAGGCAATGAATATCAACATATTAAATTGATCTCTTTTCATTGACTTGTTGTATTTTTAGAGACTGAAATAGATATTGAGAATATCTAGATATCAGAGATAAATCTAGGGTTTTTAAATTACTCGGTAATATTTAATTTAGGTAACTTATTCTGTAAATAAGATAATTTTAGTTTATTGGAAACCTTTTCATTTAGTGAAAAAGTGATTTTATAATTTCATTTCACAAGAATATCTACCAGTAATCTGCTTGAAAAAAGAACAAGAGTTTAGTATTGAGTTTATAACTTGTAAAAGAATTTATAAATACATCCGGGGAAAATAAAGCAGTGACAAACGAGGAAATAAATAAAATTAAACTTTTCGGAACAAGAGAGTTATCAGATATAATTAAATAAGTTGATGATCCCTGGAAACATAAAATGTATATAATAATTTTTCACTTCTTTAGAATTATTGTAAAAGATGAAAATTCGAGACATCCGACTGAAGGAAATTGTAAGAAAAATAGATTGATAGATTGTCTCCTTAGTAAAAGTCAATTTTTATTTTAAAAAAAATGAAAGATGAACTTGAATTTGTTGTTTCTGAATGTAAATTTCATGAAGTGGAAATGTATGGAAATGATATGTATAGCACTTTGAAATACACTGGTGTGCAAAACTTAAGCAACAGGTGGATCTTTTGCCATAACTCCAAGAGAAATCATCTGAGAGACATGAAAATCAGAAATTAGGAAGAGTATTATGCACGAAAAGGATGACGAAAGCATCTGCCCAGAAAAAGGAATACAATTCATACTGTATGGAATCAAACTAAAACAAGTTTGCTGAGCAAGAATCCTAGACAGCTAGATTATTGAAGTAATATACAGTCGGGCCACATTGAAGAGAACGGAACAAGTCCGGGTCGAACTTAAATTTCATTCAAGAGCTGCTAAAAAAGGCATGTTTAACAGTCAAAGGCAAACGAGGGAATAATCATCGAAATTGGTGCTGGAACAGGGTTGGAGCCCACAGCGAGAGACGCATTGAATTTTCCCAAGGAACAGGCCACTTAGTCAACGAATTCAACAATAAAAAGTAACTTAGATTGAATGGAAAAAACTGAGCCATTTTCCAGCGACAGTTGCAATATGCGGTGAGTGGACAGAAAATTTGCATCTATTACAGAGAAAGTTTTGGAAAATAGAGTGGAATTCTTTTGCATCATGGACAATCCTTTAATCCTTTTGTGGCTTGGGAAAATAGATTTGAAGGAATAAGATTGAAAAGGGGAGAATTTTTCAACGATATTAAAGTAAAATAATTTTGATCTATTATACATATATATATATATATAATATATATATATATATATATATATATATATATATATATATATATATATATATATATATATATATATATATATATCGTCTCCCTTCACTTTCTTCCGCACTTAACACACATTTTGTGCTGTGTCTTATGGGTTATCAGAAATGTGTATTCTCTATTTACTACCCAAAGCATTTAAAGGGGAAAATTGATTGCTAAAACCTGCGCTAATAACTTTGACGAAATTTGTAGAATGACGCCCAGTAACTAATAACATCGCATTCAGGATACTGAGTTCTTTGAAATGGATCCTCAATATCTATTCACGAAAATCAATTGCTTCTCTTATACCAGTCATTACATGGCTTATAATTTTTAAGTATATTCGGCAGAATGACCTTTGAATAATATAACATATGATGATAAGCACAACAAATATGTATAAGGGAAATTTAAGTCGCTTGAAGAGATATTAATTAATTATTATATTTAAAATAGTGCATTATGATAATGCGAAATAAAAATTCTTTCCTACATTTTATTTTTGATTTTGACTCTCTTTTAGATTCGATCAAATTATTATTTTTTACAAATTGAGTATTTTAAAATTTTTCATTTACAGCATATTTATAGCAAATATTATATCAAAATTTTACAGTAAAATTTATAGAAGTACTCGAATAATATTTAGTATTGTGCTATAAAACCATAGAAGAATAAAGAAAGTAAGTAGTGATAAGAAGAATTGAAGTCAATTGAAGGGACATTGTTTAAAAATTATAATAAAGCCAAATAAAAATATAAGCCAAATAAAAATTATTTTTCTATTTTTGAATTTGCTTTTAACAATGTCTAGATTTTTATTTATAATAAGTTTAACCCCTTGCCTGTTTTGCACGTACACCGCACGGGTTCCGTTACCATATCTTTAATAATTTATCCGTACGGCGTACGGGCAATCTGATTTCTTTGTCGTTCTCCTGTTTTGGTCTATCTTTTGTATTTTTAATGTCATATTAGTCGTATAAATGTTAGTTTTGGAAGTGTATTCTGTCTGGTTTAAAAGCTTGGGCTTTATGATAGTTTAGCATTACTCCCCGAATTTTTATCTTTGAGTTTTTGGCTTCAGCTTTTGGGAGACTGACCGAGAGAGACTTTTTAGAGGTAATTCCACCTACAGACAAATTAAGACGTGCAAACTAGTGCTATGTGTGCTGTTCACTGAAGAAAAACGACAGTGGCAAAAGAATTAGAAAAGAGACTAGGTATTTTTGCCCGGACTATGACGTGGGACTATGCCTCTTTCCCTCTTTCCAGATTTATCTCATTAAATCTGATCTTTGAAAAGACAGGTTAAGTAAATGTACTTGTAGTATTTGCATTCGAAAATAATTGTGTGATACTTGTAATTGAAAATATTTGTACTTTTTATATACACAACTGTGTAAACGTATCTTCCATGTCTGACGTACTCGAGAGAGAAAAGGCAACTTCCAAGGAAAACATTTTATTTCCTGTAAAAAACTTGTTATACAGGCCTAAAGTGATTAGAAATATTACTTTTAATAGCATTTTCCAGCTTACAAAATGTAAAATAGACAAAAATATGCAATAAAAAATGTGACATTTTTTGGATTAAATTCGCGAAAAAAAATGAAACTGTTAAGGGGTTAAATTGCATAAATTGTGGCTGTACATCATTTGTTTTTTTTTTAAACTGAATGTATAATTTAATTTGTAAATTTTGTTCAGTAATTTTAAATTTTCTCATGCATGCTTTCGTGATTAAGTAAGTCTCTAATATTTAAGTAAATCTCTAAGGTTTACAAACATACTGATGAATAGTAGAATTTACTTTGCGATAATAAGGCATTTAGTTTCAAGGAAATTATTTAACCCTTTGTGTCACAATGTTTTGCAGGTATGCAATATACACAAACATTCAGTGTCATTCCCACATGGAACTTTAATAGATGACTATATTGGCTGTTTCTATCCTGTTAAACTATTCACATGATTCTCAATAAAAGGTAATACTAAATTTACTCTTCATATCAAAGTTTCATTCATGACTTGATCAACTTCGCATGATCATTTCACCATATATATATATATATATATATATATATATATATATATATATATATATCAAGAAATAGTATTTTCACAGAGATAGGTTCACATTCGTTATAAAAAAATTTGGGGAACTTGAAAATTTATAGAGTATGACTTATTTATTATTATTCATTTTTTATTATTGGCATTTATTACCCATTCTGTTTTCTTGACAAATTCGTTTAAAATTTTTCAGATAAGGGGTGAAGGGATAGATGATAATTTTGTTGATATTTTGCATTCATTTGCCCTCATATCACTAAATGTATTTTTACTTATAGTTGTTTTGTATTTATTTAAAGTCTTATCCAATTAATAATTTTGTATCTGTAAATAATCAGGAAAATAGAGAAAAAAATATTTAATATCTGTTTCCTAATTTAATGTTATAAATTTTATATGTGATTATTCTATTAACACATAGTTATAAATTTGGAAAGAGAGGGCATAAAAATTGAATTGTGACTTGGGCACAAAAGTTTCTTAGTCGGATCCTGGTAATATATGAGTAAATGTTTTTAAATCATACTTAATCACATACAAAGAATTAATATCCAGATTTCTACGTTAATTATATACCCAGTACAGCAATGAGACTCAACGCGATAGAAAAATAATGTCCAATCTATTTGAAAATGACCTTAGATAACAACACGATAGGCATCCTTTAAAATGGAACCCCATAAACTTTCTAAAAATGAATGTTTGAATCTAAAACGTTAATAAATGCAGTAGTACCATTATAATACAAGTTTATATCATTGATTGCTTCGTAAACATCAGTATTGTCCTTTTAGATATTTCTTGCTAAAATCCCCTAAGAAAATGCTTCAATTCTAGATTTAACAAGAAATAAGGTTGGATTTCTTTTTTTTACAAAAAATTAAATTAGTATTAGTAAATTTTTTTTTATACAGCGTCAACGAATTTTCAACACTAAGTCGCTCTTTGTAGTTTACATTAATATTTTTAACATCTGTAATACGATAAATACTACTCCATGATCAATTCTAATGTGTCTACATATGTCTATTGATTTAAAGTTTACACACACACACACATATATATATATATATATATATATATATATATATATATATATATATATATATATATATATATATATATATATATATATATATATATATATATATACAAGGTATCTGCCAAAATAAAATTTTTCAAATCCATGACTTTCCATGACTTTCTCTGATTTAGCAGATCATTTTCCATGACTTTAAAAAGCTTTCGTTAAAGTATATATGAATAAAACTTCTGATGTACATACAAATAAAATATATGCTTTTAGAGAAATTACAGGAATTTTATCATAAAAAACTATATACTTATAAAGTAAGTGTTAATAAACCCACATACATAAAAATAAATTGTTGTATCTACACACCTAAGTTTAATCATATAGCAATTATCAATCAAAATGTTTCCAATTTGAATTCAGGGTACTTTGGTATTATCCAGGTGACCATGAATAATAGCCAAATATAACCCTATAATGTTTATATACAATATCCCTAGAGATAAACTTATATTTTGTGCAAAAATCTTAACTAATTTTTATTAAAAAATAATTACTATTATATTAATAAAATTTTAATCTACAATTTAAGAAAAAACCAGAATAATATACATTTACCCACCCATTAAGCTTTCTTGCTTTGAGTTTCCTTGGTGAACAAATTTTACTTGGCAATATGGTCAATAAGATAATACATAAATACCAAACTCAGTAACTTCAGCCAAATGACAAGTAAAAATAGAATTAAACAATTCAATGCATTTTTTTAATTGGTAGTTTAGCGGATCCATGACTTTCCATGACTTTTACTCATTTTACTTGAAAAATCAAGACTTTCCATGACAAAATTAATCCATTGTCTAAATCCATGATTTTCCCTGACTTTCCAGATGCGCGGAAACCATGTATATATATATATATATATATATATATATATATATATATGTATGTATGTATATATATATATATATATATATATATATATATATATATATATATATATATATATATATATATATATATATATATATATATATATATATATATATATATATATGTATATATATACATATATATATATATATATATATATATATATATATATATATATATATATATATATATATATATATATATATATATATATATATATATATATATATATATATATATATATATATATATATATATATATATATACATATACTGATTCTCTATTAATTTAGCTAAATTTTCCTCTATTATTTATCTGTCTTTCGCCATCTCTAGAACTGCACTGATCTCAACATTTCATTCGGAATGAAATTCTGTGTATTAAAATTTAAAC
>CM063502.1:147712885-147837885 GCA_032207245.1 Pardosa pseudoannulata
GATATAAAGTGATTCACTTTCATTTCTATGTGACGCAAATTATAGCATTTTTATATGAGAACTAATTTTAAATTTAATTCTTGGTTCATTTTTACGTTACAATGAAATACATATCAACAATATTCTAAGTACAAAAAGTACAAATTTCAGTGACTCTCATGGCCAAAAAAAACCTATCATTTTATATAGTTATCTTCATATTCATATGGTTGTCGATATGAATGTGTGTTTCTGTTTCATACAAAACTATGTGGTTTGTCATAAATTTCCTTAATTTTGGAAAACATTTATTACTACCAACAAAATTAGCACTGTTGCTGTCAAAACTTGTGCTTCCTATTCTATCACGTAATATGGCAAGATCTGTTAACTTTGCTAATCAACGTACAGTAGTAATACAGTAATGCAATTTAGGGTTAAGCTTATATTTTACAATAAAAAAAGTTTGAGCAAATTTAATATAAGACAAATTCGATTATAAAAACTGAATAATGTTATAATACGCTTATGATAGAAATATATAAACATGCCAATGACTCGAACTGAACTGTGACGAATTTAGAGAGTTATTCACGAAAAATAAATCTTTGTTTAAAAGTAATATATTAAGTTCACCGTAGCGAAGTACGGGCAAACTTGCTAGTCTATATATATAAAAATGAATTTGTGTCTGTCTGTCTGTACTCGATAGACTCAAAAACCATGCATCTAATCGCCGTGAAAATTTGGGAAATTATTAGGTACATCCCTAGGAATGTTTTTGAAAATTTTTAACGTTCCAAATCCATTCCTTCCCCCTCTTTCGAGCGTTTCATGACGTTATTCCAAACATTATTTTTCCCGGTTAAGAGCAAACGATAATTTTAATTTATCGCATCATAACTAAGGGAAAGAAGTAATATTTCTAGCAATGTGACGTCATTCCATTAATCCCATGTAATTTGTTTAAGAGCAGTTTTACCGGTTAAAAGCAGGAGATTAAAATTTTAAATTTATCACATAATAAATAGGTGAAAAATATATTTTTATCATTATGACGTCATTCCTTTAAATATCTCATTTATTCATTTCTTTTATATTATTTAAACATCGTCTGCGTAGTATCAATTCCATTTGACCTGGAAATTTAGATATAAAGTGATTGACTTTCATGTCTACGTGACGCAAATTATAGCATTTTTATATAAGAACTAATTTTGAATTTAATTCTTGGTTAATTTTTAGGTTACAATGAAATGTTTATCAACAATATTCTAACAACAAAAAGTACAAATTTCAGTGACTCTCATGGGCAAATAAAAACCTATTATTTTATATAGTTATCTTTATATTCATATGGTTGTCACTATGAATGTGCGTTTCTGTGTCATACAAAACCATGTGGTTTGTCATAAATTTCCTTAATTTTGGAGAACATTTATTAACACCAACAAAATTAGCATTGTTGTTGTCAAAACCCCTGCTTCTTATTCTACCACGTAATATGACAAGATCTATTAACGTTGCTAATCAACGTACACGAGTAATATAGTAATGTAATTTAGGGTTAAACTTATATTTTACCATAAAAAAGTTCCAGCAAATTTAATATGACACAAATTCGATTATAAAAACTGAATATTGTTATAAAACGCTTATAATAGAAATATATATAAATATGAAAATGACTCGAACTGAACTGTGACGAATTTTGAAAGTTATGCAAAAAAAAATCTTTGTTTAAAAGATATATATTAAGTTTATCGTAACGAAGCACGGGCACACTTGCTAGTATAATATAAAATCCAATTGGAATTTTGAAATTAATATAACCTTAATTTGAGAACATTTTCATACCTAGCACTCACAGAGATGCATTTTCCCAACCGCCAAGTTTAATATCAGTCACTACCTAGGGAGTTACGCTACTGTTGGATTCTTCATTTATCTGATGTTTTATACTGATCTAAAAAACGCTTCATATGTAACTCTGCAACTACGAAAGAAAAAATATCTCTGGAGTAATTCTGAAACACATTTAATATTTACTATTTTGTAAGAAACACTAGATACCCAGGGGAATACATAAAGAGAAATAGAAAATGTTGAAGGAGAAGAGATTGTGTTACACTTTCATCACTTATTCCAGCGCTTTCTACCTTTACAGTGTAAAAATTTTTACAACACTTTATTGAATAAATCTAAAAGTTTTAATAGAAAATTTCTAATTTTGGGTTTATACTTTCTTTCTTTCCTTCCATTTTATACATATGCACACAACACCTATGATTATTTGTGTAAAACTACGACAAGTAAAACATTTCAACACATAGAACTTCTCAGTTGTATTTATGAAACTACATTTGAAACTGATTAAAAAAGCGAGTATTTTATACTTCAATATAGACTTCAAGAAAAATGAATAGAGAACGGAAGATAAATGGTAGCTCTAATGAAGCAAATATGTTTCACTTAGAAGTACTATTAAAGAAAGAATATAATTGATAGGCACATCAAGAAAAATGCAACTGAAAATTCATTAGGATAATATTTTCTTCAATAATTTAACAGTAAGAAAGATTAATATCTTTACCTTTTACTTAACTCAAACCTTGAATAAAATCCCTATGTTTAAAACGCTATATGCATTAAATGATATATATTGAGAATCAGGTGTAACTTAGAGGAACATTTACACTTTTATACTCTACGGAAATTCAATACTATGAAATTATTTAAAGAGTGATTTAAAGTAAAAATTCTAGCACTGAAACATAAATATTTTAAGTCATTAAAAAACGAATTAATTCTTTTATTTAGATAGAAAATTATCCGACATTATAATACATTAAATTCTTTGATTATATTTCTTCAATACGTTATTATAAAATGAATACTTTTAAAGCAAATGTTATAAAAGCGAATACTTTTTTAATTACATCAGATGAGAGTAAACATAAAAATGTGACTTGTAATGGTAATTTAATATTCCATGGTTTAGTGCCTTTACAAAGTTTAGATTATTATGGAAACATGAAACATATAATTAAGAATAAATATAAATTAAAAAATGTAAAGACTATTTCTCAAAATTCCTCATTAAGTTTTCAATATTGGTAATGTCTCGGATTCTTAGAAGGAATCAGTTCTATGATTTAATTTTCAGTTCTAAAGACTAGAATTTATTATTAATATTGTTCAAAATATATTCATTAGTCCATTTTATGTAAACTCTCAGATATTTAAAATTAATAATGTGTTTGCGAATCAAGAACTTAAATAAGTAATAGTAGTCGTTGCTTTAAAGCAATGAATTTTACCAAATGATATCCTTATCTGTGCATTACTTGTATGAAGAATAACATGTTCAAATATTGAAACTAATGTGAAGAGTTTAAAAAATAAAAATAGTTTTAAAATAACTAAAGTATTTACGACTGATATTGTTCCCCGAATGGCCCTAGCAAAGGAAACTAAATAGAACATGAGGTTTAGCATAAAATTTATAAGTTAAAGTATTACATTAGCATCACACATATTCTATTCGTACCAGGATATTTTACCGTAAAAATTAAACAAATTAGACCTTCTCTAATTACAGATTATTTATTAATTACATTTTTTTCTGACAAAGAGACATGGGTTACAGTATACACCTAATCATTTACACATGTGTGTGTTGTGATTAATGAAAATATATAAACAGAGATGTTGTTATAACATGAAAATATTTAAAGTTGTAAAAAAAAATAATCTAATTAAAATTTTGAGAACTAGAAAATAGTCGAGTTTGTACTAGTTCTAACAAATTAAACCCAGTGAGGTTCGAGTACTGAATGGTGTTCGCGGTACGTTACAGGCAAAGGTTGACGTAAGTGGATATCTAAAGGATGAGAATCCGGCTGAAATTAAGTGTATATTTGAGAAACTGGATCTGAATTTTCAGGGCCAAAGAAATCATTGAAACAATATTGTGGGTTAAAAGTAACGTTCAGATTATACTGCAAAACTTTTGTGGAATCTCTAAGAAAGAAGACTGCTTGTTCTGCAATCCTATAGGTATTTTTAAGATACCTATAAACATTAGTATGCAAGGAAAAATCACATATTCTGAATGAGCTGAGTAAAATTTTAATTAGAAAAAAAATTTGAAATGTGAATTCTTATAGATAATTTAAGTTTAAAATAAAGTTATATTAGGGATTTTAATTATACAATTATTTATTAAAAGAAGTATTTAATTTACAAGTGTATCAATAGCTAAGTCCGATCTGCTTTGTTTATGGAAAGTAGTGAAGTAGGGTAAGATCGGAACTTAAAGGTTCCGGGAAGCCGAAAATTGATATAGCGGCAGGAAAAAGGCTGAATATCCGCGTTAAGTCCGCCGAACGATGGCTGAATGGCAGAGCTCTGCTCTTCGGTACCGGAGTTCGCTTTGATGGATGTTCGTAGCCGTTGTCGGCTTTAAGCAGTAGGTTCCGGTTTCATTAGCCCTCGTGAGCAAAACAGTAGACCACAGCGCTTCAAACAAAACAAAATCTAGTAATGTACTGTAGGTGGCAGTGGACTACTTGTGTGCTCCCAACGATCACAGTCGGGGATGTTGAATATTTCCCAGTTGCGGTTAGAGCAGAGCTTTAAAAGAATTTGGTCAATATATTTACTATTTCTTCGAGAATAGAGTCTATACTACAATTCTGAAGGATTAAAATATTTATTCGATACCTGTCCTAATTGTATAAATTGTTTTGTTTTCGAGTAACTGCAACTTTTGAATTTGTGCATTGAATGCGGATCCCCAACAGGGGTCGCATATAACAAAATGGGTCTTATAGCTCTTTTGTAAAGCAGGCTATTGTGTTTAAAACTTATTGTTGCATAATGGCTAAACAATATTTTTAAGGCTAAATAATTTTTTAATATCATAGTTAGTATTTTTCTTGCGATTTAATTTATTGTCTTGATATGTTTCAGTTGACCGGCTGACCACACTCTCTGAACACTATAGGTAGTATTCTATAAAATTCTGCAATCCAGGAGAAATGATCGTAATTGATATGTTTGATGTGAAACGTTTTTGTATAAAGACATCTGAGATTCGCCCTAAATGTATGCATGCGTATTCTGTTCCCTACGTAAGTATATATACATGCATATACTAACCTATTCTGTTGTATTTACTTGAATGACAAATTATATAAAAAAATATAAAGCCCGTTTATTTATAAATATACTTTTCCAAAAAACTAAACTATCATAGCTAAAAAAAATGGTATAAGTTGTGGTACATAAGATTTCGGTATGGAGAATTGGGATACAAGTATTAATGTATTTATGGAGTAAATTTTTAAATGTATCATTTATTCTATATTGAAGTAATTTAGTGTAACATGTAAACGCCGTATAAAGAGAGATTATATAAATGTATAGAATGAATTTAGTCTCATCGTAAGTGGTATATGTCACATTATGACAGTGGCATAGCCAAGGAAGGGGGCTAAAAGGGGATAAAGCCCCTCACAAAAGTTAAATTTGTTGTTTCCCTTCTAAATTTTTAAAAGAGCATTTACTGTACTGATAAATATTAAAAAATAATAAATGTTTAAATATTTTATTTTTATGTTGTTTTATTTTACGTTTTTTTATGAAGTTTAAAAATTTTAAGATTATTTTTTAAAAATGGGAGTAATTACTTACGTTGTAGGCAATAGAATACAAATAAACACTTTTAGTTACATTATTTTTATCATAAAACTGAAGAGTAAATGTAATCAACGTATTTAACTATAGTGCCTGGGATAGTACTATCCTGTGTTTTATTCTTAACGTATTAAAGTTTCAAAGCTAGCCCCCTCTAGATAGAAATTCTGTCTGCGATATTTCATCATGAGTAAGATGTCAATTGCCATTGATTTCAGGATTATATCAAATGATATTAGCTTTCTACAAAGTAATATCTCGTTTCTAACTAATCTATATTTTATATAAGCCATTTTCTCAATAACGTATGAGATAAAACCACTTTCTGAGTCCTACACGATATAGAGGTAAGAAAATTATAAAGTGCTAAGAAAAATATAAGTATAAGTTATTTCTGTTTGCCTTTGATCTAAGTAAAAGAAAGTTAGTGATATAAAATATTCTAAGGTAAGTCAAGATAGTTTTATAATATGTTTTTGTAGACGTATTAATAATTTAACTGATAAGGTCAAAACTTGTTTAAAAGTAAAGCTGCTTTCTTATGGAACAACTTCCTTCTTAACTAATTTTGGGACTAAATACTATAAGGAAACTAATTAAAACTTAAAGATAAAAAATGAAAATATTAAATCTTAAGCTTTGATTTCTAAATATTTTTTCAGTATCTATATGATGTAATAAATCTTGAAAACGTAAAAAATCTTTAGAGAATACTTGGCGGATTTAAATAATTGATTAGGAAATATTTTAATAAATTAAGAAAAAAGAAAATTAGTGTTTCTTATCTTTCTTGTACATGTTTTTGAACCGATATAATTCTAACAAGAAAATTTCAAAATTAAGTAGCACCTCTACATCACTTTATTAACCGTAATAATATAGAAAACAGACTTTTAAAGTTTCGTTAGGCTAATTTAGTTCTTGTTACAGATTTTTCAATTTGGATGCAGAGCTAGAAAAACATTTACCCGTTGTTGATATGTTTTCACAAATTTTGGGAAATAGAAATAGCTTTCAAGTATATTTTGCGCAATTTCTACAGCCATGATTTCCATTACGCATGTTATTGGACCCTAAGGAGTCATTTTGTTAATTCGGACAACTTTAGAGATGGGTATATTAATTTGGAAGACGCATGTTGAGCCAGACAGTCTGCAGTTTTTACTCTAATAATGATATTTCATTTTTAGACTAAATAAAAATATACAAAACGTACATCTTCACCTCACTGGAAAGAGAATTAGAATAAACAACCCATCAAATTATTTGCTTAAAATTTTAGTTCTGTAATTCTCAAAGTACGTTTAGTTTTAATTTTAATAGTACTGAAACTTTTAAAAAGGGAAAACTGAGTTTTGAAAATTTTGTTGGTGGTAACAATTATGTTGGCTGTAATAAAAATAAAGATTAAAGGTATACATTTTTATACCCTCATTACACAAATATATACTTTTATTTATGCCCCTTACTGGGCTCATTTATTCGCGAGACCCTCCAGGCGTATCACCTCGGACGTGGGCACATTGCAAGTATTGAACCTCTCCAATCGGCCGACCTCCGGCGAAGTACCCGCCCCATGTCCATCACGCCGAAGGCACCTCGAGCGAGTGATCCCAACAAGCAGAATTGAGGACATGAGGGGAGATTTTGGAATAGAACTGGAGGTTCTACCGCTATGGTGAGGAAATTAGTGAGGGTGGCACGAACATTTAAAAAAAATTGCTATATAAATGTACATCCTGACAACCGTAAATAAATATGTACTATTTCATTCCCTTTCCATTGAATTATTCTATTTATTTACTTCAAAGAAAACATAATAGGTAGCATTTAGTTCGCTAAATTTGGAGAACTGGGGACATTACTTGCACGTATTCCAGATTAAGTGACACTCACTTCCGTTCTACAATTTTCTTAATGCAGTAGGCTAAAAAGGACATAATCCTTAATATGTACACACACACATACATACATACATACATGCATACATACATACATACATATATATATATATATATATATATATATATATATATATATATATATATATAATCTACAATTATATTATATATATATATATATATATATATATATATATATTTATATATATATATATATATATTATATATTTATATATATATATATTTAATATATATATACATATATGAGTGTGTGTGTGTGTGCGTGTGAGAAAGAAAGTGTATTCTCGGCGAAATTCCATCCGCTGATCATATAATTAATCCCTATTATTTTTAATTGCCCGGGTTTACTGGGCAATGAAACGCCTAAGAAATAAACTAAGTGAAGATGCAGCCAAGACATTCCATACAAAGAAGCAGCAAGTCTGATTTGGAACTTTACTTTATTTAAGACTAGATAACAGAAATATTTCTCTAACGATATCAGTATAATGAATGATACATGGAAAACACATTCGTTTACAGAGTTCGACCCACCACGAGAGATTCAAAATATTCCCAGGAGACAGCAGCTAAGTCAGCGAATTTAATAGTCAGAAATTACCTTCAATCACTGAAAAAAGTGAACAATTTGACTGGGACAGCGGGATAGACAGAAAATTTGCATTTATTTCAGAGGAACTTTGGGAAATGCGTAGAGAGAAATTTAATTTAGCATACTCTCCTTTTAATAAGATGTTAGACGGCTGGAAAAATAATTTTGCCAGGATGAGAGGTGAGGATTTTAGAGAGATATTTTAAGTGTAATAATTAATCTCTCACTCTCTTTCTCTCTCTCTCTCTCTCTCTCTCTCTCTATATATATATATATATATATATATATATATATATATATATATATATATATTTCTCTCTCTATATACGTCAATTTTAGATTCATTTGAGTTAGGAAATTTGTGTAACGGAAATATATAACGGAGGTGATTGTCGCGTGACTTGGAGCAGTGAAAATGATGTCACCAAGTTACCAAATTATTTTGACAGAATAAAGCTTTATAGTTATATCCTGTCGATGGAATAAAGATAATGTAAAGGTAAAAGAAAACATGTATATTTACATATAGATGTACAATTTTTTAAATGATTATAGTGGATTTAAACCTTTTATAGAGTGAGAAGAGAAAAAATATAAATGGGAGGTATGGGGGAGGGGCATAACGAGATTGTTAAAATTGTAAGAAATTCCCCCACAAGGAACATCCACTCTTGCAGGCGCCAAGTAACATAAAATTCTTTATTTCGACAAAATCAGTTACAGTTTGGCTAACAGCTGACTTCCTGGGTAAGCATTCGTTTTACTTTACATCTGAGCGGAATCACTTCATTTCACTTCACTTCAAAAAATCCTTTTATTCCCAACAGAGCCACTTCGAGAGGTCGTGGTCAGACTAATTTCATACTGATGTTTTATGACTGGAAGGAGGGAAATTATATTTTTCCTTTCATACAAACTATATTCACAAAACTGAATAAGACATTTAATTAAAAATTTAGTTATCTCAATTTTGGTCGATTGTTTATTTCTTTAACAGCGAAATCGTGTGAATAAAGTGCTATATTTAATGATAGGATTGTGCATAACAGTGAATTAAATGACTTTAGTTAAATCTTTTATTTGATTTATTTTTCACGCACACACAGTAAAAACAAAGTAATAACTGGTAAATATATGTTATAATTTATTAAGAAGATATTCGAAATGCAAGTTGCTCACCTTTGTTGTAAAGGGATAAACATTGAAAACTTGATAATATATTTCTTAATTACATTCATACTTATTAAAATGTTATATACCAAAAGACAGCAAATTATTAAAATGCACCATTATAAAATTAAAGTCTTTTTAACAATGATATTAGATAACTAACAGAATTCTAGTTTAAGTCACCATCCAGCAATATACGTAGTTTATGAAATTTAACTTTGATAATAAATAAAAGAAAAGAAGAAATTCTACACCTCATATATTAGTTTCAAAGAAATATTTTTTCAAATAAAATGGAAATTAGTCAAGAAAGAAGCGGAAAAAATGAGGTTCTTGGTCCAACTTATTGGTTAAACAATTGATTTTTTTTTCTCCTTATCCTGATAACACACGATAGTGTAGGCGGCTGAAAGAATTACCGTTTTCTTTCTTTCTTACTACTGTTCACCCGATGTCGGTGTGTCCCTGGAAAATTAAATTTCTTCCAAGTGCAAACGGGAGAAGTCTGAAAGATCAAGCTTTTGCTTTGTTTGAGAAGAGTATTTGTTTTTAGAATGTATTGAATTCAAAGGAGGTTTTTTAAAAGGATTAAACTGTTTGAATAAAAGAATGCTGTTTCATTGCACTTTGTATTGCTTTCATTATAGTGTAAGGACGAAAATTTCAACTTATTTATATTACAGAATTGAATCGAGAATTGTGTTTCTTTCATAATGAACTTTTATAATGGCCGCCATTATGTAATTCTAAATCGTTGTTGTTGCTCTGTTATTTGCAAAGTATTTAACGAAGTTGTCACCCTTCGAAAACAAAATTTTATCACCAAAAGAAGTGAGGAGGTCAATTCTTGATTCCCTCTTTTTTACTCATAGAGGATCCCAACGGGTAATAGGTATTTCTGCAACAGACCCTTGACGAAATTGGAAGAGATGATAATCGGATTTAGGAAAATCGCTAAGCAGTAGTGCAAATGGCAAAGTAGAAAGAAGAGGAAAATGTTTGGATGGGAGTTGGGGGAAAAACACGTTAACATAACACGTGCTTCAAAATGGAGGAGAGTAAATAAATTTTATTGAAACTATACAGATTTTCACACTCAGCATTACAATAAATTATGGAATCTATAAAATGAAATAGAACGTATGTTATTTTGCTTCCTGATTCCTTTGTTTTTATTTCCTCAGTATACTAACCACCATACGACAATATGGCATGTTAACTATATTATAAAATTTAAAGAATCATCTGCTTCCAATGTGACCTTTAGTGGGGTAGATAACGATCTCTTCGAACAAAAAGGAAATGGATATAAATGTCGCTTCTAAAACGTTTACCTTTATGGATAAAAGAAATCCCGTTTTCTAACGTCAACTGTTATTCCAGATTTAATTCTGGTGTACAGTTGCAAAATGTCAATGTCCCCATTCCTGAACTAAATGCTGAAAACAATCAATATTTTAACGTAGCATTAGTAAAGAACGTAGTATTGATCCCGAGCGAGAATCTTACGTTGAAGTAACATGTTTGAATAACTTAAGTGCTACGAATTTCTTATTTGAGTCCAAATTTAATAATCTATACCTATAAACCGTCGACTCAATTATTGATGATTGCAATTCTCAATTACGTAAATTTTATATTCATATTAAAAATTTGCATAATAAGACTATTCATGGTTAATAAAAGATAAATTATTGGTATTTATTTGTACTTAAAGATATTCCTTTGAAGAATGAATGCAATAATTTGTAATTTAATAATTTAGTTTTGCCAGGGAGGAAGTATAAGCTAAAGTAAAGATAGTTTTAACATTTCGGATTTTGACGGAAAACTATAATTAAGTAACTGACAGGTATTTCCTAAATTAATGCAAGCGATTGATGATACAGATATTATAATTCTAAAAATAAAGTTTACTCAGGATTTTGCTCTAGAAACACTTCCGTTTCTATTTAATCATACTCTAATGGACAAAGGGAAAAATCAATTAAATTAATTACTCGATGCATACATTGTTAAGAAACATGTATCTTCATGCACCTTGCCTATGCTGCTATTTAAAAAAGGGAAGAGTTTCTAGCAAAAAAACATTTAGGCTATATTAGGACCTGCATTTGTTGAATTCTATAATAGTTCATTCAAACTGCACGCATCCTAAGGCACAAGATATAATATGACCCCCCACCCACCCACCAAAAAATATTTTAAGCCAATTGATTCCTCCCAGGCTTATTATCAAATTAATCAGCCGGAGGAGTTTTACTATGAACTGCCCTTGGCAATTTCATTTGGAATATTTTGATGCAAAATATTGGTATTTGGATTGAAGACTGTTCCTTTAATTTTCCAAAATTTAATATACAACAGTTTGGGGAAATCAAAATCCATGGTATATCAGGTACATACCAGGATGATATTGTAATTTATGTTAATACATTTGAAGAAGCGTACCAAAAACTCAGGATAGATTTTAATGTTTAAAACTTGTGCAGCAAAGTTGTGCCTTACTACTTGTGCAGCAAACTTCTAGTTTCATAATTATTACCCAGGATTTAATAAAGCAAAATAGTGTAATAGCATCAATTAAATACAATATTAATAAAATTAATTTGTTTACGATTCCAAAAACTAAAAGGATAGCTAAAAAGGTTTTTTGCTTTTGATGTTTTTATAAGCATTTAAAGCTTAAATATTTAAAAATTATAGGTTTATCTCACTTTTTCCAAATTTCAATTTTTGTGGTAAAATGAAATAAAAGCCATCTTGAAGAAATTACAGAAAATGTTCTTTAATAAACATTTTTTAATTCAGCCAAACCATTTACCTGGGTTTGGTTTGGAGCAAAACGGATTAATGTTTTGCTACACTAAGGCTAATGAGACTGGGACTTACAACTTAAAGCAGATTCGAAATGGTTACGGACATCCATGCCAGGAGCAGTATTCGAACCCGTGAGCTCCGGTATCGTTCGGCAAACTTTCATTTGGAATATATCATTCTAATGATGGTTCTAAATAGGCTATAGATACAATTCTGTTACAAGATTAAACGGACCGATTATATTCAGTATCAAAAAAATAATATCTTAGTCTAAATCAACATATTCTTTATTAAATAATGTCAATAGTCAAGGGATTTAACGCATTTAAATATGCATCTTTATAACCATAAACTGATAGTTTTTCAGAGCGAAAGTATTCCATTCTATAAGAGGACGTGCTCTAACGCTGATGTAACTATTAGATAGTGGAACTGAGTAAGTCATCTCTTAAATCTAAACACAGTAATGGCAGTCTTAATTTACCCGCAGATTATTTTTCTAGAAAGGCCACCCAGCTAAACCAGTCATGTTAAATATTTAACCCAAAATAAATACTAATACCCATTACATTTTACCTATTGTCGAGATGTGTTAAATAAATATATATTCATACAAGAACCTTCTTAAAATCTATATTTTTTTAATATTTTAAATAAAGCTCAAATGAATAAAATATTAAATGTCCTATAGGATGATCAAAAAGACTTTTTTAAAAGAAAAGTTGAAAGGTAAGTCATCTAGAATTTATAATATTATGAACAAATCAATTGATAATACGCATTCACCGTATTGTGTACTATAAAGCTCAGGTACAGAAAAGAAAATGATAACAAGTAATCTGATAATAAGCAAAGAAATTTAAAATTTAACTCCAAAGGTACTAATATATAAAATACTAAAAATTTATCCTATATCTCATATCGTAATCCAAAAAAAGTTCATAACTGTAAAATTCTATTAGAAAGAACCCTATATTGACACCCTCTATTACATTAAATCATATCTGCTATACATGTTTTCAAAATTCCGTGGGGTTATTCATTAACCATTTTAATGAATGTATTATCGAAAATAATGTGCTGAAGCTATTTCAATGAATCTTTTTGGACTCATGTATAACAGCATATATATCCTAACGATCACACATCATTAAATCTGTCATATAGAACTGTACCCACTTCGAGGTATTACATCTAGTGATATCATGATACAAGTCCTAAAATAAATTTCTACTCATTGATGATATCTGTACAATAGGCTTTATAATAATATACTAATATATTAATTACATTAAGTCTTTACATAATTGCGCATTACATCAATCCACTGGATTTATGCTGAAGCAAGCTCTCTTCCTGAGGAGTTGTCACTTATCTACGACTCATATAATCCAAGTGTTGAATAGGTCACAATAGATACCGATAGGAGTATATCAGAATTAGAAATGGGCTTTGGATTTATCATTATTAAAATTAATCGAATTATTACGAGATACAATAAAAAATCAAACAAAAATTACTGTTTTTCAAGTTTAGGGTAAGCCTATAGAATCCGCACTGAATGTAATTGGTGGTAATGATGGATGGGATTACTATTGTATTTCCATAAAGCATTTCAATTCTGAAGAGTTTACAAAATGCAATACCTAATTATACAACTGATTATGACGTACAGTGACAATGTAAAAGGATACAAACTAGAATAAGTTTCAATTAGGTTTGAGAACATACAAGGATTGCTGGCAATAAGCTGGTTGATTGTTTGGAGAAAGCTTCTTTATTCCATACCATATTACAAATCTCCAAATTATGGGTTTAAAATAGAAGAGTGCAACAGAAAATTATACAAAAGATAAAACCCACTAATAGACTTTCTATGACAACCTGTAACGATTGAATACTTGTAGATATGCATATAAAGAGATAGTAAACTAAATGTTTGATTATAAAGGTAAATAGAAAATAATGTCTAGTTTCGAGAAATCAACACAGCTAAAAATTTAAATTACTGGGTTGAATTAATAAATTACATGGAAAACAGCAAATTGAGAAGGTATTTATGCATCTAACAGGAAATAAATATATTGCTGTTATTGAGAATATATGTCAATTTTTCTGTATAATAATGCCGTAAGGACTTCTGTTAGTAGCAATAAGGCAAGCGTTACAGTATGAGAGCAAACTAAACAAAATATTTTCTCGAAACTATTGTAGATTGAGCTATGCGAGTCATTTTAATGCTATGTGTTGAAGTCTAGTCATAGTGCATTTTATAAAAAAACTCTTAAACACTTACAAGTATATTAGAATAATGTAACTATGTATGAGGAAAGCTTTCAAATTAGGCTTTACACATTTATCTATCAACGATATCAAAATTTTTATAGGAATATATATTTTAACAATCATTTCTAAGGTATATAAAATATATATTATTTTTTTCTATTTATTCACTTTTTTAAAGAGAAAAACCGGTGATTCTAAAAGGAGTTCTAATGCTGTTTATATAACATTACACTCTACAGTGTTACATAATTTTCCGCGTTTGTTTTCAAAATAGATCGATAAACTTTAGATCACTAGTATTCAGGTAAGCATAGGAGAGTATTCTAAAAAGTATTTATGTTTATGTCAGCAGTATTTAATGTTTTCTTTTTTTAAATGTTTAATATTCAATCTTACCATTCCTAAATTTTATAAAGATTATTGGGATTTACTACTAAGTAAAACGAAATTATAGCATCTGATAACTAATCATGGCACTAAGATCATTTCTCCTAAATACATTTAATTGGATTGATTTCATGCTTTAATAGCATTAATGAATAAAAGCAGTTTCTTTACTTTTGAATGGGATCCATATTTTTCGCTTACTTATTGATTAAATCTTTTAGTTTCTGTAATCGATTAGTTGTTAATATACCCTTTCATCGTTTTAAACAAGCTCCCTACTGCCTTTATCATTTTGAAAAGGAAAGCTGCTTCCATACATAATGAACCATGCATTAATGAATTGATAATGAATAATCTCTGACTACTGAAATGCAAGATGATTGTTTTTATTCAAAACATATGCTTGTATTGACAAAATATCTCTTTGTACCGAGTAGCTTATTGAAATAGATTCATGAGTTTAATATTGTTTAAAATTTCCAAAATTCTGTCCAAATACAACGTTGTATCTATTCATTGTTGGATTTTCGGGTAGGATCAATTTCATGTTTTATGTAACCGGCAGTTATTAGGCTTCTACATAAATGTACACTTGGGACACAATAAAGTTTGTGAAGCAATTTCGCCTTCATTTCTGAACCTCTGGTAAGCCGTCTGCATATTATCCGGAATAGAATCTCAAACGCTTATATGAGATAACCCTATATTTGAAAAGCATTACCGAATATTCTCTGCGTGTATTCAAGTAACACGCATATGCATACACATGTATGCATATATTATAGTCTACCAAAATTTTACCGAATCATCGAGTTACTTTATAAACTCCTCAATTTTTATTGTTTAAAGAAAATTATTTTGATTTAAACTTAGATAACCGTGAGATTATACATATACAGATAGATAGAGAGTTTATAAATTAACTCAATGATTCGGAAAAAGTTTGGTAGTATATATATATATATATATATATATATATATATATATATATATATATATATATATATATATATATATATATACATATATGTGTATGCATATGCGTGTTACATGAATACACGCAGAGAATATTCGGTAATGCTTGTCATTCAATGAGTTTTAAATTAACGTTATGATTCTGTAAATTATTTATTATTCTGTACATATGTATATAGTATGCGTAAAAAAGCATAGAGAAGATTAGAGTTATGAAAATATTTAGGAAGCAATGTTTCAGTTTTTTTTTTTTTCTGAGATAACTGTTTAAGTATTTAATCATCAAAAGCACATTTGTATTTGATTATTTACATGATTACTATATATATAATGGTATGGCAAATATGGAATTGGTCTTATTAAATTTTATAATTTTATTCAAGAATCCTTTTGTATTAACATGGTTAAGTTTCTCCTTATGTGTGTCGTCTCTCCTCAATAAAGAACATTTTAAATATTATTAAATCTAAGAGCGCAAATTTCTTGGAATATGTTTTATTATTTTACGCCTATAAAAACTATAGAAATATTAAAGTATTGGTCATCGAGACATATAATTTGACGTCTTTGTATTTTTTACCAGAAAGATATACAGTATACTTGAGTTAGTTCATTTATTAGATAAATAAATAGATAAGTAACAGGAAAATAAACAGGCTTATTTGTAATTAAAATGTCCAAGCCATGTACGAAATGTGCAATCTGTATGGAAATAGAAAATAGTAAGTAGATCATCCTAAAAAGATCCTTCCAACAGGCGTAATCTTCCATAGACTCTTCATCCATATAGCATAAAATGCAAAACCAACGAAAATAACACATAGAGAAAGAAAGTATGCAGACAAATGTTTCGTTTTTTCGAGCGAGGAAAATTCTCAATGCGTGAGCACTCAGTGGCTTGTAAAAGTAGACTGAACCAAATTTGCTCAGTCGGCTCTTGCGATTCGACTTCGGCAAAAATATTTTACCTTCGTCTATATACTTATCCCTGTCGAAAGTATTTTAAACTTCAGGCATCATCCAATATGCGTCTTGTATAATGCCTTTTTTTTAGTTTCGTCTGTTAATCTGTGTTCCAAAAAATATGTAGTCTAAATTTTCTTTTTACTTCTTTCAAAAAGATATTTATTGATACTTATCCGGATTTAAAATAATTGAGAATCTATGTCGACTTTAAGGAGTTTATAAGATTTTCCGGTAAATAATATTCAGCTGAAATTTCAAAATATCTATCTCATTCAATAATGAAAAATAATTAACAATACTGTAAAAAAGTATAAAAATATATGTATTATCCTGTGACTGATGAAATTTATACCACAATTTACAAATTAATTATTACTAATTTTTAAAAAAAATTAATTTTCTAAAACAAATGTTTTCATTTTATATGAAAATTTCAAAAATTCTTCTTGTATTTAACAATTATTTATCTCGTTGCTCATATTACAAATTTTAGTTAGAACTAGTACATTTAGAAATGTATCATCTATGATTTCTGTATTTAAAAGAACACTTATAGACATTTTGATGCATTAAAAAGGGATAATTTTATTGTTATTTACTTCCTCTTTATAATTTACTCTAACGATTACGTTAAAAACTAAATACTAAGATCTACAAAGTATATTACTAGGAAAACTGTGCATAATTTGTGTAAAAATAGCACATGCAGGATTTTAAATAAAGTTCATTTTCAGGTGATTAATAGTTAATAGCTTTAAATATATTTGTGTTCTAATTATAACCACACTTACAAAGATATATTTTGAATGACATATGAAGTTTTCGCGCAAATCCATTTAATACAATAAAAGTTAATTTTAAGTGTGAAATCATTCATCGTATTCTTCTATTCATTTGTGTACGTAGTTGTGAAAGGTTTTAACGTCACACAAACAACCCAAACCATCTGAAACAAAGGAAAAGCAACAATCGACCGTGTACATTGGATTTCTTAAGATTGTAATTGTAAACAGCTCTCTTTATCATTCACTGTCATTCATTAATTAAAAATAGCCGATGAGCGTCACCCGAAAAGAATAAAAAAAGATCGCAGAGAGAGACTGTATAACAAAAGCTTCTTTGAAACTTATCCAGACAGGCTGAATAATGTATCTGAATACGTTGAATTCATGTTATACTTTAAAAAGTTACATATATACAGTTTTTTTTTTCAGAAAAGTCATTCTTGATGTGAAGATCCAGCAGGTAGTAATGTACACATCGACTTAGCGGCTCCTTCTATTTTGAATATTCTCAATAAACTCACTGATGATTTTCAACTACTTTACACGCACTACTAATAATTAGGATTTTAAATTATAATTAACGTAACCACTAATTTGTAAATTGTTATTAAACATTTATTTCTGATGAATATTTGAAAGCTGATATGGTTAAATAAAACATTTAGACTATATTAACAATACAGCAGTCGCTTATGAACATGTGAGGATGTTTGAGTTTCGTTTGGTAAATCAGTCTGAGTAAAATCCTTTAAAATAGGTTAGTCTTAAGTGTTAAAGCTATCGTAAAGTTTAAATATTAATTTCACTTACCACATAAGTAAATCTTCAGCTGTATCTAAAATTCTCATAATAATAATCAAGCATACCTTTTAGGTGAATTATGTTTTAACAGATTTAAGACTGACTTTGTGGAAGCTTAAAATTAATTTCTAGACTTTTTTATTTTAAAATATTATTATATATGTTTTTTGTGTGAATTAATGATTTAATTTTATTTTTTATATTTTAATTGTTAATTATAATTTACAGTAGCTATATTTTAAAAATTATCCAAAACGTTTTTTTAAATATTTTGTATAAGATGAAGAAGAACTTCCACCGTTATTAAAAGAAGGGTTTTAAAGGGTTAATGACTATTTCAGTACGTATTTTCCATTTTCCCTGAGTATTTGTATAAAAAAATTCATTCATGTATTTTTTTAGCCATAAACTTCGATAATGTTAGGGATAACATTTTGACAAAGAATAATTAAGATATTCTGCATATTCGATTTGTTAGTGTTTTTTAAATAAATAAATAAGTAATAAATAAACAAATATTTGTATTTGTTAAAAAAAAACCTTAAAGCTGTACAGGAAATAACGAAGTTTTAAAAGTCCATTTTTTATGTAGAGGAATGTTTAAGGGAAAATGATCTTTAGACCTAAAGCTATAATTATTGTCAAAGATGTTCAATATTTAGTACATAAGATTATTTAAACCCCTTAAAAATTACTTAAAGGACATTTCAAATATTTTATGGTTAAAGTATAGATTAATGCAATAACATGACAGATGAAGATAAATTCATTAGTTAAATTAACTTCGTATTAATAACTCCAGACATCTACGAGTAAATATAATAGCCTTTTGAACATTAATGTAAAAATGCGTCTGTTTCTTTGCTACAAGTTACTTAAGGAAAAGTAATTTTAATGAAAAACTGTTCTGTAAAATTAAGAGAAAATTCAATAACTAAAATTTATTTTTGTCATTTAAAACTTTTATATATACATATCATTGATTGATACTTTCATTAATTAAAATAATTGATCAACATTTAAAAATTCATTGAAAAAAATCTAAATTTATAATCTACATTCTGCAGAGGAGTAACATATATTTAAAGATAAAGGTAATAGGTGAAAATCGAATCTTCATGATGCATTTTAATTAGTTGTGACCTGAAGTAGTTATCAGAAGATAAAAATTTAGCTTTAATTAATATTCCATATAAATCTAATATTACTTAATAAAAAATTCCAAAGGAAAATTTCTGTTATAAAAGGCTATTAAAGTAGCATAATGAATTATTGTATTGCAAATCATGAGATGAGAGATTTGCTTTTGGTGTCAGGAAAATATTTCCATACATTTTTCTTACTTATATTATTCTTTGGAATTCAAGCGAGCTTAAATTGTCTATAAAAATGAATAAAATCTATGTGTTATATTATCTAAATCAAACTTCAATAATAAGCCTGGATACTTTATAAATTCCAATGCTTATTTATCCTTAACTGTCTACAAAAACTTTATAATTAATGAAATGGTTGCTTTTAGATAATTTTAAACGTGGTTTTCTGAAAACCTTATGTAATTACTAATTAGTTTCTAATTGTAAAATAATGACATCCCAAACGTAGCTGACGATAATGGAAGAAGTAGTACCGAGAAGAACAGCTAAACAAATGATACATTTTTTTTCGTAAGGCACGTTTCCTTAAAGGCACGTTGTTAGTTAGCTTCAATTTTATAATTATTTAGGGTGAGGCTGATAACATCGTGCCATTCACATATAAACGTGCAACTTACAGCTGTAACAGGTCTAAATTATATGAATGATAAGATGTTTGATTTCAAGAACACACTCTCGATTTTCAGCAGTTTCCATATCATTAATAGTGAAACCTAGTGTTTTCTTAGAATAACATGCCAAATAATTCATTAACCAAATCACACAGTAATTTGTCGACTAAAGTATAAATTATGTTTCTAATATGAAAACTTAATTTATTAAATGTGCATGATGGTTTTACATTTATTACGATACACAAAATTTTCAAAAATACTTCTTTTTATCGAAGACCTTTTTAATAAAAAGCAGGAAAAGATGTTGAGGCTTAAAATTTTAAATACCTGTATTAGAGCATAAAATCTCGAGTTTATCTAATTACTATAGATCACAAATTCACTTGCGGTATATATTAAATGCATCTCTACTATATAAAAAGATTCATTAATTTAAAATTCTTAAAAAAAAATGTATTTGAATGAAAATCAGCAAGAATAAAAAAGTTGGATCTATATATATACAAATTAACGAAGTTATATAAAGAGAGAAGTGAAATTTATATTTATGATGATTATAAATTTAATAAATTTCTTTTATTAACATTATATCTGTTACATGGGTATTATTTAAAATTCTGTGTTTAGCATATACCAAATGTAGGACATATAATTGAAAATTTTATAAAGGGAAAACTTTTTCTTTTCCAAGACCCAACCTGAATTCAACGAAATGTTATATTGACATAAAAGAGGTTTGAAACTTAATTCTTGTCTGTTTCAATAAAGAATATAAGTCATGACAGGCAATGCAATCTCCTAAAATAAGTTTTTTATTCTTTAACTGATTGTTATCTTTTTCGAGTTATACAATCCAAGGGTAATCTAAATTCATATGAGCAGCGGGGGAAAATATTGAATTTCTAAGAAGCGAAGAAAAATGATTTTTACTTCAACCGCAGTACCAATAACTATTAAAACGAAATGTAGTTCCTTCTTACAAAACCTTTTTTTAGACTTCGGAGAAAGAGAATTTGATAAACATGTTAAAGAACAGGGGCAGATAACTGTTCTCTGAAAATATATGATTTTAATTTTAGATACCCCGCCTCCGGTCTATAAGGGAGAAAATCATTATTTTGTAAAAAAATATTTGCATCTCTTTATATGGTTTTTTAGAATAAATTTTCTTAGAATAATATTTTTTACTATATTGTTATACAATATGTTGAAAATAAATTTTAGGAGAATCTGATGAAATTTGTATGTTAAGAGCTTTTTTACATTTTATATAATATAATAGTCATTGACAACGCAAATTTTAAAAAAATATCTAAATTTCTTATTAAAGTAATTTTTCTTAATATTTTTCAAATATGTACGAACAAGGTACGTCAAATCAAGTCATAAAAAATATGTTAAAGTTGCATGACCTATACTAAGAAACCATAATTTCACTATATTTTAGACAATGAAACTGTTATATTTTATACTATCTATGATAAATTTGTTAAAATTAAAAACTATTGAACAAAAAAGCGAACTTTTCCTTTTACAGCACGTCACTAAATTCACGCTACTGTTGCTTAAACAGCATAAAACAAAAGTGTGTTCACTTTATAAATATTTTTTACTATGTATTGAAAATTATAACAATAATAATCAATTAATCATTTGACTTTATAACTATTAAATAGTACTTTTATGCCTAATAATATTATCTTTCAGACATAACATTTTTCACCTTCCTAATTTGCATTAATCATTGAGTAATAATTGTAATAATCATTGAGCAGTGTACATTCCTCATTTATTAACTACAATATACGTATTTTATCTACATACTTTTACAAGCTCAATTTATAATAGTAATTTAGTTTAATCAAACACATTTTTCTTAACACAATTTTAACTGAAATCTCTCTGTATACTACTTATTTGAAACATTCTATATTCATTTAAGTATTTTCTTATGTTTGGGTGTGGAAAATGTCTTTAAAGTTTAGTAATTTTTTAAAGTGAAACTTTAATGTATCTTTTTACTTCTGATGGAAATTGAGATTTTTAAATTGGATTATAACATTTCATTAGCAGTTCATTCATTTCAAAATAAAAAATATCAAAGAATGTAATTTCTCATGCATATTAAAAAATACTAGTCCCACTACCAAATAACGCTTTATTGCTAATGAGTAAGTATCGAAAAAATTCTTAATTTCCAGCTTAAGAAAATGCTCTGAGAGCTTTATAAAAAGTTCCCAAGATCCTTAAACTTATACAATTACCCTGCTTGTTTATTCAATTACTTTGTTTTACTTTTTAATTTAGATAAAATAACATCCGCAAAGGAAAATTAAACAGCTATTATGCAAGATACGCGAATTATAAGGTGTATTAACTACATTAAGTAGAGAAGGAATTTTGAGAGAATGAAATTATTGAACAATCAAGAAGAAATCAGGGGACTTTTTCTAGACTCGGAAGTTTAAGAATTGCAGTTTTTTTTTCAGATATTAACCCAACAGAGATAGTTTTTGTTATCGTTTAATAGCTTTAAATTTTCTACCACATCTAATTTAGGAAACTCATAAAGATATTTCTTTCTTTCTATACACCGTATAAACAAACATAAAGCTATAATTTTAATTATATATTTGTGGATGCTTAATGAAAAAATTATTAAAGAAGTAACTTTATATTCTTACAAAATAAAATTATATTTAATTTTCTGCATTTATTCTAGTTATATATTTATATTAACAAGGAACACCATATAATTCTACTTCAGTTCTCTAATGTTTGTACATGTCTTAGGAGTATCCACTTAGTCAGAAATAACCACATGCATCTCAGGATTTTTATTAATTTAAAACATTAATCACGGGCATACTCAGTTAAAGAAAATATTTATAGATATTTTTTTCAAAAAGATTTGACCTAATGAAAGTGTTCAAATATTACACACAGAATACCAAATGAAACTATTCATATAATTTACTAAAAATGAGAATTTTATAAAACATTATTAAAGCATTAAAACACAAGTCCTAATAATCTTATTACAGAAGTATAACATTTTTGTCCAAAATTTAATATGATTGAAATCCACGCAACGTTTACACTGCGTTATCACAAATTTACTTCATTCTATTTTATTTTATAATTTAATTGCAACGTCAATTTCGATAAGAAATTATATATATATAAACATTACTTGATAAAATTAATTTAAAACAAAGAGAAAAAAAATTGCACTGATTATAAATACTTATTAATATAATATTAGTAAATATATTTGTAAAATGTATAATTATTATTGCTTTAGTTATCGATTTACAGTGATAATTATTTATTTGTTACACATAATAATAAAGCATGAGCAGGCAAAATCTTTGCACACGTGTAAAGCAATGAATGGAAAGCCAACGTTAGAAACAAATAAATACTTGTTCCTTACTTTTTTCTTATTTATTCCAATATTAAATATTATAAATTTATTCCAATATAATAATATAAATTTATTCCAATAAAGCAATAATAATAACTGTATTTGTTTAAAATTTCATCTCAAAACACTTATATATAAGAGGATAATTTTTTCCCGGTGGACCATAAAACAAAGAGTAGTATAAAAATTAATTTATTACCTATAATTACGTGCAAACATAATTACTGGTCTTTAAAATCGCTCTTAATATTCAGGTATTTGTCTATCAGTGTACCAAAGTTTCTGTCTTCTCCCCCCTTCGTTGAAGAATGTTGCCACCTGTGTTAGGAAATGGCCTTCATGTTGTTGTAGCTTCCTAGATATATTTTAAAATCAAGTTAAAGATGAAAATGACTAGATAATCAGTCGAGGCTAAATACCACGTGATCAAGCATGTCCCACTTAAACTTCTCTAGAAGATGTTGAATTAGAACAGCTCTGTGGCAGGCATCTCCTAAAATTACCACTCATATTATTTTGTTTTGATCGAACTCTGTCCAAATGAGTAAGATGATTTTGGTTTGGTTTGGTCTTGGGGGTTTATGTCTACTGTTTTGCTCACGAGGGATAATGAGAGCAGGACCTACTGCTTAAAGCCGATTCCGAATGGGTATGAACATCTATGCCAACAGCGGGATTCAAACTCATGAACTTCGGTATAGAAAAGCAGCTTTCTACCATTCAGCCATTCTTCGGCGGTAGGGTAACTTTCTTCAGTACCGGAGTTCAAGAGTTTGAGACCCACTGATGGTAGGGATTTTCATAGCCATTCAGAATCGACTTTAAGCTAGAGGTCTCGGACATATTAGGTCTTGTGTAGCAAAGCAGTAGTCCGTAACTCCCCAAACTAAACCAAACTTTCTTTTTAAAGGCTATTTCAAACACAAAGGTTAACAAAATATTGTTACATTGATCGTATTCCCCAGTTTCATAAACACAAAAAGAATTACATACCTCTTTAGTTTCCTTCCAAAAGAAAAAAAAAGGTAGCCAAAATCATATTATTCTCAACGAATTATTTGAAATTTAGTGACTCATCTCACACAACTGACTGCAATGCTATTCGAAGACGGGATTACAAACTTGGTCCACCGATATGTCAATTACCTGAATATTCATGATAGTATTTAAAAGTAACTATATTTATGCAAACTTTTAGAAATATATTCTTCTTAACTCTTCCTTTTTTTGTAGTTCATCAGAGTTTATAATATAAAAATAGCCCTCAACTGTTCATGTACTCTCACACACAATGTAGCCTTCTGGTATAAAATGCATTTCCTTAACATCCCACAAAGTTTTTAGGATCGGCAGTGGATCACAAAGTATACCACTCAACGCCCAAGACAGTATCGAATTCTTCATAGAAATGCCGCCAGATATTACATTATTATCATAATTTTCCTTACATTTTTGTTTGAATATCACACTTCAAAATATTAAACTCAATACGACTCTAATAAACGTCAATAAAAAAGATTGCATCAGTTGAATACTAAGAAAAGTGATTTTTCGAAGCAGCTTTTCACTCTCAGCTTTAAATAAAAGGATATATTTATACTGATAAGCAATAATCTTTGTAAGGATTAAAATGCAGTTATTTTTAATAAAATTTGTTCATTAAATATTTATATGATTTAAAATTTATTCATTTATATATGTATGCATTAAAAGGAACATGCTACTGCACACCTGTCATAAGACATACATCTGAGTTCATTATAAACTTGTCTTTACAATGACAATTTTTTCGATTTTCTAATATATCATTTAACACGAGTTTTTTAAGTATTTGTTTAGTTGAATCAAGAAGAAGTAGGTTGTTTAACTTTTTATTTGGAGGGGGAGATCTATCCTTGATCATTAAAATCTCAGCAAAATTACTTATAATTTTTGATAAAAGATAAGAAAAATGATAACACAGAGGAAAATAAAAGTTTTCTCCAGAAATTCTTAAAATATCTAAAATTATCCAACTACAGCTTAGATTAATAGGATTTCAAAAAACTTAGACTGACAAAAAATACTTTATTTTAATTTAAATTAAAAGACATGCAATGAAATGCTGCTTTTAAATTACGACTAGGATACTTGGGAAAAAAATTCAACATAAGTTAATGAAAATAGTTTGAAAGTGACTAAAAATTTAAAAAAAAACTCTATAGGAACTTTCTGATTTGAAATATCATAACTGATAATTCCTAATATACGAAGATTTTTTATTAAAATAGATAGCATATTTTAATTATATGGAAAGTTGTATTTTTCAAAGAATAAAATAACACAATCATAAGTGGTTTGTAAGCATAATAAAAAGGTTTACATGAAAAATATTTTTCCCACATTTTACAGATAAATCTTGTAATAAGTACAATAATCTAGTTATAAGAATTATTTAAATAATTTTTTAAAAATTCCAATTACAGATTTTCTTTTTTCGGACAAATTGAACTGCATATTCAATATTAGAGGAAGTGAACAATTAAGAAAATGAATTGTTTCTAATTAGAATACACCTTTCATAATTGCAGCCAAAGGGTTCTTTTCTCTCATAAAAATTTATTTCCAAAACTGAAGAGTCATAAGAATGAATGAAATTAATTTTATAAGTGAAAGAAATCAAAAGAAGAAATCATAATGCGCTATATTTCTTAATTATATAAAAAGGAAAAGCAATACCAAAGGCTATAGACTATTATGAATTTTATTAAAGTATATACGATTATTAACATTTTAATTGTAAGTACTCGTCACTTAACACAATATCGGAGGAAAATATATTAAGATTTAAAAATCTATATTTGCATTACTATTATTAAATTCATTTTTAATTAGAAAATGAATCTCTCGTAACAATTAGTAATGATTTAATAAACTTTATTCTAATAGATATAAATATTAACAATCTACCTTATACTCGTAAACAGCATCCTTTATTATTAAAAATTTTAAAACAAAAATTCTTCATTTAGCCAATAACCTAATTTTACTTTTTGATAATTCTTTCATAAAGGTGTCTGTTGTAGTCCATTTACAATTTAATTTAAAGTAGCTTCTTCTTCAACCTTATGAAATCGATTAGTCTGACAATGCTCGATTTTTTATACTATATCGACGGAGGGAACTTTCAAAACAGCTGACGTTAGGGAACAGGATTACTTCTTTAAAATAATTATTAAAACATGTATGCGTAGAATATTTCATTAAAACAATGTTTAATACATATTTTGAAGAAAAAAAAATTAATTGTAACATATCGCTAAACATTTAAATTCAAGAAAGTTGTATTCAGATTAAAGACTACTTAATGTCTAAAATAATATTTTACTATTGAACTTATGAATATGTAAAATATATTTTGTAAAGACAAATTATATTAGATTCTTATCCCTCCGCAATATCATTTTCTTTTCATCGTCTTAGAAAATAAACTTATTTATGATTAGCACGTAGTTTTCAGCTATACAAAGTATTCGAGATAAAATAAAATAGATAATTCAAAGACATACCTGTAATAAATAAAAATCGAAAGAATGCAATTCAATAAAAACTCACCTGAAAGAGAAAAGAAAGATAAATTAACATTTAAAAAACATTTCAACAGACAAATATAAACCTGTTAATTGCATTCATTTGTTTCTATAGATTTTATGACAAGAAAATCTGTTTAACAATCTATTTATTTAAAGCTATTTTACATTTTGACAATACTTGAATTAAAAACATTTTTTTTAAATGTTATTTGTAACAAACGAAAAGTAAATTATTCAAATCAAAAAGAAAATTATTAAAAACCATTGTTAGCTAAGTTTTTTTTATTTTATTAGCCAATTGTGTTATTTCAAGTTTGATCAATATTTCAAAGCCATGCTAGTAAAAATACGTGAATAACTTTCGGTTAAAAATTCCAACCTCTCCTAACATTTGTTGTCTAACAAATTTTAAAGAATGCGAATTCAAATTTATTTAAAAATTTAAATTCTGCTTACACTTAAATATTTACACATGAAACCACTGAAAATCAAAAGTTATTCGCAATATACCTCTTTTAAAATGCCTAGAACCTAACTACTTAAAATAAAAATTAGTTTGGTTAAACCTATATAAGTGCCCTCTAGTTGGTATCTAAAGGTAGGCATGTGGTCAATAGCTATATTATCTAAAGATTTGAAATTATTCCGTAAGTCTACATCCTATCTGAAATACAAGATATGCTCTTACAAAGATTAAATAAATAGATTAGAGAGAGTAGAGTTAAAAGCAAATAAGTCAGTGCAAAACATAAATAAGAAAAAGACGTAAGCTACGGGAGAAATATATGATCGTAAAAATGCCACTGTATCTGATCTGAAATAACTTCAGATTTATAAAGTTATGTAGCTGCCGCATCTGGTATTTATAATTATAAAAAAAGTATTAAAGGCATAAGAAATACTTCGGATTAGAAGGATTGTAAAAGAGTCAAAACAAAGAGTTTTGCTCTTGAATAGAAATAAGTTTATAATAATGACTGTAGAATAATAATTCAATCTCATATGCGTAATTAATAAATTCACTATCAATTTCGAAAATATTATAGCCACACAAATAAAAAAATGATAAATTTTCCAATATAAGTGCATTCATATTTTCTGTGTTTTAGAATTATTATCCTATAAATAAATTTTCAGGAACTCAATTTGATCGCATACAAAAAAACATCCATGACATTAAAACAATAATCGAATCAAAAGTTTTGATATCAGTGATGTGAATCAAAAACTGAAGAGACTACGTATAAAAACAATTTAGCGTTTTACATGAAAGGCAAATCAGAGTCATATATGACTTTGAAAAAATCCCTTGTACAGTATTAAATTTTGTAAAAATTGGCTTAATTTTCTATATATATTTTAAGAAAATTAAGAACATTTTAGAATTTCGAAAAGAAGAAATTCATTAAGAAAAATATGATAAATTTAAGATTATACAGAATACAATTTTTCGGCAGGAATTATCTTAGCATAAAATGTCTTTTCAAACAAGATAGAACTATTATAAGTTTGAAATGTAGCCTTTCCAAATTTTGAAATTAAGAATCAATACGAAGGTTACAAGTAAATTAACAGTGACACGCCATAAAGTTTAAATCACTAACGGCGGCAATAAGGAATTGCGCTTTATGCCACTGGCAGAATTATTGATGGACGCACTTTAAACACACCTGCTTTTGAGTATCTTTAACAAATTTTTAGCTTAAATCTTCCTGGTGCGCATTTAACAAAATTGTTAGATTGAAGTCACCGCCGTCTAAGCTCATTAGACAGGACTGTGGTAGAATAAAATTTACGAACACCCTCGAGATCATGGAATAAATATCTTGAACGCTCTCGATTTAAAATGCTACAGAAGGGTAAATTCGTCTCATTCATTATGAAATAGTTTATACAGAATATTCTTGCATATGTACCACTATCGGTGAATCTTATGAAGCTTAACGGAATTGCAAAAATAAATGAGAACTATTTATTACTTTACATTTAAATTTTAAAAAAGCAAAATTATGCAGGCATATTAATTTTATATAAACACAATAGTAGTCATACATTTTAATAAGCTATCTTGTTAGAAATACTTAGATTCTTTATGTATTACAAAAATTAGAACTTTTACACTTTTGACAATTTAGTCAGACAACTAAATGAATTTAAGGTATCGAAGTAAACCGAAACTATGGATTTTCTTAACAAAGCAAATTTATTTCATAAGTAAATTGTCTCATTTTAGTCATTAAAAAATAGATATTACTTAATAATAGGAATCAAAATATAAGTAAAAGAATTAAATAGCAACATTCATATAAATCATAAGCTCTTCTGCATGGTTTCATTAGCGTGAAAAAATCACTTTAACCAAAAATAAAATCTAAGAGGCTGAGAATCAACAACTATAACCACTAAGTCACTTTTTATGCATACTGAAGAATACATTTCTTAAATACAGCTAAACCATTTATAATTCTGAAGATCAAAAAGTGCTTACTTAAAATCACTGGAAACTCAAGATTGTCCAAAAAACAAAGAATAATTAAACCTCGTGATTGCTCATAGACCTATGTTATTTTGATTTTTTCTTTATTAAAAACTCAATTAGTCAAAATTATTTGTGTGATTGTGAGTGAACATTATGCGTATATAATGTATACATAAACATAAAGACTTGAACTGAGTAGAAATGTATGTTTTCTTTCATAATATAGATATTCCGATTAAATAAAGAACTATTAAGAAATAGAGTACAGTGGATAAAAAAGTTAACACCAATTCTACAAAAATGAGTCTTAAGAAGCATTATTAAAATGATTTTTTTTCTGTGTAGGGAGAAGAGAAGACTTTGTTTATTTACCTTATATGTGTTTTGAAGGGACGGAAAGGAATATTTCCTATTACTACCCCCAAATTAAAACAGAGATTTGAGGAAAAGGTGTCACTTTCTACAAGTCGACAACAGGGAATTATTTATCACTAAACATTTTTTTCTTGACGGCCCCTAATACTAAGTTTGGAGATGTTTAAGATAAATGTTTACTGGAAATATGCGAGAATAGAATCCAAGACGATGTTTTTTAGAAAGCATTTCCTTCTTTTTATGAAGTTAGAAAGTAGGAAAAATATGAAGTTCGTTAATCTTCCAAGAGGAAGTAGAGCCAGTTTTATAAGAAAATAAAGATTCTAAATCATGTGAAGTTTGTACTTGCACATATATAAGACTACGAAGTGTTTTAAATATAACGAATAGTTAAAGAGGTATTGAGAAATGCTCAGAATGAAGTGGATAAATGAGACTCCCCAGCTTCTAGCAAAATGCGTAGTAAGACCATCCTTCAAATAATATTGGAGTTGTGCATGCAGAAATGAGAAGACTTTGTTTATTTACTTCATATTTATCTATCCTTGAAGGGATGGAAAATAATATTTCCCTTTTCTTCTCTCTCCTGAATTGCACTTCTTCCCTCAAATTATGAGACAGCTTTCTGGAAGGGATGTCACTTTGCAGACATAATTTTTGTCCTGATTTCCATATCGATGAATGGAGATTATTCATATCTGAACGATTTTTTTTGTGGGAACTGATAATTAAAGTTTGGAGATATTTATGGATTTAGTTTTCTTATGTAAGGTTTTTATGTATGACCATAGATGCATATGTAATACACATATAAAAAATTTGAACTGATTACAAATGTATATTAACTTTAATACTGCATATATTGCTAATAAAATGAAGTGATATTAGGAAAAACTTAGATTGTAGAGGATAATGAATCACTACATGTTCTACCAAAATAAGCAGTAAGAGCCTACTTCAAACAGAATTGTTTTTTTGCATGACGAAATGGGAAGGCTTTGTTTATTCACCTCATATTTTTCTGTCCTTGACGGGATGGAAAACAATATTTCACACTTCTCCCCTCCCGTGTACTGTACTTCTTCCCCCAAACTACGAGAGAGCTTTACTAAAGGAATGCCTCTTTACAGACATCATTATTTTAGCCCGATTTTCATAAGTCGACTAGAGTGCATTATTTATAACTGAACGGATTTTTCCATAAGCACTTATAATTAATTTGGGAATATTTAGGACAAAGTTTTACAGGAAATATGCGAAAATAAAGTCCTATACCATGCTTCTACGATAGAAAACATTTTGTTCTTTTTGAGGGCTGTGAAATTAGAAAGAATATGAAGTTGATTAATCACCCTAGAGAAACAAGAAGCGGTTTTATAATAAATGAGGATTTTAGTTCAATAACCAAATTTGTTTCAAATCCCAGCAACAGTATGAAGTTTTTAGAATAAAAGCAAATCAGTAAATTACTAACTGAAGTGTTTTTAGTAAAATAATTCAATGCAACATTCTGAACAAAGTATGTTTGTATGACACTTATAAACTCACTATATTTCCAAAAAATAGTCGGATACATTAGATTTTAGGCTTTTTATCGAATTTCTAAAAATATTCTTGATGATTTATTCTGAAGTTTCGGAAAAGAAAAGAACATCTTCAATGTCATATGTTTCAGCCGATGTTTTGCCCCGAAGGAAAATAGAGGACTTCAAGCAAAGCTAGAACAATAATGTTTGGGATCACCCTTTAAAAATATAGCTTGAAATGTGTTGTAGCTCTAACCTCTTATGTAGCTGCTTTTAGTCACCTTTGATTATTTCTTTATGAATATCCCGTATATTCCCGTATTCCCGTATTAAAGTGTTTTTTTTTTAATAAATTGACTTTTTTGCACGTTTTTAGTTTATATTGTGAAGAATTTTCAATTTTTACACTGCATTTTAAGGAAACCAGACGAAGTATAATACAGTCTCAGGCCTGCAATTTTAAATATTTGATAAAAAATACAAGTATTTTTATTAAATTCTTTATAATTGCACATCCACAAATGATATTTATGATCGCATTGTAGACTAGTCTAATATATAAGGCCAATTATACATAAAATTCAGTTGAACATCTTTAAAAATTCCTTATATATTATAGTTCAATTAAGTCTTTCCTTTATTAACCCTAAGAAATCATCAAAATGATAATGTATTTCCCACATCCCATATCGCAATTAATATACAAATTAAACAATTTTCAGCAGTAACGCAGTTTTCTTTTAAAGCTGTATCAGATATGCGATGTTGCTAATCATTTTATAATACATACTGGAATCTTTCAGTTGTTGCAAAAATGCACAATAGTCAATTTTTCATATATTTCACGATATGTTTATGGCTAAAATATGTAATAAAATGGTACATTCAACTGAGATTCATGTGAGAGTTTGTCATTTACAAAACCGTTTTGACTTATTTTGAATAACACTTTTATTATTATTTCGACTAATACCCATGCATGCATTATAAAAATATCTAAAATCATTCAAAATGATATCATTATTATTTCATGTAAACAAGTTTATTTTTATCTACACAGTTCAGAATATTCGTGAAGTATCGTGAAAAATAAAGCATGTGTGTTTCAGGTTGGGTTATAAAATGAAACTTTAAGGAAAGTAGTTTCTAAAACAACATAATAACCCCACATTCATAAATCTGGATCTATATTTCGGAAATCTATCTAAAGTGAATATCATACAAAAAATATATCTTGAACTTACGTGCATGATATCTAAACACGAAACATATATTGTATACATAAATGGGAAATTTCGTACAACTGTCAGTCGTATGCTAAATGATAATAATAACGAAAATGTTAAATATTAATTATGTACTTTAAAATCTTTATTTTAGTAAAATAATTATGAATGTTTCATTAAAATTTAAAATTTGTACAAATCACTGAACTAATACTGATAGAAAAGGTTGAAATAGATCTTAGATTTTGTTCATATTAAGTTCATATTATATAGGTATCAATAATACTTAGACATTATTAAAAGCAAGTCCTGTATAAAACCCGTGTTAAATATCAAAGTAGAATATTTTTAGAAATTATTAAATTCTGTGAGCATGAATTATGGTCTATAATATCATTTTATAATATCACTAATAAATATAATATAATAAATCTTAGAAATTTAAAAAATAAATAGTTTCAGTTTTATACTTCAAAAACATATTAAGCTTATTACTGGCATATTTAATGTGTCAAAAAATTAATTTTTAAACATCTACTCGAATGTTTAACGGATTTGTATCCCCTTAAAACGGTGAGGCCAATAAGAACGAAATCGAGCACCTATAAATTTCATCATTGGTATGGTGCCATTTACAAATAATAGATTTTGTGAATTAACTTAAATGGAGTAAGCACTTCAACAACGTAAATCTTATTTTTGCATGACTGCCATCCAAAGAAAAAGACAGTACTAAATTTTAAAAAGTAATCAATCGGCGTTTGGCCAGTTAGATTATAGACTATGCAAGAGTTTCGATTTTTCGGGCTAAGTTTTGTTTACACTTTTTAGTTTATAGTTAGGCTGTATTTCTTGTTTTCTTTGGCCATCCTCCAAAGCTCCTGCTTTCATGCCAAAAGAAGCCGAAACAATAATTAGCTACACGGTTAAAAATACTTTTCTATGCCTCATCGCAAATTAACACACTCCTAATGCTCATTCTAAGCCTTTTTATAAAATTAAAATAACTTAATAGAGTTCTTCCAACCCATTTCAAATTCTATAATCATTTTCTCTCTTCTGTGGATTTTAATCAAAAAATCATTCGCCGGGAAGCATTAAAATCAGTTCAGGCGCGGAAAGCATTAAAATCAGTTCACTTCTATGATTTTCTATTACTGGGTAATATGAAGCCAAATATTTTGCTTCGATAAGCAGGTTTTTCTGAAAAAATTCTATTTAATATTTATTTCGTAGTAAAAGATGTGTACAGTGATGTGAAAGAATATTCGTTTTAAAGTACCTATTAATATTGTAGATTTCAGCTATTCTATGTATTTATTTTCAAACATATTTTTTAAGAAAAATGTTATATTGGATTATTATCAAATTAATATTTACAAGCTGCTATTTTATATAAGTTTGCTTCCTTATTTTAAATTTGATAAACATGCTAAATTTTAAAAAGTGAGCGCATTGAATTGATGATTACATCAATAGTGCTTCCAACAAACTAAATAATCAATATTATAGGTAATACTTCATAACGTTCTTGCGAATAATTTCTTCAGTAGTTACTAAATTAATGCGTAAGATAATCTGGAACTAAATAATAAATTAGGAAATATAAATACGATTTTAACTACACCAAAAATAATTTAAAATCACTGTATCTCTATCAAGTTCCCCCAATAATTATCAAGTAGTTATATCAAAAAATTATAGCATTATACATATGAAACACTCCTACCAAATTTGCGGATCTGTATTTTTTAATATTATGTAAGTATCTTAGATTTGCATAATTTCAAAGCATTATTTTATTTCATCTCAATATTACACTCTTAGACAAAAAAAAAAGACTTACTACAACGCTCAAAGATGATAAAATATAAATTAGACACTAATTGATACGCATACAGATTTCGATGTAAAATGTAAAATTTAAATGTTTGGTGGCCAGTGAATGAACGTGTGTCACTGCAGTGGACTTTATTTGAGCAACTGGCACGATATTTGAGAGGAGAAATTTCAAATTCGGGTCATAAATTCTTCGAAAATTTCCTTCCTTACTCAGGTAGACAATAACTATGTCTTGCATACAGGTGCGTAACCGATATGCGCAGATGTCAGCATTTAAGAGAGGACTCGTAGTTGGGCTCAAAAAAGCTGTTTGGTCTAATCGGAGAATCTCTCGATATTTGTGCAGGAACGATACCACTATATGACAATGTTGGCAGGAATGGGTGAACCTTGTCCGAACCCAGCGTCAAGGAGAAAGCGGTCGGTCTAGAGAAACGACAGAACGTAAGGTCCGATCATTAGTCAGAGCGGCACTCACAGCTCCAGATGCATCATTATCATCAATTGCACGTGTAACTAGTGCTTCAGTGACCACAAGGACCATTCATAGACGGCTTACAGAAAGGGAGTTGAGGTCATGGCACCCCTTGCACCGGCTACCATTGACCTCTGTACAACGACAAGCCCGCTGGCAGTGGTGTCGGGTTCATTCGAACTGGAATGTCACTGACTAGAGTAGAATAGTGTGATGAGTCCCACTTTGAACTGAGCCCCAATGACCAGCGAAGACGTATCTGGAAATGCCGGGGACAGCGGTGGGATACCAACATGACAATCTTCTGACATACAGGCCAACAACCAGGAGTGATGGTCTAGGGTGTTATTTCCTTTCATAGTAGGATCCCTTTGGTTGTCATCCGTGGCACCCTTATAGAACAACGGTACGTCGACGAAGTTCTACACTCCGTTGTGTAGAACCTTCTTTTAGTCACACCATCTTGGGCTTACATTTCAGCAAGGTAATGCCTGATCCCTTACTGCACGTGTTTCTACTGCTTGTTTTTAAGCTTGCAGAACGCCAGCAATGCCGCCTTCCAATTGAGCACGTTTGGATCATTAGAGGCAGGGCCCTCCAATCAGCACGGGATTTTGCCGATCTAAATCCCCAGTTTGACAGAATTTTGCACGATAGCCCTCAGGAGAATATCCCTCCACTCTATCAATCATTACCAAGTCGGAGGTGGTTAGAGGTGGATAAACGCGTTATTGAATTTTTCATCTTGTAAAGCTCTTTCACTTGAAAAAATAATCCAATTTTTCTCAAACTGTAATCATTTTTTTTTTCGGTATAAGTAAATCACATCTACTGATCTTCGTCCCATTCTAATAACTCTTGACGTGTCTTTTTCTTTCTTTCGTCTAAGACTGTATATTAAATATAGTAAAATCACCAAATATGGTAATATAACTTTTAACAGTATAAATAATTTTATTACATTTTTATATAGAATAAAATATTTATGTTACAAAACTGTTACATTTTAAATTCTTTTACATTTTAAATTACGTATGACTTTAGAGATTTTAAATAGTACTAGTCAACGGGAACATTTTTTCATTATTCTAAACAATTGAAGAATTAATCACGAGCAAAAACGCCAATTTCGATTTATTTATTTTGACAATTATTTATCCACCATCCAAAATTTTGTTTGCTCAATTCATAAACATTAATAAATTTCTTTTTCTTATTTAGCATTTAAAATTACCAGTCCACCAATTTAAATATTTATACGCGTTTTCACGTACTCGATATACCCGTTCCGTCGATATTTAATAATAACGATATGATATAGTACTTTGTTTTTATACGCAGTAAAAAGACACAATAAAGAGATTAAGTCTTTTAATGGTCTTCATATTTAAACATGCAAGAGTTATAGATTTCAAAATAGTAAAAAAATAAAAAATAGGTGGTTTTGGAAAATAACTTAATTTTGGCGTTATATTTTGATTATGAAAAATATCTATTTTTTTATCTTTGCTAATAATTTTCTGGTTTAAATTTTTGGAAAGTTTTTGCTTATATTTTTTGGTAACATGTTGTGTTTTGCTAAATGTTGATTTACGTTATTCTCCTGTACTACATGTGAGTTTCAGATAAGAGCGACGGGTTCTTCAATCAAAATTAATCACTTCCGCACAGTGTTAAAAATTGAAATTAGTTTTCCCAAACTATTCTCTACTTCTAAATCACTGAACTATCATGATCAAGTAATTAATGAAACAAGACATATTTTTACAAAATATATCTAAACCAAAATATATTTAAAAACTGTTTTCTTATAAATTAAAGAACTTTAGCACTTTAAATATTTTCCCTTTGAAATGGTAATTTGAGTTAAATAGTTTTCCCTATTTCACACACTGTGAAATTTAGATGACTAACAATTTTCATATCATTCTGTCATATTAATTACAAATCTGTTTAAATTATACTGTAATATATCATGATACTTCTATGGAATTTAGTTTCATATTTCAAATTGTAAGTGTGTTAGTATTGACATTTCGCAGGTAAAATTGTTTTTGGTATTATCTTAAGTTTGTGCAAAACAGTATTCAAAATATTGCATGTTTTTCACTGCGCAAAGAGACAAAAAATAAATGACTGTTTTACTATTTTAATTTTAAAAATATTAAAATGGAACAAAAGAGCCAAAATGTAGCAAAATATTTTCTATAAATATCCCTTATATAATAATAGCCTAAGTTATCTGTCCATCTGTCCTGAAATTTATGGAGCGTTAGAGCCTGGAATGGATAGAGACATCCATATTAAATTCTTGATGAGTTAGGGTTAGCAAAATTCAAAGTGAGTAAATTTTATCTTCTCCGAAACTATCAATCCGATTCTAAAATATAATGGTATAAATATGCTTCATATCACATCAAAAAATGCTGTCGTCTTTAAAACGTTCGAAATCCACCCCTTTCCCGCTTTTCGAGCGTTTAATGCCATTATTTAATACCCTATTTTCCTTGGTTAAGAGCAAGCGATTAAATATATCAATTTATCACGTAAGTAGATGAAAAGTAACATTTTTTTCTAGCGTTATAACGTAATTCCTTTAATCATTTCATTTAACAATTTCTTTTTTTAAATTATTTAAATGTCGTCGCCATTATTTTCATACGTTTTATCACCTAACTTAGATATTACGTAAATAATTTTCTTTTGTATTTGGCTTAATTATAGATTAGGTACATATGTGATAATTTTAAATGTAATCATCGATTATTTTTTGTTGCAATGAAAATTTTATTGCCGGTATTAACAACAAATTCTTTTTATAAAAGTCTTTGAGTTTATTTCACGGGCTAATAAATATTTAGGTTTTAAGTTATATATCTTTGAAAATTAAGTAGTATGTTCATTTAGGTGTTTGTTTTTTATATATAATCACGTGGTCTGCAATCGATTTGCTAAATTTTGGACAGCATTGATATATACCGCCAAATAATCACTGTCAATATTAAAACCTTTGCTGTCCATCCTATCACGTAATATAACAAGATACTACAACTAACATACGGTCAGTAAAGATAAACAAATTATTGAGCATGTACCAGATAATTCTCAACCAAAAAAACAAACCATTTTTTTTCTTACCTCATAGGGTACTTTACAATTCTAGAAAATTAAAAATTTTACTGATCCCGTCATATGACGGGCTATATTCCAGTATGTGATATTTTAGCAATTCTAATTAATGAAGTTTTCTTCTAGTACATCAGAAAATGAAAACAAGCTTATGAATTTCATTGAAAAGCATCTCAGAATATTATAGAATTTAAAATAAAATGAAAATATATATATATATATATATATATATATATATATATATATATATATATATATATATATATATAATATATATATATATATATATATATATATATGTGTGTGTGTGTGTATATGTATAGATATATGTATATGTATATGTATATATATGTATATGTATATATATATAAATATATGCATATATATATATATATATATATATATATATATATATATATATATATATATAATATATATATATATATATGTATATGTATATATATGTGTATATGCATAGATATATGTATATGTATATGTATATGTATATATATATGTATATATATATATAATATATATATATATATATATATATATATATATATATGTATATATATATATATATATATATATATATATATATATATATATATATATATATATATTTATATATGTTATATACAGTAGTAACTCCAATTCTCTGAGAAAAGAGTGTTTTCGATTTGTTTCTCCATCAGTTAAGTCCTGAATTGCAAACTAATATCCGAATCAACTTCTTTATCCAAGAAACTATTAAAAATGAAACCAAAGCAGTTCAGAAATGAACTGAAAAATCATTGTCATAAGGTACCTTAATTAAACATTAAAACACCAAGTTATTTCTTCCCATTCCCGTTATTTTTTATTATATTAGAAGGCAATATTTATTTTAATACACTTTTATCAAAAGCTGTTTAAAAAACTGTTAGGACTTTTGGTACACTGACATAAAAATTATCTTAAAATAATTTAATATTTATTTATTTGACATGCGAGAAAATCATCTTATGAGCTTAGCAAGATCAATTTGTATATGATTACTGAAAAAGAGAATAAAGTTCAGTTACTCGGATCAGCCTTACTCCTACTTCGTTTGGATCAAGTCTTCTGATCTTCATGGTACAGTGTGTTCAATAAATCTAATGCAATAAAGCAAGTTTATTGCAGTAAATTGTGATGTGATTATATTTTATTCAATATCTGTTATTAATAAGTAAATCTATTTTAGTTATAAACATTCAAGGAAAAATGCAGTGCTCTTTAACTTCAAAAGAGAGAGTCAAAGAAGCATGAAGGGAATTTCAGTGGGAGTATTGATTTGGCATAAGAGTAGTTTGAATTATTAGCATCCGGACGGAACGAATTGAGTTTGTAGCTTAATATATATATAATATATATAGATACGATATGTCGTACGATATCTATATATTTATATATCTAAGTTTATGTATATCTATATCTATCTAACCATTTATATATATGCTACGGTACGATGCATCATATCTTATCGTATCGTATCATGATTTGATACGGTACTGTACGGTTCGGTATTTTATCCCGAATTTTTAACTTAATCGATTTTTCATAATGCATAAAACATCATTCGGAACCTGATAAATTAATTAATATATGTGGTGGTTAAGGGATAATTAACATATCATTAAGACACCATTTACGTCAAAAAAATATTTTTACTGGCACTTTTCAAGCAGCCGGAAGATGGCTAAATATGTCTTTTGATATTAGTCTGTCATTGAATTTCAATTCCACTCCTGGGTTTGCACGTTTCTATCCTCTCGGAACTGGAACTGAGAATTACGTCTGGATCTGTTTGAAACTTGTTGCAAAAATTGTCCTTGCGTCAAAATATCCATCAACCAAAGAACTAGTAGTCATTTGGGCTGGATCTTATGAATATCTGAATAGTTGAAGGAAGGGATAACGTCTTAGTTAGTATGGGTAAAGCCGATACTAACTTCACACTAACTTCACAAACGATGCTAACTGCTTAAGATACTAACGATACTAACTTCCCGCCTTAAGCAGTTTGTATAGAAAATTATTGAATATAATGCTTGAAATAAAACCAAGTGATTCTAATATTTATAAATACATAATAACTCACCATACATAGGAGAGCAGTTTATTTATCTTAGTATTAAGATTGAAACAAATGAATTCAAAACTTCTGCATTTGAATATAAACGAAAACCAAACAGAAAATATTTTTATTTTCTTCTTTGAGTTCATATTGTAATTGGAAAATCCAAATCAATCTTCAAACATGTCTTAAAAGTTTATGTAAATAATTGAAGCTATAATGATAAAACTAATTGAGCTAATATAAGAAATTACATTTTTTTAAAATCAATCTGATACTTAATAGTAGAAACTATGATGAACACATCGAGTTAGTAAATGAAAATTTATCTCTCTATATATTTCAGATTCATATCGATGACCAATCCGTTTAGAATTCAAATAGTGAGAGGAAAATGAACGTAACCTAACGGTGAATCAATTAAACCAAAGCTGGGAGAATTGGAATCATATTAAGCGAAGTAATTACAGAACGGTAGTTTAAGATTCAAACACTCAATTTCTAATAACTTGATCGTTTTGATTGGTAGATTTAAAATTGTTTACATAGCTATGATAAAGTAATCATTTATATGTTATAGTTGTGCATATTTATTGATAAAAAATGTAATAATGATTTCAGAATAATATACTTTTTCTTTACAACTACTTTAAGTGCAAAGCATTAAGATCATAATATTCTTTATAGCATTATCGTTTGTGAAATTCATGAGAAGCAGTCTCAAAATTTTATATTTTAAAAATGTATAATTCATATTTAAAAAACAGACTAGAAGTTTTAAAATATGCAATAAATCTGTTTTATAATACTTTATGTAACTACCATTTCATATTACATTTCGTTTACCATACAGACTATTAAGTTATTCTATGCTTAATGCTTGGTAGTTTTGGAGTATATTTAATATACTCTAAATATTTACATTCATAAATACTTCATACAGCAAGCATATTTAACAAATCTACAAAGATTTGTTTTCTCTGCAGTATATCTTTCGTAATTAGCTCTGAAGATTTAACTCGTATCCTTGAAATTTGGAAAGAGCTGTGTGCTATTTTATCTACAATATTTGACCATACGTATGTTCATAGAGTATAATCTTTTGCTGTATGTGATGGAAACATTTAAACTGAAATATTTAATTTAGGTTTTTCTCTATGGATGAAAACGAGAAGATTTGGTGAAGAGAGTATTTCGCTACAATTAAGTATTCTTAATCAAGATACCCTTTACTCCCTGACCTGCAATTTCACATGAAAGGACATGTGAACATAAAGGAATTTTTCAAGTTGTAGAAAGAAGAAGAGATTTAGAGAATAATCAAATATATCCATATCGTAGCTGCGTTCTTGAATATTACACACGGTTTCAATATATTAAGGATATACCAAAAAGTGGACGCCCGTGAGTCAGATGTTTAGGGCAGACTGGGGGCCTGACCGCGATTTCCTACTTTCAGTATAATGGAGGATGCCATGCATATCAATCGATAGATGGTGATAGAAGATTTGAAGAAAAGAAAGACGTTTGTGCCTTGCTTTTTAACTGAAGAACAAAATTCTGTGGACGACAAGTAATTCATCAGGATCTCTTAACCTCTGTGATTCATGTAAGAATCTCTTAGAAAAAAGAAAAATCCCTTTGATAAGCCATGTTTAAAAGTTGGTTTTTTTTTAATTTATTTTAAAGGAGATTGAAGGTGATAAAAAGTTTGACAACAAATGTTATATATATATATATATATATATATATATATATATAAAGATAAATAGATACTTTCTTAGATAAATAGATAGTGATACTTTCTTAGGAATTAATTAAGCACCATTTATTATTAAAATTTTAGAATTTTTTATCAAGTAGGGAAGTATAAATGAGAAACTTGGATGAAAATAGCCTTTCCCGTCATATGAAAATCCCATCATATCTAGGACTATTCCAAAGTACGATTCAAATCCTTTGAGAATGATATCAAAACTATTGTATATTAAGGTCATCACTCTCTTGAATTCTTGAACAGTAATGTTTCAATTAATAGATCCATCTTTAAGAACATCCTGATCCAAATTTGTAATAATTTAGAAGAAAGTATAATCGATCTTCTTACAAACTTTGTTTTATTTACTATGATTATACCATTTCTGGATGGCTTAGGCCGGGTTAGGGTACAACAAACTTACTATGATTATAGAGATAATAAACCCGGTTACCATTGAAATACAAAATAATCTTCTTGTTATGGTAATTCTAACATGATTGTGATTTGTTAACAAAGTCAAATTAGTGAGTTTACATATATTTATACAATTAGTGTTCCTCAATTGTGTTACAAACTTTGCGTCTATTTATATAATTAATCAAAGATTTTAACTCACGATTAACATACTGAGTAATTATATGAAGATGTTCGTGAAAAGAACTTTGTAGAAGACAGCGGTGCAATATCTTGAAGTATATGTTTTAAAACCAACTCTACACCAGTTGTATTAAAACTCTAAATAAGTTAAATCTTAATTTAAAGTTTATTTCAGAATTTTGAATCTACGTCAATTTTATATATTGAGTCATTTACACTTTTAATAGATTTTATAAGAGATTATGATTACACTAACCAATACTCAGCTGAAACGGAATAAACGCAATAAATATGCTTTTAAGAACTGTGATGTCAATTCAAAAGATTTAAAAAGAGATGCTAAAAGAGTATTAACTGCTGATCCGATTAACTGTTAGTCAGGAAAAGAAAAATAAGAATTGAATAAAGAGAATATTCCGCAGAACAAGCGAAACATGTGGCAATATAAAGAGTGAAACTGATGGGGGACAATGAACTGCTCAAAGTATTCATATTATTCAGAGAAGATTTCTTGAAGATTAAATCTCGGAGGAAAATTTACCTAGAACTAAAGATTTTTTTCATCTACTTTGCCTCATTTTGCAAAATATGAAAAAGTTATATTGGTCTAAGAGATTTACTGTGATCATACAAATATTAAAACAGAAAAAAATTAATCGTAAAAAATATGCTTACGAACTAAGATATGAACTAAAATTTAAGAGATTTTACTAACAAAACACCATCTGCTGTTATAAAACATGGGGAATCTGCTCCATGTAAAGGTATGTAGGTACGTAATATTTAAAATCCGTTTAGTTGCATAATAGAATCAGTTAAATCCTTAATTTATAATACAATTTTAGCACTACAGATGTCAGAGTGTTCCAATAGTATTTAATCTACTTTTTAATCTTGACACGTGAATGGTTTTATAATTATTCAGTTATATTTCTAAAAAATGATCTTCCTGAAAATAAAGCTTCTTCGCTTCTGAAATAATTTAAATTATGTTTTTAAGATTTAGGAAAATTGGGAAAAATATTTAGAAAAATTATCGTTGCTCTCTATATTGATGCAATATAGTAAAAATCTAAAAGAATTTTTTTTCATATAATAGCTCGAGAATGATGGGTAATTTAAAAACATTTGTTCAAATTTGTCACACATTTGTTAATGAATAAAAAGATAATATGTCTTAACAAACTAATGAAATATTTAAACAAGTAAAATATTTTATTAATATTGGCAATGCTCTGAAGATAATTTATGTTATATAACTTTTTAAGCAACTATTCTTGATATCTTCAATTTTTTGTTTTTTGCGTACTATGTGCAGAATTTCTCTTAAGAGATTTAAGTATAATTTTAAATAAAGACTTTGATGCTAAAAAAGATTCATGCCTAGGAAGTTTGAATTTTATAGTTTAACTATTTTGATATTGCTTATTTTCCAGAAGTAATAGTATGGTTTAATTTTATTTTAAAGTGTACGGAGCCACTTTAGAACTAGCAAGTTCTAAATTTTTTCAGTTTTACTTCTAGGGTTCTTAATTACTTCACATGAACCTCAATTCCACTTCATCCCTTGCATGTAGTGTCATATGTTGAAATATATTCAATCTATACTAATATTTAATTTACGCTCCTGGAATATTTTATAATAGTTGGAAATTAAAATATTTTTATTGCTGCCAATCAATAATCATTCTGACATAGCTCAAAATAGGATTTCTTTTAACGAAGTGACACAGACAATTGTACCAAATGGGAAACATTGCTACAGAGTAAGAGCGAAACATATCTTTTAACAAGATAAGATTTAATCGCTAGAACTATGACAATCACATCCTAGTTCTATGACAGATAATCTCGAAAGGGTTAATTATAGAGCCTCATCTCATAGAAAGTAATAGTTTGGAAATATACTGAATTTTATACAGAATTTATCGGTTAATCGACGGTCCGCAGATGACATACCAAAATTTTAATTTTTTGCAGTTTTGAAATGTTTATACAAATACATATCTTATTTACGAATTATTGTTTAGTAATGTACACGGAAATGTAAAGAATAAACTGAGAGAGAAAAGTTTTACAAATCATTAAATACACTGTAATGCACAGACATATTTTTAAGTATACTTTTTTTCCATTGCAGCTGGCGATATAGACGTTATCCTAAAGCATTAACAAGGCTGGGAACATGTTACTCATTTATCAACACCAAGGAACCACCTGCAGTTTTAGGTATGCTAAGGACGAGAGTAACCTTACCCCCGCTGGGTTCAAATAATTTAGGTGTAGAGACCAATCAGAAGACCCCCCATACTTGGCCTGTAACCCCCACAGGTATCCTTTGTGAACTTGGAGGACATTGTGACCAGGAATATATTTTACCTGCCCCAGTCACCTTTAGCGAACATGGTGGATCTTAGGCTGGATCGAGCCCCGAACCCCCAACCTTTCAATTACGAGATCACTACCTTTTGCTGACTGAACTACCTCCGCTCCTAAGTATACCCTGATTTTCCCGATTAGACTATTAGAAGGAATAAGAGACAATCTATTATAATTTAAGTAGATCTTAAATTCATTTTTATTTCTCCAAAAAAGGGCCGTTAATTAACGAAATATAATGTTACACTGTTTTAGATATTTGTTTTCTCTTAATTGTAAAACAGAATAAGTTTTTGATTTAAAATATGTTTTATCCGATGTTTTCTTGTTGTGTATATAGTTTTATACAAAGTAAAAAGTATCATTTTAACACCTATCGCTTGAAAACATTTATATGAAATGAGTGCAGTACGAGTCCTATGTGCCATCAAAGGAATAGGTCTCTCATGTTTGAGGAGAAGTCTCCCTTTGTAATACAGAGATGCTAGATTTGTCGTTTTAAGTCGTCATGACGATGTTTTACTAAATTATCCCTGCGATTGTAAAATATACCACTTTATCTTACCATATTAATGCCTATCAATTAAATTACTCTACCTTTTTTCACATAAAAAAGTTACTACTACGTGACTTTAGTTTTTCTACTCATGCATACGAAAAATGTTATCTCATAATTTATTTTACCAATCACTACAGCTATGAAACTTTTAATTTCGTGATCTGCGTGAAACATTTGATAGATTATTATCAAAATGATGCTTTTGAGAAAAAGTTTTGCAAGAATAATTGATTAGTTGGACTTTAACGCTACGTTCTACTGTTTTGCGACAAGAAGGGTAGTGAGACCGGGACCTACTGTTATGAGCCGATTCCGAGATGCTACGAACGTCCATTTCTTGAGCGGCACTCGAAGCCATAAACTGCGGTGCCGAAGAACCGTACCTATTCGACCAACAATTGGCAAAGTTGTTTTAAAAGACTCATTTCCAACATATATCCTCAAAAACTACTAGTTTACAAATTCATTTTTAAGTATAAATTATCATTTTTAGAAGTTATGCCTAGACAGTCGATGAAATTAATATCATTTCTGCAACTCGAATTTTAATTTTTTTTGTCTTATGAGCTACCTAGTAGTGAAGTTTATATTTATAAATAAATTTCATCAATTTAATAATATTATTTCATCTTAATAATATAAGCTTATATTATTAAGATATATATTTATATTTTAACAAAAATAGCAGTCTACTTAAAGAGTATAAAATAACGATTCTAAAAGTTAGCATATATTATTTAAGCTAATATAATTCTAGTTACTGAAAAGGTTTTGATCTTATAAACATTCTTTCAAATATCATACAAAAACCTCATTGTCATTTCCATTTAAAGATGCTTTAAAGATGATGGATTTTCAAATTTATATAACTTATTTAATGCCTATTACAGATACATAAGTTTTCGAAATTTCGTATTTTAATACATAACTTTTAAAACTGAAGATTCAATAGAGTATTTTTAGGTTGCAAATAATAACCTAAATAAAAGTAATTCATCCGTATGTTAAGAAGCATGCGATTTCTCTATAAATGGAATACTGTTATTTATTCCAAACCTTTTCGTCCAGTCTAATGATTTTTTTTTCGCATCAGTTTATATTTCCTAAAAAGAATCCTCTTGAATCTGGTTCATATTAAATAGATTACTTTCAAACCTAACTCATTTTGTTCTGATATAGCGAGCAAAATATCTCTTTTTTTATCTCCTAAAGAGAATCTTCTTAAATCTAGTCCATATTAGATAGATTATTTTCAAACCTAACTCGTGTTATTCCCTTATAGCAAGCAAAATAAGGGGATTGAAGAGGTATGAATAACAGTAACACTGTAATTTTATTTAGGGGCATAAGGATTTTAAATTAAGTATCCTACATATTAATTTCTCCCAAACCGAAGTGAGTGCTAAATGGATGAATTACCACATATCTTCGTAATCGTAAACTTTTAAAATAGTTATTGCTACTCATGGTAAAGGTATAGAATGAAGAAAACAAACTATTTTCCCTTTATACTTCCGAATTTTTTAAATTGTAAGAAATTTTTGCAGTTATTTTATAAGTTTTCTTTTAATAAATTTAGATTTACACAATTCCTTTCATGTAGTACAGTAGTAAATTATCGTAATTCATTCTAACTTATAATCTAAACCAGTGATTCTCAACCTTTTTTAAATTACAGCTCCTCTATCGCGTCGATATGTGTTCAATGCCCCCTTTGTAAAAATCCCGGCATTTAAAGTGTAGGTTAGGAGAAGTACTCAATTATAAGAGGCAAAATGTTTAAGTAATTTTCTTCAATATAGTTAAAAATCAAATTTTTGTTAATGCACACTGAAATAACGCTCAAATAAATGGCTAGGCGAATAAATATTTGGTTCTGGAGTTCGTGGGTTCGAATCCCACTGGTTCAGAGATGTTCATTGCAGTTCATAAAAAGGTTTAAGTAGCAGGTCCCGATCTCAATAGAACTCGTGTTGTAAAACAGTACACCGTAGCTCTCCAAACCAACCGAAACAAAGGCTGTTGATTAAATAGATTTTTCTGAATGACTCCCCATTTTCAAGCAGAACATGGGGAATGGAAATAACTGGTTCTGGTACCATTGCGTAAGTTTGTTTTATTACTGGTAAAAATCGTGTAAATTAGATGATTAATGTAATAATTTTTTTTTAGTATTTTTAAATTTAAGTTTGAAAACCAAAACCTGCTCACATCGCCCCACCGTCCCCTAGGAGGCGTATCGCCGCCGTTTAGAATCACTGACCTAAATGAAGGGATGTCGCATTACATAGATATTAATATGATGAACTATATATCATACTTGGGTTTGATGAACGGTTAGCGCGCTGAGTTGTTGGGTTCGATTACCACTGTGGCAGGAACTCTCGTAGCCGTTCTGAATCGACTATAAGCAGTAGGTTCCGGTCTCATAAGGCCTCGCATTGCAAAAAGTAGACAGTAGGGCTACTAAACCAATCCCAATTTTACTCGGATTTGTATGTTGCCACAATTTAGAGTTAAGATTAGCTACAGTAAAAAATTCCAAAACTCAGAAATGCAAAAAAAGTATTTCGAAAAAAAAGCACTTAATTTAAATTTCGAAAGTGTCGTAAAATTAAATTATGGGAATTGGATTTTTCTCACCGTTTAATGAGAAAACAAGAAAAGTGCTCAAAGCTTTGTTTTTTCTCTACTCATTTACAATATCCCTTTTCAAAATTAATCAAATTCAGGAAAAATTAAGAATAGTTCATTTCGTTTGATACACTATACCTTTATATATAATAATTATTTGATTTTTAATCATTACCAAATTGTATTATTTTCTTCTGCCGACTAAGAGGCAATTTAGTAAAAACAAAAGTATCTAGATGGTTTAGTCTTATAACATTATGGACTAAATTCTGTTAAAATTTACAGCATTTTCAACTGCAGTATTCAATTACATTTTTAAATACTAAAGTTTACTAAAAAATAGATTTTAATTCCATTACATTTAAAAGGAGAGAACTATAGAAATAGAAGTAAGAGAGATGTAAAGTAGAAATATAAAATAACTTCGGTCTAGAGAGACTATAATATATAAATGAAGAATTTTTTTAAAATTTTATTGGTTGTAAAGTTCACCTACCTTATATATATATAGATAGATAGATAGATAGATAGATAGATAGACAGATAGATAGATAGATGTAGATATAAATATCTTTGATAATTAATTTATAGTTCTGTATGGTAAATATTTACTTTGGAAATGATAAACAATAGCACGAAGTCAACATGCAATTTCATCTGAGATGTAATTTTAGCTTCTTTTAATATTTTAAAGTATATAGTTTTTATAATTCTATAGCTCTTTAATTAATATTTTTTTCTCTTATAATAGATAACAAAAGTGTTTGTCAATTGAAATTTTTTCAGTCTCAGTTTGTACAAAGTATTTGTTATGTAAAAACTAAAACTGAAAAAATTTTCTATGATGATGAAGAATCCATACAATGCGTCTGTGTCTCCATAGTATATACAATAAATAAAATAACTCTCACTCACGCTTCTAAGAAAAGTAATAGCATTAAATAATTTAAAGAAATGTGACATCAATAATTATTAAATATTAATTTATCGGTAGTTTTATATTTAGTTCTATAGTTCTCTGTTTTAATAGATTTATTAAATTGCAATTCCTTTTTGATAGTTTTTAAGTTTTTGAAATGACCCAAATAATAAAACATTTAAAATCGATTTCAAAGATTGTTCGTAGAGTGTAGAGTGTCGTAGAGTTCTATATAAATAAAAGAGCAGGAAATCGCCTGTGGTAGTTTTGTTGAGAACAGTTCCTTTAACAAGAGCTGAAGTAGCATTCTTCTTATCGGAATATGGAAGTTTGTCTATAATGTTTTTCTGAACGCTGACCAATGAGTATTAATAATATTAGTACCTTAATATAATAATAGTATAGTAATCTTACCTTTAAAATAAGAAGTTTACTTATAATTTAAATAGTTCCACAAGGTTTCAAATTATATGTTTGCCCTAGAACGGAATGGTAAAAGAATGATTCAGCATGTATACCATTTCATACAATGAAACCTAGAGAAACATGGCTTTAGATAATAAAACATGGCTTAAAGCGTACAGGCAATATTTTATTGTTTGAATCAAAATTGTCGGAATATATCTGAATATAAATGCAAGATTGGATAAAATACAGAGTAAAATTCAAAGCGCTTTTCCAGCATCATGAATTATTCCAACTTGTCTAAACAAGAATAGAGAGAAATACAAACGCCGTTCAAGTGTAAAAATGCTTTTATTTTGCTGTTTATGCTACACACAAAAGTATAGGTATCACGCATCTATTTCTATATATGTTTTTCAAAGCAGATTTATTTGAATGTGCGAGGTATTGTACACGAATATAGTGGAAAAAATAAGAAAAATCGGAAGCAATACACAATCGGTTTCTAGTTAAATGCAATAATATGGATTTTAAGGAAACATATCTGGACCTTTTAAATGAAAAATAAAAATATGGTTTTTCAATCAAAATAGTAGGTATACTGCTTATACAAATTTAAAATAATAACACCATTATTTTTATCAGAGAAATTCTACGAATACGGCATTCAAAACCATATTCTACTCATAATAGTAACAAATACACACTTTGATTTGAATTGATCAGTAACATATTTGTACTATGGAAAGAGGTGTTGAGGAAAATGTACATTTTTATGTTCAGAAATACATTTAACAATATTTTTAAGGGTAATGGTATAACAGTATTTAAATGGGGAAATCGTACAAATGTTTTCAAGTAGTTTATCAATTTTTTTCCACCTTTCAATACATCGTGGATCAAGACCTGGCTACTTTTGTTTCCACACTTCAGTAAGAGTGAGTGTTACAAGATTTATTCTACCCGATCGGACAAACTGTATGTGGTATTCCAGTGGTTTATTGTTTGCCTCATGAGTTACTTTAATGTGAGCCCCTATTTCCATGTAAGCCCTCTAAGGACGGTAAATAATTTCTTGTAAATGAATCCGAAAGTTAATCCAAGAAATTGCTAACTACAGCCTTAAAAAATTTAAAAAAACTAAATATTAAATAGGTTAATCAAATCAGGAAGTTAATAGATATTTTTCCTTCTTTTTAACTATGCATATAAGCTCTATTTTTCTATTAATGAAATATTGATCTTTTACATCGATATAAAAATTTTTAATGCAAATATTTTAAAAATTTCCCTAAAGAAACTAAAAACTTTTTTAATTGAAACTAAACAAAGTGAACAATGAACTAAAATAAAATTTATCGATTTATTAAAACTCTGATTTTATACCTTTCACTACCTTTTGTGTTCAAATATCTGGCAAAAATGGCATATACTTAGTTTTTTATATGGCATGTACATTCTTTTATTATTAAAAGCTCAATAATATGTTAAAGTGGTAAATAATTTATTCCTGTGTATATTAATTTACAGATTTCCTTCACATTTATATAAGATCTAATTTTGGGATAGCATTCACATAAACCTATATTTACTTCCTTTGAAAAGAGATAGTAAATTTACTTCCCTTACTTTATTCAGAAAATATGTTCGGATTAATATACCTTCTACAATTATACCGCGAAAACCAAACGTTCAAGGTATTTCCGAAACGAATCAAACGTAAAAGGAGAATAAAACATTAACAATGACTGCAAACATTATAACACACGAGAAAAGTAATCTATTCATTCCTGCTTAGAAATTGTCAACCCAAAATCGTTATTGAATAATTCGCCTGCGTTACATACCAAGGAATGCAAGACACAGAGCTGATGTTCGGAAGAAGAAATATTTTCTTATTTTATTGTTTTATCTATTTATTTATCTTTGAAATGCCTTTAAAACTTCAAGTAGTTTTATTTAAACTGTTAAACAATTCTATAAAACAATGAAATGCAATAATAATCCTATAATTAAATAATTTAGTTATTTCTAAAAGAGATAGTATATTTACTATCCATAGTCTATTCTCAAATATATTAGAATTAATATGATTTTTAGAGATATACTGTTAAAACCAGACGATGAAGGCATTTTCTAAATGAATCAAACGCAAAAGAGTGTAAAATATAAACAATGACTGAAAACATTGTAACACACAAGTAACGTAGTATGTCTATCCATGCCTGCTTAGACATTGACAACCTAAATGTTATTGAATAATTCCCTCGCGTTACGCACAAAAGGAACGCAAAAAACATGGCTGATGCTAGGAATATAAATTTTATTTTATTGCCTTTTTTGAGAATGATTTTATAACTTTGAGAAATTTCAGTAGAACTGTGTTACAATTTTAGCAAAACATATAAAGGTTTAAATGAAACCATTCCTTTTTACTTCTTTCATTTTCTTTGAGGTAAAAGTTTTATAACAATCAATTTTAAGTGATATTTTCTTAGAATAATAATATGACTAACAAGGCTATAAATGTTTGATTTTTAAAAAAATTATCTATAGTAAATTTGCTCATCCTCTCGAAGCATGACCTAATTTATTTAGAAGTATTGCTAACACTGAGTTTCAATTTATAAATACTCTAGAATTTTACAGATTTTTTAAGAATTTTACTTCTATAATGTGATTTTTTATCAACGCATGAAGGTTAACTTTTAAAGTATTTAATGTACTTTCATAAAAATTACCAAATTTTTTAAAATAAACCAGCCTCTAATATTTGTATTTAACTACTCTTACCAGAAAATATTTATATAGAAATTTAGGAAATTTTAAGAAATCTAGATGTAACCATATATATATATATATATATATATATATATATATATATATATATATATATATATATATATATATATATATATATATATATATATATATATATATATATATATATATATATATATATATATATATATATATATATATATATATATATATATATATATATATATATATATATATATATATATACTATACATACTTTAATGAAAGTTTATTTAGAGAGATTCCCATTATATTTATATCTATATAAATATAAACTAAGTTTTGTTACCTTATCTACCTTAATGAACCTTAATTTTCGCATATCTCTTTTGAATCCAAACATTAGATTCACAATGGAAAAATAGTTTCCAGTTTTGAGTGTTTGTTTGGTTTACGAATTGATAAGCATTGCTACTGAAATAAAGCAGAAAAAACTCTTGATTTTTATCGACCATAACAGAACTCTCTCTGTATCGATTGATCTCTATGTTAAAAATCTAAGATCTTGGACATTTTAATGAAGGATTTATATTTTATGATCAATGCCACTTTCTGTATTTTGACCAATAACCGTATCTTCTTTCGTAGCTCTCAAAAATACTTGTATGTATATCGTTTGAATAAATGTTTAGAGTAAATACAGCAAAATGGACAGAAATGTTAAATATTTCGCGATATTATTTTCAAGGACAAAAATTCTTAATTGTATTTTTCTCTTTCTTTCCTACACGCTAAAATATCCTTTAATAGAGAGACTGGACTGTTATTACTATTATTTTCTGTATTTTCCAGTACTTGTGTATGTGTTACATATCAACAACAATATAAACTCATGTAAATTATTTATAGTTATATTTCCGTCATATGTTGTGATGTGTCATTTGCATTCACTGTGCTTGCTACATAACAATGACTCTATACAGAACAGCATCAAGCAATTAAAATAAAATTATATCCTTCGATTAGATTCAAGGTCTTATCACACTTCAACCTGTACCTGTTTAAACAGCAAAACATTAAGCTTACGATTCCATTTACTGATGAAGATTACTGAAACTTCTCGTGTGATAGAGAAAATCTGTCAATTTGTTAAGGGCCTTATCATATGTTAACTTATGCCAGAATAATTCGGTTGAAAATGTTTCTCTATCACAAGAGAAATCCTCGCTTTCTTCATCATGGAAAGAAATCGTAAACGGAATCCGTTGTTTTTTCAACAAGTAGAGGTTGATGTAAAATAAGGAAAGAGATCAGCTAGAATTAATCCTTTATACCTTTTTTAATATTCTTTAATTAGATTCTAGGCCTTTTTAAATGTCAACCTGTGCATGTTGAAATAAAAAAACAATAATTTAACGATTTCATTACCTGATAAAGAATATACGATTTTCTTGCGTGACAGCAAAATATTGTCAACCGGTTAAAGGCCTTATCATACGTTAAAGTGAACCAAATTAAAATGTTTCGATATCACACGAAAAATCCTCGTACTCTTCATCATGAAAAGAAATCATCTTTAAAGAGATTCGTTAGGCTTATTTTTTTTAACTTTTATATATTTTAAACTATAAAACACAATATAAAAACATTAAACAGTAAGCGTTAAGAAACTTTTATTTAATTACATAATATTTACTGCATAGCAGGATTCTTCATTTTAAGGCATGTCATGGTTCTAAGACATAAAAAAAGGACTAACATGTAACATACGCCAGTAAAATTACGAAACCAGAGTTGAGTGCTTTAGGTTCTGTCCTAAGGCAAGAAAGCGATCAAATCCTGTCAGAAATAGGAAAAATGAAAGTTAGTTTCAAGGCAGTTGTCTATTCTACTTTCGTTTTCTAAATGTTTTATATCTTCTCTTTTTATAATTTCTGCACTAACATTTCTGATTTGATAAATATATTGTATTAAATATCACTTAACTTTCTAAGAAATAAGGCTATAATTTGTTTTATTAACATTATTAAATTTGCAGATACAAAGTAGGAAATGTTTGAACAATATTTAAATAAATTTTTAAAGTAGTATCTTTCTAGTACTATTTAGCTTTCGATTTAAACCCGTTTAAAACAAAATTTTCAATGTTGCCTAAATGTTAGTCTTATAAACATTGTTCGTTGTCTCAATAAAAACATAGTAACTTTAACAAATATTTTATCTTACGGCTTTTTTATTCGACATGTTTTCTTCCTTTGTTTCTTTTTATTATGCAGAAAGTTTCTCCTGCACTTAAGTATTTCTTTTTAATATCCACAATAACAAAATAATCATTTTCTTATAACCTATTTAACAATTGACTCCATTAAAATCTTTTATATCATATACATTAAAATATAATTATTTTTATAATTAAGTAGTGTAATATTTACATCTAGCATAATAAATGTATGAGCATAAAATGTACTCCGAGCTTCTGTTATATCCCATCCTTTGAACATTATTTTCATTTATTTACCAAATTGGAAAAATTCAACTAAAATATCCAAAAGGGTTTATATTCTTTATATTATCCAAACGCCGTCAAAACCGCTTTTGATAGTCCAACATCCAATGTAACTGAAATGCGGAGATTTTCTTATGGTCTCTCCGAGAAGTGAATCGATAGCTAGCGACTTATCTACCAAGACCATATTTTTGGGGACTCGACCTTTGATATTCACCTGAATAGTCCACGATGAACGGTATCCAAATTTCTAACTAAATAACTTCTATTAAGTTAGGCATAGAGTCTCATTGCGTATCGATTAAATTGAAAAAAGTGCTTAAAACTTTAATGTTATTCAAATTGAACTAGAAATTAAGTAAGTAATATACTCATTACGTAAAAAGATTTCAGAGAGAAGCATAATTTTATCGCTTAAAATTTCGTAACTGAACAAATATGCAACTATATTATTTCATCAGCATAAAGAGAACAAATTTGCATAGTTGGATATAACTAGTAATTTAATAATTCATGAGAAATTATTCGGAGGCAAATGTTAGGCAGAATTTGCTTTTGATATTTGTTTGAAATAGAATTTTTAATGTTATTAAGATGTAACAAAACTTTGAATGAGTTTTAATAAAGATCAGTTTGGTGCAAAACAGTCACTAAATGATTATTTAGTTTTGAAAAATACAGCATATTTTATTTAATGAAATTAATTTTAATGTATAAATTAGTTTATTCTAGTATGTGTTTCTTTTTTGTCAGATATATGCTAACAAACTAAAGAACTTATTTCTCAATATTTGAGGACTACTCATGATGTCTTAATTCACCACCTTTTTGATATTACTGGAGTTGTACAGTTTGTTCAAATGGTTTGATACTTACAGACCCTTTCTAAAGATGAATTGCTTATCTATAGGGCTTATACTGTTAGCGTACAGTGGTTTTGCGGAGAATGGGAGGGGGGTTAAAACTTCCCGCATAAGAACTGTTGTATATATATATATATATATATATATATATATATATATATATATATATATATATAGTGTGTGTATATATATATATATATATATATATATATATATATATATATATGTGTGTGTGTATATATATATATATGTATATATATATATATATATATATATATATATATATATATATATATATATATACATATATATATATATATATATATATATATATATATATATATATATATATATATATATATATATATAATATATTATATATATATAATATATATATATATATATATATATATATATATATATATATATATATATATGGTGTGTGTATATATATATACATGTAATGATTACTTTACTACTTTTTTAAATCAGTCAAGGGGGTACAAAACCCATGGCAAATTGTTCACTACGCCTGTGGCAAATGATTAATATTTAAGCTATTTCTATAAGAAAATTTTAAATTATGCTGTTGTACTTACATGTATCGCTCAGGGTAAAAATTCATTTATAAATCATTAGTCAATCTTATTAAAATAGCCTGTTTATCACTTTAAACATTATTTGATATACTTCACGTAATTAATCTCACGGCGATCTTTCTCGTTATAAATTTTTAAGCTTGATTCAGTTAAATATATATTTTATTTCCTTGTATGTAGATATCTATTTTAGATTTTTAAAGTAAGTTATGTTAAATATATATGAAGTTGTTATGAAATGAAAATGGGATTATTAAAAAATTAATAAATTTCTTACACAATAAGTAGAGTAAACCAAAATTCTCGGATCTGCATACAATAATAGTCGCATTATTTTTAATACAATTTTAGCATTTATATTTTAATACAATTTTTCGATCTCCCCACATTTACAATGACGCATGCAATTACGTAGATGCATATGAAAAGCTTACTTAAAAAATAGTCCTAAAATACTTGAATGTACTCGCAGTACTAGAGGGAGCAGAGTCTAGAATCTGTTAGTGATGCAATAACGTTTGAAGTATTTTTCATTATTAATGCCAAGCATTATTGATTTTTTAACATTTCGCGGTAAAGAGCATCCTTTCATTTACTTTTCTCGTTTCATTTTAGACTGTATGAGGTTTTTTAAAAAAGAAAATAAATAGCTTAAAATAAAGATTTACTCTTAATACCCTATAAATTTATAAATTATTTCACAGACCCATTGCTCAAATATATCCTTATAAATAAAAATTCAAATAAAAACCAAGCTATTATAATACTACATTAAAATTAACTGTTAGATAATATTCATATCTTAGATTTATCTGTCAGTTGTATAAAATTATTTCTTTCTTATGAGTAACCAGAGTTTTTGCAACAAAAATCCCAGAAAATAAACATTTAAAATTTAAAAAGTAATGAAATTTGAGTAATAAAAATGCTAACCGTTTAACTTAAGAAATAGCACATGTTGTTTCGGTTCAAATTTATAGGAACGAATTGTTGATAACTAACTGAAAGGTATACAGATGTTAAGAATATTAATTTAAGTACTTCTTTTCAGTTAATGTGTTTTATAGTGTTTCACAGCAAAAATATTTCTCAAGGTTTTTCCATGAAGACATTCTAATGTATTTCAGAGTAAACTAATTAATACCATTATTCATTCAGCTAATACTATGAAGTTCCCGAATTGGTTTAATAATTTGACCTATTGCGGTCTCTTTAGTTAAAACTGATTAGAAGGATGTACTAAATATAAAACTAAACTTACACTTTCGGGTATAAATTCTGACACTTTACATGTAAGTAAATTTAAAAACTCATTACATTAATAAATTTTAAAACACATAAAATTTTAACAGGCAGCATTCTATCTGAATTTTCGCACTATACAATATGGGTAGTTAGTAATAACTGAATATTAAATCTTGAAATAAGCATCTAATTGCAGCATTATATGCTAAAATCAGAGACATATGTAATAAAAGGAAAGAACAGTAACACTTACATGTTATATTGTTGAAATATTCCATTACATAAAAAGATTTAGAGAAATTATCCTAAACCCAATCAATAATAATTATATCTATCTTTCGTTGTTTTCAGTCTATGTAAAATACTCTTTTGTAAAATTTTTATATAAAATATAATTACTTAGAACAGTATGACTAACAATATTTTGTTAAAAAATTTTAATTTTTCCTTGTATATATATTTAATATTATTAAAAGATATGAGGTATAATTCCTTTAGCCTTTACATAAATTTCGGAGTAATAATTTTAATCAGAAATTACATTTATATGGCTATCATAGACTAGAAACGCCTGTGAATATCTTTCCTTTATTAATCAAGCTTTTAAACATTTTTAGAACAATAAACCTAAATAGTTATTTTAATGAGCTCTACTTCTATTAAAAATAAATTACGCATTTAATGTATGTGAATTGTTTTCTGTGCAAAAAAAGCAAACTGGTTTAAAAAAGAAAACTTTGCTTACTCCTCTACTCTCAACTCCACCTACTATATTTTAGTCCGGAAAGTAAAAATAAACAACTACATTGCGGATATACGTCATTCGTTGAGAGTGTTTATCCCCAGAGATACTTCCCTGGTATATTTGTAGAATTCATAATTTCAGAACTTTCCGATTCGCATGTATTGCCGTAACAAAACGAGAAAGGAAGTACTTTTAACGTTTTACGTAGAAAAGCTGTAAAATTATTAATATTTTATTTCATAGGTGTAAAAATAAAATTTAAGCATCTTCTTCATTGTCTTAATACTCAAAATATATTAATATCCAAAAACTGATATTTAAAGTACCTCAAATAATTGTAATAATTATATTAATAGATATAACACAACAATGAATTTCAACTTGACAAAATAACACAAAATTTGCACAGATATCAGAAGTATACTGCACAGGAAATTCACATATAATTTTAAGAGTTTTACAGCTCATCTTTGTTATTTTTATGCTATAAAAAATATTATACTTCATGTATGATCATTGTCAGAGTTTTACTATTTCCCGTGATTGTAAATACAAACTCTTAAAATAACCGGATATTTACCACAGCAACAAACAACATATCAAAATGAATATATATATATATATATATATATATATATATATATATATATATATATATATATATATATATATATATATATATATATATATATATATATATATATATATATATATATATATATATATATATATATATATATATATATATATATATATATATATATATATCTATATATATATATATATATATATCTATATATATATATATATATATATATATATATATATATATATATATATATATATATATGTGTGTGTGTGTGTGTGTGTGTGATATTCTATTTAAATTCTTCTTTCTACTTACGCATTTTACTAAAAAAATTATCAAGTTATTCACCATCGAAAATTTAAATTCATTCAAATATATTATTCAAATTAAAATTTGGTCACAAAGATAACATTTTTAATATCTCATACTTCTTATTTCGGATGATTATTACATGTAGAAATACTAGTAACTATTGGATATAGGTCTGTTTTATAAATGCTTCCATTTACAGGTATCAATCCACACAAGGATTATTCAGGGAAGATTTTACAGCCAGTTAAATTTACTGTCACCTGGGAAAGACCACTGGCAACACTCCTGATCGGTGATCGAATTAGTTATCTTGCTTAGAAATTGTCGTAAAAAGCAACTAGTCAATGTACGCTTTCTAGTCCAACATACACATACACATATGTATATATTATACACACACACACACATATACATATATATATATATATATATATATATATATATATATATATATATATATATATATATATATTGTGTGTATGTGTAACCAATAAAAAACTATTCTTCATTGATCTCAGATGAAGATATTATCCACATTTTTTAATTACCAGGACTGACTTATCAATGCAACTTTATTACACTCATATCGTGAAAGACACCTCGCCCAGACATTACGATCAGATACTAAACGGTAGTCTAACACAAACAAGAGACAACCGTGAATCTGTGTAAATGCAGTAAATAAAGAGGGATAAATCACGTGAATAACTTCTCACAAAAAAGTGTTTTCAATCAGGTGCTTTCTACAAAATTCGTGATGAAATAATTACATATAATAGCATAAAGATTGAAATGATCTAAATCTTTTCTTTTCTTCGGAGAATTGAAAGCTAGAATAGACAAAGAAAAGAAAGGGCGACACGTAGCAGTTATTGATTTTGTCATTACATTCGGTACGTTTAGAAAGAACAAAACCTCAAAGATGCATATTTTTGACTTATTTTGGGTCGCTGGAATGTTAAGATTAGTAAGTAGAACATAAATCGGGAGAATTTTGAAGAGCTTTATATATATTATACAGCCATTCACATGATTCATGATAAAGTACTTAACCGGCTTCGATTAATAATCCTCGTTGGTCATACACATACACTTTCAGTTTAAAATTCTTATAGCATTTGAAAAAATATAAAAACCTTTACAAAAATTAAAAAGTATAATTTTTTTTCTTTATCTATTTCCTTTTATTACATTTAGTAAAAGATCTCACCCTCAGAGCCATAACACATAAAAATCTACTTATCTGTGCAAAATTTGATCGATATATTCAAATTCATCGATTCTAGACAACTAAGATTTTTCTACATTTGGGGGGGACTGGTTTAAAAATATATTACAGAATCCGATGCTAACAGTCGCTTGCACTGTTCGTAAAAAATTTGGGAGAGGAAATGTCTTAACTAGAAACAAGAAATTTATTCATAATAAAGTGGACATACACTGTATATTCCAATAAAATAAATATTAAATCCCATCCAACATGATGCCTTCTGATTTTTATCAACATTTAAAAAATATTTTATCAATCTGCTTAAAAATTTTTTAAAGGCTTCAGAACTTTTTATATGTACATATAGATATATATAGCTATATATATACTCATACATACACACAAACATATATATACACACAGGAATGTGTGAATATATGCACATACTTACACATACATACATATACGCATATGCATTTTTACCCAAAGATATACATATATTTACAGATACACATGTGTATATATATATATATATATATATATATATACATACATATATATATATATATATATATATATATATATATATATATATATATATATATATATATATATATATATAAAGTAATTCATTTATTTTGCTCTAGAGATATATTTTATATGCATAACTGTTTTTTCCCAAATATTTGCAAAATTCCGCATAGAAAAGCAAAACTTAAACTTCATCACCTTTGCAAAAGAATACTATTTGTTGTTTGTGTAAACTGGTGAATATTTTCCGGATATTTTAGCCTCTGAGTTCTTATTGAAAAATCTCTTTTCTGCAGTGGAAGCCGGGAGAATACTTGACATCTTTTCAACGGTGGCAAAGAGGAGATTTCTTTCTTCGCTCTTTTACGGGACACTGTAATCTATTTTCAAACAAAGCATCTTAAACAGGATTTTGGATTCGGATACTGAGAAGGCTCCAGGCGTAGGTAACATTCCCTCTTATACAAGATGTTTTCCTAAGTAGCCTTTTCCCCTAAAAACAGTTTTCGTATTAAAACCCCTCGTTAAAAAGTAAATCATGTACTATGCTGATTTGGGACACGTTCCTGCATTTGGCAAAGATTTAAAGTTAAGTATGTGGCTACATTACAGGGAAGGAATCTTTGAACTAAGCTAATTCCCATACGGAAATCAGCGTCTGTCTTGCTCTCGGAGAATAAATCAGATTGCTGTCAACTGTCTTGTTAAATGAACATGCCACAACTATTGTTAAAGTTTAATGTTTTGGCTTAATAAAATAAAGTTTTCAAACGAGTTCTGTTTCGCAATCTTTTCGTGAACGTTTAAGGTGAATAATACCGAATCACAACTAATATGAACTTAGTCCAACTTAAACAAATATGGAATCATTTTCTTAACTTAAAGCCAAACTTAGATAGCCGCAATGGATATTTGAAAAATCATAGTTAGAAATTAACTGACATCATTCACAGCTGAATGTCGTTATATTATATAATTTCAGAGAACAATCATTTGTCAAATAACCTGTTAAAATTTAAGATATAATTATGACACTATAATGTAGTGTACTACTATTTTAATCATTTTCTCATGCTCGGTTTACTAATTTGCCAAGAAATATGCACTTGGGACATCTATATTTAAGGTTAGGAAAGGACAGATAATTTTAACTGTATCTGTCAAATTCTATAATTATTTGTTGAAATAAAAATGTCTGATTGTTTTACAGGGTGAGTGAAGGCATTTTCAGAGCGAAAGATGCCTGAATTAATACTCTTTCAGAAGTAATGCCGAGTTTTTGTAACTTAGTTTAAATTTCTGTGAATTTAATTAAAATATTTTAAACAAGAATGTCTGGTATAAGGATCAATTGAATTTTTTCAATCTGAAATACTAAAAGTCGTTTAATAGAATCTGCAGGGAAAAAGTTCTTTAAATTACTCCCGAAATTACAATTCATTGAATTTCCCTTTATATGCATATCTCATATATAATATGCAGATTTTCTCAAAAAAAGTTATACGCGTACTAACACTATAGATAATATTCTTTTTTTTTAAATTCGATTAATATTTAATATTGCAATTATTGGAGAATCATTTGATTTTATCCTTTCTAATTTGCTTCATAATAAAAAATTTATTTATTTGTATACATACATATATATATATGATACTTTAAAAGAAGGGTTTCATCATTGAGCAATCCTGCTTAAATTCATTTTATAAACACATTATCAAGTTTATGACTTCGGGTGTTCTTATGTTCTAATTAGGATAAATGAGCCTTGAGCAAATTCTTCGACTCCCATTTATTCCCTACTCTGAATAGAATAATGGAGCATTTGAGCTTTTATTCTTTTATTGAATACCTTTTTAGCATTTTAGAAGGGGAATAATAGAAGAATAGTGAAACAGGGGCATATAATGAAACGTTTTAGCCATGGAAATGCTCCCCAAATAATGCTGAAAATTCATTGTGGATTCTCTCATTTTTTAATATAATGCAGAAAATAATTAAAGTTAATAAGAAGTTACATACGTACTGTCCTTTTTTTATTGTCTCATATATGTATGTACGTATACATTCATATATATACATATATATGTATTTACGTATGTGTTCTAAAGCCATACATGAAAAAATAAAAATAAAAGAAAGTATCCAAATCGTTTACATTTTATTATAAATCGTATTATTAATAAATGCAGTACATAGTTTACTTGTATTCAACTATACGTTTTTAACTTCTAGAACTAGATTTTATCCTTAAATAGATTATGATCGTGTTTGATATTGTCAAACCATCTAATTGAAACTTCAAAAAATAATTAAATTTTCTGTAAGCGTATTGTTTTATTAAGGATTGAAAAATTACGTGTCTTTCATAACAACGTTAATTTTAAAGGTTAAATTTCCCTAAATTGTTTAATCATTTAGTAGTTAAATCAAGCATTATTCAAGACATATCGAAGCTCTATTTTAATTAGTTATAAAAGATGTGACATTCAAAATATATTTTTCTCTTTGTTTTGACAGTGCACTTGTTAAAAATGAGATCTTAGATTTGAAAACACGGTAATAAAATTCTATTACTCCAAGGAGCACGAAGGACAGACTGGTGATTTTACTAGTTAAGCTTCACCTGAGTGATCAATGTTTTCTTCTTTTATGTAATTAGTTTTGTAACTGTTTAAATTACAGTTCAATTAATAGTTTGAATGCCTAATTTTAACGATCACTCTAACTACAAATAAAACATTGATTTTATGATAAAATGAAAGCTATCTTGCAAATTTTTAATTCAACTGATTTTTTATATTTATTCGGGATGATATCTTTTAGCTTTTTTATATTTAAATATTTATTGCATTAAATTAAATAAAGAAAAATATTTTACTTGATATAAGAAAAATTAATTTCATATTTGCACTTGTTTTAAATATTGTAATCTAAACCCCGAGAATGGAAAATATTATTCTGAAATACAATGATTAATATATAACTACCACGAAGGATCTATTCTTGTTCATGCATTGCGCAATTATATTTTACTATTTATTTAAGAAAATAACTTGGAAAACGTTTATTTCTTCTTTTTGAAACTTTTTATTAGTTGAACAGTTTTCAACTTATGGTAAAAAGTATTTGAAGCAGGTTCTTAAAAAGACTTCATTTCAAATATAAGGTTACATAGAGTTGCTTTATATGTGACACATTGTTTTGATAACTTCTTATCGTAGGAAACAAATTATTACCTTAATTATATTTCCTTACATGTGCTGTAAAATACTTAAAAACCAATGTTAAAACAAATTAATACTGAATAAGTTTAAAAATTGTACATTGAAGAGCCAAAATAGCTGGTATAGGCATGCGTATGCAAATAAAGAGATAAGGAAGTAAACAGAATACGGCGTTGCTTTCGCCAACGCTTATTTAAGACACAAAGTAACACAGTAGTTAGATTGGTTACTGCTGGTACAATGACAGGTTATCAAGATTTAAATGACCTTGAACGTGATGTTATAGTCGGCGCACGAGAGATTTGACATAGTATCTCTGAGGTAGCGAAGAAATTTGGATTTTCCCCTGCGACAATTTCACGGGTGTACCGTGAATATCGGGAATTCGGTAAAACATCCACTCTCCGACATGGCTCCTGCTAGAAAAAGATCATGCAAGAACGGAACAACGACGACTGGGGAGAATCATTAAACGGGACAGAAGCACAACACTTCTGCAAATTTCAGCAGATGTCAATGCTGAGTAATCAACAAGTGCAGCTTGCGTTCCATTCAACGAAACATTCTCGATACGAACTTTTGAAGCCGAAGGCCTACTCGTGTACCCTTGCTCGACTCAAAGCCGTCAACACATACATTGGACTGTTGATGACCTGAAACACACTTCATGGTCCGCCAAACCTCGTTTCAAAATGTATCAAGCGGTGGACGTATGTGGGTATTGAGACAACCTCATGAATTCATGGAACCGACATGTCAACAGCGGACTGTTGGAGCTGGTGAAAACTCTGTGATGGTATAAGGCGAGTGCAGTTGGAGGGATATGGGACATCTGATACTTCTAGATACGACTCTGACAGGGGACACGTATGTAGGCATCCTGTCTATCACCTGCATCCATTCATGTCCATTGTGCATTCCGATGGATTTGGGGAATTCCAGAAGGGCAATGCAACACCTCACACGTCTAGAAATGCTGCAGAGTGGCTCCAGGAACATTCTTCTGACTTTAAACATTTCCGACCATCAAAATCCCTAGACATGAACATTATTGAGCATATCTGGGATGCCTTACAACGTGATGTCCAGAAGAGACCTCCACCACATCGTGCTGTTAGGGAATTATGGACAGCTCTGCAGTATTAATGGTGTTAATTAACTCCAGCACTAATTCAGACATTAGCCGAGTCCATGGCGTGTCGTGTTGAGACACTCCTGTGAGCTCGCGGAAGCCCTACACGATATTAGGCAGGTGTATTAGTTATTTTGGCTCTTCAGCTTATTAGAGGGTGTTCAACGCATTGGTCCCTGAAGCATTATATTAAATTATTTCTAAATGTACCGACAAAAATGGCAATTTTCTTTTAATCATTTACTATTCTTAAACAGTCCATAAGAAAGTGCAAAAAAAAAAAAAAATAGAATTTTTAATAACCTTTTTAATACCTTTTAAATAATAAAATATTCCTTTTATATATTCAAAATAGATTATGTAAAAATTACGATTTAGCTTTTTTTATACTGCTTTACTATTAAAAAGAGAAAAACATCTGTATACTAATAAATAGTTAAAAAAATTATTACGTAAAATCTGTTAACCATTTAATAATTTATATTTTCTATTTCTAGATTCTTAAAATTATCTATTGTCTGTAATAAAATGGTGGTAATGGATAGTTTTATTTATAATCATGTTGAAACTTAAATGAACTGTCAAACTTAAAAAAGTTCTCTAAAGGATATCTAAAAGAGTAAAAATTTTCTATTCATAAGCTTAAGAAACGTATCTGAAAACTTGTTAAATCCTATTCAAATAGTTTTCTAAATTTCCTACAACGCTGCGTGTAGCACTCGTAAATTGAAATAACATTAAATTTTTAAACAAATGTTATTATTATAAAACGGTACAAAGGTATAAAGCTAAATTATTAATTTTTTTTTGACAAATGAACACTATATTATTTTCTTTAAAGGGATATCCTACCTCATAAAAATTTTGTCCACTCTGAAAAATTATCTGCTTGAACGACCAAAAAAAATTAAATACTTAATAAAATTATACAAAAACTTGTGCAACAGATAAAATCTACTTCAAATCTGACGAAATAATGAAATTGTGTCTCTTAATCGATTGCAGCATTATAGACATGTAATATGGAAGAATTTAAAATTTTATTACTATGCCTTAGATTTTTAAAAAATTACTAAATAAATTAGCTTAATTTTTCTCTTTGTGAACATGGAAATTTTTTTATAGAATTCAGTTATATTATTTTTATAATTAAACAATTAAGTTGTTTTTCAAAACCAGTTAGTTATAATTTCCGTCTACTTCTTCTTTTATTCAAATTTCTATGAATTTTTGCACATATAAATTATTTCTATGTTATTAGTATTTTTAAGAGAAATTATATTTTAGAACAGTTTAATTTCAGTTGTACTTGAATACCTCTATTCTAAATTAAGTTATCTCGTGTAAAATAACATAAATTTTCTATATATCGTTTTAAACTGTATTTATACGAATATTTTTTTGCATTTATAAATGCTAAAGCAAATCGTATATGTCTCAGATTTTTCTTCAATATTCTTCAGTTTTTCTTTATTAAGTACTTAAAGATTAATAGTCTATAAAAACAGATACGCTTTTACCATGCGCTAAAATTTCTGTAGAATGTATGTCAACCGTTAATAAATTGAAAACAATGTTTTAATTCCTGAGAAATATCATAAAATATTTAATGCTAAATAGCATCTTACAAATTGAAATCAACATGATGAATTATATCTCACCTGTCGGAATCCGAAGAACTCGAGCAATGATTGATCTCTGGAATAGGAGGTGGTATTGAAGGAGAAGGAGGAGGAGGAGAATTTTCAAGAGCGGCCACAAGAACTTTCACTTTCGGCCACCTGGCCCTTTTGGGGAAAAAAAGTCATCACCACACATACAAAGGGGTAATTAAACATAACGGGGTTCCCATCAGGACGTTCTTTTCATTTAAAGGTAAAACAATATTCCACAGTCAACGGGAAATAAAGCGAGAACTGAAGAGAAAATTAATCGGAAACTGCTTTGCAATAGTAAATACGATGCACAAGCCATTCCCTCCCTCCACACATCCCTTTAAAAGATCACAAATATTTGATGTATTTGCAGCATATCATGACGTGAAATCGCATTTCTGAGATTTAAACAAAAATCAAATAAGCAACATTTGCTTTGTTCAAACTGTATTAAAATAATTCTTGATGTCCGTACATAACTGTATAAGAAAGATCCTTTTTTATTAAACTGTTTAAACCTCCCTTAGGATCTTGATTAGTAAATGTTTTATTAGAGCATACCATATAGCACAAAGATTAGATTTTTAATACCGCTACACATGATTTTATATAAAAAAATCATTCGAAAAGAAAACGTGTAAACAATATGTTAAGCTATACAGTATCTTTTAGTTCAAGGTAGGGTTATTATATTCGCGTAATATCATTGGAAATATGCGTGAGTTGACTACATTTAAACAAATATATTTTTCTTATTTGCCCAAAACTTCAGTATACTCTAGCTTGATTCTTGGAATCCTTACCGTCGTTAAATATTATCAAATATCAATAACTACGACTAGACATCAAAATTTTATAAACTTAAATATATTTTCAAAATAAATTTCTATAACCGTTAAAACTATTGGAGTCCTACATTATCATTTGAGCACAGACAACCTGTTTTAATAAATCGGTATCTACAACTAATTAGTGCTTTATTAGTTACTCAGTCAGTATATTCATTTTCAACTGTTAGATTTCAAATGCCTTTCTATAAAACTGTATAGAGAATTTCAGTTACCTACTAAACATCAATGATAGATATTTTTAGTGTATTCAACGTTTTTAAATATTTTTTTTTGAAAAATCTATTAAAAAACCTAGTTAAAAGTAATCAGAAGCGTAATAATTAGGGCTTCATTCTATTTTTTTAATTCTTCCGAAAACAAATGCTTATAGGGAGTAAAATTTCCATCTTCTATCAAAGTTATAGCATACATATGATTCATATTACCATATAACACGCCTGATTACACTACTTAGCAAATTTAATCAGCAACTTATTCTGTTGCATATGAATTAGAACTTAGTGATAATATTCCTTCATTTGAAAGTATATAAATCTTGGGTAAAATTGAAGAGTGGGTTAAAAGAGAAAAAATATGGCTGTAGTATTATAAATATGAATTTCATACTCCAAATGGTTTAATTTAATTTTCATGTATAAGAAATAACAATGCTTGTTCTGGAGTGATTGTAAACTGCATTTTTAAGCAAAAAGATCAAAATTTATATTTTGTGTAAATTTGGTGTGTGACAATGTTCAAAACTGTTTTCTTTTAGAGCTTATTAAAGTTGTATGGCAAATTAGGTTTCATATTTGTTTAGATGTTTTTAGTCAACTCATTTAAAATATAATATCCATTGATAAGACAATACTAATTTCACCAACTATAAATTTTCTTAATAAATTTAGATGTAAAATAGAGGCATAATATTGACTTTTAAAAATTCAATTAATTTCTTAAATAATGTACCACATAAATTAACTGAATCAATTAAAACAGGACGAAAAGTTATTGAAGAAGCACACACAGATTTCGATTTTCGCGTACTCTCAGTATCAAAACAACTATCAGTATTCGATTTATTGCTGATTAAATTATAAAATATATTTTGCTTTCTTTACTAATAAATATAAATTATGTTTTTTAACATTTTGTCATATCGCACATTTAGAGATGTATATTTTCCGAATATAAATTTCAATATAACCACTTATAATCTTCCTCTGTAAAATGATTGTTACTTTATTCTAATAGTAATGAACTTTGAAAATATAACATTAGATTTTAAAAGCTTCAGACCTAAATATTCTTATTTTCTATTCATGTTACCCTCTGTCTTACAATTCCAAAATATATTTACATTATAATCTTATTTATTGTAATTTATTTTTTCTAAAGTACTTTCAAATAATCTTAAATTATTATTTGACTTGTAATGGCAGTCATTCTAAGCAATAACTTTTTCACAACCGTATTCAAAAATAAAATAATACGTGATGAGTACTTGGAAAAGGCAGTTTAAATTTAGGTTCACTCAATTTTTACAAATAGAAAAAAAATTGCGGATTTTGAAACCAAATAATGATTATCACTGTATGAATTTAAATTTTAAGAATTTGTTTATTTCAAAGTTTGATTTGTTAATGTTCAAAGTTAATGGTTCCATAAATTGATTAAGGATTGTTTCAAATAAAAACAATTTTCAAGTACAGAGAAGATGTTTCATTTTTTCAAGTAAATATAACACGAGAAAGCTAAAATATAATTTCTTACAGAGAAAATAATTAATCCTATAAAAAATCAAAATAAATCTTTTAGTGATTCTATACAAATTACAAAGAAATTCATATAATTTTACACAAATGTAATAAACTACCCCTTACATCTGATTGTATTAAATGAATTACAAAAAAGTATTTAGTATTCTTTCCTTTTAACAGCAACTAGACCTTAATTCAACATATTCACACTTTTCTAGGAATTCAAATCTGGATGTAGACCATGGTACTTTTGAGAGATGTACTTTTGAGTACACCAAGGTATTACTGAAACATGTATGTATATCTCAGGTATTATTCATCTTTAGGATATTTTCAAATTCACTTCTAATATGAAATATAATATACATTAATTAAAGAAATAACCTAAAAAAGAGTAGTTCTATAGTTTTTATCTGTATGAAACCAATCCTGGTTGAGGGTATGACGTGGATAAATCACTTTCAATTAATTCTCACCATCTGGGTGTTCCAAATGTAGTATTTTTTATCATGTTTCTCTTTGGCAAAGGCCTCCGATTTTTCTTTTCAAAACTGCATGACTAATTTGCTAAGTAACCCCCTCGTTGTTTGGTTGTATTAATAGGTATGCTTCTTGTGAATTAACAAGGTATAGATTGATACTATGTTTAACGATGTATACCAAAATTATATCTTTGTTAATTACTTTAAATTGATCTTGAATAAATAAAAAATATCTACACTGACAATAAGTTTATTGAAGTGTAGTTTACATTTAGACCTTGAATTACTGTTTTAAAGTCATATTCAATATAAAGATAAATTTAATATGAATACATTTGCTAGAGAAAACAATTTAAATAATATTGACTCTCAACACAATCTGTACTTAAAAATGCTTTAACATGAGTTATAATCTTGTATGAAACTAAAGTTCGGAAACAAACTACAGAGGGGGGAAAATACATAAAACTTTTTTAGAAAGAGATTATAACATTTTTGTACGTTTACTACAATAGGCATGAAATACTTAAGTTAAAGCAATTTGTCTTATGCATAACATAATACAAACATTTTGTCATTTCATGGTTCAAATTGAAAAATGAATATTTAATCAAATCTTAATTACATTTATGGTCCTTTACCTATTTTACAGTGATAATATGAATATATTAATTTTTTCATTCTTCTTACTTAATTGGAAGAAGAATTTTTTCATGTTACGTATGCTTTTCTACCAGCTGACATATTAAGAACCGTTAGAGGTAACATAGAATTCTTCTCCTTAATTTTTTATCAAAAAACATATTTCAAAATTATTAAAAAATTGTCATCTAGAAAATGTTTAAAGTGGAAAAATAAATGTAGTTTTCTTATATTAAGATATAAATCATTAACTGTTTAGAAGTTTTGTAAAGTTTTTACACCACTTTAAACATGTACAGTCAAAATAGTTTTAAAAACAAATAATGCACATGCACAGCTACTAATTTTAAACTAAAGCAGATATTTAGATTTTCTCTTCATTCAATTAAACCTGAGTTTATCCTCAAAAAGAAAACTAAATTAGACATGGCTCTTTAAAGTTTACTTAATTCTGGCAGATTAGCTAAACTTTATTTATTTCCTTTTTAAATTGACATTAATAAATCCTAGGGATTAAATGATAAGCCTTATAAATTTCTATGTTAAACTACAATAAAACAAAAAAAAGATAATACCGCTGGAGATGTTTTTTTAGTATTTTTATGCCTTTTGCATTTTATACTTCAGTGTTATTTCTCCTGTTTTCTTAAAATAGAAAAGTTCCATGTTTATGCATTTCTTTTATAAATAAAAAATAATGTACTTTCTTTGTAGTATCTATGTATTTTATATTCCAAGAAAGCAAATTTTTGGAATACAAGTTTTTCTTGCTTATAAATAAGCAATTTCAAGTATATTTTTAACTTAAATGGAGATACTATTACACCTCTAAAGACTTATTGTCTTAGGTAATATTTCTAATTGTTACGTTATAAGAATTTCGAATCACAGTCAATTAAAAGGAAATTCATTTCAAATTTATAAATTCGTGTAGAAAAAAAAAGTAGACTATAGCTCTCCAAACCAAATAAAATTTACAAATTTGGTTATTTTATTGCAATTTAAATAAAAATGTAACTCTCAATAATTTAAGCAGTTAGAACAAATCTGTATTTGTAAGGCAGTTGTTACGGAATAAACATAATTAAAAACATAAGAAAAAACATTATTAAAAAATAACTATGTTCATCTAAGTTTTTTATGCCTAACTATATAAAATATAAGGAATTTCTTTATCTGAAAAATATGCAAGCATAAAGCGATGTAAACAATTTCAGCATGTGTTCAAGTCTGTAAGCTACGTGCAAAACAAAAAAAAAAGAATCCGTCTGATATTAATTATGAACAAGAAAAGGAGAGAACTATTTTATTAGTAGTTAATTTACATAAAATAGGCTTCTAAGTAATATGCTTCCCTATAATAATTTCTTATTTCTTCAGGAATATATATATATATATATATATATATATATATATATATATATATATATATATGTGTGTGTGTGTGTGTAAACCAAACTTTTATTTTTGCAGTTACTATAGAACTCATCTTTTCCTTAGGCAAAGTATAGTTTGTGCGATATCATATAAACATTACCATGTTTTCTTAATTACATGCATATGACGTGAAGGGTTGGAAACGTAGAAAGAAAAATACTTAAATTCTCTTTAGACACCTAGACGTTCTCTTTACACACTTAAAACACGTTAGCTCGGTCTTTTCATTTAGTTACCTCATTAGGACAACTTCTAATGTAATAACCTCGATAACGCAAAGTCTTTAAAAATTATGACTGCTTCTGTACTACATGAAATGTATAAATAATTTTTACATGCTAATTGAAGAACGGAACTCTCTCTTAAAATATGTATATTAATACAGGAAATTTATACATAGCAAGAGCTCATGTTTAAAGTCTAAAATATGCTGCATTATAATTTAAATAGTTTTTAGAATTATTTAAGCTATCCTACGTTGAAATTATTTACATTCAGAAATTTAAGAGTTAAAATCCTTTTAATTAAATTATTGTGTGTCTAATGCAAATTTATTAATTTACTGAAAATTTGGGATTTTGGGCTCTTGATAGCAATACAACTGTTCTTAAATATTGATTATTCACATTATTTTCATCCCAGCATTTACAAAATAGTCTGCCCCCATTAAATTATACAATAAAGATTTTAAAACGAGGATTTTGTCTCAAACACTTTTAATTGAACCAAAGTAGTTATTTAGAGAGTAATAATTATTTTTCTAATCTACAAACTGGAAACTTTAAGAGGTATTTAATTCAGATTTAACCCTAATGCTTTGAATGAAATCAGTCATTTAGTTAATTATTATAAGTTCATTAAGAAAACTAACACATTAAGACGTTTTAAAAGAAACTTTTGGATCACTTTAAGCTGATTATTAAAATAAAAATAGCATTTAGTAAAACTTTATATTCTACCATCATGAGTATACATTTATATAATCTATACTTCTTTAAAGTAACATCTAACAGAAAATATTTTGAGTTATGGACCTTACAATAACTTCATAAGTAAACTTATCCACAACTTATATGTTTTTCAGAGGGTACTATTTGTGAACTAGGTATTTATTGTCTATGTACTTCTATGTACTCATAGTACTTTTTGTGTATTGAGAAAGTGTTATCTTTTCTATCTCAATAATCCCGAATTATTTCCTTAGATGTTGCTAAAGTTTAATTTTAGCATGTAACAATTAATGTAAAGCATAAAAATAACAATGCATTGGCATAAAAAGACATTCTCTACAAACTAAAAAAGTACATATTTATTATAAATATAATAAATTATTTGGCATAATTATCTTTATATATGGAATTTGAAACTACTCTTATTTGAAATCTATTTCTGGTGTTTCCAATTTTTTTAATTCTGTAAATATCAAGTTTATTTTAATAGTAATCATTTACATCTTATCAAATGGTTGACGAAATTTTGGTTTGAAAATCAGTATTCTTATTTGATAATAATTTTATAAGCAAAGGCTTAATTACAGTGTAACCATTCAAAAACGATAAAAAGTGTCATCTTCTAAAGCTGATTGTATAAATGACATCAAATTTTGAATTAAGTGCAGATCTGAAATACGGTGCTACAATGGACTAAATGGAATGAATCGAAATACAATGGTTATAATAGTTATCCTTATTTCGAATTTTGAATAAAAAAAGCACTTGATTATTTCAAAATAACTTCAAAACCCACTTCGTTAGAATAACTCGTTGAAGATTCATATACTTTAAAGGTTTTCAAAATTAGTTAACAAGTTATATTTTTTATTTTCTGTTTAAAATGTGTGATTAGACATAATGTTATTAATAATCTTTAAAGATGATTGCCATTCCTTTAGCAGTATAGTAAGATTAAATTAAAATCATATTAGGATCTTAATAATCCCAAAAGATGTTTCAACGTAGTTATTTTTGCTTTGCAATGATTACTAACTGTACATAATAAAATTTATTCAGTACGTTATACACTAAGGTGATAACTGGATGGATTGAGTAAACATACTCCACAATAAATTACAGGATTACGAGAATAAATGCTCGGTATAACCATCGTGAAATCGAAGATCATATTACGATTTATCAGATAAGTTAAAACTAATAGATGAATTCACTATGAAACCTTCGAACTCGGCTTTGATTGATCAAATTATGTAATAGTGATTTTATTGGTAATAACGTAAATGAGATTAAATTTTGATTTACCAACATATGGTATAATGACAAAAAAATAGTCGTTTAAGAAATAAGTACTTTATTTTGTGTCCTTAATAAGAAAACGAAGATTATTGTGTTTATTAAGCATTTCTAAACATATGGCCTGAAGAACAACAAAAACTATTAAAAGAAATGCTTAAGAATGCACTAAAATAAAAATCCGTAAATAAATATCGGTAGATCTGTGTATAAAAAAGCCCAATTTTAAGAATACCACATAAAGTACATTAGGCATTAATTCGTTCATTTTCTTTCTTTCTACAAGTTACAATGTACTTATAGCACATGCGTATAAACATATAATAATGAAATTTGCAAAAACTTTCATTTAAAAAACGGTACGCATCATAATATCATTCAAGCAGTAACCAGCGGAATTCAACATTAAAACTTTCTTTTTCAAGATTTTTAAAACATTTTAGTCTATAAAATAACTTTCCTCCTATATAATGCAAAAATGTCACAAACTTGAAATGAAACAAATTTGTAATGCATGTCAAAGAATAGATATTTCATGTTGCAAAAAAAAAAGCAGACCATAACGCTCCAAACTAAACCAAACCAAAGGAAAGATCTGAAAAAGAAATTATGTTACTGGTGTAGTCAAAAACAACAAACAACGAAGTCACGAGAAATGTTGGTAGCTGATTGGGAAATCATTAGAATTATTTCTTGAAAGTTTTGAAAGTTACATTTATAGTACCGTAACATGTGAAGTTTATTTGCGTAGTTACTATATAAAATGATATTATATTTTCTTTCCTCTATTATTTACAATGATTAACACCATCGAATCTAAAACCATTTAAACCATTATAATTCTATAGTATAATTCTATACTCAAATATTTATATCATAAAAGAGTAAACTAGGCAATGAATCACTAAAAAAATTTAAAAACTGCAAATATTATAAGGGATATTAATAGAAATGTTATTTGTTATAAATGATACACAAATTATAGTTTCGTGTACGATTAAGAAATATGTTTTTAACATTAACAATAATGATATTAAAACTTAATTCCTAATAAAAAAGGAATTACATTTTGAGGTATTAATTCTTCAAAGTAAGTCTTTAAAATAAATTTTCTAGTAAAATATAAAAAGATTTATGTCAAAATGCTTAATAAAGAAAAACAGTCATGTTAAACAATTAAAACTTTAGTCAAAAAACGTTTTTCTGCGTAATTTATTTTAAATTTAATTTTGAATGTCTGAATTTTGAATGTCTGTTTCCTATTTAATTATAATTGCCTGTGTTTGCAAAATATCTGTAAATAAAATGGGTAAAATAAATTATAGATAATAGATTATAATTTAATCTTATAGTAACACCGAATGACCTATTAAAATAGGTCATTTGGTGTTACTATAAGATTAAATTATAAAAAAGTATATGGGTAAAAAATATTTAGTTCCTCAAATAGAAATCATTAAGGTCTTAAAATTCAGTATATTTTCAATTTTAAAGTTGAATCAAATACTTTTTTTCTGTTAGTAAATCAGTAGTGACCATAAGTGAGGACTGTTAGTTCAAGAGACTTTCAAATTTTTAAGTTTCGTGGCATCATTATAACTCACATAATATTATCTTGTAGTACTGTACCTTTTTATTCTTCAAAAGTATGCGTATGTTACATGTTAGTTACATTATGTCGTGGTTGGTAGTAGCAACAATAAAGCAATAATAAAAAAATGATAAGCCTGAATTTAAAAATTTGAATGCTATTAATTTTTATTTGAATAATAGAATAATTCGGGCTACTAATGCTATCAAATCTCACATTACCAAGTTTAGTGACTGGTATGTACTTGCAAGTTTTACACAAGCAATCGAAATCTAGATTAATGGACCTATTTTGTTTTCTTCAGACCTATTTTGTATTTTATGTTAACTTTTTTCCATAATTACCTTTTTGCTGTTATAGGTTATAGCGGACTTTTCACACAAATATATTATTCTGAATAGCATAAAATTTATTATGACTATACTACTTTTGCCAGAAGAGTCAAGAAATTAATGTTAGAAGACAGAATATGTTTGTCGACAACACAATCTTGTTTCATAAAGGCGAAAAGTAACGCTTGTAAAATTAATCTGTAACGACAGTTATTACAGTAATAATGTATTTGTCAGCCTTTCTTAAAACCAATCTAGGCTATCATAGGATATTTTGCGGTACCCCACGGTTTCATGGGACCTACTTTCTTAGACCATAATTGTAAATACTTCATATTATCCATGGATTGGTTTGGTTGGAGCACTACGGTCTACTTTGTCTGCAACGAGAGCTAGTGAGACCAGGACCTACTGATTATAGCCGATTGCGATCGGCTACGAACATCCATGCCCCTGTAGTATTGAACCCACAAACTCCAGCACCGGAAATCAATGCCCTAACCATCATGATGCATGTGAGGCAAAGTTTGTTTTGATTATATAACTTCTCCAGCCTAATTCTTTGATCTATGTTTCGAAAGACAAAAATTCAATAAAAATACATTATGTCAATATCGTCGGTAAAATTTAATGCTATGTATAAAAATATTAAAATCTTAATAAAATTAATATAAAACCTATTGGTGCAATATATTTTGGTTGAAGAAACAAGTTATATTTTAAATATTCTGAAGTAAAATAACAACAGAAATAATCTCTCTGATTCTAATTATTCAGCAGTTCTAAAAAAATGGTGACATATACCATGCGAGATCTTTTTTTTTTTTTTTTCTTAATCCAATTTATATCACATTCAGACAGAGATATTCTAATTTTCTATTCATTTAGTTCACTGTGAAGATTTCGTCTAAAGTTATGTCACCTTTTATTTTTCAATTTAAGTCATCTTTTTACTTGTATTTATAAGTATTTATTATTAAATTAATTAGGATTTCTCTGCACTAAAACATGAAGAAATTATACTTTAAATTTGTAATAGTTTATACTTGACAGTACGGCAATAATTCTCAACCTTTCTTTCAGCCAAAAGATTTTAATTACAAAAAGTAAATTTTAAGAAGTGTTTAAAATAAACTTTGAATTAAAACGAAATCTAAGACTACTCTGTTTCTAATTATAGAATTAAAAGTATTTTTCAGCAAACTGTCATGCGATATGACAACCAAAGCAGAAAATCGACAAAATAAGAATTTTATTTTTTATTAAATGAACAGTTGAAGAATCTAAAATTATTTTCTGTTTTACATTCTATAAATACTTTACTTAAAAAATATTTGACATAAAATGTTTTAACTTTTGATAGAGCATGTAAATAAAACCACTACCTGAAAAACATTAAGAGAAATAATGATATTAATAGCTTGGATTACAAATATTTTAAAATATGTGCGTTATATCTATATAACGTTAATATATTTCTTTTCTGTATTCTATCCTTATAATAAACAGAACGTGTTTCACTGAAGAAAGAGGACTGCAACAGCAGAAAATAATAGCAATAATCAAAAATAACAAATGTTAGTAACCCTAGTATAACATTTATACGATTATAGATAAAAAGCAAGAACTTGTTAAGGTATAAAATGTTATGTCATACGATAATCTAAGGTTATAGTATTATTCTCCCTAAAATCAATAAGACAAGTACAGTGAAATAAACAGACTTTCTTATTGTAGGGAAAAGCAATCCCAAAAGATAAGAAAGAGAAAGTAATTATGGTCAAACGTTTTGCTGATAAGTGTTTTGTAAACAAAAACCTAGGATAAAATTCTCCGAAAATGTGAATTTAAACACATATTTTTTACCAATTCGACAAATATAGTATAAAATAAATAAAAAAACTATAAACTTCATATATAGAATAGGCGGTAGGAAAGAAATTAAATAATTTGTGTATAAAGAAATAATAAATATAAATATTATTCATATTAATGTATCAAATCTATAAAAACCTCGCTTTAAATTTATGAAACAAATACTAATTTTGTATGATCTTGATATAAAGTAAACAAAAATGCACCAGTTTTAGAGCATTTAACGACAGTAATGAAAAAAAATGTAATGTTTTTCAGAAATTCGGTTTTATAATTATAGGTTTTCATATTATCAGAGAGAAATGACTGTATCTGATGTACAATTATGTAGCATCATAGAGAAGTTGTTATGTGAAACTATATGCGAATTATTAAAGCTTAATATACAGTATTAAAAAATCTTCATATTATTTTTTACAAATGCATATTTTTAACTTACAGTTCCCAGTGAAACATTTCAGAATTGCTTGCCACTCAACCATATGTCCTATATAGAAGAATTTTTGGTCATTTTCAGAAATAAATGACTATGTAATGTGGCTATGAATAACGCGATTAGTGATATAATGTACAAATGAGCCGATTTATCGTACTTTATTAAAGGTCAAATCGGTATGGCTCAGCTACTGGGAACATCAGTATCAGAAACGGCAAGTTTAGTGGGCTGTTCATGGGGAGTTGTTGTGAGTATATATCGAAAGACATGTATAGTCTGCCAAAAAACTTACGGAACTACGGATATATATATATATATATATATATATATATATATATATATACACACATATATAAATATATATACATATACATATACATATATATATACATATATATACATATACATATATATATACATATACATATATATATACATATATATATATATACATATATATATACTTATATATACATATATATATATATACTTATATATACATATATATATATATATACATATATATATATACATACTTATATATACATATATATATACATATATATATATATACATATATATATACATATATATATATATGTCAGGTCTAAAAAAGGGGTAGTTGGGAATTATGTAAGTTAAAAATGATTTTAAAATGAGAACTCTTTTATAATAATAAAATAAATGAAAAAGACCCACGCTCTCGTAAGCTTTCAGGATAATCCGGTCAGGCTGAAGCATTTCTCAGCTTTTTGATGAGCTTGCAAACACATAAGTTGGAATTTGGCGAGTGGACATGGAGCAGTCAACACCTTCATGCATAGTTCCAGGTCGATTATTGAAAATGGCGCATGTTTCTTTCTTTAAGAACGATGAAAAACCAAGATCACTGCTTATTTTGAGGCTTTGTTTTGGTTCAAAATCAAATTGGTAACAGGAGTCAGATTCGAACCCCACTCCTGACAATTAAATGTTAGGTAGTACAACTCATGAAAGTATTTTTTATTAAACTAGTCCTCATACATTTTGTAGCCCAAGGCTTCAGATGCAAGCTCTGATTAGGGAAAGAGAGTATACATTCAGCCCCACTCCTGACATTCTACTTCCAATGAGATACGAAGTTTTATTGTAACAAATTTCGAAATGCCTATAAAACAATTTTTATGGTAAAGAAACTATGAAATTACTTTTGGTTTCAGAACTAAAACGGTTTCTTAGCACCGTCAAAAATTTCATTCAGCCTCAGATACCTATCCATTTTTGAATCAAAACGGAGCCTCAAAATAAGAAGTAATTTTGATCTTCCGTAATAACAATACATATATATATATATATATATATAATATATATATATATATATATAATGCCGGATTTCACGACGAGTGGTTGCAGTCATGGATATAACAATGACACCGTTTTAGTCAAAGACTTTCATTAGCAGAACGTTGGTGGATGGGTTGCCACTTCATTATCTTCGGGACAAACTAAGAGAGCAGATAACATAAAGTTCTATGTGAAAGGATAAGCAACACTTGGGTCATCATCTGTGTGAAAAGAAACCCTCAGAATTTCCTAAATTGGTCACTAGGGCAGTATAAAGCTTTCATTTGTTAGACCCCTTCTCTGAGGGCGTTAACTGTAGCTCCAGTGGTCAATTTAGGTTAGGGGTTAAAAATGGAAAGCAAAGGGAAGAAGAGCTTTTTGCCCTTGACTTAAGATTGAAATAGCCTCAGAATTTTCTTGCTCCTTAATGAGGCCTGTCTTTGGAATATTATACAAAATACCTATATTAGTTTTCTGATCTAGTTTATTTTTCCTTCCCCCCCACACACTCATATATATTTATATTCAATTCTATTTCTATTATTATGAAATATTATTTTAGTAACACTTTTAGAAACTATCGTATGATAAGGTGTTGGAGCGAAATGGTTAGTATGTTCTGTAAGGTTTTAGACAGAGCGTATGGATGGTTGGCGACATGTCTCCGGCCAGCGGTGTGTCGACCGCAAGCTCATTGATTCGAGAAGTGTGCGGAGTTTGGTACGCATTGTTCACCGAGATCGAAGAGCTACAACAGCCAAAATCACCACGAGCTATAACAGTGGCGACCCAGGCAGTATTTCCCACAGCTTACATTGCTACGTATGGGTCTATAGCATGCCGACATGTCATCAGCAGCTGGGACTGCAATGGGCCAAGAAACATGGGAATTGAACCTTAGAAGAATTTACGAAAGTGGTGTGACGAATCACGTTTTCTGGTCATCATACAGACTGTCATGAGTGTATGCGCCGATTTCCGATGGATACCCTGGCCCCGGATGATCAGTTAATCCAGTGGCGGGGATATTATAGTGTGGGCAATACTTTTATAGAGCACATTAGGACCGAAAATCTCCATAAAACAATACCTGACGTCTGTGTGCAACGTGACCATAGCTGCAGGCCAGGTTTCTCCATTCATGACAACAGTATTTCCGGCAGGGGAGGATGTTTACCAAAATGATGATGCACTATGTCATAAGGGTCAAATCGTCAGGGAGAGCAATTTTCATCTTATTTCAAAAATGTTCCATTCAGGGAATTTTTAAAGATAACTCATCAATACTTAGGTAGCCTTCAGTCCTTTTATAAAAATATTTATCGCTTTACTCTTTTAAAAGTTGTTTCACAGAATATATGAGCAAATTTTAAGTCTGTTCTTTTGTGCAATTTTAATTAAAATATAATCTTCATTAATTCATGAGGTTTGTACACTTTGTGTATTTATAAAATGTTTCTCGGTCAAACTGAATTGGTATATAAAAATGAAACATCCACAGTTTTTATAATATATTATAACTTTATACAGATGAAATTTATATAATGTTTAATACAAAATTTATCTTACCATCTTTCTATGTATTTCTTACCATCTTTCTATGTACCTATATTTATTATTATGTTAATCTCAAATTTGTTTCTTTAATCAGTTATTTATGATCTCATCAGTAATAATTACATAATACCTTATTTTGCATGGATGGAAGACGTTAATTTTGGGGAGAACCCAATGAATCCATAAATGCATCTTGCCTTGCTTGTACTGTAAATGGGAATGGTTTAAGTATCATGTTGTGGAACAGGTTCTACTGCAATGAAAGTATTTCCCATGTGTTTGTTGAAGGTAAACACACAGTCCTGCAATACTTAGACATAGTGTCAGATGAAATACATCCTGCTATGTTATGCTTTTTGCTCCGTACATGACTGGAAATTTAAGGACGACATTTCAACTGCACAATTTTTAATTCAATAGAAAGTGTTTCCGATATGTTAGAAAGGCTGATCCGAAGTTAATCTCTTCTTCCATCCAATTTACTGGATCTTGACTTCTGTGTGGCTAATGCATGGTTTTCTCTATAGTTAAATGGATGTATAGTTAAATGGATGTAATAGAATGTTATATAATCGATATCCTTACGAATACGGTCTGTTATCGATTCATATGCAAGAATAAAATTATATATAATTGATATGAACCAAATGATCTTAACCAAAATTAATATTTAATAATAATTACGATAGTTCTGATTGATTTTTCTATCAGAAAACCAGCTAATCATAATTAGAACGTTAAAGATGTCTTCTATGAAATAGATTAACAAATAATTATTTAAGAGAAAATTCAAGTCAGACAAGTAAATTCTTCAAGGAAAAAGATCAATAATATATATATATATATATATATATATATATATATATATATATATATATATATATATATATATTCCCCGGTAAAAGTCTCAAAATAAAAAAGTGGAACAGATGATTTATCGTAAGAAATTGAAAGTATTAAGAACATTAGACCACTACTTGGCTATCTCTGAGAGATTTTATGCGAGGGAAATTCTTCACCTTAACAGAAATTTGAAAGACATTATTCTGCATAAAATAATAATTTGTAAATATATTTAGGAGGAATAAAATTGTTTTCCTCTAGAAGAAAAAAGTAAGATCTATAAAAGATTTCGAATGGGGCATAGACCGTGAAATTACTTTTATTACTATGCATATTACCATTTCAAAAGCAGAAAAAAACTGTTAAAAAAACACAAAGAAACTAAGTGTGATGAATTTTAGTTGAATTATTTCTACTTATCCCAAATCGAATAAGCCACGTAATTTGAATACCCCACTGCCCCAAAATGTAAAAACAATTGTCAGATTCCATACATGTAAATTGTGTTCACTATGCTAAAACAATTTGGAAAAATTTTTACATTACACTTTGGCTGTTGTCTCATAAACAAAAATTAATTACTTTAAATGTAAGTGTCACCAAAACATATATTTAAAATTACACTATAAAATGTTATTGAATTTAGAAAAAGCAATAAGATTATATTTTAATGTTATACAAATCACAAGTTGTCGATTTTAATAATACATTTAAAAGTATTATTATACATATACAGTTTTATTAACTTTCTGCTAGCATCTCTTAAAGACATTGGCATAAATGTCAAGGGTAATTAATCATTATCTCTATTTAATCAACCGATTTAAATACCGCAGTATATTTTTAATTTTTTTTACTATATAAAGCTAAAATTAAATTATTTAAGTCTATTTTTGTATACATTTGGCTAATAATGTACGCGTCATTTACAGATTAAGTTATTATATTTTAGTTATTATAGTTTAGATTTAAAACCTTAAGTGTAACACTCTTGTCGCTTTAGTTATCTTCATATAGCGTCAATAAGCATGTATATCATATATATATATATATATATATATATATATATATATATATATATATATATATATATATATATATATATATATATATATATATATATATATATATATATGTGTGTGTGTGTGTGTGTGTATATCTATGTATTTATGTATATATACAGGAATATCCTTTTCATCTAATGGTACTTTCTGTAAATTGGGGATTTTGGTATTTCGGTAAATTTTACTATTCTAATATAGTAATAATATCACTTTATAACTATAATAACAAAACTTGCTATTTATAATAACATAACTTTAATATAGTATTTTAATTTAATAATCTATAGAAAATATTACTTAAATATGATTATTGTTCTTCAATAAGTTTTGCATTTTTATATCTAAAAGAAACTTTTAAAGTTATCTAACAATAACCGTAAAATTAAAGTTTAAAAAAATCTAATGTACTTTACCATCGCTGAAAGAATTAATGCGTTTAGAATTTATCTTGCATTTATCTTCTGTTTTCAGATACAATTGTCAATTTAATTAAATAACCATAAAATACAGGTTCAATTTGAAAAACACGCACTCTTACGGTAACTAAAAATGAATCTTAACAGACGTTGGTATTTAAATAGAACAAAAGTTCTTTAGTAGATTTTATTAACATTTTTCAATCATATTTTACCAATTCAGAAAAAAATTTCGACTAGTTAGAACTATCAATAACAAGTAAGACCGTTGCTTTTGAAATTCAATTGCTTGATACAGTATACAATTTCAAAACAATTCTGACAATGCTATTTTCACAACTACCTGCATTCCAAAAAATGTGACAAATTTAAGAGACTTTTAGACATCGCGTAATGAAATATTACCATTTCCTTTTCATTGATATTTTTGATAAAAGAACATTAGTCTTTTAAAATCCTATACAGACCACTTAAAAAAATCCGATGTGGAATACCTTGATCGTCTATTATTTTTTCTTTAAATTTTGTATGATACATCATCAGAATTACCATTTGCACCCCTTTTCCTTCAACATTCAAATTAGGTTTTATTTCTCTAGGTAATATTACTGTAAATAGTCTCAAGTACTGCCATCTGGTGAAGACCCGAAGAGTTAATATTCGTTATTTTGAGACATTTAGTTATATATAGAGATTTTCGTTTTCTATAAGACACAATTTATATAAAGATTTCGTTATAAACCTCAATATTTCGCATTTTAAATACTTCCTTTACTCCGTATCAGCTAGTAATTAACAGTAAAAATTCAAAGTTATTATTTGTAATATGTACCATTTTTACTTTCGTTTTCGAAAAAAGAACTTTAAAACACTATTTCAACTCTTTAAAAATCATCTGTACAAATGCATATGAATACATTCATATATTTTAATTTTATTGTTGAAGATACGCTGATATTGTTGAATTATATTGTTCATTAAGACATTATATATAATGTGGACTAACTCATTGATCGCCAGGCCACAACCAATCCCTAAAGGGGGGTTTATGACTGCAAAACCCATGGTGACCTGTAGAGTGCAGGTTGCTATCAAAATTGCAACTGTACGATTAGATGTTATAATAATCTTATATTTTTCAGAATTATACATTAATTCGTATTTGAGTTATGTGGCACAGCGTTAATACACCAATATTGAAACTTTCGTTGTAGCGAATGCATATTGCAATCAAAAGTGAAGATGTACAACAAAGAGTTATACAGCCTTAGAAAGTAATACAAGGCAGCCCGAGAAAAAAATCGTCCTTTTACGAATAAGGGTCTAATATGCGAGAAACATACAAATGTACATACAGACGTCACGTGGAAACTAGACAAAACAAGTTCAGAAATGGTTGAAATGGATATTTGTCTTTCTAAACTTGAACGTTTTCTTGTACGGACAGATGGATGTAGCAGAAGAAATGGTCAAAATCATTTGGGGTAGAGTCAAAATTTAGTCGAAATATAAAAACTGAACTTTTTTATTGTTACAATACTTATTTATGAATATTTATTATATATATATATATATATATATATATATATATATATATATATATATATATATATATATATATATATATATATATATATATTTTCAGTGAATTTTGGTTGTGTTACGCAACTCAAATGGATATTTTAAAATAAAAGTTGTGTACAATATCTCTCCTGATATTCACTTCTATCAGCTTATTTTTTTATGTAAGAAATATAATAGTTATCTTTAATATCGTTTTAGTTCTCGCACGCCTAAGAAGTATATGCTGGGCAAAGAGTGTCGGGTAAAATCCCTTAGTACTAATATTCCAAAGAAATATAGAGTCTGTTCCACATTCCGTCAGAACTTTGGGTAGCTAGAATGAGACCCCAAATATTTTTTTAAATTATTCTATCTCAGACATAACAGTCACATAAAACATTGCATTTATTTAAAACTTTTCTTAGGTGCTAATAAAAGAGGCTCAACGTAAAGATAAAACTCATTGCACCTTATTGGTTTGTATATTTTTAAAATTAATAACGTCAGTGATGAACTACAACATATATTAATTGAATTTGCATAAACTTGAAATTCAACACTGTATTTAATTATAAATTTTCCATATTGTTAGCCTCAATTACATTCATAATTTCATATTAATGTTTAAAACTATTTTGCCATAAGATTTCTTTGAACATTGTAAAATATTAAATTATACAAGAACTATGATTAAATATAGTCCTCACTTAGGTAAAAGTGAATATTTTAGTCACTATGGTTTGACTAATAACTGCATACTAAAGTATGTAAATTAAAAGGATTTATTTTGCTACAAAGATACAAAATTATTCAGACTTCTTCATTAAATTAACTAGAAAGATGCATTTTTCTTATTTAATTAATAACGTGGGTAGCTACTATGTTTCGCAAAATATATTAGACATTTTCAATTATATATTTTCTTTAAACTTTCGTAAAATTTTAGGCTCCAGAAAGTTTTTTATTAATTTGAAGTTAAATAAGCTCTATGTGTCACAAATACCTAAAAAATGTTTAGAATTTTTCTTAAAAGTTCTGACTGTTCTAGATGTGTATTCTTTGCTATTTCCTCTTATACTGGTTTTCATTTATACGGTGAAATATAATTTTTTCTGTTCATCGTCTATTATTAAATATCATAGAGTCAAAATTTTGAAAAAAATCCTGTGTGGTAAATTTCATGTTTACTTACTGTTATTAAACACACAAATCTAAATATAGGAATTCTCAAGCAGAAACTTACCACCAACGTAGAGTATTATATCTGTATATTTTGAAATTTTCAAAAGTTTGCTTTATCATTTTCTTACGGGTATAAAGAAAAAAATTAAGTTTTGTACAATATTTAGTTAAATATTTTAAAATATAAAGGAAAAAAGATATTTATATTTATGCAAATTGCTGGTTAATTGGATTTTATCAATGCTACAACATAGCTGCAATATATATATATATATATATATATATATATATATATATATATATATATATATATATATATATATATATATATATATATATATAGTACCTTCACTTTATATTTTTTAATATTGTTGTATGAACTGTGAAAGACCAAAACTCCAAAATGGAATGAACAGATTAATTAGTCTTATTCCTATTCTGAAATATCTTTCAAAGAATGATGTTATTTCTAAGTATTATCTCTAATAACTTAACAAAATCTGAAAAGTTTTCAACAATGGGTTGTATTTCAGTAAAATAATTTGCCTGTATCTCAGAAGTGGAATAATGATTTCGAATGGCCACCGTAGACGCCGAATGTGGGCCTAATAGATAGAATGTTGCTCTTCTGATACAGTGTTGCTCTTCTGCTCAGTTCGGCGGTTCGAACCCCACTGCTAGCACAGAAATTTGTGGCCAGTACCAGTTGCCAGTGTTATATTAATCCCAATAAATATGTCCCAAATTAAATTAATAATTATAATAATGTAGGAATCATCTCCCGAAAACTTTTTTAAATAATATTTTACTTCCTCTAGAGAATTATGGACGCTTGCGTTTAGACTCTCCTAAAACCAAACTTCATTTCATGACGTAAACAGAAATTTTTACAAATATTTTAAGTACTATTATTATTATTATTATTATTATAATTATTATTATATTTCCATTTCGGGAACACTTAACTTTGCCACTTCCAAAACGCCGTTATTTGTTGGTAATTTTATTATGGGATCACCATATAGGGGGCCAAGATTCGACATAAATAAACAATGTGGGTTCTAATAATTTAGAATCGGGGCCCAAACGGAAGACCCCATGCTTGGCCCTCCAGAGTTATCGTCTGGGAAATTGGAGGACATTGCAATCCCGGGCGAATTTTAAGTGACTCACCCGCCATTAATGAACACACCTTTTAATTGTTTTCATTATTTAGTTTTATTATCTATTATTATTTCACATTTTTCAGTGCCAGAATTGTTTTCTGGCTTGATAAACATAGCGTGCGTGTTATGTAATTGTCACCCAGGTTATAAGGCGTTAATTCCTTAAATATTTTTTCAAACTTGACAGGTTAAATCAATGCATGACTGCAGAGTCATACTTTATTTTTTTTTTTTTTTGGGGGGGGGGGGTCTTAAAAGGACTTCAAATTAATTTTAAAGTGACTAATGCTATTTCGTTTCAAATAAGAAAGTTCAAGAATGCCCTAGAGAGGATAACAAAACTTACACTAAGTTAATCATAATAACTTAGTGGGGTTATTTGTATATTTAAACAGGAAAATTATTTTAAATGTCAAAAACACTATAAAAATTAATTTTAAATTTGCTTATAAATTTATCTATTTGGACGAAAGTTTAATAATATTTTTACCTTGATTTTATCTGTCAATGTTGGAACAAATTGGATACACAATTTAATCTTAATGCTTGACTGAATGTGAATGCTTTTGCTGAATTTAATTATGGAATTTTTTTTCTGATCAGAAAGTTCTGAGCAAACTAATTTATGCCCAATCGAAATTTTGTATGTAGCTCTTTGCATAAAGAAATCTTCAACCACAAAATTCCTTTAGTGGTCATTGATTTAGTGGTCATTTAGTGGACGTTATATGTCTTTCTTTAGTAAAAAGCTTATATAGATCGATTGGATATATATTTTAAGCTTTATAAAATAATATTTTGTAGAATAATTATATGCATTCCTTTTAAACTAAGTGTATTTTAGAATTAAAAAATAAAATTTATCTTAGTAGGTTTATGTTTAGCAATATTCGAATTTGAAGAATCTATAAACAAAAAAATATTTGGATCAAATTAATTTATATATTTTAAAAAAGGTGTTTTTGTACATCTGTGAATGTGAGTAGAAACTTGTGTGTAGTAGACAAGAGCTCCAATCGTGCTAGTAAGAAAAGTGCGTTGTCTACTGACAAGTTACACATGCTTGTTCTTGACATGTGGCTGATCCGATATTTAATATTATTCAAAAGAGATTCTTGGAACTCACCAGTGAGCAGTAGCCGGCAAACTTTTTCTACGGAGTATCCGGGAGTCAGAGAACTGTGTTTTGTGCCGATGAGTATAGAATAGAGAACCTTCTTTCGCAGCCATATCTTCGCGGTGTGTTCCTCACTGGGCATGCTCCGTTTACTAGAAACAAGCACGAGAAACATTGACAGACGTCTTGAAAACATGCCAACGAATTCGCATTGAAATCCTCCTCTCCCCGAGCTTTCTTTTTGTGGCGAGTTTGAAACCTCATTTGCAGGGGAAAAAAATTATATTTACAGAACCCCACCGGTGAGGTTACCGAGGATAGATGACACTGGCTTACTGGGCTTAGCTTAGGCCTTCTTGCCACTGAGTCACGGGCTTTGTTGCTGCTCAGGAAATTGATGCCACTCGCTGTTTGGAAACAAGCCGCAAATTCATTATAGACATCGCGTTCAGATGCAAAAGCAGCGTACCTGAGTAGGTGAGAAACAATGTTTGAGCCAAGTAGCTATACAACTGGATAGATTCTATCTTAAACATTGTGCACAAAACAAAGCCGGTTGCTTTGTTTTATTCTGTCTTTGCAGGGAAGCTAGTCTCACAGTAGAATTTTAATATTGCGCCTTATAATATTATTTAATTTATGTCATTATATTACATGACACCTATAAGATATTTCTTAATACAATTTATAATACATATTATATTATATATTTATAATCTTGTTATTTATTTTACTTTATTTTACTAATATATATCAAGTAACTAGCATTTATAAAATTTAGGCTATTAGTTAGCTGTTGTTCTTTTCGCATTGTTTTCTTTTAATTGTTATTGGATATTAAGAAAATCGAGATGTATTGATACTTTCATTATTAAAAATTAAAATTATAATTATTGTGCCAAGCTTTCTACTGATTACTCAAGGAACCTTTCAAGTTGAAAAATCCCCATCAGCATATTTTCAATTCATTATAAAATAAAATGCTTTGTTCATTTAACAATAAATTCTTCTTAACTCTATAGTAAGATCTTGACTTTACAAGATTTATTTAGATTTGTCATTTCAAGTTGCAAATCTTTAAAACAGTATACTAAACTAGATAAGAAAATAAAATTTATTTGCCTATACCATGACTTTTGAAGTATATAATCTAAAAATGTTGTATCAAATTGAAGATAAATATTCATTTCTCTTCTGTAAATCTCAATTATATTTATACAACAAACATATTTTATATTGTAGTATAATAAAAAGCGTTATTTAATTTGAAATTGCTAAAAAGATGTTAATTTATTGTCTTTTAAAATCTAAGATACCCTTTAATCTTTGGGTGTAACAATATTAATGAATTAATACTATATTTAGCCTCAATTTTATATCAATGTTACTTTCTAATTTATACGGTTAAAAGTTGAATTGTGTCTAGGTAAATTTTAATATTTTTATCTCTAGCATATATATATATATATATATATATATATATATATATATATATATATATATATATATATATATATATATATATATATATATATATATATATATATATATATATACATATATATATATATATATATATATATATATATATATATATATATATATATATATATATATATATATATATATATATATATAAATTATAAATTGTTATTTGAAATATTTTTTATTAATTTAGAGTTTTGATGAAAATTTATTCAAAAATGAACAGAACATTTTATTTTATAACCATTGAATCTAAAAAAGACTAGTAAAATGAAATTTTATAGATTGGAAAGACCATGTGTCCGCTTAAATTACCCTTGTATGAGTTTCTGATTTTTTTAATATTACAGGAAACATTCTGAAGAAAGAAAGTATGAAAAATCATTCATAATTTCATTCAGTAAAAAAGGATTTTATGATATATAATGTTATGACATTAAGTCAAATTAAATAGCAAAAGAGAGAGAAAATTTACGATGTTCTTTCTACAAATATTTAAAACAAAAATTTATCTTTTAAGTCATTGATTTAAAAAAAAGTAGTGAATTTTCAGAAATTTATTTCACTTACATTAGGAAGTAGGGACTTACATTAGGATCTAAACGCATTTCTGTACACAAATAGAATTTTAAATATTTATAACAATGTAATGAACAGTTTAGTTTAAGTAAACAGTTACTGATTCATAAATAAGTATCACATCTACAAACATTCATAATTAATATTCATTATGATTATGATGCAGATATCCCTTTTGAAATAAATATGCAATCACGCAAAGAAGTCATTCAATTATAGAGAACAAGAGAAAAAAATTGTTATCATGCATATACCCATACATGATAACATTTATGGTAACGTATGCTTATGTGCGTTAATGCGGTTTCTCTGATATTATGCACAATAAAGTGAAAGAACAGATTTATTGATATAAAATAAATGTCAGACATAAAAGTTTTCGTAAAATCTAAAAGGTTGCATAGCAAAACCACGCGTACAGAATACTATAATATCAATTGATGAAACTTGTAATGAAAGGTTTACGAAGAATAATAACAAAATATTTTATTGTTCGTGAAACGATTAGTGTTTAGACATGTCACAAATAAAATAAGAACATGGCTATTTGTTCGTATGTTATAAAAAGGAGAGAAACAATAATGTAGACCTCGTTAAATTCCCTAGAATATTTTAAAATAATTAAAGATACCTAAAATAATGAAAACACACTAATTTCTAAGACAATACAGCTGTCGTTAACCAACAACGTTAATTCTATCGCGTATTAGAATGGGTGGAAAAGATTTTAATATCAACAGTGACCATCTATTGGTTTGCAAAAATGACTTTCGAAAATTTGGTGACTATGACAAATTGTGGGGATTTGTGTAAAACACAAACAAACGGAAGCATACTTTAATATATCTGTACTATATTATTCCCTTACTTTGTTACTCCTCTGTTAGATAGCAGGTTATAATTTTTTCCAGTCTGTTACATTTTAATAAATATGTTGTATGAAGTTTCAACCTACCACCCAGCTACAAAACATATTTATAAATATCACTACCATATAGTTTTGATTAATAGAATTTAAAAAATAAATATAAGAACAATAATGTAGCTCTCGGGAATTTCACGGGAAGGTATTTTTCATGCGTAAGACGGATAATCACAAAATAAGGTTACAGGTCCAATATTTTTGGAGTTTTGTTTATTGTCCTGGAATAAATAGTTTGAGGTAATTCTTGCAGTAACCAAGAGTCCAGAGTTTCAATCATCTGCCACCTACAACGGTTGTTGTAAGGTGAACACAAATGGCGATTCGTTTAAAAAACTAGTCTGGTGAAGCAATCCGCTCATTTATTCGATTTCTGCGAGCTAAACCGAGGTTGAAATTCACCGGCAGCTGATAGTTTTACGGAGAGGTTATAATATCTTTTCAGCAAATTACAGAATGGTGCTGAATGTTTATATGCCATAGAGAAGTGATCCCCGATGACAGCTGGGAAACAAGCGACCAATCTTCCTACAAACCGAATCTCGTTTCTAGTCATAGTCATCGCTTTCTTAAGTTGAGGGAGACCCTCAACCTAAGAAAGAGATCACTATCACTACCTAGGAAGCAAACGATTCCCTTCAGTCAAAGAGATGAAACATTTCGCGAGAACGTGACTGAATACGAAAAGACAAGATTTTTACTAAGGAGGAACTCACACCAAACAGATAGCCTAAACAGATATGGAGACTGTATTAAAAAATAACCTGGTGTATGAACTCTCATTTGTCTCTATTGATGGTATGAAACAAAATGTACCCGCTTCACTATATGCTATGTAACATTACTTCTTAATCACCTCTCGTAAATAAAAATTACAGCAAAAATTTACGTTTTTAAAAAAATATTTCAGTTATACCAGTGAACACCTAATATATAACGCCTTGAGATTTGCGGAGGCTCAGGATATTGTACTACTATCCGTTGGCATAATCAGGTCCATATAATCAAAATGCATTTATAAAATATATTATAAAACTAATTTAATGTTTACAAACCAGAGGGTTAAAAGTGGAATGATATATAAATACCAAAAATATAAAACGGGACTTATACCAAGAAAATCCGAAAGCATTACAAATGAGCTTTTCGTTTGTGTACTATTAAAATTATTTTTAATACAAATAAATACTATCAGAATATAGATATAATGTTCATAAACATGATCCTCTAAAATATGTTTCCGTTTAAAAGGAAAGTAAAATATAAAATAGATATATATTAAAAATAATTAAGAAAAAAACATTAAATGACGAATACTGGTTCTGATATTTCGCCAAAATTCAGAAGACAAAAAAAAGCAAACGCAAATTCATAAAAGTAATCACAGAAAATATTAACGACAATGCATGGAAAAAGAAAGCAAATATTTAAAAGAGAAAACTGCGTAATATAAAAAGCCGAAAAAGTAAAATAGAAAATATCAAAATGCATTGCCGAAAGCATTCCTGTACAACAATTATCGTAAAAGTTCGAAACACATAAAGTAATTAAGGAAGTTAAAAATAAAAAACTTGAATAATAGATGAAACCAGAGAAATAAATATTATCCGAATATAGTAGTTATACATAATCAAAAACACAGTCATCTGAAAAATGTTTCTATTTTTAAAAAAAGCGAAGAAAGATCAAATGACGAATATTACTTATATTATCAAGTTAAAAGCAAGACGAATAAAATGAACCAGACACATATTAAGAAATGTAATAACAGAAAATAATAAATGATGATGTATAAAATTGGGAAGTAAATATTCAAAAGAGAAAACTGTGTAATAAAAGAAATCTGAACAAACAACAAATAGCAAAATATGAAAATACATTGCCGAAAGCATTCCAGTGAAGAAATTATGGTAAAAATTCAACACAGATCAAGTAATTAAAGAAGCAAAAATAAAAATTGATATTACGAAACACATTTTTGAATAATAGAAGAGATAAATCATAGTATAAGGAGCGTATACGGGAAAACATTAAATCTGCAGCAATACAAAATTGAATACCTGTATTTGATGCCGTATCATGGTTAACATACATTTTAAAATGAATTTCGATTTTAGAGCAGCTTTTATATAAAAACAAATAAATTAATATAAAAAATGTGCACACTTCATAATATTTTATAAGATTTATATAGCAATGGAAAGTAACTACTTATAAGGAATCAAACTTATGTGTCCATTTAAATAATTAATATACCGAAATTAAATATAGGTGTAAAATTATCGAAATTTCCTTATTCCATTAAGGTTCTGATATATATATATATATATATATATATATATATATATATATATATATATATATATATATATATATATATATATATATATATATATATATATATATATATATATATATATATATGTGTGTGTGTGTGTGTGTGTGTGTGTATATGTATATATATATGTATATATATATATATATATATATATATATACATATATATATATATATGTGTGTGTGTGTGTGGTTGTCTGTGTGCAATGATATTTTTATCACTTTCGGTTCTGGCTCTCTTTTTCCGATAGTATTTCTTTTCTAGCAACCATAGTGAATGCTCTCGAATGTTCCCTAGTAGATTCCTTCCGGTTGCATAGCTAAAAATAGATTTCTGACGCTTAATTTACGTCATCCACGTGGATTGTAGTGATTGCTAATTGTCTGGTACAAACAAATATAAAAGAATTGTTCCGACAGTTTTTTTTAGTTTTGAGAGATTTTATAATTTTGAGGGTGATATAAAATGTGAATAAACTACGTTAGCTTGAGATTCCATTTTGCCTTTATTTCAGTTGTCCTTCATTACCACTCAGAAAGACTGCAGATCTATAAGATCAGCTCACTTCGAGATGAGGCAAAAAAACCTCATTTCAAACATATATATATATATATATATATATATATATATATATATATATATATATATATATATATATATATATATATATATATATATATATATATATATATATATATATATATATATATATATATATATATATATATATATATATATATATATATATATATATGTATATATATATATATATATATATATATATATATATATATATATATAGTTATTTGCTAGTGAACATACATCAAAATACTATGAAGTGATGTTTTATTAAAGTTATAGCTAAGGAAGATTCTGGACTGTTAGACACCTACAATGCAAGATAATAAATGGACGACCCTATCAGTACGCATTCTTAGTGGATATGTAACCTACGCCCAATGTATAAAATTAGGCTTATATCTCTTATGTTCATTAATAATATCTGACAAATAGAAATTTCTACATAATTTCATTTAAATCGCTAAAAATACCAGCAAAGAAATAGGGAGACAGTAGATTTTGATATCAATCACCATAACTTACATTTTATCTGTTATTGAACATTTGTTTGGATATTTTTAGTTATCATTTCTGATATTTGATTTAAAAATACCTTTAGAAACGATTTAATGTACAACAAATTAATATATTTTTAAATAACAAAATACGTTCAGTAAACCCAAACCTAAGTTTACGGCAGTACTTATTCGCATATGCAAAAAAGTGAGATAGAAAAAATAAATTTTCTTGCGAAATAATTTCAATAAAATCGGAGCACCTTTTTTCTAAACTTTAGGTAACGCATTTTAATACTATTTATAAATCAGCCGATCCAGAAGTTAACCACTCCCTATCTTTGGCCCTGCGTATAGTCCAGACATTATACTGAAGCTCCTGTCGAAAATGTAATTTCCCATGCAAGTCTTGAAAAAACACAAAATGATAATCGATCCAAATGATAAAATGGTAAATAATAATGGACACTATAAAATTTCAAATATTGTTTGTAGATTGACATCTCTCTTCATAGAAAAGGAAAAATCGTTCCAATAAAATAATAATTATACAAACTATTTACTTTTTTGTCCCTGAAATGGGGTCATTTTAACCCCACTATAATCACAAGTGCGAAATTAACAATTCAACTTTTACTAGGATGAGGGGTGTTACGGATAAAAACAGGGCAGTTGAGAGTGTTGATGTATTGACAAAAGTCAGTGTTCCAAAGTATATTACCCTTTGCCTTATCTTAGATGCACTTCTGGCTAATGCAATCTTCCGGAGTGTATTATTGGATGTTATACAGCACGAAAACAGGGAGTTTTGGTAGGGGATGCACTTGCGTATACTGTACTATCTCAAAATGTTAAACCTACACAGCAACAAGTACATCAGTCAAGTGATGGACCCCAATATCTTCCATTTCCTTCAAGGCATTTCAGGCGCTGTCTTTTAACAAGATATTTCGCGTCTACATGTTGCAAGAATGATTCCAGAAATCTTTTCAGCAGAGCATATACGGCTTTTAACACTTAGAACACGTTATTATTACACTAAATACTGGTTGCGTATACTTAATACTGTTTCTTTTCGTTCTGGAAATGTAATCATTTACTCGTACCAATACAAGCTATTTGTGCTTTAAATTTCACTTTAATCCGATCATTCCTTCAAGTCATGCATTTTTTACAAATAGGAATTTATTCACTTGGAAACAAATCTATTGCTAATTTTCAGTAGAGAAGAAATAATAAAAATGTGAATTTCTCATGAATCGGCCAGAAGTTGTTTTAGTTTTTCCATAAAAGTAAAGTATTTCATTTTTTCACATTTATAAAATCTCAATATATACTTTTAACTCGTAAAATTTTCAGATTCACAGAAGACTTCTCGTTTCTTATACAGTTGACAAAAAGAAATAATTCCAATCAGTATTAGAACGCAGATTAATTTATCCAATGAAAATGCCATAAGATTTGGTGTACTCCTTGAATCATCAATAACGCGTAGTTTTATTAACTTCTTCAACGTAATATCCGTAACAAGATGTGTTTCCCAACACTCTCTCACTAGATTGAATACTTCATCCGTGACTGATTCAATCAAGTTCTGATTGAATTCTTTCCATCATGTTACCATCTTTAGAAACGAAACAGTAAGTATCCTAAGAATGATTTGATGCGGTTATCAGAAAAAAAACCTGTTTATTTTGTTTGCGTGCAAATCTAAGTCGGGTTTCAAAAATTATTATTATTATTGTTGCATACACTTCTGTGATATCGGTATTTAATATCCAAAAATAATTAGATTTTTTTCACTTCATCTTTTAAATATTTCTTCAGTTTAGTACTTATGGGTTAAAAAGGTGGTTTTGTAGTCATACCAATGTATTTCTAGTCAATTTGATTATAAAGTAATTCTATTTTTTTATTATTTTCGAGTTTTAAAGCAAACTTTTTAGTGGATGCTAAATCTTTCTTTATAATATGATACAAATTAATAGATAAAAAGTATATGGCTCCACAAAATGCAGTAAACAGAATATGACAATACCATCACCAACTTCAAAAAATTTAAATTCACCAAAATTTAAAATCCCGTTTCGTCGAGACTCAGGGGTATTTTGCCTCTTAAAATGTTATAATCCAAGAGAATAGTTCATATTTTTACATTGTGTGGTAAATCAGAAGAATCATTTTCACTCCTTTGAATGTTTTTCCAAAACATAGTCGATTATATAGAACGCCGCCTTCCTTGAAGATATTTCTGTTTTCAATGATCAAACCCCACTAATGACATAGTTGTAAGTAATCTTTGGAAATAAAGCAAAATCCTCAACCTTATATGCAACTGCATTTGAAAAAAAACCTTAATGAACCAAATTAAACTAAGGATATTAACCCAGAATCAGAATTCTCAAGCAAATTTACCAAACAGGGATTAAGCGTATACTTGTCACGACAGATGATTATGCTCGAAGATAATGTGAATGTGTTGGTTCGAATCTGGATTATTTGGATGAGTTCGGTTTTGGTATTAAACAATTTATTAGGTCTTGTGTAGCAAAGATTTGATCGTAGCATGCTCAACCAAACGTCTGTCCCTGATACATGATGATGCTCATAACCATGGAAAATATGTCAAAGCACGTATCTATATCACTTGACTTTACAGCTCAACCGGCCAACAGATTTACCAACGGATGATAGTCCAAATTTTGGGCTGCTTTTCGTTACCGACTTGAATCTTATTGAGACTGGGAATTCTGTAGCTTTTTGGAACCATTTGTAAATTAAAAACTTGTGAATACGTCATAAAGGACAACTATCATACAAAAGTAAGAAACATATCGAGATAAACTTAAAATTTCCTCATGAGTAAAACTACATTAAAGATTTATTGAACTAAATAGAATAGATTTAAAATAAATAGAATAGATCTGCTGTGCTTTTAATTCATTAATTTTTTTTGACTAATTCATGAGTGTTTTGAGAACACAAAAGTAATTAAATAAAAAAACCAACCACGGTCCGTAATTTCAAAAATAAAGCATTTATATTTTCTACTGGTTAAATTTGCAGTTTTCTTTTGAGAAACATAAAATGCTTTTTGTTTTAAATGAAACTTTTATTCAAGAATTACATTTATTTACAAATGGAATTTTTGAAAAACGTTCCGAATAATTAGCTCAATAAACGGATATTTTTTTTTCTTGTATTCCCTGGCTTATCAGAGTTACCGACATCGAGACTGAACTTTGTTTACTTAGTTAATCGGTTCGTTTTGAGTATTTTATAATAGTTCGAATCTAACTATTGATTTTTTCTAGTGATATGATTTATGAATAATCATTTTTAGTAATGGGCTTGTTTCTGATTGGTTATTGCAATGCGGAATATAGTGGTTGTTTTGATTTCGATCTCAACCTGGGCATTGGTATCCGATGACTGATTTAAAATTGAAAATTTATTTAAAGCACATTCAAATTTTAAATAATTTCAAGATGCTGCAAAAGTTTCTGTCTTGTTTTATTGTATTTGTAGTGGGGTCTAGTTGAAAAGTAATAAAGAAATATTACTGAATTTGTGAAGTGAGTGTCTAAATCTGACTTTGGTAAAAAAATGACATCTATGGAAAAAAAAACATTAGTGTAAAAAAACGCCAAGCCATGTGCACACCATAAAGCAAAATGTAATTATATCATAGAACTTATAATGGAATTTAAAAGGCAAACGAGATACTTGGACTATCGATGGCTTTGTAGTAAGAGCAAAATCACAGATTATGTTAGTTTCTCTGAAGTATCACGGGCATGTTATTTTTGCTGTAGTAATATGTTCATTATAGAGGATATTGATAACATTAAAAAAAATGTACGAATAAAAAGTTATTCTCATTCAAGAATAAAATAAATTTTATTCCAATACATGAATTTGTTATAATTTCTATTATTTTCTATATTTTACCTTACCAAATATATTTATATAACAGGAAACACTGGTTTAATTTTTTAATAAAAATAAAAAATGTACAAAAATCAAAAATAAATAGTTTACATTTCAAAATCTGATTTCCGCAAGCTTTTAGGAGTTGCATTTTTAGTGAGCAATTCCTTCAAGAAAACGTTTAATTGAAACAGTGTGACAATGATTGTAATCTTGATATAATAGAAAAAAGTAATTTAATAAATTCATTTTTTCATAACAGATATACTGTATAATTTCTAAACTTTTGAGAAAATTTCAAAAGAATATTATTTTTAATATTTTTATACCTAAATATTTATGTATGAGCTATAAAATTAGCTTTGCGACCTCGAAAGTAATATTTCAAAATATGACAAAATTACCTTATGACTTTAAGTAAAAGGAAATAGCTTAATATATGTAAATAAGTGACTAGAAAGTGATCCAATATTTTAAAGAATATATGGTATGGTTCTTCCTGAAACATAATCACAGATCTAAAGAAAGTTGTTTTATGTAAGTGTTTACCTCTTGCACTTTAACTGAATACCACATTCATTCGTATCTAAAAGGGTGCTACACAAATGGTTATTTTGGCTGCCATTCTACGTGTTTATTTATTTTTTAATTCTTCAAACATGTTTCGTCTTTCGATGTAAAAGCTGTTCCAAATCTTTCTTTCAGATGTCCATGAAGAAAAATATGGAACGCGTCGAGTGATGCAGTATTGACAGAGATAGCTGAAAGAGAAGCGATATGTGTATGACTTGGGGTCGGCGTAAAGAAGTCATTTCCAAGAATAGAGAGTTTTATGGCTGAAGCTGCAACTATAATACGCACGTGGGAAACATGCGTTAAGAAAAATTCAAGGATAACGTATATGTTTTTCCAAGTTTCAAAATATGTAATTTTACATATACAAGACATTTACATACTCAGAAGATATAAATTTTAAAACAATTACTTTTGCTGCACAGATAATGATTATGAAATCCTACATTTTTCCTTTAACCACCAGAAAAGAAAAAAGCAAAACACAAAACATTTTATTTTATATTTAATAAATAATCAGATCACGGTTTTATTCCTAAAAATTTATATTTTAGTTAGGTATAAATATTTCTATATGATAAACTTTAAACAAAACCTTAAGATGAAATTTATAATACAAGGAAATGATACACAATCTTTGCAGTACAAAGTGAAGAAGATAATTTTTTTCATGAAGACTATTTCATCTTATCATATGAAGTATAAATAGGGTGCAGTTGAATTTTTAAATAATTATATTTATTTACATCTTGTTTCAAAAGGTTGTTTTCATTGAGGTAAACTATTGAGGTAAAGTCGAATACCTTACCATACATACGCTGTCTTGTTTTTAAACATAACAAAATCATCGTTTTTTTTCTTGATTCCAAATTGAATATATTGATTTTCTCCTCAAATGAATATTTCTGCAGTGATAGGAATCCAACATTATCTGAACTCATTTAAGCAAATTTAAACAAGGTATCGGTTTATTCATAAATATTCCCTATTTAAGCCATTTTTATACCATTCATGTGTAATACCAGAGAAGGACTAAATCAGTTTAAAGAATGCTATATTTTTACGTTATGTAGGAAATTATTTCATCTGTTTCAATTTAATAATCTATTCTAGAATATTTGTTTATCTTCCCTACATTAAACAGCATATTACTTCCTTTAAAAGATTTTATTTTTTACAAATTAGAAGCTATAAATTTCGTTCCTCGTATCTTTCTATATTTTAAACATATTACGTATTTCGAAATTTTAAAAGTTATTAAGGTAATGGTGGATTTTCAAACTAAAGCAATTTGCTTTTGTTCTTTGAAACAATTCATATGACAGACATTAGCAATGCTTTGATATAAAAATGTTTAATATTTTAAGTTAAAAGATTGAATCAAAAGTTATTGTTTATTAATTGTTCAGAAAAAACATTATCCACGTGCCTCCTAGTTTACCCATGATATACATATTTTTATTTAAAGACCTTACAATAAAACTTAATAGTTATCCTGAGCTATTGCGAAAAATGCTAAAAATTTACAGTGAATAAAGTCTCTTTTTAACAATAAAATGTCTATCAGATCTCAGTGTATAGACTTTTAAAGGTATTAAATTTAACTTTTTTCCTTTTTGATTCAAGGAAAATAGATAAAAAAAATCAAATAGATAGGATGGTTAGAAATATCCATTGAGTAATTTATGTTAAAGCACAATTTTTTGTTCTAAATAATGTTTAAAGATATTAGTAATAAGTGCATTGTATGCTGCATAAATTATTAAATTATAGTAAAATAGAAAATATGAAAGTTTTTTCTCGGGGTAATTATATTCAGTAATTCAATGAAATATATACATAGAATTTTAATGCATATTTCATTCAGACGAAAGTTTATTGTTACTTTAAATATAAATCATCATTAACTTAATTGCTGTATATTTGTTATTTTTATATTAGTTTTACTTCAAAACATTAAGAATCTTGCTCTCAATAATCTTTCAGATACATAAAAAAATGATAAGGAAAGAAAACATAAATAAATGAAATATAAAAATGTATTCCTGAAATAGTTGTAATTTGTAAGGTTAAGAGGGCGTTATTTACCATCTACACGAGGAATTTTAACAAAAATATAACTAATTTCAAATCTATTATACTATGAAAGGAGCTTTCATATTTTGAGCATATTTTGCTTTCGATAAAAGCCTCTAAACTTTCTATTGTGTGAGTTTTTAGTATATGCTGCATCGATCGTAAAATGCTTTTACAGAGTAAGTATATAGATATCTGGAAAAAATACTTCGTGACCGGAAATGAGAAAAGTTGTTTTATTGGTCCCCATAACAAAGGTTTCAAGCAAAAAAATGTCCTATCTGAATAAAAGACCTACAAATGTCAGTAAAAGTATTTTCGTTATCAGGACAAATGAAAGTCAGCATAAACAACCAATTGCAAACGAAAAGTTAGGTGTATTTTAATAATGTATAGAAGGTAATCCCGTGTAAATGTAGCAAATTTGCTGCTCAATAAAATCTAATAATTTAAATCTTTTCTAGTTATAAATAATACTCAATAAGTTTGGTATAGTTTACTTCGAATAGAAAGATTACTTTGAAGAGAAAAAGCTCGAAAGTAAATGAAAATATAAACAGGTGTTCAAAATTAAGATATTTTCAGATTTAGCCAATAATCTTCAAAACTACTAGACAGATTTAATTAAAGTTAAACAATAGTAGAAATAGTTTAAAAATAATTATTCGGCAGTTATATCAAACACGTATGAGCTTACTAAACACACAGGGAAGTCGCGTTCAGCACTTTTTCTAAGAACACACTCTGCTTACATCCCGCTCACTTTTGTGAAAAGTGAGTTAAGTTAACAAAGTATAGCGGTTATAGAAATTGGTTTACTAATAAATTGCAGACCATTTTCTACTGAAGAATGTCGGTTCATTCTAAGATATCATTCTCGACATACTTTATTATGAAAAGAATCAGAGATCCGCTATCGACTTTCTAACCTACGAGAACTGTTCAATAAGTATAAAAACTATATGTACAACAGAAATTACCTTTAAACATCATTATTTACATGGTCTTTGTAAATAATGATGTTTAAAGGTAAGTACTGAGTCACGTCACAGTACTGTCTTCTGGGATACACATTATATTTATTCCAACGTTTAGAGAACTTTTGAAACACATGGTAAAATACGTTTTCTGAAATTTGTTCCAAAATTGTTTCTACAGCTTTTACACATGATTTGTTGCTTTATAAATGTGGACCTATAAGTTGTTTCTTCAGTTCCTACTGAAAATATTTAGAAATCTCATAGAGAGATTAGATATTTTTAGAAGTTTTTTAGCAGCATTCTACATTAAAAGAGTGGCCGAAGCAGCCCTACATTCCTAAGTGTATATTTATGCCCTTTAATAATAGATTTAAAGTTCTTTACAGTTGAAAAACTACACAATTTACAGGTAATATAATCTTTAACTTTAAATTCTTTTCTTTACGTAATATACTATTTCCTTTCCTTTAACAGTTTTCTTAGAATTTTTCGATCAAGATTTTACTTTGTCGCTTTTCATCTATTTCCGATCGACTAAGTTTAAGCTTTTGTAAAAGGAAATTAGTTTTATAAAATGATACTGCAAAGAATTGAACAAAAATGCTAAAGGATCAAATTGTGGTTTTTCTGAGTTTTCGGAAAACGGAAGCATAAAATAAATGGGCATTTGTTTATTAGGATATCTAACCTTATCTTTTTGATAAGGGAATATATATTTTACTCTCTTCATTGTAATTATAAGTCGTATTTAATGAAAACAACAGTTTTCTACATAATCAATAAGCTTCTAAATATTGCGGCTTGTTGTTGATGATACTGTAAACACATACACATTTTGCCTTCTCTTTTTACTGTATATTAAAGAATTTACAGGAATTTGTATTAATAAATTTAAAATTCATTCGTAATAAAAATAACTAATCTAATATATTTAAAGGGATCTTTTAAGATTGAAATTGTAGTATATATTTTTATTTAAATGAAGTTACATTATGATATTAAACTTGGTAAATAAAAACTTTAAATTCAAAAGAAATTTGTGTAAGTACTAAATTTATAAAAAGACAAAAATTATCTGAAAAGCACATCCCATTTATAAAGTAAATTGTGATAACAAAACATAATTAAAATAAAGGAAAATAAGTTCTCTTTACTGTGACCTAAAATATTTGTGTTATTTTTTAAAAATATATTAGATAAATGCAGTACCATATGTCAGTTTTCTTTCTTTAATAATATCAATTTACTGTCCTAATTATAAAAACATCCCTGTAGTACGAAAATATTTTTCTAACATATTTACTAGAGTATCCATCTACATGCACTTTTATGTATTTTTAAATAACACCACTCATTAAGAAAACTTTCCCTATAGGTTTACCGAAAAAAATGCATGTTAAGGGAGATGCTTTCTTTCACTGTTTGTTAATTTCAATTTAAAGTAGATTCATTGAAAAAAATGTTTGTGAAGAAATAATAAATAAAATCATAGCTCCACTCTAGCGTTAATGACGAAGAACTAGTACAGACGATAGAAAAATTGTTTTTTCAACACTAATAAACATTTCTTGAGAGTTGTTCACTCACGAGCCCTAAATAAAACGAGTCATTTTTTTCCTTTTCAACATCTTTATTTCAAGCTAAGAAACTGTTAAAGGAAAAAATTCTGAAAAAATTCTAAGTTGTTACCATTCAATATTATGTAAGTTTTAGTACTTGTAAATTAAAATGAACCACCTAGTATTTTATATTGAATATTATCGCTTATTTTTTATTTGATAATAAACGTGTGGTTTTTATATTACTTATGTAGTTCAACAAAAGAAATGCTAACTTTAAGCTTCTGATACAGATGTTTCGAGATTTTGTATTGTTATCTCAATTTCATTTATTAATTGGGAACTTAACAAAATAGAATCTAAGAATCTCTACTGGCTCCAAACTTGGCCCAGCTTGTCTATTGTGAGTTTTATGTAAATATTTTATTTTTTAAAAAGAGCTTATTTTAGTCAGTTAACAACTCTTCTAAAACAAAAGTTTGGATTCTTATAAGCTTGTTTATGGTTTTGCTAAATGGTTACAAGAGTTACATAGTTTGTAGATTTTTCTATAGCCATTGTATTTTATGAATATAAATTTTCCGATTTTTCTATTTTTTTCCTAAACAAAAGACATCTAAATTTATTGTTTAATCATTTAAGTACTATTAGGAATTTCAGTATTGTATGTTTTCTATTTACACTGATTATTATCTTAAAAAGTGAATGATTCTTATGCGTTTGGCTGTTCTTTTCGTATACAATCCCTTCACCCTGTTAGCAACGTTGAAGCTAATAGTAATGTTCAAAGAAATCTAGTTAATCACCCATCGTCGTTTCACAAAGTAAAAATACTCACTCTCTCTGGAGACTTTTTAACAATTGTCAAAGGTATAATACTCAAAGGAAGTGTCAAATATCGGAGACTTATTCTTGATAGGACTACAACAATTCTATAACTTTCTAAAAGTACAAAAGTAAAAATTTCCTGACATTTAATGAACAGGACTGAATTCCAGCTGACTTGCTTCGAATTAGCGGCTTGAGTTCCTGACTTTTGCTTTATCAGACTTCCGAATTTGCTTTATCAGACTTTTCGCCTGGCTTTTAGTATTTTTGCGTGGTTCATCTAGATATATTTTACGTAAAATAAGAATTTTTATCAACGCTGATTAGAAGTACTGGAGTTGAAAAAATGGTGTTTGAGTTAAACACTTTTCTTTATCAACGTACTATTTCATGAAATTTTTCTGTTAAATTAATAATACGATTGATAAGCAAATTATCAAAATAATTTCCAAAAACTACAATAAATAAATTAGGGCAAGAAAAATTTTGATGCGTTAATAATATAATAACTTATATCTAATCTTATTGTACTATCCAGCGTTTTAATATTTATTTAAAAGGGAAAATAACTCAAAAATCTTATATTTCACAGATTTACTCACTATTTTGAAAAAGTTAAATAATTTTAAGAATTTTGTTTTCCAATTGTCTACCATGTACTTTATTTTATAGCAATTATTTAAAAAGAAACAAAAGCGTGAATTTTACGTCTGATTTCATTTGAGCTAATGATCTCTTTCACTTTTTCATGAAAAGCTACACTTTATGGTTGATTCCATCAGTTGCAAAATATAATTACAGTCTATCTACTTGAAAACAACATATGCTCTAACGCAGCTTAGTGTAATATTCTAGCCATAAAGAAAATTATACACAAATGCGTAACATGTTGTAGAATATTTAGCTTAATGAATCATTGAAAATTAGTAAATATTCAAAATCTAACATCAAGATTTTATGTATCACTATTATAAAATTAAGTTTATTACATTTATATTCAATCACATTAAAAACTGAATTCTTATTATAATTTTATTAAAGTCCGTTTATGTCTTTTATCTGACGTTTATATTTATATGGAGTTTCATTACAGTTCCAGAGCATTTTTAACTATTGTAATGATAATAGCTTTCGTTTATACAACGCAGTGTAAGTAAAGCTTCGGTTTGGCTTATCGATTTCCTCTTTTCTAACGAAATTGTTGGCCTCTAACTGCTGTGTATCACCGATATCTTCACCACAAACTAGACACATTTGATGTATTGAAAGAAAACAAATTGTCCGGAGCCATATAAGTCATGGTTTGGTTTGGTATGGAGTACTACGGTCAATTGTTTTGATACACGAGAGCTAATGAGACCAGGACCTACTACTTAAAACCGATTAAGAAGTTTGGAGAACTACCATTAATTGTTTTGCTACACAAGGGCTAATGAGACCACAACCGACTACTTATAAGCGATTAAGGACGACTATGAACATCCATTCATCAGCAAAATTTGAACTTACGAACTCATGTACCGAAGATCAATGACATGCACATTCGGCCATATAAACCATGATGAAGAAGAATGTGAAGAAAATATCCCACCTCTATTTAAGAAATCTCAATTAAAAAAACTAAACTTAATGTTAAAACATTACTGAAATGTAATTAATTACATATAAATCAATTCATATCGCTGTACTTTGTAATTTGTAATTTAATTACTACTTTGTTTTCAATAATATACTACGTAAGAATATACTGGTACGAATATATTAGAAAGTCATATTTTTACATAAATTTGTATGAAATTTCAATAATCTTCATTAAAATTTTGGTTAAATGCCTTGTCATCTATCTGTCATTATATGTGAGTAAAAACGGTACTTTACTGTATTTCATTATAGAGTGGATTTTAAAGGGAAGTCACACCTAGGCATTATAGCAAAATTTACACTCAGAAACATTCTTTCTCAAAAAACCTTATCTTTACTACGTTTTATAAGCAAATTTTATTTGCTTAATTCATTTCGTGTGTGGTTGATATTATTATTTACATCTTTTTGCTAGAATAAGCAATAGTAAGTAAATAAAATAGAATAGAATACGAAACTTATAAAGTTTTCAGCATAAACAACGCATGAAGACAGTATTACAAACATTACTCACGCTTGCACTCAATTATTCCAAAAGGAATTTCAAATACAAAAACGAAACAGAAAAAGTTTTGTGAACTTTTAGTATAAATAAAAGAAAAAATAAGAATACGGTGAAAAAAAATAAAACTATGAAAAGTAGATTTTATAAGCTAAAAATTTATAGAAACTTCATCATTATATCCTATATATCATCTGAAGTTGGAAATACTGATAGTCTCAAAAAGAATTATTTTGTACATGCAGCAGAAAAAATAGAATAGTCTGGCGGGGAGTTACTCGAACAAAGAAAGACAATCTTAAGTAAACGATGCAAGTCATTGATTTCCGACAAGCTTCATTCGCCTTCCTATCGAAATGTGCATCGATTTGACATATGATAAATACTTCCTGTATCAAAAGTTTTTTCAGCTATTTTTTAACAAAAATAATATTTTCTATTTCGGTAAGAAGAATGGTGTCTAATTTTTTCTCTGGTATGAAAAGTTCTTCCAGCCCATTCACTGTGATTTATTACTGGGAAAAATATATGTTATAAATTATACGATATATAAAGTGATTATAATTATATGATATATAACTTGAAAATTTTCTGTGAAAGTTAAATGTTTACCTTAAATCCTTTAGTATCATAAATCTTTCGAAATACACAATAAAAACCGCAATTTTTCCTATTCATTAAATAATTACAGAAGAGTTTGCTTTTACTACAAAAAACATGGTGTAAAGAAAATTCTTAATATTTTACTGCATTATAAAATATATTCCAATATGTTCTTTTGTTAAATTAATGGCCCTTTAGTTATTTGCACAAAAGTCTGAAATTTGGGTTGAAAATTTAATACAGCCATCTTTAAAAACTGAAAGAACAATTGATAACCTTGTGATATAAATTGCTTAAATATATGTATTTTTATATTTTTCAACATATATACGAACATCCAAAGATACTTATATAAATATATAAAGCTATGTACAATACATGTATGTGACAGATCAGGTTTGAATTAAAATACTCTAACTTTTAAAACAAAACATTTGCAAAGTATCTGATAAAAGAAAATATTTTATATATAACAGTTCACTGTGTATCTTTGCAAACAGTTATAAAAAACATCATTTATAAAAATTACTAATTAAAGACCTTAGAAATTAAAGGGAAAATTATGATTTTATAAATGATGATTTATGTTTATTAAATATAACCAAAGGCTGCACATTATACGCAGAACCACTCTCAAAAAATATCTGAAACAGTTTTACATAAAAAGCAATTCATTGCTGAAGAATGATGAATGTAGTTTATGCAACTTTTATATTTTCTGAAATTTACTATGTTAATGAAACATAATCTATCCTGAAGGTTTCGTTTCAAATAAATTTGTTTTGACGTGCATTTTCTTAGTTTATTTTTATTCCTCTATCATAGTGTGCCATTCAGTTGCATTTGTCATAAAACACTTAGTCTTAGGAAGTAACTAGTAATGAAGGAACCTTCCGTGACCGTACTTGATTGACGTTCCTTTTGCTTGGAAAATGAATGGGGGATAAAAACTATGAAGCGAAAAATGCATTATACTAAAGTAATCCGTTCTTCCGTACTTTCATTTATAACGAAGTATTATTTAGAATATTAAACTACAATATAAATAATGTACATTACCTTATACTTTAATTTAATGGTAAGCTCTTATAAAAATTGTCATTGTTATTTCTTGATTTATAGCTGTTTGTGGAAGATTAAAAACATATAAAATACAGAGTGTGTTTTAGTTTAGAAAAATCTGCATTTGTATTGCAGAGGTGTAGAAAGTTTGATACAAATGATGTTATAATCATTACTATTTTAATCACTTTTGAACCAAATATATTTGTAATCTATAAAATTGGCTTAAAATGTAATTAGTATTTGTTCTAATATATTTCTCGGTAAAATGACATAACTGGCCTTTTTGCTTTAATTGTTGTTCTACTGATGGTTTTTATTGCCATCTCGAATCTATGGCAAAATAAACACAGCGCGGTTAGTTGAAAGTGCAAGTATTGAGCATTTGCAGTTGCTTGGTTGATTTGCTTGGTTGAATGCTATATTTTGATCTGCAAAAGCCGACAAGGCACTGCATATTATTTAAAGCTAACAGCAGTGAACATTCATACCAAAAGTAGGATCCCAACTTACAGACCCAACCAAATACATTTATTTTTTCATCGTACAAAACTGATTTATTTTAAATGGTGAGTATATTGCCACAAAATCTGCAATGTAAATATTAAAAGACTTTACCATCACCATTTGAAACACCATTTGTTTGAAGGAGGTATTTTTTATTATTCTACTTTTATTACTATTTGGACCTCAGTTTACCATTTTCTGCACAACTATTATCATTTATCTGATTACCGAAAGAAAGTTTTAATATTTTTTATGTTTTTCTTATACTTAAGATTACGACACATACAGTCAATAGGTATAGATGTAGAAAGAAAGACAATGACTTCATGAGTTAATTATGTACTACTTCGCAATATGCAAACAACAAATGTTTACCAGAAATCTTTGTATTACAGGGTTAAACTATAAGATCTATTTTCAAAATAGCTTAACAATTTAAACTAAAACTGTCTGTTGTAAAGCAATCCTTAATTTCTTAACAATTTAATTGCTTGGTTTTTGAAGACAAGTTCATTAATCATACGTCTAAAACCAATAGACATATATAGAGAATAATAATAAATGTACGAAACTGTAAAAATATTAAGAAAAAGAGTTGTAGAAATCCTTATTTTAAAGTATGCATTCCAATATCGATTAGATAATTTTTCCTTAATTTTAGTAGGATCCATCAACTGTTAAGATATTTATATTTTGCTCGGACAAATTAACACTGCTATTTAACTATTAATCAATAATTCCTAAATACTTTCACAGTTTCTTGTGGGAACTTGGTTTCGTAACAACAATTTACTGTCATTTTCTTTTCTTTTAGAATTCTTTATAATTTTTAGAATATATAATTTTTAAATTCTGTGCAAATTATTATATTTTTATTGGGCCATATTTAGAGGACATCTCTCATATGCTTATTCTGTTAAAATTTGGTTTTTTTTTTTGTTTTTGTTTTTTTGTCTAACAATATCGATCAACTCCTTAAATATTTATATTTTTCTCGAACAAGTTAAACTAATAACTATTATTCATTAATCTTTGTAACATTATCACAGTTTCTAGGGAAAAATATAGTTTATTAAGTATTGTAATTTTCTTTATTCTAAATTTTCTTCACATTGTTGTCATAAGAATATCTAGTGTTTAATTGTTATATTACTCCCCCCCACTTTAAACTTCTTTTTTTCCATAACTGTAATAGTAGTCTTGTACAGATTATTTATTACGTTGTATGTCATCAGTATGGTATGATTTGTCAGTGATGGGGACAATTTAATACGATTTTACACATCAAATGTTTTTTAGACTATCATGCACATCACATATAAACACATCATGAGAAAATCTAAGCTTTTATAATTAAGTACAAAGAAATGATAATTTCGTCTACTTTTCTCATTTTTGAAGGCTTTATAACTGAAACAAGATAAAATATCATTTTTCTTTGAGTTTTATTTTACTTTTTCTCTATTGCTATTTTTATTCTTATGCATGAATTAATATTTTAAGTCTCTTGCAAAATTAAGTTAATAATTTTAATAGGGTGTTTTTAGGTGATGTAAATCTTACAAAATTCTATTATATTTTAATCCGTTATATTTATTGTTTGTTAAATACGGAAGTTTTTGGACACCACTTTTAGAAATATAAAATTTATGACAGCATAAACGAAATCTCTTGAATGGGAACAAAGGTTATTAGCAAATAATATAGTTCAAATGTATTATTGAATCATGATCATATTTTACTGTCTTCACTTTAGACGAAAATGATCTTAAGAACTCCATCAAAAGGCTCAAACTTTCGCAAAAACTCATGGTTTATGTTGTCACGAAGAAGCTAAAATAGCATGTAGTCTGCAAGATACTACTTTTTTCCTCTCTCCAAGCATTAAGAAAGATGTACAAAAAGAAAAAAGATAAGATTTCTGAATTTATGTCAGTGTCTCTTTTATTGTTTTAAGTAATTCACATGCATCAAATATAGTTTGAAAGGTTCTCTAATGACCTAAAATTTCTGATTAGATGAATATCTGAACAAGTTGCGAATTTCTTCTCAAAGCTTATAATTTTCATTACGTTGCTCTCTTGATATCTTTACTTTTCCTTTATATGATGTATTAACACAAATTTTTATACTTTTTGCTTATAAGTTCATTATAAACTTGCATGCAAACACAGAATTTGAAATACTTATATAATATCATAACCATTTAATACATTAAGTAAATATGAAATTCTAATTATTTTATTCTAATGCATATTTTCTTTAAGTAAAGGAATGAAATTACTAAGAATTACGAAACTATTGCCTGCTTTAGAAATATGTGCAAGCAAGAAATTTGGATTAAAAAGCATTCTTGAGCAACGCTTTGTAGCTGCTTTACATTATCTTTTTAAAATTTATCGATACTCTTTAGATAATTATATACTTGGAGACTTTAATGGTTTTGATACAATTTGAAAGCAGTTAAACATGAAGACCACTCGAAAGTAATAAAGAATTTTCTGTCATTTCTACGATTTTCTCAAGTAGGATTATAATTGTTGGGTAAGAAGAATAAATGACAAAAATAATAGCAATAAATATTTTCAAATTCAGTATTACTAATAACCGTGATAGATTGTTTCTACAAAAATAAGTTTTTATTTACTTTTGGATTCCACACGTTTTAGTAGTAATGACATTTAAAACATTAGATTTTTTATTCCAACGCAAGATACAATTAGTAGCGATTAATAAAATAATGTGGAACAACATTAATCGTGTATCCAAATTTAAATAGAAATCTAAAAGTATTATAGGTTGGAATATAGTTCGGTTTTATTTTTAAAGAAAAACCTGATATATTTGTGTACTTTCTTCATCTCAAAAATACAAAACCACAAATAGACTGTTTAATTTTTCATTAATAGAATTTATTGTAAGCATTTATTGCAAAAATTTTATAAGATGATTGAGAGCACAATAATAGGGATGGGTGTTCAAGTATTGCTGCTCATTACACTCTCAAAGCGTCGAAAGTTAATATATTGAGAACATCTTACACACTTTGCTGCTAGAGAAAGGGGAGAAAGAAGAAACCTGTCAAGATATTAATTTTCATGTAATGCACCGGTTAACATTTTACACCGGATTACTTGATTAATTTTTACTCCTTTTAAGATATTGCCTAGTTTGTAATATCCAGCATTTGCGGTTAGTTAATCCAACGCTATTATATCGCACCGAGTAGATCCTATTCAAGTAGGACTCGAAAATATTGAAGCAATATAATTGCAGCAAATAGTTAAAACATTTCAAGTGACATAAATTTGAAAAGAGAAAAAGAATAAGATAATTTTTATATGTCATCTATACTTAAACTATTTCCATACAGAAAATCGTTCATGATACAGTTTAAAGCTAAGCTGAATATTAATTTTTTACCATGATTATTTAGCAAAACGTTACAGGCACAACACATAATCAAACTAAATTTGAAGAAATATAATTGCAGCAATTAGTTAAAAAGTTTCAAGTGGCAAAAATTTGAAAAAAAGAAAAATAATAAGAACATTTTTATATGTCATCAATACTTAAACAATTTCTATACAGAAAATCGTGCATGATACAGTTTCAAGTTAAACTAAATAGAATATTAGTTATTTACTCTGCTTATTTATCAAAAGGTTATAGGCACAACACCTAATCAAACTAAATGCTTCATTTTTTTGCTATTTAATAATATTTTGAAATATTTTATTAATTATATAAATATATATGTGTGTGTAACAAGTGTTTTAGAACATCATAGTTGGAAAATGGTATCCATGCTGTATAATTGCAGTGGTAGGCTTAAAAATGAAAAGTAAACATTAAAATTTGAAATTTAACATAATAGTTTATTAAGACTGCTCGTCTTTAACTCTTCTATATTCAAATTGTGTAACAATGGGTTTTATATTGGTGTAGGATATTAGTGAGCCAGCTAATAAGAATTAATCACATGGTGGCACGTTAGAAGCGAGACTAACGTACATAAATAATTACATAAGATTAGTAGATCAACTATTCTTATTAGCAGGAATTAGTTTTGGTCTATGTGAAGTAGCCAAAGGTTACCACATTCAAAAGAGAAAAAAAGTACTTGGCCAAAGGTTGAAATTTTAAGGATAGAATTATCAAAAGTTTATTTGAGAATACAGTTATAACTAAGTTAATTTAGAGTTAAAATGTCATTACTTATTATATATACATACATATACATATACATGTCTATATACATATATATATATATATATATACACATATGTGTTTGTGTGAAATTAATTAAGCAATTGTCTCCATTTTTCACTTTTGTATTTTATAAAAGTTCTTGTCGCTTAATAGGTTTACGTGAGAACAGGGGCAATGAAGGAGAAAATACTTAAAGCTGTGTTTACATTATCAGCTTAAATTTCATACATTCATTGTTTTCATGGCAGTGTGCATCATCTATCAGTGACTTTAATTTTGTTCGATTTAAAAACTATGACTGAAGGAAAATTTCCAATTACCTTACTTAAAGTTCTCGCTGATAACAAAGTTATTGAAGTAGAAAATTTCTAGATTAAATAATCTATTCGACATTATTAAATATTTTGTCAACTGATAAGGAAAGAAGGGTTGCAATCTATACCTTTACCTAGTGGAAGAAAATTTTAGCATCATATTTAAAAAAGTGTTACTTAATATTTTGTAATCTTTCTTTAAAGGTATATTTATAAATTTCTAAATAATAAAGATGAAATGAAATCCCCAAATATTAACGTTAATATAAAGAGACAAATACATTTAACACCAAATGGTATGTTTTTTTTAACTTTATAGAAGTAAAATGTAATATACTATGGTTTTTATAACAGTGGTATAGAAAGACGAATTCAGTACTAAAAACTTGTTATTCTATATACTTTTTATAAATATTTAACTATATATGTTTCCATAAACCAGTATCTCATATTATTTCTAATAAACTTTTACAGCAATACTTTATCGGTAATCAATAGAAATTGACATTATTTACAAAAAATTATTGCAGGGTATGTTTTAGGCGTAGTTAAAATTGAAAACTTACTTTTGTTTCATGATAAAGAATAAGTTTAGAGATAAATTGTAACTTTGACAGCTATTTATTTAACTATCTATATTTTTAAATAAATGTTACTAGTTTTAACATTCTAAAGTTTCTTTATCTTATTTTATACTAAATTTTTCATAATACTTTCAGGCATCTGTAGGAAATAATATTCATATATATATAGAGATAGATATATATATATATATATGTGCGTGAGTGTATAAATGTGTGTATATATTATATATATATATATATATATATATATATATATATATATATATATATATATATATATATATATATATATATATATGTATATATATATATATATATATATATATATATATATATATATATATATATGTATATATATATATATATATATATATATATATTATATATATATATATATATATATATATATATATATATATATATATATATATATATATATATATATATATATATATATATATATGTATATATATATATATATATATGTATATATATATATGTGTGTATATATATATATATATGTATATATATATATATGTATATATATATATATATATGTATATATATATATATATATATGTATATATATATATATATATATATATATATATATATATATATATATATATATATATATATATATATATATATATATATATATATGCATAAATTAGAAATTTAAATGTATTACACTTTGTTTCTCATCTTCCAAATAGAGGGGACAAACTTCTTGTACATATTTGAAATGAAGCTCTAACACTGCACTGAGATATTAAAAAGTTTTATTTCTAATTTAATTATTTGGTGAATTGGTAGCTGTAACATACCTTTTTTAGTTTTATATAAGATTTATTTTATTTTTTTTCATTCAATCTATTTTCATTCAAAGAGTAAAAAAATACCTATTGTTTTGCTGAAGAACACATTTATTGTTTTTTCTCCTGATTGCCTATATATCATCATCCCTACTCAGACTACTAAGCCTTACAGAAAATAGTAGGCGTTTAATAATCATAAATTGTTAAGAAGTTTACGCAGATAAATATATTTTTAAATAAAATCCAGAAATTGGGCAAAAATACTTCCATAGTATTATAAATATACCTTAAAAATCGTAAGTTTCACAAACGAGCATTTTACTAACAAAAATGGCTTGTAAAAAATATTTTTACCAAACTATAAAATTTGGTTTTGAAGAACTTAATGGTATTATAAAATAGTACCATTATATGTAAAATATTCACATAAGTAAATTCTAAGTATAATTTAATACGTAGTTTTAGAGAATCTGATACTAATCGCTATTAAACTGTGACAGTTAAGAAATTGCATATTTAGAATTTGTTTTGAGATATTAATACCTTATTTTGAGCCTTTGTTAATACTGCTTGTTACATAAGTTACTCTATTATTTCTTAGGTACTGAAAAAAAGGGATCACTTGTACGAGCAACAAGTACGAGCATCAAGTACAAGCTGAATTCTATAAACAGAAAAATATTTCGTCTCTTTTGAACAATGAAAAAATTAATTAGGCAAAGGATAATTTCGCTATATTAGGTTGGATAATTGAAAATTATGTCCTACATTCAGTCGCAATTTAATATTTCATTCTATTCTGTTTTGCTCGATTCCATTTTCAGTGTAACCAAACTCTCGAACTACTGAAATTCCTTTGACTAATTAGAGCCTATCAGAAGTCAATTTCTCTAATGTAAGCTACAGTACTATCTTGCAACAATTGTACCTCTGAGAGAGCAGAGATCTGCCTACTCATAATCGCTTCAACCTTGTCAGTTTGATGGTGGAATAATGAATACTGACAGAGATGAAATATTTATCTCTGTACAGCTCATTAGCTTCCAAATTTTGATATCTTCAAAATACACTGCTATTCACTGTTTTAAAGAAGAAAAATGAAAAAAAAAAGATATTTTTGAGGGAAAAAGCAAATTGACATTTATATAAAAGCATATCAGGGATGACTGCTTTAATGCTTTTAACTTCCGTAAATTTTCAGCGTACCCAATACTGAAGCGTATAATTCCCTCATAAATATAATTATTCAATAAAGTAGTAATAAAGTAAAGTCAGCTGTAAAGATTTTTTATTTTAGTTTTATTTAGTCTTGAATATTAATTATAAAGAAAAAATCGTATTAAACGTAGTTGAACAAACTCAAATATACTGATGTAAACTGATTGTTTGAGGATTTTGCATATATGTCGGTCCGCCAGTTTCAGTTAATACTTTCTAATTAATTTTACTTTACCTATATTTGAATTTTAGTTGAGTTAAAAAGGAATTCCCTTATTCTAAAATAATTAGTAAATAAAATAATAGTTATTAATTTTCCGTACACATAAATGTTTAAACAAATACTCTAATATAAAGTTTTATATATATTAAACTCAAAACAAAATAAAAATATATACACTTAAATTTACTTGCATATAAGTAATAATCTCTTAAATTATGAAAATATTTTTTATTTTTAATATATCAAATTATGAATTACATAATTAAAAGTACTATTTCAAACTTTATTACGTAAAGAAACTTTAATATTTCAAGTTTGCTCAATATTTTAAATTTTTACTGAAATTAGAAATACATGAATTTTACTTCCTACTTCCAAAGTTTATGTAATTGCATTTTTCTGGCGTCACTTTAAAAATAAAAATGCTATTTTAGCTTACTTTTATGCGTCTCACCTTGAATTGAGTCTAAAGTTAAAATATTGTAGTGTGTTCAAGAACTAAAAAATGTCATTTTCATGGCCACAACACTTCAAAAACACTAAAGAAAACAAACGTTGTTTACTTGCCTTCAATGCATTTTATTACCGTCAGTAACATAGAAATAAATATACCCGTATCTTGTGAATGTGGGTGTATGTCAGTGAGAGATATGTTTTATTTTCATTCCCAACAGCCAGTTAGTTTTAAATCTCAAAGAATAATACATTGGGAGAATATATTTTTAAAATATGATTCTTACGACAAAATATTTATTACAAATTGCCCCATTAACATAAAATAAACGTCATGAGATAAAACAAATTTTTATTTAAATCATATAAAAAGTATTAGGTTCTATTAGGAAAAAATATTCTTTAAGAATTACATACTTAACAGAAAAGATTATCGATGCCTACCACAAATCAAAACTTTATGTAATACTAGATAAATAAATACATATCTCTTTTGTAAATAGATTATTTCATTTAAACGTATAGCTAAGTGTATGGGTATTTAAAGAATTTCATCCTTTTAAATAGATTTAAATTCTTTTTTATTACTTTATTATGCTTTTAAATTTATCCGCCATTATTATACCCTATAACAAAATTTTTACTATTTAAAATAGCATATTACAATATTTCAACATTAAGTTATTGCAAAATTGTATCATCTTGCATCAATTTAAAATAAGGAAGTATTTAGAAATAACTATTTTGAAAAATAGACGAATTCAATACTAAACCTCCAAATGGAAATTGTAACGTGGTTTAAAACATTCTTATTCCATTTATTGTACACTTATTTCTTTACATTATTGTACACTTATTTCAGAAAAATGCATCAAAAATGAATACTTTTTCCTGCTTAATTTACATTATTATATCAGTAAAAAGATCAAAAATCATTTATTTTCGTCGATAACAAAATTTTAAATAAATGAAATAGCTTCAATATCTTCTATATTTAATATTTTGACATAATTTTTTAAAAATGAACTGACTTTGGCCTTCACTATATTAACTCATCGGCGCAACAGTCCCTAGGGGGCCAGGGCCTTCTTTGCCAATCTCCGTTTTCTAGATCAAGGCCCTGGAGTGCGAAGTATATGTTCCGATTAGGTGGTCAGCCTTACGCAGAACCCCCAGCGTTTAGTTCCGAAGCATGCTTGGTCCTCAGTTTCTCTAACCACTGAAGGGATGAAAGGAGTCAACGTTACCCAGCCCGGAGATTGAAAATCGGACCTGTTGCGTGGGAACGCGAAGCGCTAACCCAACGCCACTGGGGCTTCCTTCACTGTATAGAAACTTAAATTTCTGTTTCGGGGACACTGACAAGGGTTAATCGTTTAAGATACGCACCTAGAAATTTGAAGTTAGAATCAAATTATAGTCACGTGTGCTAATTTTTAAGTTAATTTTTGGCCAATATATCACATGAGAGATCAAAATTTGTATGATGCTTAATAATAGAATGAGTTTACGTATAAAATACAACTAATTTAAAGTATATGTCAATAACAAATGCTTCAAAAGTTATCTTCTTTTCGATTTTTTATGTCCTTATTGCCTTACTATTCACTTTTATTCATGCATTTTCAACATTAAATTTTTCACACATGTAGAACGAGTAATTTTTCGAAGTATAAAAGTATTGAAATAATAATAAAGTTAATATTTTTGGTTGAAAAAGAATTTACTTTACTCTGAAAGCTTAAATGTTATAATGAGGTTAAATATAAAATAGTAATATTTTATAATTCAATACTTATTTATTTTCAACACTATTTTCAAAACAAACAGAGTATTAGATTTCCTCCTCTATCCACGAGAAAACTCGCGATATTTCGTCTGCTATACTCTATCATGATCTGAAAATATAAAATAACTCTAAAACATTAGCATATGTATGGATTTCTATTGAGCCAAACCTCCTAAAATTGATGTAATTTCCCATTTTGTAAGACTTTGAGTTTATATTCTCCTTACACGTGGTCACCTAGAAAAGTGCAAGTAATATAACACGCAGGTGTTCGGAAAGTTTCAATAGTGAGAATCGTACCCACGAACTCCGGTACTAAATACTGGAGCTTTACCTATTCGGCCATAGTTCAGGTATGTATTATAAGGTTAAAATTTTAAAATATTGCTTAAATTATATTATTATAAACTAACCACTTCGTTCACATCATTTTGACTAGTTAATTAATATTGCCAAAATAAAAATTTTAAGTAGTTTTTCAAATTACGTTACTTACTAACAATATAAATAATTTGGTGAAAGTAAACAACTAAATTTCGTAAAGCGAGTAACACATTTCATGTAAATTTAATCTTTTTGAACAAAAAATACAGATGTGCAAATTTTATCCGATCTTGATGGAACACCCTGTATGTGTGTATAAATGTATTTCGTATTGGTTTTGGTTTGTTTTTCTATTGGGGTGCTACGGTCTACTATTTTTGCTACACGAGGTATAATGATACCAGGACATGCTACTTAAATTCAGCTCCGAATGACTGCGATCCTTCCTGCCATTAGTGGAATTTGAACCCACGGATTCCGGTACCAAAGAACAACATCCTACCCATTCAACCTCCGATTGGCGAATTTTGAATACTAATAAATGCATTATACCATCTCATGAATGTAATTAGTTTTAATTTATACTCCTATGTTTACATATTTATAGATTTAACAAAAAAAGCGTTCACGATGTTAAAACCTTCAAATCTTGGTCATGTGTTCTGGGATGATATGTTTTCTTCTTGTTTGGCGCAGTTTGTCCCTTGAGGAATTAGCGCCACTAAATTTCAAACAACCAACCAACCAACCTGGGATGATATGAGAAAAATTTTGTTACCACTGTTATTAAACTTAAAAATAAAGTCTAACTCTCTTACGAGTGATGTATATATATATCTGGTATATTACTTATATCATGCAGAACATGGTTAGGAGATATAATAATTAAATATTGGAGTGCTCTCTTCAGTTTAACTGGTTATATCTTGTAAGAACATAATAGTATTTTTTCCTTACAGTCTCTAGATTGTACTTGCCCGAAGAATATATCCAAAAATCTTATTTCTGGTTGTTTAAATGGTCTCAGAAGGATATAATGTATGGTTTATTTGCTTTATTTGTAAACACTGTACTATTTTGTAACTTCCACAATTTTTTTAAATATAAAGGTCTATGACTTTCTCTGGGTTCATGCCCGAGCCTTGATTTCGTTAGTCGGGAAGAAAGGATTTGTTTCCATTCTTCCAGATCTTTGGGAAAACGATAAACGCCGCAGGGATTTGCGAGGTTGTGGGTATTTGCTTTTACTTTTTGCTTAAGGTCGATTCCAAACATTTATTCCAATGAACTCCACTACTCCAAAATATTCAAGAATTCTTATTGAGAACAAATAAGCTCTATCATCCAGCTCAAAAATCTTTGCTGGAAATATCATCGTTTCAGTTAATCATTTAGTGAGTAATATACTGAACATGAAACTAAAAAGAAATTGCGTATAACTGCAATGCAATTTTAAAACAAACTTCATACATAAAATGTCATAATAAGATGCCTAAAATAAAATGAGAAAAAATGCAAATATTTATTTTAGAATCTATATTTTTAATACTAGATGTTTTAAAAGAGATTTTACTAATTTCTGTTTCATTTAAAAGACAAAAATGTATAGTTATAAAATAGTCTAACTAAATAAATATAATATTAATATTCCTATAAATATTAATCAGTTCGATTCCTTTAGTTGTATAACAACCAGACATTAATTAACAAAACGGAAACATGAACTTTTAAAATTTAGATTTAGTAAAGGTTAGCAACTTGTCAATATTAGCACACTTATTGATTTCAATGGAAATCCCCAAACAGATCTAAGGGAGAGAATGTTTGTTTTCATATTGTCTTCAGCGTTTTGTTAATCAAAATTAAAACAATTTCCATACCTGCAATACTTTTAACCTTTACCCTGATATGCATAAAAACAACAAAGCAAAATCTGCACAGAATTTTCTCGGATATTTCGATTTCCATTTACTTTAGTTCTAGCTCTGAATAAGTGGATCGATTTAGTGACGGTACAGAACAAACGTGATTTTAACCCTCCCTTTCATAACCACCTTAGTTTTCCGATAAAACTCCTTCGTGTTGCTTATTGAATGAATCATGACAATGCTTATTCTAGTGAGATATAAAATTAAAAGGTACGCGTACATACACTCTTTGAACAGATAACATTTCTGTAGAAGATTAGAGATCAAACATACTTAAGTTTTCATATTGCTATTTTTAATAACAAATTGAGGAACTAAAAAACATTTTTGAAGGTACTTGTACTTTATGATACATTAAAGTATAATGGCATATAAGACCAATCTGCTGTAAAATATTTCCTAGAAGCTAAAAGGAATAAACTTTCAACTTGACTATTTTAGATGCCATAGTGCAGGAACCTCGGACACTAGATATGACGTACCTAATGATATCTAATATTTTTCCTAACTTAAGGTTCAGTAAAACATATGTAATCTACCCGAAAAATTGGCAGCTATTACTCAATTTACTGAAGTAACTGACGTTTCAAGCACATTGCATTGAAGACTTTATTACACACACTAAGAGAGCAGAATATCTATACACATAAGAAAACAGGTTTAACAAAGACGATAGCTTATTTTAACAGAATCGTTCCATAGAATTCATTTAACAGATGTTAAATAAATCCTGGCCTGGGATTTCTTTCTCCACCACTAGCAGAGTTTAGTCATTTCCTTTGCGTCTTAGATCTAATATTATGTTCACTTGGATTCAATATAAATCATTTTAGGATCAATTACCTGACCGTTGCACACAAACACACACATACATGTATGTGTGTGTGCGTTTTTGTGTGCGTGTGTGTATGAGCAGCGTCTAGGAAGGAAGCTTATTTAGTGTCTAATGTACAATGGTAATTTTTTTCAACCAAAGGTGCAGCTTATTTTTTCAAGGTCAAGAATTTCAAAGGAGAATGTGTGTACTCTCCCATACAGCAATGCGATAAAATAAATCCTGAATTCATTCTATCGGGAAATCATCCGCCACCCCATTTACAGCACAGATCTGGCACCTTCAGGTTTTCATCTTTTCCCTTTCCGATGTCATTTACGGTGAAAAAAGATTTTCGACCAATGACGTTTAAAGCGTAGTCGAGCAATGGGCCAAGGAGATGGGTGATTTTTTTTTAACGAAGATATGAGAAAGTTTTTCCCTCGGCTCACAAATTGGTTTGAGAAGGAAGTTGACTAGGTAGTGCTTGGTGTAAGTAAATAAATTTCTGATTTTCTTCAGCAATAAATTATGTCATCAACTTTTTCTAAACTGAGAACTTTCACTTGGTTCTTTATATATACGTGTAGGCACAGCATTATTTTCAACTGATTTAATAAATAATACTTTTCAGGAGAAAGAAATACATACATTTCTTTCAGATAATTCTTCTATTATAGGGGCACTTGTACTTTTTTTTTTACATTTTAACAATTTCTCTAAAATTGAAATACTGCTATCAAGCTTGTATAACACACACAAGATTTTTCAAAAATTTAAGGCAAAAGCTGTGTTATATAAGCAATAATTCTTTGTCAGGTAATCACATAATAACAGTATCCCAGCAATACAAAGTAGTCTAAAAGAAACAGAAAAAATGAATAGAAATATGACTACATTTTTATAGTTATCCCAAAAAAATCATTTTATATAATAGTGATGGTATTCACTAATTTTACATTAATTAAGAAATTTCTCAGCAAATCCTGAACTCTGTTGCAAGGAATTTGGATATCACCTGAATTTTTGGACTATGTATTAAGAGATTAGGCGTTATATTTATATATTTCTTTATATGAAGAATTCAAAACTGAAATCGACAGAAAATCAAATAGGATGAATAATTTTTTTTCATATTAATTAATTTACAATTTGGGTAGTCATCAGATAGACTTGCAGACCAGATTTATGGTGAGATTTATGGCAAGGTTGACATTATAGCCTTTCCATATTTAGAATAGGGTGCGTGTTATACACAAATAAATAGGTAGCTCATATTTAACTCACTACTTGAATTCAATAACTTATCCTTTTTCTTTTTTGCCTAAATATTATTTTACTCCTTTGTTTCTCATAAAATTTTCACTTAACGAAAAATCCTACTTTACAAAGACGTGCTTCAACTACATTTTGCAAAGGTTAAGTTTCTGCAATCTCTTTTAATTCAATTTCTAAAATTCTATAGGTTTTTTTTCTTTATAATACTGTAAACTTTATGTCTGTTGAAAGTACATTAAAATAGTGCTAACTATACACATTTAGAAACGGCCTTTCAGAGAAATGTTACACTAAGGATCTTAAAGCATTATTCTCTCTCTTCAACACACATCAAAGGAATTATCCTTTAAATTCACTATTTAAAATTTATACCTCTGAGCAGCAGTGATTAAATTTTAATTCTCAAAATTTAAAGACAAAGGTACGAGTGGGCTAAATATATTTCATCAAAGATTCAAACAAAGCTGAACAAGTGAAGTGCCATAACATTCTTGACAAAGTAGTCAAAAGATTACAGGTTATTAGTAATATATGCTGGTACCCTAGACTTCGAAACAATGTGTTACATGAAAAGGGAATGAGTACCATTTCTTCAGTAATTGAATTTAGTAGCGGGTGCGACAAAAAAGCAACCAGATGACATAAAAAAGACTATGCGTAAAGAAATGCATTAAGAAAATTAATAATAGCCATTTTATGCGTTGTATTCTGTTTCATTTTACTACAACTTCATGAAGGTATAAAATAAACGTATTTGGTTTAATATAATTTCAGATGGAAAATTTGATATTTTATCGAATAAAATAAGTTTAGTTATATAGACTGGGGAATTTCATGCTTATGTACAGGATATGTTCCTCATACAGATATAATATATATATATATATATATATATATATATATATATATGTATATATATATATATATATATATATATATATATATATATATATATGTATATATATATATATATATATATATATATATATATATATATATATATATATATATATATATATATATATGTATATATGTATATATATATATATATATATATATATATATATATATATATATATATATATATATGTATATATATATGTATATATATATATGTATATATATATATATATATATATATGTATATATATATATATATATATATATATATATATATATATATATATATATATATATATATATATATATATATATGTATATATATATATATGTATATATATATATATATATATATATATATATATATATATATATATATATATATATATATATATATATATATATATATATATATATATATATATATATATATATATATATATATATATATATATATATATATATATATATTAGTATTCAATTATCTAGAAAACATGTTTACAATTCCAATAAATCAACATAAGTTGATAAATAAAAGTATTTTAATTTTTTTTAAACGGAAATGATTTTTATTTTTGTAAGAATTTTTAATAACATAAATTTATAAAAAGTTAAAAAAAAAAGATATTTTAAAATGAAATATTCTTCAATTACATTAGACGTGATGTATTTAGTATATTTTAAGATATTTAT
>CM063502.1:147840385-147850385 GCA_032207245.1 Pardosa pseudoannulata
TTCTTTACTTTTTAATGCTAATTATCATTTTTAGCATAAAAAACTATTTAGGGGCAATACTTTTTAATGCTAAAAATGATTTAAGATGAAGAGAAATTTTATTTAATGGTGCAGCTGAAAAAATATAAATGACTGCTCTATGGTAAAAATATTTCAGAAAAACTCGCAAAATTATTACGACCCAAATAAATGTACCATGAAAACAGAACAATGTTTTAATGGCATGCCTGTCTAACAGAAAAATAAAAGTGTTAGTAATTTCCTGCTAAAATTTATACTGCAAAATGTTTTATACATTACGTGAGTAAATGCATAACACTTTGTAAAGGTCAAAGTGAAAGTTTCGGATTGTGAATTATTGAGTAAATGCTGAAAGAATGCGATTAAAAGGAGTTCCCTGCAATAAATATTCTTTTAGCGTCTGCGCATAGTTACCAGTGTTTTTTGCTTAAAAACATACTAAAATGAATTACTCAGAAAGCAATCAAATACTTGATTCTTATAAATGCGCGACCAAATATGCAAAAGACAAAAAAAAACCCTAATTATTAAAATATACAAGTTAAATTCAAAAGCACAATTTTTAAAATAGTAATAGCTAAAATACTCTAAAAATTTAAAAGACAACTATGTCTCTAAAATGCAAAAGCAAATATTTTGATACCGTTGTTTAAATAACAACAAATATTTCTAAAATAATGTTTTTAATCTTGAAAAGACATTTAATATTTCTCAGAAATGAATAAACACTTAAAGTTGCTTTGAAATACTTAATCAACAGATAGATATTTCGTTTGTGAACACCTGTTCAATGATTTTTCTATGAATTTTTCTTGAATGTTAAAATGTTGCTTCTTTCTTGCCGATTCAGCATTTTAATGAATAAAAATGGGTTATCTAGAATATGAATATTCAATCAGCATAAAGAATTCAGCAAGGCATATTTCATAGAATTGATGAAACTTCATAGAAGTGTCAGTGTCACTTTTGAAAAATACTATTTGATTTGATTCTACGGAAGAACTAAGCTAAGTAAGAGAACCTTTTATTCTGAAATTTGAATTAGTATAAAACATTTAATTGACTAAAATGTTGTCATTTCTGTTATTTGTCCTAATATTGAAGTCTATCAGTTTTTAAATACTTTATAGACCACTGCTATATTGAATATTGTTTTCAATGTGCTTCTACGATGGCCAATTGGTTAGGGTGCTTGCCTTCGGTACCGGAGTCGTGGGTTCAAATCTCACTATAGCATGGATGTTCGTAGCCATTCGGAATCGGCTTTAAACAGTAGGTCCCGGTCTCATGAGCCCTCGTGTTGCAAAAAAGTAGACCTTAGAACTCCAAATAAAAAAGCCAATGTGCTTCTTCGTGATTTACTGATTTGTAGATCTATTTACTGTGGAGAAGGAAGATGGGGAATTTTAAATGTTGTAAACAAACCACAATTGATAAACTTGTGAAACCACTGACTAATCTTATAATATATAGCTTTTGAGGTAGAGTCATCAACTCTTACAGTGGATCGTCAATGAATGACGACCCTAACTCGTAATTGTATGTTAAAGAGTCAAACAGATAAGTGCAGAAAAATTGGCCTTCCTGTAAATCCTGCGAATTTTACTAGATTAGAATATTGACCTATTGATATCATCCACCAGTACAATTAATTGCTCAATCTCCAAAATGACTCAATACATTAAAAAATATTTAAGCGTTTTTCAAATAGTTTTTCCAAATGAAGAATAACTCTTTCTTCATAAAAATAAATGTTAACTTCAAAGATTACAGAACCTTACCATTTCTCATGAAAATTGAAAAGTTCAGTATTAGTGTATCTCTCGAGTAGTGTGTGTGTATATATATATATATATATATATATATATATATATATATATATATATATATATATATATATATATATATATATATAATTGTAAAAGTGTAATAGTCATAAAATTATAAATACAGAATAATATTTCTCAGCAATATACATTAATATAAGGGAAAATTAATTTTACTTTTATTTTGATTAATCTTGAGGGACAACTACCACGAATACGTATATGACTTACAACGATTTGTGCACAGCAGAAAAGAAATATGTTGCTACATATGCGTTTTTATAGATGCGAAAAAACTAAATAGACCGATAACCATTGAAAAAGGGACACATTTCAAAAACGACATAATTTCACACAATGAAAGGATAATATAAATTTATAACATTTTTCTTTAAATGTTTTGATTTTCAACTTTTATGGAATAAAGGTGCTGTTTTCAGAAACGATGATAAATAGATAAGAAGAAAATGACGAAATTTATTTCCAAATTTGGAATTTTCAGGCTTGCTATAATAAGTTTATAAACTGCCTCTATATCAGAATTCCATTAATTTTCAAATAGTGATGAATGACAAACTATCATATATATTTAAAAATAATAAAACAGGTACGGCTCTTAGAATTGTTCTCCATTAACACAATAAAAGGAGGAAGAAAACCATTTTTGTCGAAACTGTACAATGAATTAGGGATTGTAAAAACAAATTAATACTTTAAATACTTTTAGCCTAAATACAAGCCTAAATGTAGCCTAAATGTAGAAATCCTTATAAAAAAATTCCGTAAGCAAATTTCATAATTATATTTCTAAATATCATTTAGGAATCTAATACAGAATTGACTAAATCCCCATAATTTAAAAAAATAGTGCTGGCATGTTCACAAATAGACAAAGCTTTTTATTTCAATCAGTAATTTTTTTATGTTTTCAAAAATGTTTAAAGTTGAAATATCGCTATAAGCACTGTCAAAACATTAGAACTTTGTTTGCAGTTTAGAAAGCATAACGTATCCAAAACTTCATAACGTCTCACCTGTTTTATCTCCTGTTAAGATGAGGCCGACAGAGCTTCAAGGCCAGCCGCGCGTATAGTGTAAATTAGAAGAAAAAGAAACTAATTCTTCCTGCTGAATTTTTGTTTATTATAATTTTAATAGAAATGTTAATAGGATATAAAATGTAAAATGATTTTTAGGCTATGATGCCAAAATTTTCATACTTGATCGAAGATCTATCAAACATGGCGTCTTGATGAAAAAAATGCCGACAGAGCGTAAAGGCCAGCCGCGCATATAGTGTAAATTAGAAGAAAAAGAAACTAATTCTTCCTGCTGAATTTTTGTTTATTATAATTTTAATAGAAATGTTAATAGGATATAAAATGTAAAATGATTTTTAGGCTATGATGCCAAAATTTTCACATTCGATCGAAGATCTATCAAACATGGCGTCTTGGTGAAAAAAATGGTGCTCGAACTCTTGCAGAAGATTCAAAGCTCCAAGCTCCTTCTCCTTTGCTCTCTCTCTTCGAGGGGACCTGCAGATCTCTCTCTAAAAAAGTTCGTTGGGCAGCGTTGCTGGGCCGAAGCGGGCTACTCCGCGGTTAGCAACCCCTCTTGACCAATGGGGTCGAAGGAGGGTCACTCCACTTTCACCTCTAGGTCGGTGTCACTCTGGCTTTGTCCAACTGTAATTCTTTGTTACATCTCCCCACACAAAAACACGCATTAAAAAAATTATAAGGAAATTTCCATCTACTGTGTGTATTTTTTTTAAACCATGCATATTAACATTCCTTGTAAATTCATAGATTCCTGACTATCTAAATGTGACTTAAAAATGGAAAGAATAAAACAAAATTTCAAAAATACGTAATTTTTTGGCTTCGCTGCTAAAATGAATATAAATGTTTATGTATATGAGTTGCCATATTACCAAACTGACAGTTTTAAATGGTATAAAATTCGCAAAAAGAATTTTGAAAAAAAATCTACATACTTGAAAACATTTAATAAACGGTTAATATTTATAAAATATAATTATTAGTGAAATCTAAATAATGTCTCGAAAATATAAAATATATATATATTACAAAACATCACGCTGATTCCTGATACAAATAAAAAAATATGTAAAAGAGCATGAAATCGAAGGTAACCGTTTAACACTGTATCATGATTTTGCTGTAATACAATACGTATAACATTGCTAATAATTAGAGCAATATTGAATGCTTAATATAAATCAAAACATAGAGTAAATAAATTTTTCGAAATACTTTACTTCCCAACTTGAGTTTACTGCATTGCGGGCTTTTATAGCGTTTTGCCCTTTCATAGGATGTAAAATGTACTTATTAGCTTAGGAATGTTCTTTTAATTATAAATTAATCTGGATAAAAATCATGCAATCAATTAAAAATACACTGTGTATAGGATTTTCAGACTTACTGAATTTTTTATGTTTACTACAATAATCATGTTTGAGAGAAATAAGACATTTTTGTAATTATTTTTAATTACTAAACATCTCTCCTTTATGAAGCTAGTTAAGTCCTTGTTTGCAAAATATTTTAATAAGGTATCTAATTAGTTTCTACAAAATATTTTGCAAAAGCCCTCAAAATAAAATTAAAAAGTCATAGCTAAATTTAATGAAAGATTTTGTCACATCAAAAAGAAAGAAAGAATAAAAAGGAACGATTAAATTGTATAAACGTATCAAAATATTGAAATCTTTTAGCTTCAAAGCATGAAATGCGGAAAAGAAAATTAGAAATGGAATAACAAGAAAAAAGATCGGAGGAGAAATGATCATATGATCTTACGCCAGTCTCGTCAGATTGATTTTGGCAAGGTCCCAAGTCTGAGTATTTCGGAAAGGAGGTAAAACTCGGGAAACTTGAGGATACATTGAACTGGTTTTTGATGCCAACACCTAAGTAAGTTAGGATAATCTTTATGCTAACTCAAAACAAATCAAGGAGTACAATTATTTGCACAGTTATTGATACGTTTATTGCTATATAAACAAATAGGCATTAAAAACTGTTAAACGTTTTATGCAATATTTTAGTAGCTTCACTTAACCTATTATTAAATTATATTTAGTATACTACTTTGTTCACACAAGGTGAGATTATCTCTCTTGCTCTTTTATTTTATAAAAATCAAAGAGAAAAATGCTGTTTGTAATTGTTATACTTAAAATGGTATTCTATATTATATTGAAAAAATAAGTAAAAGAAATATCTTAGGGAATGAAATTTAAGAAAATTTATAGGGTAGAAATCCGCATACATTTAACCTATGAATGCCTAGAGTCTGTTAAAAGGATGACTAAATATAATTTGTAGAATTTTTGTTTTCTCAAAAGTTTCTTTTGCAGAGAAGGTAACTAAAAATGATGCTATAAATAATTTACTAAATTTTCGTTTATGTGCCACTATTTATAAATATTTTCATTTGTATAGACAGTTTTTTTAGCTTTCCATATAATTTTAGTTTATCGGTAGGTAAGCTGACTAATATTAAAGCCTTATCTATAATTCTGTAAACTTTATTTCTGTTGAAAGTACATTAAAATAGTGCTAACTATGTACATTTAGAAACGGCCTTTCAGAGAACTGTTAGACTAAGGATCTTAAGTATTATTCTCTCTCTTCAACACACATCAAAGGAATTATCCTTTAAATTCATTATTTAAAATTTATACCTCTGAGCAGCGGTGATTAAATTTTAATTCTCAAAATTTAGAGACAAAGGTAAGAGTGGGCTAAATATATTTAATCAAAGATTCAAGCAAAGCTGAACAAGTGAAATGCTATAACATTCTTGCCAAAGTAGTCAAAAGATTACAGGTTATTAGTAATATATGCTGGTACATTAGACTTCGAAATAATGTGTTACATAAAAAGGGAATGGGTAACATTGCTTCAGTAAATGAATTTAGTAGCGGGTACGACAAAAAGCAACTAGATGATATAAAAAATACTATGCGTAAAGAAATGCACAAAGAAAATTAATAATAGCCATTTTATGCGCTGTATTCTGTTTCATTTTACTATAACTTCATGGAGGTATAAAATAAACATATTTGGTTTAATATAATTTCAGAGGGAAAATTTGATATTTTATCGAATAAAATAAGTTTAGTTACATAGACTGGTGAATTTCATGCTTGTGTTAAATTTTTCGTTTATGTTATATTATTTTAGTTTATCGGTAGGTTTTTTTGTATTATAGGTTTTTTTTTTATAATTTTTTATCGGTAGGTATTGAAATTCTGCTAACTATGTTTCTGGGTTTTCAGAGAACAGGATTTATGATTTATTTCTCTCTTTCAAACACACATTTAATTATATTTTTTATACCTTGACAGGAATTAGTAGCAAAGGTGGGCTAAAATATATTCTTTTAGAGCAAAGGAAAGGTGATGCCAAAGTAGCAGACAAGTGAAATGCAAATTTAGACTTCGAATGAATGTCAGTTTAGGGATTATGGGTAAATGCTTTAAGAATAATGTCTTGGGAATGGGAACAAGCTTAATGATGAAAGTAGCGTAAAGAAAAAATACTATGCGTAAAGAAATGTATTAATAATAGCCATTTTATGCGGTATTCTGTTTCATTTTACTATAACTTTGGAGTTAATTTTATAGGGAAAATTTGATAAGATTTGTGTTATTTTATTACATTTAGTTTAGTGATGTCTTTTATCAGTTTTGTGTACAGGATTTGGTATTCATACAGGATATATATATATATATATATATATATATATATATATATATATATATATATATACTATATATATATATATATATACATAGCGTACAAAGTGTAATTGCATGCTGCAAAAGTTGACATACATATGTAGCTAATTTCAATTTAGGTACACACATAAAGGTTTTGCACATGCTAACTCAAAACAAATCAGGGAGTACAATTTATTTGCACACTTATTGATACGTTTATCGCTATATAAACAAATACACATTAAAAACTATTAAACGTTTTATGCAATATTTTAGTAGCTTCACTTAACCTATTACTAAATTATATTTAGTCTACTACTTTGTTCAAAAAAGGTGAGATTACCTCTCTTGCTCTTTGATTTTTATAAAATAAAAGAGAAAAAACCTGTTTGTAATTGTTATAATTAAAATGGTATTCTATATTATATTGAAAAAATAAATAACGGAAAAATCTTATAGAGTAAAATTTAAGAAAGTTTATATGGGGCTTGAATACCTTAGGAGTAGTGTACAAATCGTATACATTTAACCTATGAATGCCTAGAGTCTGTTAAAAGAATGACTAAATATAATTTGTAGAATTTTTGTTTTCTCCAAAGTTTCTTTTGCAGTGAAGGTAACTGAAAATGATGCCATAAATAACTAATAAAATATATATTTACTAAATTTTCGTGTATGGGCCACTATTTATAATGTTTTTCATTTATATAGCCGATTTCTTTAGCTTTCCATATAAATTTCGTTTATCAGTAGGTAAATTGACTAATATCAAAGCCTTATCTATTATAAATATTTATATTAAAAGTGATTTTACACATAATATCAAATAAACTTCTTTATTTTTTTCTTTTATAAATGACATCCTTCCACGATAAAATGTCTGCTGATCACTAACGCAAGCATCCTTTAGTAAGTTGTTATAACTGTTTTCCTTATTGCAGTTGCTTAGATTTAAGATATTCATCAATATATATTCGGCAGAAATATTAATCGAGCGTAATGGATTAAAAAATTATGCATATATTGCGTTTATAGATGACATGGAAATAATATAAAATTTTACTGATAATTATTTTATTCATATATAGGTTATATGATATAATTTATTTGTCTATTCAATGAATTATTTAACTCCAACCTGGGTTTATTAAAATCAAGATTTATGCTTCGAAAACTTTGAAAGAACATATGTATAAAATTTCAAATCCACATGTGCTGTCAGGTCGAAAATGTGTACCGTAACGTACAATTGAAATGCTCTTCTAGAGAATGTACAGGTTAAAATAATTCGCACAGTGTACTAGTGTCATTTGAATCTTTTAAATTCAATAATACTCTTTTACCTATTGTAATGATAAAAATGAAGGACTATTACTACGTACTAATTTAGTTAGGGGCATTTTCTGCTCCATTTAGCTAAAATGATTTATAATATTTATTGGGTACCCTATTAGGATAAAATACAAATAGTTTGGGGCTTATACTATCACCAGTTTATATAAAATTTTAAAATTCTGTAGTAATATTAAATCATATGCATAAATGAATTTTAATTTTTAGGTACAATTTCTGCATTAATAAAATAAAGATAATACAAACTCCTGGGATTTTTAAGAACATGCGTAAAGCATGAAATGTTTTTAGAGTAATGCTCTTCAAGGCTATATTTGAACGTAATAATTTTTCAAACAAATATTCTTTGATAATTTTACCAATGAATTTTCTTATAGAATTGTCTTATTTTCTTATTTTCTTCTTAGCTGCTTTTCTATCTCTTATAGCTTTTATGGTTTTTAAATGCTATTATTTTTCAATTTTTAAGTTTGAGGAAAATAATATCGTTGCCAAACTGATTTGGAAATACTAAATTAATTCAAAACTGGGGAGGTAATAAATCCACTGAAACTACTCATTGAAACTTAATATAATAAGAGATCTATGTCAGTATTCAACGAAAACTTTTATCCAGATATATAAATACTTCCTAGAGGTAGGTTCTCCTTAATAGTTCCCCACCCCCTACAGACACTTATATTTACTGAAATAAATAGTGATGTCTAGAGTGTTTACTGAATGTATTGAATGAAATGTCTATTTTAAGCGTCGGCTACAATTTTTTAAAAGTAGTCATCTATTAATTTAGAGTAACTTTAATATATAATCTTTAAAGTATAAAAAAGTTTTAATTCCTTAATATATAATAATATATAAAACATATATATATATATATATATATATATATATATATATATATATATATATATATATACATATATATATATATATATATATATATATATATATATATATATATATATGTTAGGTTTAAAATTGAGGGTTAAGAATTTAGCGAGTTATAATTAAAAATAGTTAGAACTCATTAACGACAACGTAATAGGAGAAAGACACACCCTGGAGCGTAACTATACAGAGTAAAAGAGCTGAAGCGAAAGTAGACATAGGAATTTTGAATAGGTTGCAACGCCAAAAGAGACAGTTTAGAGTGTGAACTCGAGCTCATAACATCTTCCAGGCTTGTCGTGGCAAAGTATGAGAAAAAAATATTTCTAAATGGCATAGCTATGGACTGAAGGATTACAATGAAGAAGTTTTTATATATGAAATTAACTGTGTCTTCTATGCTTTAACCACTCGTCCATATCATATATATATAACACAAAATACAAAAATAAAAAAGGGGGGAGTTTAAGAATTGAGAATTAAAATTATTAATGGCGCAATGCAGCTCATATAAAATTTTTAAGATAGAATAAAAACTAAATTAAATTAAATTAAGAAGAAAAGAACAGTGAAGGTGATGTAGTGAGTGATCTGAACGGAGTTGTGACCCTCCATTTCCGATTAAAACTAGTTTTGAACCTCGAACGACACTTATGGAGACCTATACGTAATCAAGACCTTGACAAATTGTCATATGTTAAAAACATACCTATACGAAGTGTATAAATTATTCTACATCACCTTCACTATTTTTGTGTTTCCTTCTTAATTTTTTTATTTGGGGGTGTGACCAGAGAAAATACTTTTCCCCCGATTACAAGGTAGAATTAAACCATATTACTTAAGTTAAGGTTTGCTGGCAAAAGAAACTATTAGTTAATCTGCAGTCGTGAAGCCGTAAAATAATGAAGTCCACCATTCTGAAACTTCACATTTATTGAAGATCGAAAAGCACAGGTCAGCCTACCATTATTCGGCTGCAACAGCTCTGCTTAGAATACCCAAGATTATACATATATTTCGTGAATGTTGGACCCCAGATGTTGGACCCTTTTGGGACGGAAAAAGCAACATTGATCATTTAATCTAGCTTGAAAACCATACAGACAGCACTTTAATTTTTTAAAGTGCTTTTTAAAGTGTTAAAAGCGGTACA
>CM063502.1:147852885-147937885 GCA_032207245.1 Pardosa pseudoannulata
ATTCTTTAACAGTCGATAAAGTGGTTGTTAAAACAACAATAAGTATTACTTTTTTGCTAGAATAATCTTTTGTTTACCCAAAAAAAGGAAAGAAATATTGCTTGTAATAATATTTGTGTTAGGTGTAAATAAATTGTCTTGCCTAACACAAATTCTACGAAGAATCAATTTATAAGTTCGATTAGGTGAAAGAATATATCAACGTGAGAGACATAGTACGTAAACTAATTCAATAATTAGCACACTTACGTGGTATTCAATAATTAACCACGTAAGTGGCACGCCTCAAGTGTGCCACTTAAAGGGGTTCTATGAAAGTAATTATTCTAAATATTAAAGAATACGCTCAATAATCTTTACAGCATAACAGTTGTTCTGATCAATATACATCTTTATTAACTATGACAACGAAAATGTAGTATGAAAGGAACATTGTTATTAGAAATATACATTTTAAATATCTTACGTCGTATTTATGATGTGTGTATTAAAATTCATTTTCATTTATATATACTGGTTATTTTAGTTAATTTTTTATGTCAAAACTGAAAGAAAATTAAATTGAAGACCTCTTAATTATTCAACATGCTGCTAAAGGTTTTAAAATGCAATCTTGATATATTAATGTTAAGATACAAATTTAACCTGTTGAAAATATCCATGTTGGTATCAAAAACTATTTATTTATAAATACTTCATTATAGAAAAAAAAATTCAGTACTTAATTCAAATGCTAATCAATTTTTAAGCAACAAATATAATTCCAAGTTTCTCCGACTTGATAGAGATCACTTTTTAACAAAAATAACGCAATGTTCTCACCTTGCACTCTCAAAAGCATATTGCAAAATATTGTTAATTAGTATTGCATTCTCTTTTCCTATATGAAAAATCTCGAGTCTCTACTCCTATATTAAATACATAATATTCAATTCTCAAGAGTTAATAAGTCAGTACAGTAACTATGGGAGTCCAGTGCAAGATCACGAGATATTTTTAATCCAATTCATTTTAACAGAATCACTGGCAATAGACAACCTAATATTTACGTCAGTATAGTATTATCACATATGCATCTTTCCCAATTTAACCATTTATAATTACAACCAAAATTGTGTATACGACGAATTATTTATACTACAGTATAAGGCTCGGATTAATATTTTTTCTAGAGTGGAATGGAATATTTGTTCGCTTAACTGAAGTTAGTCATTTCTTTCTATCGTATCTTAAATATTTACATCCCTCGTCAACTTTCATTCATCTTTTAAGGATTAAATATAGAATGAAAATCAAAGGCAAACTTTTGTTTCATTTTTATATACGAAACTCGTGTTAAATTTATTCCAATGCAGTCCTCTTTTCAACAATTATTACAGTGATTTATATAATCATTATTAGTTAATTTCTTCTTTCAAAATGCTTATCTAATAATATATAATTAATAATAATTAAATTGATCCGTTTGAATGTGATTCTACTAATTGATTTATTTCGATTAAATTAAATGACATATTCCGATCTGATTAGCTAATATCATTCCCAAATGTTTCGAATTAAAATTGTCATTCCATTATTAGCCGAATTCTTTGCAATTAATTGTCGATTAAAGTTCTAGATCTGATTTCCTAACGGAATTCTTGAAATAAACAAAGAATCGATTAAAGACTTAAGTTTCTACTGGATATACAAGTAATTAACTGAATTTGTTTTTATGGGCGTATGAGTATTTATAGCTTCGTAGAAGTGAAATTGTATTCGATTTGTTTGCAGATGTGTTAGTTCATCATAAAGTTAAGTAAACACAGAGAAAATATTTAAAAGTAATCTATTTAAAATATTACGCTAATTTTCGCTAACCTACAAAAACCGGCTAACCTATAGGTTCCGCTTACCTATAGGTACAGTGGCTTCTAAATAATTTTACAAAATAAATACAAGTTCTTTATGCCTACAATTGTATACAAAATTACTATAATCTATACAAAATACGATATACAAAAAGGAATTTCAACTTCCTGTAGTTGAAAATTAGACTATCCGATCAAAGTTAGACAATCAAAGAGATACATTTTGCAAAAAGTGGGGCATATATATTAATAAAATTATCAGAATGTTCAATTTATTTAAAGTAACACGAACATCTTTCAATACAGTGATTTAGATAAATAAAAATAAATCAACTTTTTAAATCTTTGTTTAAATCAAGTCAAAGAATTCCATTCATACTTCTGTGGTTAATATCTTTGTCTAAACTACTACCAAAAAACTGTCATCTTTTTCAACAGTGTTTGAATCAATACCCGTCTGTCGCTTAACCCATCAAAATCGTAAAAGGAAAATTGAAGATCTCCTGTAATCTATAGAATCTGTCAGAGGATCGATAAAGAAGAAGATGGGGTAAACTTTACTAGAACTTTGAACTTTTTTTTCTCTCATTTCCACTCAATCCGATTTTATGTAATCAATTTTATATGAGTTTTGTTGACTGTAATTTTAGGATGCTGTTTAATTCAAAAACAAGAAGTCTTAATCGGAAATTTGTTTTACATACAAATTTGAACATAGTATTTTAAGAATTTACGTTCTTACCAAAAGTACTTTTTTTCTGAGATCATTCGTTGTTTAGTCCAATTATCTTGGGCATGATTACCAGTATGAAATATTAAAAGTTATAACAGCAATTCGATTTTAATTCACTTTTGTATATTATTTGAATGTTTAAAGAAATACGTAACTTTGAAAAATTTAATAACTAGTTGAAATGTATACTTTTCTGATTAATATAACACATATATTAAACAAATAATATGATATATCTTTTTAGAATAAATTTAATCATACTTTAATTTCGTATTTTCATATTTAAAATTACAGTTATCTATTAAATTATTCATATAAAACAGCCATATATAAATGGAAAAGAATTATATGGATACTGTTTACGCACACAAATTCAAAAATTCTATGTAATATTTTCTTTATATATTTTGCCCAGGTTACAGAGACACACACAGGTATAAGACAAAAATAATAAAAATATCCATTTCGAAATATGTCTTACTAATACAACTTTGCGCAAATCGCAATAGTTTACCACCTTGCTGCGATAGGTAATCAGAAATGTACATTAACCTTAGTCGAGCATTCGACAACAATTGAACATTCGTCGATGTGATATATTGAGTGTAAAGTTTATGAGAAAATTCTGTTCCCCACAAAAGAAACATTCTGTTAGACATGCACAGACGTATGATTATTGGAGCTCACCTCTCCATAGCGTCCATATCTAGAATAGACAACCTTATGGCAAATGTTATGACAGTCTACACAAAACTGGGAAAGTTGTCTCGCGAGGTAAAGTTGACGGACCCGGATAGACGATGGTTTGAGAGGTTAATCAGCAAGAAAGATAGACTACTCTGCCGCAGATAACGGATATGAACACTTCTTTACATAGCACACCAAAACTGTTCAATACTATGTGAATATTGCAAACATAAATGGCAGAGTATCCATCCCGAAGTTATTAGTGTATCCACAGAATGCTATGAAGCAATTACAGTAGTGCCGATACCACCAAACCTAAACGCAACAGCAATGGCAACAGGTAATAAGGTCTGACCAATTATTATTCATATTACTTCTAATCACCGAGCGTGTGTTCATATGGTGAACACCGGCAGAGGTATTTTATGCTGACTACCGTGGATCATGAAAGGGACTCTGTGATAGAGTGGGTGGTGGTATCTTGGAGTGTCTTGGTGCTACTTGTAGTCTTCAGAGAAAAGGTTTGAAGCGGGCATTCTTTCAGTATCCTGGCAAATCATTTTCACCCTATTCTTCAGCTTCATGGAGAACATCTTCTATTTCTATATGACAATACCCCTGTACATGTGACTCGCTGTTTTCAGACATGGTTAGATGACCAAATGATGAAGTTGAATACCTCAAGTATAGATCTCAGTTCCCTGATCTCAACATTGAGTTTTTGTGAGGTGTATTAGAGAGTAAAGAATATGATCTATTTCCACCTCCAAGGACGATACCTGAATTCAAGAGCGCTAATAAGGCAAACCTTTAAACTTTATCCACTACCTTTATTTGTCAATTTCACATCGAAATTCTAGACAATTGTATACCAACCCCCTAATAATAAAAATGTTGCATTATTTCCTAGGTGCTCCTATTATTTTGCCCTATTATTTTACCTGTGTGTTTATATATATTATAATAAAATGGCTTGACACGTGAGAAATGCATAGATTATTTCTATTGAAAAATATTTTGGGTAAATATAAAAATAAACCCATTTTGGTAATATGAAAGCATATAAAATTATAAAATTTATTAATATCACTTAATGTTTTATTTAGGAAAGTTTCATGGTAATTCTATATATAAGAAAAACGAAATTTCAAGAAAACAACTTTTACATTTTTTTTTTGGTATCATAAACAAGATTTCAAATATTTTTGTTTTGAAAAGAATTAATTTTTAAATGAACTGATTTGGAATGAAATTTCACTAATCGAGTTTTTAAAAGTTTCCAACAGTACGTATCCTCTTAATAATTTTGTTTACAGTAAATAGTGTAGACTGTTGTTCATTACACAGCTAAATTTTAAAAAATATTGCTTAAAGTTTTTAGAGTCCCATCTTTGGTAAATGATTCAATTTCACTATAGTTATCCCTTTTATTATTACAACAGAATTATGTAAAATTTCTAAAGTTTGAACGTTTCTTTAAACCAAGAAACCAACATGAGTATGTATTCACAGATTATTTTTTAAATAATACATATATAATTTGTTTAACAGTTTATTAAGCAAAGAAGAGAATTTTACAATACAGTTTGGAGCAATTTAAATATATATATATATATATATATATATATATATATATATATATATATATATATATATATATATATATATATATATATATATTATATATATATATATATATATATATATATATATATATATTATATATATATATTATATATATATATATATATATATATATATATATATATATATATATATATATATGTCTATGTGTGTGTGTGTAAATAAAATTCCTTATTTGAATATTTTAATATTAATTTAATAACTTCTGTTCATAAATTACGTTATTACGGTTTGCGCGGTAATTCTGATTTTGCCCTCCAGACATGCTATAGACTTAATCCAGCCTCTGTCTGTACTTATTTGACGAATAGTAAACGCGTTCTCTTTAGACATGGGTATTTTTTATCACGTGATCAAATGTGCATAGTGATTATTCATAGTCTTTTTACCTAAGAAATCCCTACTTAAAAAGTTTGTGTGCACGATGTTCTAAACTTTTTAGCCTGTTGCATTGATTTCATGTATCGCCACCAGAAATTGTTGTGCTTTTTGATAAATCTCGCCCATATCACACACACATACACACACACACACACACACACACACATATATATATATATATATATATATATATATATATATATATATATATATATGTATGTGTAGTTTTTTCTGACTATCTGAGTTTTGTAAACTGTTGAATTGTAAAAAAATAAAAGCATCGTCAAAAATATAACAGTTTCTTTATGTGAATAGTATTACAACAAACTGTTTACAAAATGCTTATCATTTCTTGTTTAAACATGCTCTGTAAACTGTAAGTGTTTTGCTCTGTACAATATATTTTAACTCTGACAATGATGAATTACATTCCTCCACTTAATTTAGAAAATAAATCCAAGTTGATGAGAAAAATTTATTCTCTATATTAGTATTGTGCTTAGGTATCACATTATTGATTCTAATAGGATAAAATATTACACTCCTTGCATGAAATTATTGTAATAAAATTTTCATATAATGTTTGTTACTGAGCTATTAAAAGAGATTTCGGAAAATATAAAAAAGGCATATAAAGCGTTTACTTTGTAAATATTGAAGAAAACAGCCTCTAGACGATTTAACATTATATTTTGAACCATACACCTAAACCCCTTAGTTTTATACTTTATAAAATTTCATATTGTTCTTTGTTGTCCTTATTATTTACATTCAATTTACGTGTTGAGTATTTTTGATAATATAATTTAATTCAGAGAGGTTTAGAATATTTTTAGTTACTTTCATTTATTTACTCTTAAGTATAAATAAATCAGCTAAACTAATACAATTATACCAATTGTAAACTCGCCGAGCGGTTTGCGAATCTTTCTACTTCCGATTGTAAGTCATACCCTAGTCATTTGGATATGATTTTGCATGGGTCTCGTTAAGGATCAGGTATGGAGGCGAAATAATCAGTCGTAGATGATTTCAAACTTAACAACTGTTCATTTATTTAACAAAAAGCATTTAAAGAAATATTAAAGTGTAAAAGTAAAATCGTCTAGAGAGAAGATCACTCTAGACAACCTGCTCATCTCAAAGTTCAGCAGGGAGTCCCCTCCCGTTTCTTCTTTTCCAAACAAGAAACCTCGGATTTAGGGGAGATCGAAACCCCCCTCGTTGACCTTTGTCCTTGGAGTAGCCGAAACGCCCTTTGTCGCCCAGCCGACGCGGTAACACAAAACACAATTTCTTTTCTCTGTCGGTACGTTGACAAAAACGGCACATTTGACACTTTAATCGTCCGTGCGTCAAAAGGACCATTACTGGTACAATACTGCCGTTTTCAATTGTTCAAAAGAATAAAAGTTCGCCCGACCTCTGACAGACACGGACGCAACCTTTACACCAATCCTCACAATTACATAGAGTAAAATCTTGACCTGTGGAATGTGATTATAAAACTAAGCACAAAATAATAACACAAACTTACAAGTTATATCAATAAAGTTTATCAGGATATTCCTCACTGACTCAGATAACAGCACCACTGACTTGATGTCTCGAATATAAATTTCATTTTTAATCTTGAGAGCGGACACTACACATAATAAGTTCTCAATTTTTGAGTAGAAAATCCCTATAAATAAAGCAGGTAAAAAGTAGCATTGCTTACTTAATATTTTCTTTACTAATATTACAAAAAGTGCATCCTAGAGACCGCGAGTCAAAAGTTGAATACTAGATAATCTTTTAAAATACAAAATGAATGATTGGATAATCTGTGTTCCTTATTTTATAACTTCAAAAGTTGTTCTCGATAAAATTATTTTTATTCTTTATTTTCTTTTAATGTAAATTCTTCTTATCGAATAAAAAAGGAAGTCCAAATAGTAACTTACTATGATCAGATTACAGTAAAACTAGATGAACATCTAGAACTGAAATGCAAATACTAAGGGCAAAATCTGAAAATCAGTGGACTATTTTAGTGATTAATGTCAACTGATATACTGAAGATTTGAAACTATTATAAAACTTCCATAAATATATTTTATGTAACTATAATTTGAATTTATAATGTCAGATTAATAAGTTTATAAAATAAATTTATAGATTTCACACTATTACTTGTTACACATTTTTGGGGCCAGTTATGTAAAAATTAGACAACAATTTAGCTCGTGAATACTCAAAAATAAGCAATTTAGAAGCATTTTAAATAAAGTGAGTAGTAACTGTAGTAATGACAGTTTCTATTTTTAGTGTAAACGGATTCCCCTTGTAACGATTTAATAAAAATTTGGACTATACATCTGGTCTAACGACATATTAACAAATATGTTACATCTCTCATTTATTAATTACCAATTGAATCATTAAATACATAGTGGATACATAAAATAAAACAATTATTTACGTACAAAAAAACTATTTACGTAGCAATGAAATCTGCATTTGAAATGTTAAAGTTGAAAACTAAATGTTTGTTGTATATCTTAAATTTAACTTACATAAGCATTACTTAGTAAATTTAATATTCTACTCTAAGAGAAATATCAAACTAGTACAACAAGGTACAGAGGATTGAGTTAAAAGTATTTCAATGTCAATTGGAGTAACATTAATATTCTCTCAAAATATTTTGAACTATTTCTTAGACTATCCAAACTCTTTTTAAAATTCAATTTAGAGAAAAACTATTAAATACTAATCATGACATTTCATAATATGTATCATTTCGAATCGCAATCATTTGATGCAGTTTAAATCTTATAATATAAATATTTCTTTTTATTCTAGAGTACATAATATAAAGTCTTACTTTTATCGTATAAATTTGCATGAATAAGAAATAAAAATTAATATTGCGACCGTGACCGTAAACCCCATAAATTAATTTCTAAATAAAATTATTTTTGTTTCCTCTCAAATCTCCATGAAATATTTTTCCCTTAAGTCGTACATTAAAAATTACTGGGAAACTGAAGAATTATTGAAGGTGGTTATTTTGAAACACTAAGATGTTTTTACAACACAAAAGCTAATTTGACCAAAGCATTCTTTTTAAATGATTTCAAATGGTCATTAATATTTCAGCAGCAGGTTCAAACCCGAAGACTCTCTTATCAAAAAGTAGTGCCCTACCTGTGCCAGGGTAGACTTTAGATAAACCTCGTATTCAAAAAGATGTTATCTATAGCCATCCGCAATACAATTTTACAGTCTAAAATCACGAGATACATAAAAATACGTATTAAAATATTTTAGGTGAAGTTAGTAATAATTAATTATATAATTTATTAAAATTGTTGTATTCCCTGATTTGTTGTTTTATTGTCTATAATATGAGACAGGTTTCTTGATTTTTATTTTCTCCTAAATTTAGTTTTAAACCTCACGGAAGGAGGAAAAAAATCTTTACTGTGCAAACTAAAATAAATTTTTAAGAAGAAACCTCAGTTAGATGAAAACTTTTACTCTAAAGTAGAATGTTACACATAGCTTATTTAATTATTCATTTTATTTACCTTTTGATCAAAGATTTAGTTTTTTTAAAGATAATCCAGTAGTTTCTTTCTTTCCCATTCTGCTCAAAAGTAAAGAGTTTTACTTGGGAATATTTCAATATAAAACGAATTGAAATTTTTATACTGATAAGGTATAAGACAGTTGGTCGATAAAAGACGAATAGATTAGAAACTGAATTTTAAAAGTTTGCTATAATACTACTCTAAAATTGTTATAATTTTAAGAGAAATATAGAAAATTAAAAAAGATCATTAAAATTTTTTATAAATTTTAAAATATGCTTAAACAGAAAAAAATAAATAAAATAAAAATGTTGTATAAAATTTGCCGAATCGTAAAAATTCATTTGTGAATTAATAAAAAGCATGTAAAGTATGAAGTTATCATAATTTTTAAATTAAAGCCTATTTGTTAAAATTTGTGAATTTCTGAAATTAAAATTTAAAATTTATTTTAGTCAATATATTTTATTCGAAAAAAAATTTTAATTTTATATATTTAGATATCTTTATTTTAGTAATAAGCTTTTTCTAATATCAATAAAATAAATACAATGAATTTTTTCAGAAGAAATTAATATAATAGATTACTATTGAAAAAAATAGGGTATGAACACATCATTTTCATGATTAGAGATTTGTCTAAAAAGGGTTTTATGGAATACTTTTCATCACTCGGTATTTTCTAGTATAGGCTACTCTCTTTTATGAAGAATATCTTCTCACGGAACTAATAATACCAATTAAGATATCGATTTAAAATGCAATACTTGTTAGTCTTTTAGAACTTTTTCGAAACTAAAATAATTAAAATTAGTACTTTTGAATGGATTCACTAATTTTCTTAGAAAATTTAGAAATATTCTTAAAATGTTTGAACATTTTTTTTAAATTGTGCTTTTAGGTCAGATTTTTTCATCAACCAAGTTTATTACAATTATCAAATATTCCTCAAGAACTTTAAAATTTTTAATTTTTTTCAATTTCTGGGAGTTAATTGCGAAAGAAACATTTTTAGCGAATAAGTCGAATTTTCTTTTTTGCGGTTCAGTAAGTCCACCAAATATCTGGAGGACTTTGAATCTTCAAGGTCAGTTTTATGTTCCTGGGATAAAAAAGGTTATAAAAAATCCTTTTTACGTGGTTTTAATAGAATCAATTACTCTTCTTATTTGATCAAGCGAACACTTAAGTTGATCTCCAAGTGTATATGTATACGAAAGAAGCCGAAACTTTTGCTAAAATATTTCTCGAGAAGATTCTCAAGTGCCTTTCTTCCTAAAACTAAGAACGAAAACGGTATTGATTTTTTTCCTTGCACTCTGTTCCAAGGAATGGACATTAGCACTGCTGCGAAGAAAACGAGAGCGTGTACTTGCGCTCGAGAAAGACAGTTCCTTTAGCTCATATTTACCCCATTATCATTCAATACACGTACCTCCACATGTGAATAAATTTTCGCGGAGCAGATTAACATTTATCATCAAAAAGTGCTTTGTTTTGGTTTGGTTTAAAAACATTTCTAACACTTTTCAGTTCCCCGAGGAAAAATGCAGGAATGTGATATACTGGTGAGCATGTAAAGTTTACTTAACGGTTAAGACCAGAGATACTTTTTTATGTTGATAATCCTAGACTTATTCTAAAATCGGAATTTTTCCCACCTGTAGCAACAAACTCTCTCTCTAGCACAAACTCATTATATAAATGCAAGATTGCTCTAGTTGTTATTAATTTTATTATCATTGCAATTATATACTTTTAATGTTTACAGATAGGAAATCATTAAATGATTACTACAAATTTAATTTTTTTTAATTAAGGAGTTGTAAATGTTACACAAATAATTCCTTAAAGCACGGTAGCAAGATTAACTAACAAACCTAATATAACCCATTATTTAATTTTTCACACTACTTTACATAAAAATAATTTCCATTTTTTCTGGAACTTATTTTTGTTCTACGTGTTATTTATAAAATACGTAATATGAAAATCATTCGTCTATTATAAAATGTGGCTGGATGAGGGAAGAGAACTGATTAGATGCTGACTTTAAAAACCGGAGCCCATGAATTCGGTATCAGTTGTTGACAAGAATGTTTGTACCATTCAGTACTGGCTTTAAACAGTAGGTTCCTATCCAAAAAATATTGACAGTAGTACTTTAAACAAACATTGGGATTGAAACAATCGTTTGTTGTAAGCATAGACGTAAGACGATTATAATGAATAGTTGTCAACATTAAAGAAATTAATAGTATTTTAGTAATTTAGAATCAGATATTTTAATAAATATTTGTAATTATAAATTCAAACAAAATATCATTAAACAATTGAGGAAAGTTTAATGACTGGTTGTGTATAATGCATTATGTTCAATGTATTAAGTGATACATTTTGCATAATGCATAATCTGTAGCATTATATTTGTGTGTATTATACAATAACCTATGCTACATTAATTTAAATTGATATTTTTATGAAAATTTGTCATACTGAACAAGTATTATTTTGAAATATGGATAATACATTTTTAGTTTATTTGCATCTTTAATCTATTGCTATTCTTAGGTCCCAATATCTTTATTTGGATTCTTTATGTGTTTGCTAGGGAAATAAACTAACCCTTTATTTCAACAAAGAGAATTAAGAATTCTTGCATGATATTATCTGTTGCTTGGGTTAGATTCTCGCCATAACTATTTATATTAATCCTAGCAAATGAAAGAGAAGACATGTTTATCCAAACACGCCAGAAGTAAATTCAATTATGTGCGCAATTCAGCTTATTAACCCCAATGAGCTCTAAGGCACTCTTGATACGGCCTAACAGCAACAAAAGCTTCATTAAAACCCAGAATATACATGATCACTCTTAATCGTAATTCATGGGTTTTGCAACGAGCTTACATAATTTAGGAAATGACCAATAAAGCAAAGCTATAAATGTCACCAAATGCGATAAATTAATTAAGTTTGAATCATATCCTTTAGAAAATGCGTATTTTCTTGTATCAGATATATAGAATGGGAATGGTTTAAAATTATAACCTAGAAACAACTGTCTGGTGTTAATGTGGCATAGTAAAAAAATACTAATTTTTAGCCTTTCTTCTATAGAAGCACATATGCAAGTACACAAATATTTGTACTAAAACTATATATTTATTTAACTATTTATTTACTTGTATTTTCTTGTCAGATTACTTTATTTCACACCACTAAGACTCCAAAAATTTGAAAGTAATATACTATTTCACAGAAAGAAACTGAATGTATGTTTTTTCGATTGAATGTCTCTTAAAAATGTAAATGTACAATATATAAATGGTTACATATACAAATAACTATTTTCCAGTATCTTCTAGTAAAATATTCATAACTAGATATTGTTATATTATTTTCAACTGGGGTTTTGGCAGGCAGTAAAGGCAAAAAATTATTAGTTTAAAAAGTATACTATATGAAAACTCTCAAAATAAAAGAAATTTTAAGTAAAATTTTCTAGCTCCCAAGTTTATGGGCAATATTTCAGATAGGATGAATTTACGCATTGTAAAACCACTTAATAATGTTTTATTCTCTTAAAATAACAAAGTTTATTTTTCAATTTATATAATTTTACAACCTAGACTTACAGTGCTTTTTTGCTAAATTTGTAACGTGAGCTGTTATTTATCATCAAAATGGCATTGCTGCATAACGTTTTTCGTATTGTTGTAAAAATTTACACTAGATTACCTGTACAATAGTTACCTAGTAACAATGATTTAAATGGAAATATTTCGAACCTGTAATATCTTCACATATTCATATTATACACATTTACTGATATTCTATCACGAGTTACAGTCTGCAATAGTTTAATAAAATAAAAAAAATATTAACTATAAACTTGATTTATATACATTTTATTACTTTCCCTCTTTCTCTTTGAACTAATTCAATTTAATTCCATTAGTATTAATTTATCTTTGTACAAAAATGGCCAGGATCTTGTAATAATATTATTTATTTCTCCAATCTTGCATAAGCATCAGATTTTTTTTTAATTTGAGCATTTTGGTCAATTAGGTAAAATATTTTATTCATAAATATCGTATTGTCAAAATACTAACCTGATGCACCTAAATCTATTTAATCATAAACTACATTCTATTTATTATATTTTTGAAGAATTTTCAAAGATTCAAAATATCCATTCGAAACAACTATCCATCAGCTGAGATATAGTCCGTTTTCATCTTTTGGCAGTTATCCAACTAATTCTCCGCATATTACATCATTGAAGCGCTTATCTCCAGTCATATTGCAGATTTTCTTTGGAAACAAATACTGTAATTTCTAAACATATTTTTCCGAAGCACTAGTTTTGGGTTTAAATTGTTTAATGAGTTTTGAGCCGAGCAAGTGTCAGATTTGTGACCTAACCCTTTTAAATTGAATAAAACTTGCTCCACCGTTCATTGTATGAACTATCTGAGAATGCATGCCGTCTGGACTTATTCTCAAAAGAAACAGTCGAATATTGTTTTCATATCTTTTTGCACCTAATGTAACAAAAATTATATGTAGTAAAATGAATCATGAGGGATTTAAATAAAGTATTGTTTAAATCACTATTTGTTTAATAAATCAGTGATTTAAATCATTACTTGTAAGTATTTTAAATCACTGACACTTGTAAGTTTAAGTTCGTTCAGAAGACGATGCTGTTAAATTCAGATAAATTCGTTAAAAGAATGATTTTTAATACTCAATTTCAATTTTTTAATATTTAGTTCATTAAAATTCTAAAAGAAATAATTATTTTAGAAAGCATTGAGAACACTTTAATAACTAGACAGAATAGTATTTAAACCGAATAACATTATTTAAATTGAAACAATACTCTAAACTATCCAAAAATAAATTTAACCGCATTGGCGTGTGAACGAATCATTAAGCACATACATTAATCACACAATAATTCCAAAAATTCTACATACTTAATTCAGCTGTGTCCTTCCAAATATACAAAGCTTAAGCCGTTATTTAAAATCTATGATCTAAATTTAAATTAACTGAAAACTTACTAGGATTCTTATATCAAAAGTTGTTCCAAAAAATATTAATAAACTCGATCGAATCTCTGAAAGTGTAATAACTTAAGTTTGAATAAGTCATAATTAATTTTGAATAGTTTATAATATGCATTTATTGACATCAATTAATATTTAAAAACAGAAATTTTTAAAGCTTCCATTATATCAATCATATTTACCTATGGTTTATTGTAGTACCTATTGCTTCGACTGAATTAAATCTACACTCGACTTTTTCAATTACAAACTTCTATAAAATTTTAGATTGATAAATATCAGTAAATCCTCTCCTACATATTTAAAAAGAAATAATGTAGCAGGTAGTTTATTTTAATAGCAAAATTGATTATTTAGTGCTCCCCGTCTCATAAAAATACAAGATAGCGATAACAGGAAGATAATAGGCACTTTTTAATGAGAAGTAGTTGTAATATAACTTACATTATTTGGCTTAAGAAAACTACATATTGACATAATTTTTCTGTCAAATTTAAAGGTTTATAATCACACTAATGACATTAATATTTGTTACCTTTAATAACATCACTTAGAGTTTTTAACACTTTGAGATGAGTTTAATACTTAAAAATTTAAATTTTTAAACGGTGTAAAAAGATCTTATTAATAGCATTTTCATTTCTTTTTCAGATTAGAATATGCGCTTTGCTCTAAGTTTATTTCTTTAAGTAAATGCCTCACCATGGTCATTTAAGATGTTCTAATTATTACATAAGTGTAAAATTTTGACTGTGTGCCGAGTAAAACCCGTGGAAAAAATATTCCGCAGCTGAGCATAACGCCCTCTCTCGACAAAAAAACTAACAAACTTTCACTCTAGCAAATTAAAATTTCCCTTCTCTAAAATAAAACACATTTCCCCTTGAATATAAACATCATTAAAACTATTTTATCTCCCCATTTAAGTATCATAAGCAACACCACAACTTGTACCTTACATGTTAAAGTTAATACTAGTAAGTTTGAAATACTTATAAAATATATTTCAATTAATACGCTACGGATAAAACTACAGCTATAAATATGAAAAATAAATATATCAAATGAGACAGATTAAACTCAAAAAAGAAAAAAAAGATTCATGTTAAGACGGTTTTCTTAGATAAAATGTTTGCAAGACTTTTTCGAGAACTCATAAAATTATTAATATAGATATTAATATCTATAATCAATTTATTAAACGTTTTAATAAACATATTGAAGTAAAAATTTTCCCCGCAAATAAATTATATTTTGAGGGAGACTTAATTGCATATTCCAAATGTAAATAATTTGAATCAATAGACTGTATATATCTACTTAAAATACAGTGGAATATCTTATACCACTAAATAATTTTTTATAAAAGATGATAAGTAAAAGTAAGAGCTATAACAGTGTGAGAATGAGCTAATTTTTTTTTTGACAACAGTTGGAAAATTTAATTTTTTGAAAACAGTTGGTAGCGCAAGTTTGAACAATTGATGCCTCAGATTTGTCAAATACAGAAACGTTACATTTTGGTTTATGCTTCACTTTTGTTTCTTTACTAAAAAAATTAATACCATTTATAAACAAAGTAAAATGTTAATGTAAATATCAAATTTATCATTAAAATGTGCTGTTTTGAGTAATTTTTCTACATGTAAAGAATTTTTCAGCCCTTTAAGCCTTATATCAGACTCTTTGAATAGGATCATGCTGATCAAATTACTTTTTCTGCATAACTTTGTCTGCTCAACCTAAAACATTCTGTGGGTTTCAAGGCTCATGCCTTTTATTTTGGCGTTAGATATATATGAACATTAGAAGTTAAAAGCACTATGCCCAATTTAAAATTTGACAGGAGAACATAAAGATATTTTACACTTTTGACTGAGTTGAGCCGTTTTTAGCAAACAACTTTATAAACGTATTTGGGATAATAGCGAGGACATAGTCCCAGTAAACATACGGAAATAGTAGAAAAAAGCAGTTTTGCATCTAAACAAAGGTTTTTATTAAATTTCTCAATTTTAGGAAATAGAGGTAACACTTTTATCATATAATAGAGGAGAACAAATTCTACAGTAATGTGAAAAAAATCTCATTTTAAAAAAAGGATATACAGTCCTTTATTTCCGATGCAGATATATATATATATATATATATATATATATATATATATATATATATATATATATATATATATATATATATGTGTGTGTGTGTGTGTGTGTGTGTGTAATTGAAAGTGGAAAGACACACATGCTTACAGTTTTTAATACTGTTAATAAATTATCAAAAAATTTTAATATTAAACATACATAAATATTTGTTATAATAATAATATATAAAATATTGTACATACTAGAATAAATGTAATATTACTTTTAATTATAAATTACGTAAATTTTGCCAAAGGACGCACAATTTTATTCACAGGCCATTATTTGGCCACCTTAGATCGGACAATACAATTTTGTGTACAGCAATTGAAAAATTGATTTTAACTTTCTTATGAGTCACTGAGCAGCCAATGTAGTTAAATTGAGGAAAAAAATCGAGAACACCATTTTTAAAACATTATTTTTTTAATGTTTCTTTTATTGAAAATGTTAACATGAAACAATTATTTGAGAAACCAATAAACGAACAAAATATTTAGTAATTATGAAGATTGTAAATTTAAATGGAATAAATAAGAAATATCAGAAAATATCAAAAAATGGACAACCGAATTGGTGTTTGAGTCACTCATATAATAGATGAGCAGTAGGACTAATTACAGCACGATAATTTTGAACTTAATATATATTTCTAATGAAGTCGCATTATCATATGTAGTATGTAGAGCAAAAGAAAAGAAATATCGCCTACGAATTTTTATAGGCACAGGAAACGTACAAAAGTGAAGCTTCCTGAGGGAGTAAATCTTAAATTAGTTCCGTGTCAAAGAAAAAAGAAAGAAAAACATATTGGATACCAACTACGTCTAATTTCAAATATTCAGCTAAAATAAGCAGAAATCGTACGTATGGGACAATGTTATACCTTGAACCTTTTACAGTTTTATACATTTTTCTTCCATTTTCCAAACAAAAACTTAACTGATGCATTATTTTGATACTATAGATTGTTAGAGATTGTAATTTTATTATATTTTATATTAACTATTTTTATATTTCATCGAATATAACAATAAAAAATTCAATTAGGACTAAAGTACAATGTTATAATATGCATTTCACTTGGGGAATTTTTTTTATAACTTTTCACTCATAAATACATAAGTTCTTGTCTTTAATTTAATAATGAACTGGGATATTTAAAAAGTGCCATAAAGTTACAAACGCATTTTGATGTAATACAAACTAAAGTTAAATATACACATATATATATATATATATATATATATATATATATATATATATATATATATATAATATATACATGCCCGTTTTTTCAAAGATATGCTCTGGGGAGAACTATTTATCAAATGAAAAAAAATAAAATTAAATATTAGTTATAAAAATTAAAATAACTGTTCACATAAAAGAAAAATAGTAACTTGGAAGCGAAAGCATCTTTGGTCTTAGAACTAAAATAAAATAAATATACTACGAATGCAAGATATAAAGAATAGACCGTTCTAAAGACCGTAAACTACAGTCATGTATATTTATTTGGAGGTGGGGTCAATCTATGACTAATACTTTTAAATAATCATCTAATTAACGGATAAAAATTACTAGGAGTTAAAACATAATTGAAGTCATCTAGGAAAAAAACATGAAAAATCAAAATTCTTACTTTATGAGACGCAGTTTCTTTAAATACAGTGTCAACTATACTGATATAGAAACATTTGTAATTTGTTATACATTAACACACTGTATAGGTATGTCTATAAATAAAGCATAACTCTTCTAAAATAATCAATCGATAACATCTTAGGACCAAGTTATATAAGCATCCAAGATACAACTGGTTCCTCTACGCACAAAAAAGCAACTATTAAAATAAGATAAATGCATTTAAAATCGAAAATGTCAAATTTCATGAAAAAATCATATTTTTACCTATATCAATGTTTCTCGTTTCATTGTAGGAAGTATTTGTCACCCAGACAGAAGACATTTTCAAGAAAGTGTACGAAAAGAAAAAGTAGATCTCTAACATAAATTATATTGATTTAATATATTAGAATACGTGCGACTTAAAACATAGATATTTATAAAGTTTTGAAGGTATTAGGATATAAGAAAAAGGAAGATCTATGTGGATTTTTATTTTGCTACTAAAAGCAGTCAAAAAGTATTTTAAGTATATGCAAAAAATATATAACATAATATGAAACTTAGTTTTTCAGGAAATTCGTATGATCATACTAACATGTCAAACAGGGCCACTTGTCTAAATTAGCTTCCATGTTATTTAATAAACAATTATATCATCGTTATTTATAAATTTGAAACTTTAAAATATTTTAAAAAATAGTTAATGATTCAGACTAGAAGGCCTATGTTCATTTATTTTCAATCCCGAGGGCTAATGAAATCGGCTCTTACTTCTTAAAGCCAATTTGAAATGATTATAATCTATTTATACCAGAAGCAGGAATTGAATCTACTCATTCTGGTACCGAAAATCACTGTTTTACATGCTTGGTCACCATCCTTAAAATAATTTATAGATTACACCCAGAATTATTAATAATTATATATTTTAAGATAATTAATATTAGTAATCAAAATTAAAAGAAGTTGTCCTCTTATTAAAGATTTTATATTTCACACTGAAGAGTAGATTAAAAGATAAAATCTATTACTTTATATTTAATAATTAATAAACTTTATTAAAGAACAAACAACTTTAGTAATCTCCTTCCATAAATTTACTTGAATAATGCACAAGTTAAGCTATTCCAAATACTTACAACTACATTCATTGACCATCAAAGAGTAACATTTAAGTTCCTAGAAAATTGGGAAGTAAAAGCAGCGTATGCAGCTGTCATAGTAGCCTTTATAGTATATGTCAATAATCCGAGGGCTGTGGCATCATCCTAAGCATTTTGTGTGTGTTTGTTTCTTGTTTTTTTAGAACGTCTAAAATAAATGGTATTACAATATGTCTCTTTCAGCTATCAAAAGACAGATTTATTTATCTTAATGCACCGAAATTGCTAAATAAGAGAGAGAGAGTCAAAGTGAGAGCGCAAATTCAAAGAAAACACAAAAATGAATGAACAACTATTAGACCCTACATATCGCAACTTTTTTCTATTTTCTTTGCTACTAGACTGGCAGAAGATTACACTCTCGTTTTTATTAAAGATTATAATTGTCTGACTATAAAAATATAAGATGAGAATCACCATAAATAACAAGGCACATTCAGTTGTAAATCTCCCAGATGGTTTTTCGATATTTTATTTACTGAAACGTCAAGAATACCCTCTTTCCTATCTCATATATGCAAAACTTCCTTCCGTTAGAGAACTTCCGACGTCATATATGATTTCTAAAGGGGAGATAAGCACTAAGCAATAAAAATATTAAATTATGGCATAGGGACTAACATATAGAGATTTTATTCTATGATGGATGTATATTTTATTTTCATAAGTATAAATATGGATAATATTAAATAATCAGCTTGATTGTATAACAACATGTATTATCGGGGAAGGCAAAAAAGCAAAAAGTCAAAAACATTAAGAAAACTATGACACACCTTCTTTAACCTACATACTGAAAAGGTATTTGTTTCGGTAATCCACAAGTCTTTAAATGCTTATTAAAATTATATAAACATTTGTAAAACATTTAATACCTTATAAAATCATAAAATATTTTGATTTAATTTATTATAGTGAAAAATGTAGAACAACTAATACATTATAATTTTGAAAAAATATGTAAATTTTATATTTTGGTCTAAAAGATGGCTTAACTTTTAATACAGGTATTAATCTACAGCTTAAATTACAGTGATAAATTAATAGAAATGAATAACTAAAATAGAAACCATTTTATAAGCCTTTTTATAGATATATTTTTAATCTCTTTACATAAGAAGCTTAAAACCTTGAGAAAATTAAAAGAAAATTAGAAACAGAATAGAATTATAAATGATTAGAATTAAAAATAATCTAACTGATTAATTATATGAATCATATTAATACATTCTACATATAAAACAAATATATACATGAGATATAGAAAGAAGAAAATATAAGCTTATCATCGAATAAAATTTTTAAATCTTACAGATCGGGATAATTACACAGATTAAATTTCTTCTATATATTCTTATTGTAATCAATTAATAGATATAAATTTATAAATTTTATATCAAATGGAACTAGTCTTGAATAGCTCCCGATTTTTTGTATAATTTTATATTCAAATAATTATGCGGGAACAGATTAAAAATAATTTCAGTAGATACAGATTTCGTTTAGGAAGTATGAGACTTCAAAGACTTTTTTAATGCAATAATATAGCAAATAACTACATTTCTTAACATTGCAAGAAGTTTTCAAATAAATGAACTCTGTCAAAATATTTAAAATAATCATCTAATGTACTTAATGTAAAAATGAAATTACTTCAACAAAAAATACTTTGCGCATCGCCTTGTAATACACGGTCATAAAAGATTATTTTTAGTTTCCCCCCCATTCATTATTTTCAAAAGAGCTGCTATCGAATAATCGTGTTCAAAATCTGTAGTAATAGATTTTTTGATATGCCATGTGAGAATAGGTTAGAAAAAATGTGTGTCCTCGAACACGCTGCTGGGCATAATTGATTCATTGATTTAAAACATTCGGAAGAGCAGGTGTTAGCAAACCTAGGAAAATGTGGTATTCTAAATGAAAGTGCATTTCAAGTCACGACGGAAAAATGAAAAGATAAGTTTTAATAAAAGGAATAATTAAAGATTGAATTTAGAAGGGCAAAATAAGCATCCTTAAGGTTTAACTTATATTCAATATCATGTAATAATATAAAAGGAAAATTTAAAAAAATTTGGAATTCAGTTTTTTCGGGATCACAAACTGTATACTAAAAGAACTAAAAAGTGTCGAATCTCCCAAAATCATGGGCAACTTGTATTTCCTACACACAATCGAGCACATAGTTATAACTATGTAAGTTATTTAACATTTTTAATAAACATTTTATTTCAAAATTATTAAAGATATTTTAAATATTCTTTTTAAACAATAAAACTATTTTTTAAAAGCCACCATTACACTACCAATACCAGTTGTGCTTGCTATGACAGCGGTCAAGGATCATAGCAAGGGTAAAGTGATATTCAGGGTTAAGTGACTAGAGTTAGTATTGCACAGTGTTGCATATCACTAGTACGCTTGTCGAGAATTGAAGATTGCACATCAATTAGGATTTGTAATTTAATGCTTTACGACTATTGTTGCCATTGAAGATGAAGGTATATTGCACCGCATTGCAAATCACTGGGTGCTTGTATAAATTGCACTGCATTGCTCATCACTGGGTTTTGAATTTGGTAGCTCGGCCTCGGGAATTCTTGTCCCTGGTTGCCACACACACACCAACACACACTAGGCGACTAACTCTCTCCCTTTCTTTCCAGACGCAGTGTCCTCAGTGGGGTAACTCAATTTTTAATCACCTTTACTAATCTCTCTCTTTGCAGCAACGCTTCTCTTTAGGTCCGTGTCCCTCTGGCTCGCACCGATCTTGCGTTGTAGTACACCAACACACACTAGGTGACTAACTCTCTCCCTTTCTTTCCAGACGCAGTGTCCTCAGTGGGGTAGGTCAATTGTAATCACTTTCACTAATCTCTTTCTTTGCAGCAACGCTTCTCTTTAGGTCCGCGTCCCTCTGGCTCACACCGATCTTGCGTTGTAGTCGCCTTCCCTTTAGAGTTTGAGCTCAAAATCTCTCTTGGGCTACCAGGAAGTCCACTTTTTGGCCGTTAGGATTCCCCGAACTCAGAGCCGGACAATGAGTCTCCCACAAGGGAAACCAAAGATCCAGGCCGAGGGAGGGCATAGTAGGGTTAGGTCTGCAATGATGAGTGACTCGGCAAGGTGGTTAACATAAGCCGCAGCCAAGACCCCAAGGGCAGGCAGGCGCAGTGCCAAAACCCCAGAGGGGACCACCACTCATTTTTCAGCTCCCCATTTTTTCTTTTTGTGTGTGTGTGTGTGTGTTCGCGTAAGTTGAGGTAGAACCCCAAGGGCTGACACCGCAGCTAACTCAGTAGGACCCATTCCCACTAATGACTTTCTTTTTTTTAGGTTAGGTTAGGAGTCTTGATTAGGGCTTCTTTTTTTTCTTGGTTCCTGGGGCTATGCGAGGCCCCAGTGTTCCATTTTTCGAGCACGCCGAGTCACGGGGGTTCCGCAGGGTGGGCCAAAATTTTCCGTCACAATGACCCCCTGAGTGATCGTCCTTAGGCCCAGGTTTGCGAGTGTCGCTTCTCTAAATTTCCTGTCTCTCTCATTCGGCCACACCGGTCTCCCGTCCAGCTTGGTGCAACGAACAAAATTCTCCTCTTTGTTTTAGTCCATTCTTCATTGGCTCGCTCCTTCTCCACTAATTCCGGCGTCAGGAGGTCCGCTAAGCACCCAGTAGTAATCCAAATTCCTCCTCCTCAGCAGTGCACCTCTGGTGCGTTCTCCCGCCACCGGTGACTGCGGCGCGACGAGCGCGCGCCGGGTACTTGGAAGGGTCTAGCTCGGGGTGGGTTAGCCCCATACTTGCCCACCGCAGCAGGGATAAGCCTCTAGGGCCTCACGGCTATATGGGCCCGGTTTGCGCTTGATTGTCCCTGGTTGCCTCGCCACCATTACACTACCGGTACCACTTGTGTGTGCTATGACAGTGGATGGGATTCAAGGTTAAGGGAAGATATTGCCGCTTTAATAAAACTTGTTAATCTCATTTCAACAAAATTAGTGTAATAAAATCGAAAAACAGCAAATGCAATTATCAGTTACTCTGAACTTGATACACAACCGTACAATCCCTGTATAATCATAATCTGTACAAGTAAAATAGTGAAAAGTTCAAATTTAAAATAATATATATTATATTTAATAAAGATTTATGATTTTTTAACTTTAATATAATAATTCATTTAATGTCTTAATATTATCCTTCAATATTAAGTCAAAATAGTTAGAAAATTGTATATAAACTATCACAAAGACTAGCAAAATAACCCTGAAATACATACATTTAATAAAACTTAACACAATTTTTTTAGTATATATAAAAATACTTTAAGCATTCATGGGTGTTAAAAAAGATTATCTTAAGCACATTTAATCCGTTAAATACTAATTATTTAACGAAAACCAAAAATTTATATTTAATTGGAAGTTTCGTTCAACAAAAAGGTTTGATTTGTTGTGAAATGGCTATGGTCAACATTTCTCTAAACGGAGGCTAATTACTACTAGAATTATTGCAGAAATAGAATGAATAAGTACAAAAAATTGAAACTTATATCAGCCTATTTAAAGCAAGTCCTTGCAAAAGTTTAAAATGCATTGAATGACTGCATATTTCTTTTTAATTGCTTCACAGTACTATAATTAATGATCATTACTGTTTGAAAGAAATCCAATTTTCCATTTTACTGGTAAATAACTCAAATTTATTTTTTATTATTCAAAGTAGGAAACATTCAAAAGAATTACCCTTTAACACAATTTAAGGATATTCAAAGTCATTCGTATAAGACCATTAGTACTCTTGAAGCTTAGTTCTATATATTTACAAGAATTTATATTCAATTATAAGATGGGGTACTTTAAAAATTTATTCTGTAGGAAACAATGGATAAAAGAAACCATTAAATATAATCTCCAACGATTTGGAACAGAAAACAAAACAAATTGGATGATACCACAAGAAAAGAGATATAAAAATAAAACAAGTTATTGCCGATGCCAAGAAAGAACGTCTTGGGTTCTAAAAAAATCAATGCATAAACAGAGCGTGGAATAGTTCTACATGAGAATAACATGCACAAATATCCTTAAAACAAAGACATAAGACAGTAAAAACATACTAAACAATGTACTTTCAGCTCCAGAACTTATAAAATGTACAGCAAATTAATAAAGTTTGGTCGGCAAAAACAGCGTATCGCTATTTGAATACATTCAAAATAAATGTCTAATATCTTAAACTTTTCTTTGTTTTGAACTGAATGATCATTCATTTTTTTGTGTCTCATGCATTTTTCGTATGCTTAAACATGCATTCATACACTAAAAGTTTTTATGAATTAACACATACAATAAGTTAGTGAGTATAATTATTAAAAGTATTTTTTCAATAGCAATTTGCGTCTGTGAAGAAAATGTTTGGAAGTGATAGCCATTTTAAATAGAAATGTATTGTATTCATTTATAGAAAAACCAACCGTTTATTATTATTTAAGCTTTAAAAATACCTCTAGGAAAAGCCTCCCAAAGTGATATGTAGTAATAATTGTTCAGTAAAAAATTAGCCGTCTATAAATAACAACCAACTAATAATAAAGTGTGCGTATAAATATCTCAAAACAAATATTTCCCTTCTATGTACCAAAATATTTACTTCTTGTGTAGAAATCTAAATGTGCATAAGAGTTTTTTTACAAAATAATTTGTCATTAAACTTTAAGTAACACTTGGTATTAAGCTATATAAAATTCAACATAAAGTTCGATATTTCTGTCTCTTTTGGCTGTAAAATATAACTGAGATTGAGATGAAAAATAGTTTTTTATACCTATCATTCGATAAGGGTTATAAATATTACCATAACTTACAATTCATTTGATAATGATAATTTTAAATTCTTTTTTAAGAAAAGCTTTAATAATTTATTAATATTTGAAACATTTTACGTATATTTTAGTAGTTCTATCTGTTTAAAATTACTTTATTGCTACAATAAGAGTTAATTTCTGTACAAAAATTTATCTCTTGGAGACAGGTCAAAAATAATTGTGGTTAGCAATTTTTACAAATTTATTTATTATACAACCTAAATATAATAGTACTCAAGTATAGTAAGTGTCAATGAAAATTGGCAAAAGCTTATGTTCCTTTTTCTTCACTTCACACATCACTTTCTTTATATATAATTCATTTTCCATGAATTCTTTCCCTGTTCTTAGATTCGGTATTACTTTTAGAGGGAAACAATATGGTTATTTTTGTGGAAGTAGAAAAAAAATTGTAGGTATATAGCATTGCATTACATTTAAAATCAAGTTAAAGTTCATTTACTAGTTAGGTTTGTGTTTAATAAGAAAAACTTTTTCAAAGTAGAAAAATAACTTTTCGGAATCAAAATTTCAAAACCTTTTTAGGTAATCAATCTTTACAAATGATTTAATGAAAAAATTGAACACTTGAGACTCAGGGTTGAATAAAAAATTATTATTCTGAGAGTTTAATGCTGACCCTTAAACAATTTTTATTATGTAATGTAAACAGGAAATTTATAATAAATGAGGATTTCTCTTTAATTTCATAAATTCTCCTGCAGTGATCGTAATCCTTTCAGAAAGTATCATTAAAATGTTACCCTCATCGATATAGTAGGGATAACTTTCATTCACAATACTATTCTTTTATAATTTATTTTTAAATTTATAACTAAAATTAATGCATAATTTTACATAATACACAATAAAAAATACTTCGTCTTTGATTAACTTTAAAATGAGAATTTAATCTTAGACGAAAATAACACTAAATAAATTAAAAAGAAAAATTCCTTTTAGAAATTCTGTAAAAATTATCCTAATCTTTTGATTATCGAAAATAATTTCATTATCTTGTCTCTCTAACAAAGTTTGCAAAGATGTAGTTTAAATATTACAAAATTGTAAAAGTAGGAAAATTACTTAAATATTTTAATTAGTTTAAACTGTAAGCTAAAGTACTACAAAAAGAGTGCTGTAGTAAAATTAAATCCATTAAAAATAAATTTTTATACCGAATAAACATACAAGTTTTACAATATACTTTTATTAAATTTTTAATATCCGTACATTGTCAAACAGATAATCATGATATGAGGAAATAATTGCTTTTAAATATTGATTTTTTTACTATTTCTGTTTCGGATAGGTATAAAATCTATTTTATAAATCAGTAACGTTTCAAAGTCAGCCACCCAAAATATAAACATACCATTTCAATTGCTTTAATACCGTCACAAAGTTAGAGAAATGTGTTAGTACTGCCCACATAACATTCATGGATTTTGTTTCTTGATTTCCATAGCCTGTAGAATTAATAAACCAGCATTGGTTGTACTAATAAAATTTTGAAAAATACTTTATTAAAAATTTTTACCTTTAATGCACTTTTTTATTACTGATTTAGATCTGGAGTTGGTGTACTTTTTTAATTAAAGTTAAACTAATTATTTCCCACGGAGTATGGTTGGTAACAAAAAAAATCTGAGTCCCTAAAATTGTAGCCTCGTGATATGTAGCTTTAATTTTAAATGCCTTTTGTATTGAAAAATGGGTCATATTTCTCAAAACCTAAGAAACGAGAAATAAATAATTCAGATAAATAAAATGCTCTTATTAATAAAGGATATATGTACCACTCTTTTATTGAGCTTGAAATATTTATTTAAAAAATATTACAAACACGCCTAGACGGATAGGTAAAATTTAGATCCATTTCATTTTTTACACCTTTCATGGGATTTTCATTTTATTCCAAGCCATTTTCTTTATCTCACAACAGAAAAAAAAACTATTGTACAGTGAACAGTTTATTCCAACATTTTGTTCCAAAATTATAAAATTTTGTTCCGTATCCTTTGATAATATTCTTTTATTTCACGTATATTACCTCCTTCTCTTTATTCGCTCTTCAGATATTATCTCACTCTGAAAACGTTTCAAAAGACCTTTTATCATTTTTATCATTAAGGAACCTCGGAAGATTTAAACCAAGAGAATTTTTTCCTTACTTTAAATATGTCCATTTATGTAGTCATCAGTTACTTTAAAGTAAATATTATTTGTATGGTTGGTTGGTTCTACAAAGTAATACGTTTCGGTGATAGCATTCAGAAGCTTTTCTATTATATCACTCTTTACACTGAATGGAAATTGCTAAAAATAAATTTTATAAATGTTACGCTGAAGATTAAAAGCTTCTATGTATGATTGAATTTTATGACTCTTAACCTGGCAAATAATATATATTGTGCAAAATATTCAATATGGTTAAAAGGCAAAAAGGGCTTTTTTCTTACAAAAAAAGGAAAATTCTGAGTTTTTTTTTTCAGTTTATATTTCATAATATTTTAAAATAGCAACGAGTAAGCAACATTAAAAAATTTTACGGTTAAAATTTTTAATTATATTTGAAAGATTAATATTCATAAAATATTTAAATTTCCTATTTTAATTTATTATATAAAGAGTTTTCTAAGACAATTATCCATTATTTCAAGGAACATATCAAATATATTAAATTAGGGAACATAATATGCAGTATTCAAGCGTCACTGTTAAATTAATAGAGCGAAAATATTGTCCTGAATATTATTAACGATGTTTAGGTACTTCACTGGAAATTTATCTTCAATCTAAAGCTCTAAAATTGTGAGCATAAATTCACATGGTTAAGTATACATTTCTCCAAGTATTTTTTATATAACAGCAACATATGTGTTATTGTTTCCAAAATAGCTCATCATAAAATTAGTTAAAAATAATTGCCCAACTAATTAAATGGAATTTCCAAGTTAGCCATAAAATAACAACATTTGAGAAAGCAATATCTGATTACAAAAACAATGTACTTTGTGTTTACTATACGAAAACGGCGACATTCAAATTAAGACTCATTAGAGTGATACAGTGGAGTAACGGAAGGGGGATGGGGAGTTGCAACACCCCATCAGGATTGCTGTATTAATTTTGAAATAGGAGTTGAAGAGTAAATGTTGGATGTCGAACCCCTTCTCCTGAAAAAAATTTTAGGGTGATGTAAACAAAATATTTTAGGAGGAAGGTTGTTTTCACAAAAACTGGTTAATAGTATCATCGTAACACTACTCTTTAATTCAAACTTTGCATACACAATACTGACTTCAAATGAATTTTTATATATCATTTCCATAACACAATATAAATTACATAAGTTTGTCATTTACTTATTGATTTTTATCAAAAGTTGCTTTATGAGATCCTTATTAAAATACTCAATATTTAGGTAAATACGAAATATTTAGGTCATTACCTAGTGTGTTGTTTTGGTTGGTTGGTTGGTTGGGAGCACTACGGTCTACTTTTTTGCAACACGAGGGCTAATGAGACCGAGTTTGTTGTTTTATTAACGTTTCATTTCACGAGAGATTCATTTAAAGCTGAAAAGAAACAAAAATGAACGATAAGTAGCCTCACTCATTTCAAAGTCGTAATTCATGTTTAGTATGAAGAAAATATTAATTTCATCGGAAACATAAAACTTTATTATTTTCCACTAAAAAACTCTAGACGATTTATAATTGGCTAAAGGAGTGCTTTTCAACATTGCATATCCTTGTATGCTTTGTAAAATAAGGCAAAACCGATCAGTAAAATTTTTCAGACATCTATAGTCCAAATGTCATACAACTATCTATACAAGCCCGATGTTCAATAGGGTAGTTAATTTTATGCATCCTTGGCAACGAAGAGGTTCATCATAATCTTGACTGTTATCAGAGAGTAAGTCCTGCAACTCCAAGCAAATGGTTCTTAAGCGAAAATAACGTTCTAAAATATATCTGTTTATATCCTGTGAAATGTGGAAATATTTTTCTTCTAATATTTTAAATTCGATTTTATGAAAAAAATAATTATGGATTACATGAAAGAATTTCAGATAATTCCTAAACAATCATATTATTAAACAATCATAGCAATATAAAATTAAAACTTTATATATATAAACAATAAATTAAAAGTTTCTATATATACGTATTATTGAAATATTTTTAAAAACCCTATTTTATGTGAGTTTTAATAACAGTTTATTTACAAAATCAAGTTAATCTACTCCTATACTAGAATAAATATAATTATTTCCTCTTATATTTCTTAAACTTATTCTCTAAACTTACAAAGGAAGTTAATTTTCTATTTTAAAACTATTTTGTATGAGATATATGTTTTTTCTCTTTAAAGAAATGTAGAACTCGTAAGAATAAATACATTTTTCATCATCATTTTAAAACTAAATAATTATGCATGTCACTGAATTCAATTCAAAATACATAGACATAGTCCCATTATCATATAGCACTCAGTTTGCAGAAATTTCTTCTCCGTCATAAACTGGTGCTTTTTCTGGTTATGGTACACCAGCGTTGAAAAACTAATTAAGATAGAATATTAATCAATCGCATTCCCTTTCGTATGAGTTATAGTTATCAAATAGTTAACTATAATTTTCAAGCGTTATGAGAATGAGTTCCAGTTCTATTAAATGGTGTAACGTCCGTTAAAATGTTCTTGAAGCTATATGCTTTACTCTATATTAACTAATTGTACATTCCTGTACACAATAGAAAAACGATAGCACTAAAATGCTATCAATGCTACAATAATGCTACAATAAATTTCTTTCACAATAGAAAAAGAAATTTATTGTAGCATTTAGTGCAATTTTCAATATGCATTAAATGCTACAATAATTTTTTTCAACATTAAAAAATTATTGGATTTGAACAATATTAAAAATTATCGGAGAAATTCTAGAACAACTTTATTATAGAAAATATTTCAAGAAAGTAAATACCCAATTAGCTAACTTAATAGTGTTTAGTAAAACAATATAATTCAACGTAATAAGATTTACTGTTGATTTATTTTATTTCAATAATTTTTTTAAATAATACGCTTATCAATTTATAGTAACTTTTCAGGAAACTTTAATTTCATCCACCTAACTCTGGCTGTTAATATGCCTAATTCTTACCTTTATTACAAATTAAGAACAAATAAGTATACCTTATATATATATATATATATATATATATATATATATATATATATATATATATATATATATATATATATTACTACTCCTTTTAAACCATTATTCGAAAAGAAGTTTTCCAAACTATAATTTCTTAAAGGAGATCAATATACTTAAACGTCATTTTGCGTCATCTGTCTCTCCGTAAACTTTATCCATTCGTAATGCGCTTGAAACTTCCTAAAACCTATAAACTAATTTAAATCCTTCTTAGGTATCTGTTCAAACTTTATGCAAGCTTCTTCCAAAACCAATATAAGTAGTTCTATAGATTATTTCTGATGAGAAATTTTGCATTTGCTTTTATCACATAAGCTACTTTTAATTTCACCGTACGACGATGGTATTAGAGTTCAAATCACCCGGCATACCTTCTGTAAGCGAAATTAATTAATGTATAATCAATGCCAAATTGTAATTTTTCTTACACAAAACGAATTCTTCAAGGAAATGGGAAAGAATATGGACTATCATGACTTGTTGGGAACTGAAAAATAAAGCAATTGAAAAAGTTATGACTTAAATCTTAAGACATTCAATATTTACTTTATTCCATTTAATTGGTTAATGGCTGTAGTATACCAATGTTCTGTAGCGTCACTTTTTCACTCAAACCACGGAGTGAGTGAATGTTAGTAGTAGAAATAAAATTATATTATTTTCAGTTCTGATATAGATGTAAACGTTTGTGAATTTTGCTATATGTCTGTAGAATCAGATTGTACAACATATACTTACCACAGCTTTCGTGCTGTGTACTACTAGAATACTTTGCATCTGTTCATATTAGAAGTCTTTAATACAAATCTTACTGTCATCTTCAATATAAATCTTTTACATATACATTTTAGCATAATTAAAATATATATTTTCTTGTGTTGAAGGAAATAGAGGTAAACCGATTTCGATATAGGTAATATTAGACATAATAAGGGCCTAAAGAATATTGCTATTTTGATAATAAACATTACTTCTCACTTCTCGCTTCTGAAAACGATGAGATTCAACAAATAATAAATTTAAACTTACATTCACTTGCTGTATATTAGATATTTTTCATCCTCACGGCTTATTTTCATCCGAAATGAGAAGACAAAACATTTTCATATAAATCTCATGATGGTAACTTTATACTTATTCTACTGGTATAAAGTAAGAACCACCTCATACGTTACAGTAGTGAGTACAATTTTATGTTTTGGTTTTTACTGTGGTAAGGGTTTGAAATTAGCATAAATTAGTACATGGTAATCATATTAAACAATTTATCATTGATATACTGAAAAGATTCTCTCACAAACACTTGGATTAAGTTTAAAGGTTATCTACGTTTGTAATAAAAAGGATATCTTACTCTTTTAGCATTCGGTAGGCTTTTATTTTTCTATTTTTTAATTTCTTTTAATTCTGCCCATCATTATCTTCCTAAAGTATATGTTAACGTACCACTTTCAAATTAAAGAAATACCTGGTTTTTACTGTTGCCCTAGTTAAACATTTTAAGTTTGTGCACTATTTATTTAATATCCTTTAAATATTTTCAGGATTCTTCGGTGACAAAATGACGTATACATGGCTGCCTTTCTTTATTACCTTGCTCTACTAAAATTAACGTTGTGTTAGTGTCATAAACATTTTTTCATCAGATCCCCGTAATCAACATACCTTTAATCTGTGTCTTTGTACATCAATGTATGAGATTGCATCATTACCTCCTTTCCATTACGATTTGAGTTACAAAACCACGTGACGTAACAAACAACAAAGATGGTCACACATCGAACTATTTCACGGGTTTGGCTTATAGTTCAAAGAGATGAAAATTGCGTACTTGATCTTTTGATACGTAAATGCATGTGTAAGGTACAACTATTTTAATTATGCAAGACGTTTGATAAAAATAACTACTAACTGATTATTGGATTAAAAAAATTTGCATTATCAGGAAGTAAAGAAGTAAATCGTAAGAAAATAACATTTATTACAATTCATATATCAGCGTGTATAAAAAAATATCAACATATTGATAAACTTCACAAACGTTAATAACTTTCAATCGGGAGATATTTGTAAAATATCACTACTGTCATTGCCACTAATACATTTTATCATATCATTGTTTACTGTGTTAACAGAACTTCATTACACTCATAAATGATTTATATTCATTTTAAGAAACTTTCAATAAAGAAATTAGTAGGCATTTTTTGTGTGTAGCTGAAACAGCCCAGCACGTCTCTCACACGTTGTGTTTACTTTTTACCCGATCGATTTACCCAGTGATTTGATTACCTTTTTTTTTTGTATGTATTACGTCCGTCTGAACTATTTCGATCATACCATGCCTTGCAGTCCAATACAGACAAAAAGTTACCCCATTAGATAGGAGAGTCGAAAAGGAACCCGAAGAAATGACATCCTGTAGGGCAGAACAAGAAGAAAGGTGATCTCCATGCATTGGGGCTGAAGCACAAAGAACACAGTTCGGTGAATCAGCAAGACTTTGTACAGATAGGCCTGAAGAAAATCATGTACAGTCTCAAGGCGGAAACAGACCACACCAATAGCTCTGGACAAGGTGCCACATATTTGCCTATCCAAGAAAGAAGACCATTTATTCCGGAAGCTATATCCCTATTATATCATAGTCGAGCCTTACGAACATGTTCACGGATGGCCCGCTTACCATTTCTTAGAGAGGCAAAAGTTATGGGTTGGTGCACAAAACAGCCCTCTTTAGAAAGCAAGTTCGCATTTGATTACTTAAAAATTTGTATATGTTTGCATGTATAACAAATAGTAGGAACCTTGCCATATTACTAGTATAAGCTAGTTGTTAATAAGCGAGTTGTATACCAGCTGAACAACTACCAAAATTAGTTCATTCTTTAAAGATAGATTTGACAAAAATAAATATCTTTTAAGACCTACAAAATCTTTTAATTCATTCATTCTGTGAAATATGCTAAATATAAAATGTACTTAGTTTTTTATTTTATTACCTAATATAGGAGAAACTCAAAACATTTTTAAAATACTAAGTAGAAAATAAAATAAATAAAAAAATTCTTTGGTTGCTAGGATTGATCATAAGACCTTTTGATATTAAGTCCCTCAACAAAATCTTTACTTTCAAAAATATTTCGAAATATCTTTTCGAAATACTCACATGTGACACTTCATACGTTACCTGGAAATATAGCCTTTTTTAGAGATAAAAATAGAATGGAATTCTATATATCTTAGATCATTTGAAATTAATTTAGTTTTTGTGAGAGAGCAGATTTTGAAAACGGTAATACAAAATAGAAATTTCACTATTCTGTTTTTTCAAAAATAACCTCTAAAAGATCGGAATTTAAAGGAGATTCTTTTCAGATTCATACTTTACTCGAAGAAAAAGAGAAATGTAATATATTTTTATTCTCCCGTTTTATAAATATAAAAGCAATAATGATCTATTTCTCTCCAGAGTTTATTAATATCTTAAAACTCAGAAGGGTATTTTATTCCCTTTAGCAATGTCTTGAGATCAATCTCAAAAAGTATACTTCCATTTAAAAATATAAATAGAATAAAGAAAAATCCAAATAGGCTGACTTTAAAAAAAAACTAACAGCAAGAATATTGATCTTACAAATGCTTTGCACACCAAATCAGAAATTCTTCTTCAGTATCAAAGAAACATTTTGCCCTGGTTATAATCATACTGTTTTTCCTTTGTGTTGAAGAAAATTATTTTCGTGGCCCACTTTTTTAATGGGCTTTTGAAGCATCTTACAACGAGAATGTTGAATCTTTACGACCGAACAGTTTCCTTTATATCATCATCTGCCAAAGACCAGGGTAACTTTTTAATCTGAAACCGGCAGAATTATGACATAAACCTTGAGTAACCAAGGCCTTAGCCAAAAGAGTATGACAAAGAGTACTCTCATTATTGTCACCGTAATTTAAAGAGAAAGAAAAATTTTCTTTTATAAGTCAAATAGCAAAGTGACACGACTAGTAGAGATAAATAAGGTAAAGACCTCATTTTGCGTTTTAGGTAGAAATTTATTTTACATCCTTTCATTTATATTGTAAGAAAGTCATGATTTAAACACAACAGTTTTTGAACCACTACATTTTACTTCTATTACAAACTGTCTAAAATTAAAACAGTATTGTCGATTGCAAGATTGATTTTAAAAATATATGTTCTAAAATATATTCCCCCCCCCAAAAAAAAAAAATGTTTAAAATTATAACTTATTCATATCATACTATATTTTATGCTATTTACAATGCTTAATATATTTGTTCTTTTGTCTCCTTTTTGGAATAATGTATAGGCTATTTAAATTTCTGTGTAAGCATCATTTTTCTTAACTACCAGGCTATCAAGAATTTTATTGTTAATTCCATTTACTCATTTTAACTAAATGTACCTAAATAATTATTATTGCTTATTTTAAAGCTACCAATCTACAATAATTTTAGTAGAATACAAAGGTAATAGGATTAAAAGATAAATTACTTGATATTTATTACTTAATTAAGATGCATTTTAAATTCAAAGCAAATTTCTGATTTAAGTTTTTACAAATTAACTCGAGTATTAACTATTTAAATCAACTGAAACAAATAACAAATTTTCTATTGCCAAATATGCTTTGTAAATAATAGTTTAAATTTAATAGTATTAATATTCTAGACTTATAACTTAAAATCCTTTTAAAAGGTATTAAAACAAAAAATATATATGTAAAAACAGCAATTTCAAATATTAAAAAAAAGGTTCCCCAAGTTTCCTGTTTATATAGTTAATGCCATAGCTTAAAGAACGTCATCATTAAAGGTGAATGTGTAAAAAGATTTTTCGCCATTTAATATTACGTGATATGGTGGCTAATGCGATACGTAATTAGCTGAATTATGGAAGTTACGAAATTAAAAAAAAATAATAGCAAAGTAGATTTTACCACACTCTTTATCTGTAGAAAAAAATAAGCAAACATGAAAAATATAATTCCACTAATAAAAATCACTGAGTATAATTTATAACATCTTATTGCCCCAGAAACCCTTGAAGCAAAAATATTTGAAAATTATAGCCCTAGATTAATTATCAATAATAATTTGTTAAATTTCTTGATATGATCATTCCGTTTTTATTATACACACAATATTTTATACGAAAAAACTTTGAAGTACTACGAAACACAAATCTACACTCTTTTACAGTTTGAAATCTTGATTGTTTATTTTTCCAATTAATGATAGAGAAAAAAGTTTAAATTAAACATTTATTTGTCGACTATCCAGAAATAAAGCTCTTATATGTTTTTAAAACTGTATTTATATTATAGATTTGGATAGCTACAAGAAAATAAATGCTAAAATAATTTTATATACATTTAGATATAAAAATAAAACTTTAAATTTAGAATGCAAATCTTTCTTAAGATCTTCAATATGAATATCATAGATCTTAGCTTAAAAAGTATTAAAATAATCTTAGATTAAAAAGTTATTGATTTAATTTGTAAAGTATAAAATATTTCTCAATATGAGGTACTTTTCTGAGAAACACCGAAACGGTAATCTATGTTTCGTGATCTATGTTTCGTATTAACTAGGCCGAAATTGTCAGTTAACTATATCACAGTATTTCATATGCATACCACGCATATTGGTTAGAAATTTAGCCTGCAACTTTCAGCCTGGAGTAAATATAACTGCGATATGGACGTCCGTTAAATTTTCTTTAGGACAAAAGGAAATTGAATCATTTAAATGTATGGAATTGAAATAAACATTCTTTTTTATATGTAGATAAAAACTTAATAACGAGAATTTTATAAAAGAAAGACTATAAATAATAAATCTTTATTTTAAAGTAATTTACAGTTTTTAAAGTATTAAAATATTCGGTATTAAAAGTAATTGTTAAAACCGAGATATTCTTCTAAGATGTATCGTAAGCTGCATTTACCTCTACATTTTTGTATTTAAAGATAATTGATCGTAATAGCTTATTTAAATGTATGTTACATGAGCATTTGTTGTTTTTAGTTAGATATCCCATAACCAAGGATTTTGTGTAAAACTGATAAGATAAAAATAAAAACGTTGAAGGTCAACATGAATTTTCAGTAAAAATTGAAAGAAATTGATAAGAAAACAGAAGAAAAGAGAAAAAGTGAAAGATTTCTCTTGAGAGGAAGAATAAAATAAGTGTGGCAGATTAGGTATTGTAATTCAATATATATCTTTTTACGGATTTCAAACTATTCGAAAGAAAAATCACCTACAGTTCTTATAGTTCTGGAAACATAAACACTGATAAAAAAATGCTTTCGATAAGATTTAGCTATCAATACAGAAGCTGGTATAATTTCTTTAAAAAGTATATGCTTTAAAATTTCTGGATAATCTATTGTGAGATTGATTGACTTTTTTTATATGATAGAAATTTTGGTTGGGTTTAGAGCTCACTGTCAATTTTTTGCTACACGAAATCTAGTTAGACTGGTGTGAAGACTCCCCTTTATCCGAGCACGCGCCAAAACAGCTGATCGTAGTACACCTGTACCTGGACAATAGCGTGGAGTCGCAGAGTCGGGGATCTTGACAATCGGACTGAATAGACGAATACGCCCCTGATGGATCTCGTTAATGAACGCTCGGAAATTCCGTGAAGAGACAGCCAGCGAATGAGAATTTAGTTAAAAAGTATAACTGTAACTTTAGCTGGAGTTTTCCTGTAACTGTGATCTTAACTGAGAAAAAATAGTGGTGGAACCGTAACTGACCCCCCAGGTATAAAAAACCTACAATTTTGCGACTCAATTTATCAGGGCTTTTCGTCATTTTTTTCGGAGGTGTGTTGACCTCGTGGAGGCTTTCGCCTTTTACCAGCGACAGCTTGCTAGTTCGGGAGATTCGTAAAGTCCGCTCATATAGGGAGCGGCAGAATCTCGATACCGAACGGGGGATAAATTGGGTTTGATTGCACCCTGAAAAGCCTCCCCATTTGTAAGAGATTATTAAATCTCTTGTTTTTCTTTCGACTGTGATTGTCGTGAGGAAGTTTTATCGGCAACCATCCTTTGCAGTTCTAGATGATTTAGGAATTAACGTTCCTTTGTAAATAGCCGTATTTAATCCAGAATTAAAGTGAATTTCCAATTTTATTTTTTGACTGTGATCCATTATTCACGTTACCTCTCATTGAGAATATAGAAGGCGTCACACTGGGATCTACTGTTAAGTCGGCCCTTTCACGACTTTCATAATAAATAAAGGTGTAAAATCTAATGTATATCATTGTAAATAGTGTAAAATTTATTCTAATATAAAAAAGTAGAGATTTAAAGAACAGTGTACTTTTTCTTAGTACTACGACACTGTCGAAAATAGCTTTTTGACGGGTTTCTTTTATAGGTTATTGGATGCATTGTTCTTAAAATTTCTACGTTGGTTTTGCAGACATAACGATAACTGGTATGACTGAAAAACATTTTACTGCTATGAATGCAAATATGAGTCGATTGGTGTGGCCTATGGCTGCATATGTGCATCCGAGGCAAACCATCGATATAGACCAGGGGTGGCCAAGCTCTTTGATAGTCCTAGCCATTTTTCAAAAATTTGAAATTTTCCGCTAGCCGCAATTAAGTACGTATTTAATAGGTATGCAAAAATGGTATTAAAATTTTTATTACAGAAATTATATTTAATGACTGTCATTTGGAAGTTTTTCGTTCTTGAAATATTTTAATTGCTGAGGATTTTTTGCATTGGTGCGAATGTAATTTACAATGTATTACACTGTTTTCATAACATCAGACTATTTTAAATATTTTATAACGAGATGTTCTCTATGAATTATGCAGTGAATCGGCATGAAGAGTGGAATTTGAAAATCCTCTCTTAAAAGCCCAATAACATCAATTTTTTACCCAGCATTGATGGAGCTCTATCAGTTGTAATATTTTTTTAAATATAATAACACAAAAATAAAAAGGGAACTCGAGTACATTTATTGAGATCTACAAATAATCCTTCAAAGAGCCGCATGTGGCTCGCGAACCGCAGGTTGGCCATCCCTGATATAGACCATGAACGCAAATTCTTTCTAGGCGAATGCTTTGGCTGTTTACTGCTGTCCCATATGTATGCTCGGAATTGTTTTTTTTTCTCTCCCATATATCTAACACTTAACAATGAGAAAAAATAAATTCTTGTTCATTTGGACAGTCATTCTTCGTCTTAACTTCATTTGATTGGTTGCCAAAAAGGTATCATTTGTGTTAGTATACTTTATTATTATTGTAACATTGCATTTATTGTGGATGAGATTTTTATATAATTATTTGATAAATCTATAACCTTAAAAATGAACACTAGCTTTCAAGAATTTGTTACGAGCGACGACAGTCTTTTCCGTGAAACTTCGGTGATGTAGGCAAATCACACCAAGATATTCTACATTTTACTGATTCATCAGATATGGGTATAAAAATGTTTTTCCACTTATTAGACATCTCATCATATGACTCCTATGTTCCATATCAAAGTGTTCTTGAAAACAATTCATCAAATATATCTTCAAGATATGAAACAAGCTAGTTATGGGAAAAGAAACATAGAAAATGTACCGTTTTGTATGATAGATAGCTATTTCTATTCAGAAATTTTAAATGCTGCCAGTAACGTAATAAGGTGCGTTATCTACAGCAAACAAAACAAGAAGGGATACTCCATACGAGTGTACAAAATGCGACAGCAGATTATGGGTTCAACCTATTTCTTACATTTACCATACGTAATTAACCTCTTGATTTTCTTATTCTGATTTTTTAAAAGAAAATACTTGCTTAAATATAGGTTATTGTTTACTTATTATTTTTGGTATCAAAATGTGTACATTATAACTCTGAAACTAAGGTTTTTTAAAACTTTTCTATTGGTGAATAAGCAATATATACTGAAAATAAAAAATGTATCGATCCTTTTTGAATAGGACAAAGTAATAGTAATTCAATTGTATAGTATATTGTAATATGTTGATACGCCGACGGCAAAATCCATAGTGCACGAAAACCTGTTCAGCTCTCAGCGATCACAACTGTTGGCCGCACTTCTTAGTACTTAGATTTAAAGCAGTTAGTAGTCAATGAATTAATGAAACTTTACAAATTTTGAAGACATTTAAAGTACTTTAGCAGCAATATAAATTATACAAAATGATATATAAAATATAATCTCAAATGAACAAATAAAAATGTTTTGCTTTTCTAGTTAAAGAGACAGTACACATTCAAAGCTAATTTATTTAGTTTTTACTCAATCTTTTTGCAATGGTAATATCCTAGAAGCAAAATGTTTTTAAAGTGTTTGAAATTTCCATATCAAATATTAATTTAGGAGCTAATAATTATGTGTTTCAAAACTATATTCATTGCAAATATTCCATGTGGATCCACTTTACCCATAATAGCATTATTTTTATATTTATAGCAGTTTCATTTATACATTTTATACATTAGGATACTTAGTTATTATTAGCATTTACAAAAAAAATACTTAGAAAAACATAATTTATCAAAACATTTATTTATCTTTTATAAAATGTCTAAAATAGCTCTATTAAGTATGAACTTGACATATTATGAGGTTTGTATTATGTTAGTTTGGATTTTTTTTTACATGTTATAACGTAAATAGCTGGTTAATTTAAAATGCTGCAAGAAATGCACCTGAGGTGTATATACTCATATAATACAAAAGTTATTTTGTAAATACATTTGTAGTAATTAGTAATAAAGTTATCGCATAATGCGTTATAATAATTCATTAAAAGATTATGACTAGAACACCAACGGTTTAAAAATTCTGAGTTATATTTACCAATTCAATGCAACTGAAATATTGAATTTTCAGACAAATTTAGCTTTAAAGTGACGGTGGATATTTATTTAAGACAAGTTCAGTCAAAAGAAATTAGAAAGTAGAATAATAAAATCTATGGTATGATCGTGGTAGTTAATCGCATAAAATAAACAATAATATACTAATAGACAAATACTTTCTTGAAAAATCTCTTCAAAAATTGATGGCAAATAATTACTCAGTGTTTATTTGGTTACTATTCCCACTATTATCAAATTTTGAATTTAAGAATGGTCATTACTTCCTTCAGATGACTTCATTAAACACTCTGAAAAATGCCCAAGCCGCATAAGACAAACTCATAATTAGACACAACTCATGCACAAATCTGGCTCGTTATTTTAATTTAGAAGAAAAAACTTAAAAGGTTTAAAAAGAGAGGCACGGAAAAAATATCTAAAAATTTGCAAGAAAATAGCAAACATGAGGATTAATAAAACATCACGCTTTAGCTGATATTATGTTACTTAAGTAACGCTATTAAATACCACATGAGCCTATTATCAAGATTTATTTTATTCTTATCTTTTCATTCCTTTAATTAGTTTATATGAATAAGTGCAATCTACTTATTTACCTTTCTTTTAATATTTAAGAATTAACGATAGTTAAGCATACTTCTTGAAGTAAACAGAACATAATTTAAAAAATATATTCCACACTTTGCAGCACATGGATCAGACTGTGTAATAGATGAGTGAAATATCTTTAATGAAATTTTAAGAATGAATTATAGAAAGTATATTTTTAATTTAAGAAAGTGAACAGCTTATTTCAGAGAGAAAATTCCTAAATTCTTAACCGTGATCAAATATATTACATCTATACTTCCTATGATTCATCAAATGAAATGTAATTTCTACAGTTCAACTTAACGAATGGTACATTACAGGTTACTGAAAATTATCTCCTTAGAATACCTTATGATTCAATTATCTCTTAACGAAGATTCTTGAGATTCAATTATTAAAATCTTAAATAAAAAAGATATTAAAGAGTTTGAAAATCCTCTAAATTAGTTTTATCATTCAATCAAAGATTTTTCTAATTATTCGTAATAAATGCCAATAAAATATTATGATAATAAAAATTATGTAGTTCTATAAAATACGAATTAATGAAAGCTATCGCTAGATATTTAATACAAAGTAACCCTCAGTATTACGTAGGTATTTTCTACCCAGCTGCAAATCCAAAGTCAATTATTTCCCCCTTGTTTCTAAAACTATTAATTACAATTATAAAAAATCAACTTGTTTGATAAAGTTAATAATTGTGCAGAGCATTAAACTTAATGAATAAAATCATTATTTTACCTCAAGTTATCTCAATATAATAATCGATATACTCATCCTAGAGTTAAAAAAACAGTACATTTGTTCCTTCACAAAACAAGGTATAACTTTTCCACTAGATACATAAACTCTTTTAAAATTTAGACTATTGTTTATACGTATGGCCTTACTATTACTGGAAACATATATACGCCTAAAAATATTCTAAGATATCACAAGCCATTCTGAAAATTCCAAGATTCCTAAAATAAGAAATGGAAGCAATATACTTTCAAATACGAGTTTGTATAATTCAACGGTCGCGAAATTCCCGAACTGCATTTTCTTAAGAGGTAACTTTTCCCCTTACGGTTCGTAAACTACCCTAAGGGGATCGAGAAGCGAAAGTTTTGGGCCTTCATTTAGTTAAATCGACTCGCGTACGGACAAATTTCTATTATAAAGCAAGTCTAAACAGTTCTTAGAAAGTTTAATGTAAGTGACGATTTATTCCTATAAACTGCTTAGGGATCTCTCTCCTCTTCAATATCTTTTAATTATAATTTTTAAATGGACAGATTATGAACTTAATTAGAAAATCAACGTCAAAGTTTTGTTAAAGGTATGTAAACTTATAGATTGAATTTTATTATTTTAGGCTTTTACAGACCTTAATTTAAACAACTTCTGGTATTTTAGTCTTACTTATATGATCAAGCATAGTTTTATTAAAAATTTCTAAGTTTTGCTTAATAAAATTTAAAAATGCATCTATATTAAGAAATAAATAACTTAATTGGAAACTCGACACATTAGCTTAGAACATTTTTAACCCCACTTATATAAATATAATTTTTAAATTCGTTTTACTCTTATTAGATAATCATTTTTTTCAAATGCATAACCTGGGACTAGAAATTTCCTTAGCATCAGAATAATTTTATTAAAAGATTTTATTAACTCAACAGCCATAACAACTTCTATTATATTGATGAAAATTACTATAAATAAAAAATTATATAATCATGATAATTAAAATTATATTTTGAAAATACATATTATGAAGACTACATAATATCAATTTATTTCTAATGTTACATTAAAGAAACAAAAAGTAGTCATCCATTACAGCTAAGAATGTCAAGCTATTAAAGTCTTAAAACCAGATTTGCTTTGTTTATACTTTTACTTTTACCATATTTTCTCAGTAAAATGTGCTATTTTAAAGGGATTATTTTTAAGAAGTTATGATCTCTCATTCAAAAAATAAAATTATTTGAATTGGAATACTGGATAAAAAAATATATAGTCAAGTATTTTTAGTGATGTTAATTTTACGTAAAACAAAGGTCAAATATCAAATTGCTTTCACAGAAAATTTTATTATTTTTAAAATTTGAAGTCACTAGCTTCATTAGAGTGGAATTTACAAATAGAAATTAGTTTAAATAATTATTTCATTCCTAATTTCTGTCTTTAATTTTTAAATAAACTTTTTAAATAAAGAAGTTCGATCTCCGAACTAAGGTAAAGAAGACTAAGGAATAAAAAACCGAACTAAGGTAAAATTTCTTTCAGTTTTGAAGTAATAATTCCATTAATCCAAATACATAATTTAAAATTTTTATAATTTTATTGCACTATTCAGTATACGCAATTTTGCTGAAATAATAGCGATAACAAGTTAAAGTACGGTTTGTACGGTTTAGCAGTTAAATTATTAGTATTAAATTATTTAGTAGTTAAATTATTAAAATTAGTAGTTAAAAAATTTTACTGTCACCTGTAATAATTTTTAAATAAAAAAGAAAAATTTGTATGTATTTGTCTTTTAATATTTAACCTAGTTTAAATACACATTTCTCAGGTATGTTGGCTGGGTGTAAATTATCAAACATCATGCATTAATAGATGCATACAAAAATATAAATTTATTTCACTTTATTAATTTCATCCACATTGTATAAAACTTTCATTCTATAGGCATATAAATTGTATAACAAATGTTAAATACATTGAATACCTATAAGTTAGATATAGAAATTATTTTTAAATAAATAAAATCTGAACTAAGCGATAAAATTCAGAAAAAACAATTGTTTAAAATAATACTTTAGCATGAAATAAAAAAGTTATTGCTCTTTCAGACAGCTTCAGCTATCGAAATACTCAAAAAGGGTATTTTGTATTACGATGCAATCTCAAGAAGAAATCACATCAATATATTTTCAAATGCGATGCTGCTATAATGTTGTTTTTTTTTTTTGTTATTTTTTCGGCTTTAACTTTTATCTTTGTATTAAAAAAAGAATAATATTTATTCTTTGTGGCAATTTATGCGATATGGAAACAAGAACTTTGCTTGAGTATTTTTCATAATACAATCCTTTTAACTGTTTGGTTCATAAATAAATGATTTACTCTTGAAACTATACCTGAATGAGAAGTTCAATAATCAAAATATTTTAACTGATTGAGTTGTTTAATACTGTTTGAATGATAATGATGTTGTTAAATGTAATTCAAACTTACAGCTAACCATCATATTTTAAAACTATGAGAATTATAAAAAAGAGATTGAAAATTCAGATACACGAAAATGTTCATCTAAAACTCCACATTACTAGTATCTTATCATTTATTATATAAATATATGCATCTTTCATTGTTTTCATCCAAAAATACCATCAATCAAAATTATACATGCACAAAAATGTTCATCTATTGTTTCATAAAAAAGACAATTTGCTATTAATGATAAAATATGTTGATCATAAACTTATCAAAATTTACTCGTGATCTCTAGCAGTTTCCTCAATGTTTTGTTATGCGGAAGGAACTCTGTTATAAGAAAAGGTGGAAACCTTTTGTTTATTAATGAATTTAGCAATATTTTCCCAAGTAATGTTACCTCTTTTTATTTTATTCCGGAAGTTGTTCGTAACAAGAAACTGTGACTAGCAATACATCTGTGTAGATCTGAATATGATATAGTATATTAATGGTGAAATTTTATACAGATATATCTAGTTTGGATTTATCTGTTGTAAACTGCATGATATAGGTTGCGTTTAATTCAGGGTGAGAATTAAGAAGTAAAAATATGGTTATCGGTACTGATAAAATAAAAGGTAGTAAATACGCTTTAGAAAGTCTTTATTAATTCACTATATCACAAAGTTAAAGTTTTTTTATTTTATTAGGAATAAAAATTGTGCGAAATTGTAGAATAATAAACCACCCAGAAGCGTAAGTTACTCAATAACTAATAAGAAATTAAACCATGCAAGAGGTATGTAGATAAAATGTCTTACAGAACTTTAACAATATTAATTTAGCTTTGAGTTTTTTACTAAACCAATTATTTCCCTTTCAGATTACTTAGGTAGAAAAAAATCCACTCAGATTAATAACAAATTTTGAGACAGACGTATAATCGCTAAATTTCTTACGACAGAGACAATTATCAGCAGTTAAAACGTATTAGAAGTTTTTTTTATCTGGTTCGCAGATGGAAACATGATAGCTTTAATTTCTGCAGCAAGAAAAATAACATTTTTGCCGTAAACCACTGGAAAATAAAAATCAATTTCAAACTCTTTTGGCGTTCTGCTCAGTTTAATTTTGAAGGCGCAAATATTTATTCCATTTGCCTGGGGCTGACTTAGTAGTAATTTCAGCTGGGAACAGTCTTATTTGCTGACTGCGCTCATCAAAAATGGACTTAGTCTATATACAGATACGAAAAGTAATCTGTGATCACAATTTGGATCATTTCTTAAAATACTTTTTAGATGAGTTTCTAAAGTATTCAACCTCATTTGATTACTCTCTTGAGTTTTTGGACTTTTGCTAGGTATTACGGGGAATTGCTGCTACCTTGTCTTCTACTATTTAGCGATACCTGAAGGAAAATTCCGCAGCAGATATCTGTGAATGTGTTTAGGTTTCATGGAAAGTTTATTAACTCAAGTTTTAGATCAACATGGAAGTAAGAAATAAATGTTGTTTATATCGAACATACTAGAACCATCCCAAATATGAATAATACATTAATGCTTACTATTTAACACTTGTTATTAAATGAATTTAGATTTTGTAATAAACAGTTGAGTTACTAGCTCTCTCCCACTCTCTCTCTCTCTTTCTCTCTCTCTCTCTCTCTCTCTCTCTCTCTCTCTCTCTCTCTCTCTCTCTCTCTCTCTCTCTCTCTCTCTCTCTCTCTCTCTCTCTCTCTCTCTCTCTCTCTCTCTCTCTCTCTCTCTCTCTCTCTCTCTCTCTCTCTCTCTCTCTTCTCCAATTCTGAATGATTCAGATAAACAATTTTACATGAACACATGTTAAATATTTTGATAAAACAAATTTTTAAATAATTTTAAAAGTGCTAAGTTTAATTTTAAATTTAAAACGTAAAGTTTTCTGCAATTCGTACAATTGTACTGCAGTTCGTACAATATATTAAACCATTGACAAATCGTAATAATCCATTAAATAAGTAAATTCAAGAAGTACATAAAACAGTTTTCCAATGTACTTGAGTTCACATTTAGTGGGGCATTTATTAATAAAATATAAAGCAGAGGAGATAACAAAGTATTCAAAATTTTAAACATTAAGAGATAATTCTATAATTCCAAATACTAATACTTTTAAAGACATCCTACGTATGTCAAATTGTACTTTTTGTAATTAAACATTATTCAGCAGGATTTAATTAGCAGAACGTTGCCGTTAATATTTCTCTAAAGAATACTCAAATGAATTGCTTTAAAGAAAATCAAGAATGAAAAAAATGCTTTTCAAAAGCAAGTTGACGCACTTTTAACAACTTAAACTAATTATTGCTTATGAATATTTTTTTATTTAAAGCATAAAATGATAAGAGTAAACAACATATACCTGCAGTTTACAGTGAACAGTATTTTTAAGTAAATCTTTTATCATTTATGGTAATAAAATTTAAACCATTTATTTTATTACTAGACAAATCTAAATGCACATACACTGAGCATTTAGTGAAAATGTGTCGTTAAAAAGAAATTCACTTTCAAAACATCCACAAAATAAATTGACTACTTTGACTTATTACAAAATTTTATAAATGTCATAATAGAAATCAAATTAAACAAGCAAATTAAATATTTGAAAAATTAACATCTGATGACCTTATTCTATTTCTGCTTAATCAACTTCTATGAATTCCAACTGTTTGTGCTCTGATTAAAATCATTAAAATTTTAATGGTAAACTAAAAAGGTACAAGTTTCTCAAATTACTTTTGAATATTCTAAACGTGTAAATAAAGTATATTTAGGTTTTAGATTTGGTTTAGAGCCCTACGGTCTACTGTTTTCGTACGAGTGATAACTAGACTGGGACCTATTGCTTAAAGTCGATTCTGAACGGCTACGAGCATCCATTCCCTCAGCGGTATTCGAATCTGCGAACTCCGATTCCAAAAAGCAATACCCTACCATTTGGCCGTCTTAAGCATATTTAGACTTTCTTATACGTCACTAATATTTTGAGAGAATCTGAAAACTCTAATTTAGCAAAAGTATAAAACAAGGGTGCTAAAATACGAACACCATAAAAGAGTATGCAATTAGCATTGTTATGACTTAAAACTGTCAAGAAAATCCTTTTATGCATTCTGTGCCATTGTGTTTCTTTTTATTTATGAATAGCGAAAAAGAAATCTGAGATATCTTTAAAACATCCACTACAATGCTCATGTAATCTCTGTATACATAACAAAGCAATTTAATTCGAAGATTTATACAGATGTTGTAATGCTCTGCTCAGAGACCTTTTCTACGTGTCGAATTTTTTGTCCTGCATTTATTGACTTCGACTTTTTTATTTTCAAAATAAATGCTCTTAAAATCATTTACCTTTTATATAAAAATATTTTCTTGAATAACTCATTTATTTCCGTTCTGTTACAAGAAAGAAACGTTCAAAACGTTATGTGAATTCATTTACATTTATTTTCTTAACTCGCACTTTATCTAAACTTTTCTTTAGCAATGGTTCTTTTCACTTTTTATTAAGAATTTTCCATTAGATACATAATCATAACTATTACTTTTCTTGTTTGAGGTCTTTTCATTTCTTCTATCTGCATATGAATAAAATCCTCTAGATTAGTCTGGCTGTGTCATGACTTTCTAATTTTATTTTATCATTGCCAATAGAATGCCTGCAATTTCTACTGCTTTTATGCTTAAAAGAATATAAAGTTATGTTCAGAAATTTGCCCAAGTGCTCATGTAAATTTAGTGTTGAATATATGAACCTAACGTTTAAATTTTTTTTATTTTAAATTGTTTAATTTAATATTTTTAAGTATGATAAAGAGTTACCCATTACTGTTACACTATTTCCATATTAGGATAAATCCTGTACAGTGGAACCTTGATGCATTTTACCCCTATTATTAGTTGCCGAAGGGTGACCAAATGGTTAGGGACCTGGACTTCGGTACCGGAATCTGTGGTTTCGAGTCCTACTATGGCATGGTTGTTCGTAGCCGTTCGGAGTCGGCTTTAAGCAGTAAGGTCCGGTATCATTAGCCCTCGTGTAGCAAAAAAGTAGACTGTAGCGCTCCAGACCAAACCAGGGTCGAACGATGGCAGAATATTTAAGGTGCTGGCCTTCGGAACCGGAGTTCGTGGGTTCGAATCCCACTATGGCATGAATGTACGTAGCCGCTCGGAATAGGCTTTAAGCAGTAGGTCTCGGTCTCATTAGCCCTCGTGTTGCAAAAAGTAGACCGTAGCACTCCAAAACCAAAACCAAACCAAACCAGACCAAACCAGCCTTACTATTAGCTGCTCCACACTGATAGTTTGATTCATTTGGTCCCGAATTTATCCTTAATGAAATTTTAATGAATTAATGATATATTATCCAGCATTCATCGTTCACGGATTGTTCAAGTTTACCGCATCTGTTCATAATTATCCCTTCCTAAAGCTTTCCCATAATTTTCGTTTTTGTGGCATTTAAGTGGACTGGGATATTACATCTTAATGCTGGTAAAATTATTTTGAAAGTCGCATGAAAAAGAAAAAGATATCATCTCATCGACGGTATGTTAAAAAATCAGACGGGTTCAGTGGCAATGATCATAGCTTCATAGGAATACTAGAACAAAATAACAATCAGATCAACTGGACCTATAAATACAACCAATTTGACATTCATTCACTTCCCCTTTTTCTACGTACGTGAAAAGAGAGGCTATCTTTGTCCTATTTTATTAGTATCTTTGCCACTTTTCAGCATAATATCTAAACTCTCTTCTGCAAACGGACAGCTTATGAATTAAAAATAGATTTTTCATGGATTATCAAATGGATTCATTATACAAAAATTTCCCAAAATATGTATTTTTTTATTACTTATTGTAGTATAGAAAAATAGGAAATTATCTGTTTAGATTTGTGAAAGTAATACCGTATAAATTGTATGCTTTTCTAGAAATATGTGACCTTAAACACAGTATTTTGAGTAGCTATATAGAAAAGTGTTTAAAGCAATATATACTAAATTTGTTTCACTGAAACGTTAGAGGTTACTTGTTTTTTAAGAAAAAAAATTTATGTATAGCAAAAATTAAAATTTTTAATCAAGAAACCTACATTCCTATTTACAATTAATGCTAGATTTTAAGACAAATAATGCTGTTCTATTGGTAGGAAAATATTAAAATAAATTTGATTTGTATTTGTATTGATTCGTATTTAGATGCGTTATGGTTAAATCTTTAAAACATGTGTCTTAATTATACTATTTTTTCTTAATGTAGCTGGCAATACAGGCACTATTTTATTTATGCCAATACAAGGATGCGAAGCTATTACCGATTTAACACCACCCGGAAGCACGTATACCTTAACACCTTAAAGGTCACCAACATAAATGCTTTGGAATTTAAAGAAAGTAGTTTACAAATGTTGTGTATGAACCTTATAAATGTTAAATTTATAAACATTTTTCTTTATTTCTTAGAGAGTTATCCCTTGGAGGATACCTTGGGAGGGTTTGAGGGGTGGTTTAATTGACAAACCCATCCCCTCGTACAGCGGGAACATGATACTTTTAATAAATTTTGATTATATTGGAACAACAGTATCCTTAAAATATCTTAATAATAAATAAATAACAATTTATAAGTTTGGATAGATATTTTCTTTGAGATCACAAGTGAGAAAACTGGAATTGCTGACTTCCCATGTACAGCAAGTTTAAATACATATATTTCAAAAGACTAAATTAGATGTAGTGCTATCATCTGTTGTAAATTTAAAATGTCAAAAACATGAAAACTCGAAAATTCATTTATGTTTTCTAAAAGGAGAGGAAAAAATATGTTTAACAGGTGGTTTCACTGCGATACAACTGTCCGCTAAAGGGTTAAGTTATATTAGGTAACATTACCCCCGCTGGGTCCTCGTAATTTAGAATCAGGAACAAGGCAAAAGACCCCCGGCTTGGTCTGCCACCCCCAGAGGTATCGTTTGAGACCTTAAAGGACATTTTGACCACGAACATATTTATTTTACGTGCCCCAGTCACCTTTAAGGATCTTAGGACCTTTAGGCTTCTTGCACCAAACCCGCAACCTTTCAGTTACCAAATAGCTGTCTTTGCCGACTGATCTGGCTCCCTAATAATACTATTACATATTGCTGAAATACAATTAAGAACGGGCTGAAGATTATATTATATATATATATATATATATATATATATATATATATATATATATATATATATATATATATATATATATATGTGTGTGTGTGTGTGTGTGTGTGTGTGTGTGTGTGTGCGTGTATGTGTATAACAGCATGCTTAAATGTTTTATCTGTATAGTAGAAGATCCATATTAAAAATATTTCATAAAAGTTATATTACAATTACCTAATTAGAATTTTACCTACATTGTTTGCATTTAAAAAGTGTTCAAACTCCATACCTTAAACTATAACCAATTTTTACCCTACAAATATTACAGTAAATCTTCTATTATGAACAATTTTGAATATATACTGCTCTAATGTTCAGGGTTTTATATTATGTGGAATATCAAAAAGGCATTAATTTTTATCTGTTTTTTTTTTATTGAAAAAAAATCATGTATCATTTCATCAAATGTTGAGATTAATGAAATTTAAAGACGACTTTTTTACATCGTCGCGTTCACAAAAAATTGTTTTAACAGGAAAATTAGGATAACCTCTATTAAAAATGAAACTAGAGAACTCAATTCAATTGCATGTTTTGTAAAATGCTTTCAAGTCACTTTCCAAATATTACCTTGTTTTTTACCAGTTATGTAGCTAGGTTCAAGCTAATTTTTTAAGTTCATTTTACTGAAAATTTTATAAATTTACTGATAATATTTTTAAACAGAAATATGAGGTTTAATCAGCAATATTCATTAATCTATAAAAATATTGCAGGAATCAATTTATGACAGAAAGAGAATTACTGCCAATCTTTTACAAAAATTGTGCTATTAATGTAGTTGCCGTAAACAGGCATTTAACGTTCGCCTGCTAAATTTACCGAGGTCAATTGAAGACCTTGAATGAATATCCATGATTATCATTTGAATCTGGGAATATGTGCTGTATCTGCCCTCTCCCGCCATTTTAAATGAATATTTTGTCAATTATTCTGGCTGACAGTATATATATTAAATGTTAATACCACATCACAGTTTAAATTTAACATCTATGAGTTATTTTCAAACTTTAATCTCTATTTTAAAGAAAAGGGGAATATAACAGAGTAATAAATTAGTTGTTGCAATAATGCATAAAAGTAAATGATTCTATCTTTTTATTTATAGTGTACATGCAAAAATATTTACAGAATTTGTCTATATGCCATTCCGTTGTGTGACATAAAACCCCTTGACCACTGAGAAAAATTTATACATGAAGTATGGCATTAAAATAAAAATTTGCATGAAACAAATTGTTTTTTCGCATTGAATATTAGTATTTTTAAAAATAAACGGGTAAAAGGAAAATGAATTTTTCACTCGTTTTGCATTAATGTAACAGCATTTCATGATATTTAACAAGGTAACTTTTATCAATACATTAATATATGTATTGAACTTATATCCATTCAAATAATATAAGAGTCTGAATATATGAAATGAATTTTAGGTTTAACAAAAACTATACATCTTATGAAGTATAATTTACTTCATTACAAAAGTTACTCTTTATTGAAAGTACGTAATATTTTTAACACATAAGGATAGAATACATACAACAGAAGGTTTGATAATATCATAATTTTATACAAATTGAAAATAAATTTAAATCACCACTAATCTAACTGAAAGCCTTTAAGTATCAACTGAAATAATGTAAAACTACAGATTAGAAACTTTCCTGATCTAAAACTCAACATAAAATCTTATACTAGCATAATTTACAAAATGAGGATGCATTAAATGAAATTCAGCTTTCTATAGATTTTTCAAACATATAATAATCGATTTATTTCTACTGGATTTTTTTAAGTTAAAGGAATAAGCTAAATGTCTTTATTTTATTTAACATATTCTAAAGAACAGAGAGTACAGCAAGAAGTAAATCTTTAAACAATTTTAAAAAATAATTTGCCTTGTTTTGAAATAAATATATATCTGAGAAATTAAAGAATAAGAATATGATTTTCAACGTCAGAAAACGAGCGATCAATACAGATTGACAATTTTGACAGATCCGCGTCTGGCAGAGCTCCAGGAATCACACCATCTAAAAAGCATGACAACGCATAAAAATGAAATCTTATGTTGTCGAAATACAAAGCAAGGGGGTATAACTTTTCCCACCTGTGATGTACTATAAAACCTGTTGGTGCTTAGAGGATTGCTGTATATATGTATATCCTATAGATTAGTGTTAAAACTGGTAAAACTATGAAAATACAGCATTTTAAAACATAATATCTAAGGCATATTGAATGACAGTATCAGAGGAAAGAATTAAAATTGGAAAAAAAAATTAGAGGGTAAAAATATGCGCTTATTTCTCATTTTTATACACCAGTATAACACTAGGTTTCATGACCTATTAGAAAGACCAATATTATTCAAAAAATTATTCAGCCACAGTGGGAAGTATTCAGTGACGGCTTACAACTTATAATGAAATCAACATTTTAACCTTGTTCATAATGTTATACATAAACACGGAAAGTTTCGTGAAAGAATTTTAAAAGCAAACTACCTACTTTAATTTAGAATAATAACTCATGAAGGGCAGATTACTAAGCATAAAGTAAAGAAATATTGTATAGTGTATTGTGAAACAGAAATGTCAGAATAGATCATAATAAGAACAAAACATTTTAGTATAAGATAGATAAGTGCATCCCTCCAAAATTGTGTTTCAATTTTATAAATTATAAATATAAAAAAATGAACCCAATGTCTTCAATCACTGAGTAAATTAATTAAAACTGGACAAAATTCTATTTATGAAATACTTGAACTCAATGGTTATTTTATTGTACAAAAACACAGGCTTAGTTTTAATACTTTTTACAGTTTTAATATTTTATGGCATCTGGGTTCCTCTTTTCTTGGTAGCGTTTCGATGCAACGGAAACTCAACGATCCCGAGCACAGCTTTGGTAACAAGAACAATTTTTAATGCACAAATTAAAATTTTCAAACAATTTAAAACTGACGACATAAGGGAATAGTAGACGGGTGGGAATTTTGCACTGGGTACACATTCACACCTTGTGAAACTCTCAACAGGCTTAGACAAGCCTAAAAATATTAGATCAGAAGCCAGGTCTCCAAAAAATAAAATCATAGATGATGTATACTCAGCTCAATGCGAGCTGGTAAATGAGATGATACTTCAAAAAACAATACTTGCACACCCACTCCAACGTCTCCCTCTCAATCCAACCATATCCCCCTTTCAGTTGGAAAAGTCCAGCCTTAAAAAACTACTAACCGGAGCTACTGCCAGAAATTCTAGATCCACCTCTATCTACCACTTTCAATCGTTATGGGGTGACGCATCGTGGTGGGACTGGGCTGAATTTCTTTTGCCTAGTAGCATCATGCTCTCAGACAGAAAGAATACTCTCTTGTTCTATAAGTTCGAGTGTCACACGTGCGTTAGAAATTGATGATCGCGGCGTCCCAATATGTAAGAAATACATACTTAAGCGTGTAATATATAACGAATTTAGGAAGTACCTCACTTGAATAAAAAATATGGTTTAATTTCACTGAATTTTAAAAGTACGAATAATTAAACTTTGAGTGTAGATTAATTTTGTCTTCAATACGTAAGAAGAGCAAATATATTAATTATACTTACTGTAGAAATTAGTGTAATAAGATCATCTTCAAGTTCCATAGCCAAAGAATTAAAGTAGTGTTTTTAATATTTATTCTTTGCAAAATGGCGTTTCAAACCACAAGAGCAAGTACATTTCTTTTCTGTTTAAAAAAATAATAGAAGTAGACTGGGACAAAATTTTCTATTCTCTCAAACAGGTGTTACTTACACACTCCTGGGGGCTACCAGACAAATTTCCCCCTTCGAATTCTTCGTCCCTTTTTCTCCCGACTGAGATTTCCTTCTAGTGATGTAAAATTGCTTCTATTCTTCCGATAATATCGTAATAACAAATTCAATGCTATATTTACATTTACAATTAAACTATATCCCCTTTGAAATAAAATTAAGTTCCTTGACCAGGAAAATATGCGTAGTGCATTGTTCTACTTTTTTTCATCTATGAAATTCATGTAACTGCATTTTATGTGCTACATAATAATACAATTTTATTTGACTAAGAAATACAGATGTTTAATAACAATTACAAGATGGGAGCGAGAAAGAAAACAATTGTCATTCGAACAATGCAAAAGGTTATGCAATAACAGAATATATAAAGAATATCTTTCGTTTACCTAGAATGACTGTTTACTTAGACTGCAAAACCATTTACGAACATAGTTTTTAATATTGGTCAAAAATGCATGGTTTGAGTATATATGCTTTAAAAATTTGTATATAAAATTATTTTCTACGTAATTATAAGTAGTTTTTCAGTGAGGATTATATAAAAATGTGAGAGCACTGCTTTCTATTACTTTATTAAACTGAATTAACTATATTTTTATTAAAAATTAAAATTATGTTTTGTAGAGTTCTAAATTTTATAAATTCATGTTATATTCTGTTCAGTAGCTAAGTCATTAGTTCATTAGTCAATAATACATTAACTTATATATCAATATTCAAAATTTACAAAATATATTTGCTATGCTTTAGTAGAAGTATAGGCGATGTATGGCTTTTGGCTCACCATGTTAGAGGCTTTGTTTCCTCCTCAATGCGCTTTCTGTTTTGGCAAAAACTAAACGGCGCCCACGAAAGTGGAGTAATATTTGAATCTCCTTTACTTCTTTTGTTTCAGTTTAAAAAATGGTCTTTGTAGTTTCGAGAGGGATAGGCAAAACATATTCAAACAATGGCTGGGGAAGAAAACTGTCTCGTGCTATTTCACAACTCTATATTGATGTGAAGAAAAAAATATCACAAACATGCTTAGATTTTATGACATAATCTTCAAGTTATGAAAAATGCAAGGAAAAGAATCTCATTCAAGTTCAAAAAAGAGAAACGTCAGTTCTGGAGGAAATACACTGAAGGGAGTTTCGTAAAATTAAAAAAGATATGCGTTTGAAAAAAAAATGAAGGAAAAGAAAGTTGAATGATTGTTTTAAAATTTCTTCCTGCTTTTTACAGAAGATTATGCAAACGCTATCTTTCAAACTAATATTAAACTGTCTCGTGGGAAGGGGCCCTTAAAATATAACTATACGTTTCTCGTAAAGGTCCGAAAGAAAATATTTTTAATCCCTACACTATTATTTCCCATCTGAAACACATTTTATTTCCCCTTTTCCTTAGTTGCATATTTTTGGTTCTTTTGGTGGACACAACATTTGAATGGCTGGACTAAAGATTTGTTTGTTAGACAGTAGGTTTGAATCTAATCGAACGGGTCAAATGAGCTGCATGGAACATTTCTGGATATTCTCGTGCTTGACGCTAATATGATTAGGATACCCCAAAAATCTATCCGTGAAGGAAAACGGCACTTTTAAAAACTACAATGTATATCAGTCCCTTGTGACATCCAGAGGAACGACAAGTGAAACGGGGTGATCTACAACCCTGGATCTTCCTATAAAGAATTTAGATTCACTGCTCCCCCTATCTCTTATGTATTGAAAAAAATACATGTCTTCTCCTTGGTTATTTTCAGACTTGCATAACAATGGTAAAATATATTTCTAACCCCTTTGTATTTCCGGACATTTTCGTGCTAGATAAAAAAATATTTTTAAACCAAACTATCATATATATTTTTCCTTCTAAAAAGAGTAACTTGCTTGCTAAATAGGAAAAGAAATTTCAATTCTTGTTGGTCTATCAGTATTCTTGTTCTTTTAAATTTATTCTGTATTTAATTATAAACTAAAAAATCACACAAATATTAAGTCACATATATTTACAACATTTTCTAAGTTCGGTTTATAGAATCTGCTCCTTGATATAATTAAAAAAGGTTAAAACATTGCTTCACTTAAATCTTAGTTATAATAAATAGGGGATTACCCTATGTTTCTCTGAGCACTGATAGCATAAATAACATGTTTTTTTTTCTTTTTAAAACATTTTTGCTCAAAATAATTTCTTCTCTAACCTTGCATCAAAATGTTTGCCTTGATATTACTGATCAATGAATACAGATCACTCTTCATTTTAATTGTAATTTTATACTTGAAGACGTATTATTTTTAGATGCAATATAATTTTTAAATATTATAGTTATGTTAGGTTCTAATCCTTTTAAAAAAGAAAAAACAAATTATACAACCAATATACAACTCATATATTTTTTAGTTTGGGTTATTAAATTTCAACAAACACCTACTGGAAACAAACGAAATTGTTCTTTATTATAGCTTGCAGGTTTTAAATGACTCGATAAAATATTTTTTATTTAAACAATGATGATAAAAGATTAGAACTTAGCCAAAATCAGTAGGATCTGGACATTTCAGAAACAACTGTAAAACATTTATAAAAAGTTTTTAAAAAAAAACTTAAAAACGTGTAATTCTTATTTATAAAATAAAAATATACAAAATACACTAATGGCAGTGAAAAAAAATAGTTCGATAAAACATTGCAAAATGATATCTTGAGAAAAGTTTCAGCGATTGCAATGTTTAAATGTTATTTATAAACAGAGACACTAAACTGTTTTTAAAAATACAAAAATGAATGTGAGAGAATCTTCACCCAACTGGCGCTCTTCCCGCGGATTGTTTGTTACTTTGAGCCGACTGTTAACACTGTAAATGATAAATGACACTTACTCCGCATAATTGTTAGTTGCATACGTTTCGAGCTTATTACATTGTGGATAATAGAGAATCGTTTAACTTGCATTCATTTACAATAATGATAGTTTTTCACTTCACATTCGAAAAAAAATTATGAAATTGAGCGTAAGTGAATCTATAATAAAAAACATTTTTGCAGCATGAATTACATTTGTATTATTATTTAAATTATTTATGATTAATATAGTTATTATATAGTTTTCGTAAGATAGTCATTACGAATTCTGATTTTGAGTTTAAACAGAGATAAACTACCACGATGTTCGTGGGTTCAAATCCCAGTGTAGGGATAGATTTTTTACTTGCATTAGGAACTGGCTTTAAGCAATAGGTCTTAATAAAACTTGCCCTTTTCCTGCAAAAAAATTACTCTAAAGCTAGAAGTCAATAATTTTAATATTTATAACATCTAGAGACATTTGTAAATCTAAAACTTTTTACTCTTAAATTTAGTAACATAGACAGAGAATAAAAGATGTTTAAGAACTATGCCATAAGGGAAAACACTTTTTACATAAATATATTTAAAATATTTTATGTATATTGAAGTTTCTTTTCCCAAAATATTCAATATAGAACATTAAATTTTATCTTATTCTATTATATTATATTCTAAATAATTTTAAAATTTAATGTGCATCAATTTGCAGATAAGACCATAAACACATGCACGGCAAATTTATGAATAAAAAATTTGATCTTTAGGATTAATAAATTTAACAAATTATTACTACAGAATAAGTTTGGTTGCTAAAAATATTCTAAATATCACACAAGCTTAGCATTAAGAGGAATGATTCGTTTTTAATTCATTCTTTAATTTCAAATCAGAGTGTTCAGATTAAGTATGTTATATGTTATAAATTATTTACAATTTCTTAATTTGCAGCATAAAAAATTTAATTATCGTACCTCAAAGTGTTTGATCTTTGAACTCTTAAAACATTGAATAATGCACCTTTTGTATTCAAATTAGGTTTGTGCCAATATCTATTTATCTTCCTGTCCATGGGGGGTATAAGTTTAACAAAATTCGTTGAGAAGATAAAGCTCTGAAAGGTTTTATTTTGGGGATCTAGTAATTCCGTTGAAATTTCTAGAATACAAAATAAGCAAAAGAACAAATAGGTTTCTTTTTCCATTCTGTTTAATTCCACTCTTAGATTTAATTTTATCGTAAAAAGGGGGACAAATTTGTTTTAAAAATGTATTTATCTTTCTTTTTAGTACTTAATTAACCCTCTAGCACCACAACAATAAGTAGGTTTTATTTTGGGGATCTAGTAATTCCGCTGAAATTTCTAGAATACAAAATAAGCAAAAGAACAAATAGGTTTCTTTTTCCATTCTGTTTAATTCCACTCTGCGATTTAATTTTATCGTAAAAAACTGCAGTCAAATTTACTTTAAAAATGTATTTATCTTTCTTTTTAGTACTTAATTACCGTTCTAACACCACAACAATATATACTATCGTTTGATCTTAGAGATTAATGAATTTCATAGTTTTAAAACACAGAATAAACGATGTTCCCAAAGTATTTTAAATATCTCAAAAGATTAGTATTCTAGGGGATGATTTTCTCTTTCTATAGAGAAATTTCAAATTACGCACGTTTAAAATTATTTGCATTTTCTTAATCTGCTACATAAAAGTATTTTCTTACTTCAAAGCGTTTGAATGTTGAAATTTTAAAACACTCAACATACGCCTTTTGAATTTATTTCAAACAGCTAATGCCAATAATCATTTACCTTTATGTGCAGGAGGTATAAATAAAAGGAACCATTTGCTTAAAAAGCTCTGAACTATTTTAATTTGAGGTTTTAGTATATCATATGTTTATACTGATCAGATGACATAGGATTTTATTTATCTTTAAAAATAACTAGTACTACCAATCACTACAAGAATATTATAGAATACGCAATAGATAAATAACAGTACAATTTTCCATTCAGTTTAATTACACACTTGTATTTAATTTTATTATTGCAAAAAAGGCAGTTTTAAAATATGTATCTTTTTTTAACAATTTATTCGTCAATAAGTATTATAACTTGAATGTAGATATTAATGAATTTAACAGGTTATTACTATGTAATAAATGATTCTCCAAAATTGTTGTAAATATCACTCAAGTTGAGTTCTCTGGTGTATAATTCTCTCTTTATTTGTTCTTTTATTTCTAAATAGAAAGTTCAAATTATGTATGTTTTAAATTATTTGCATCTTCTTAATCCGGAGCATAAAAAAGTAATTTCCTTACATCAAAGCGTTTGATCGTTGAACTTTCAAAACATTCAACATGCGCCTTTTGAATTCATTTGAATTGAGTTAGTGCCAATAATCATTTATCTTTGTGTCCGTGGGGCATAAATGAAAAAAAAAACTATGGGCTGAAAAAGCTCCGAAAGATTTTAATTTAGGGTTCCAGCATATTTTTCCCTAAGTTTTAAATCGATCTCATCACATGGGAGTTTATTTCTCTTTAAAAATAAGTTGTGCCGTGAATTACCAAAGAAATTTCTAGAATACGTAATAAACAAAATTAGTAGATTTTATTCATTCAGTTTAATTACTCAATTGAATTTACTTTTATTTTTAAAAAAGTGCCAATTATTTAAAAATGTGTTTATCCTAATTTTTATGTTGCTTATTACACCTCTGGTATACCATATGTTTTAAATCGATCTCATAACAAGGAAGTTTATTTCTCTCTAAAAAATAATTAGTACTGTCAGTCATCGTAAAAATTTCTGCAATACTTAATGAACATAATAACAGATTTGTTTTTATTCATTTTAATTATATGCTGCAAAAAGTTATTACCACAAAAAAGTGAATTTTTTAAATGAATTTTAACTAATTTTTATCATCTTATTACAGTTTAGTTTGTAGAAACAATGAGATTGGCAAAAATTAAAATATATTTACTTTGGAAATTAATATACTATTCATTCTTTTATTTTATAGAAAATGCATAAGCTAGTTTTAATTATACAAATTTCTAGTTATAAGAGCGGTTTTCTACAACACCAGAAAATTTTAAAATATAATTTTTATAAAGTTCCGAGAAAAGTTAGATATAAATAAGGTACTTCAATGTTCAAACATGTTAAAATGCTTGCTGTTATAAAAAACGTAATTTTTCTTCAAATATGCTTCCTTATCTTGCACGATCTTAGGAAAATGCGTAAGCTAGTTTTAATTATACAAATTTCTAGTTATAAGAGCGGTTTTCTACAACACCTGAAAATTTTAAAATATAATTTCTATAAAGTTCCGAGAAAAGTTAGATATAAATAAGGTACTTCAATGTTCAAACATGTTAAAATGCTTGCTGTTATAAAAAACGTAATTTTTCTTCAAATATGCTTCCTTATCTTACACGATCTTAGGAAAATGCGTAAGCTAGTTTTAATTATACAAATTTCTAGTTATAAGAGCGGTTTTCTACAACACCAGAAAATTTTAAAATATAATTTTTATAAAGTTCCGAGAAAAGTTAGATATAAATAAGGTGTTCAAACATGTTAAAATGCTTGCTGTTATAAAAAACGTAATTTTTCTTCAAATATGCTTCCTTATCTTGCACGATCTTAGAAAAATGCATAAGCTAGTTTTAATTATACAAATTTCTAGTTATAAGAGCGGTTTTCTACAAAACCTGAAAATTTTAAAATATAATTTCTATAAAGTTCCGAGAAAAGTTAGATATAAATAAGGTGTTCAAACAATGTTAAAATGCTCGCTGTTATAAAAAAATTAATTTTTCTTCAAATATGCTTCCTTATCTTGCACGATCTTAGAAAAATGCATAAGCTAGTTTTAATTATACAAATTTCTAGTTATAAGAGCGGTTTTCTACAAAACCTGAAAATTTTAAAATATAATTTCTATAAAGTTCCGAGAAAAGTTAGATATAAATAAGGTGTTCAAACAATGTTAAAATGCTCGCTGTTATAAAAAACGTAATTTTTCTTCAAATATGCTTCCTTATCTTGCACGATCTTAGAAAAATGCATAAGCTAGTTTTAATTATACAAATTTCTAGTTATAAGAGCGGTTTTCTACAAAACCTGAAAATTTTAAAATATAATTTCTATAAAGTTCCGAGAAAAGTTAGATATAAATAAGGTGTTCAAACAATGTTAAAATGCTCGCTGTTATAAAAAACGTAATTTTTCTTCAAATATGCTTCCTTATCTTGCACGATCTTAGAAAAATGCATAAGCTAGTTTTAATTATACAAATTTCTAGTTATAAGAGCGGTTTTCTACAAAACCTGAAAATTTTAAAATATAATTTCTATAAAGTTCCGAGAAAAGTTAGATATAAATAAGGTGTTCAAACAATGTTAAAATGCTCGCTGTTATAAAAAACGTAATTTTTCTTCAAATATGCTTCCTTATCTTGCACGATCTTAGAAAAATGCATAAGCTAGTTTTAATTATACAAATTTCTAGTTATAAGAGCGGTTTTTCTACAAAACCTGAAAATTTTAAAATATAATTTCTATAAAGTTCCGAGAAAAGTTAGATATAAATAAGGTGTTCAAACAATGTTAAAATGCTGCTGTTATAAAAAACGTAATTTTTCTTCAAATATGCTTCCTTATCTTGCACGATCTTAGAAAAATGCATAAGCTAGTTTTAATTATACAAATTTCTAGTTATAAGAGCGGTTTTCTACAAAACCTGAAAATTTTAAAATATAATTTCTATAAAGTTCCGAGAAAAGTTAGATATAAATAAGGTGTTCAAACAATGTTAAAATGCTCGCTGTTATAAAAAACGTAATTTTTCTTCAAATATGCTTCCTTATCTTGCACGATCTTAGAAAAATGCATAAGCTAGTTTTAATTATACAAATTTCTAGTTATAAGAGCGGTTTTCTACAAAACCTGAAAATTTTAAAATATAATTTCTATAAAGTTCCGAGAAAAGTTAGATATAAATAAGGTGTTCAAACAATGTTAAAATGCTCGCTGTTATAAAAAACGTAATTTTTCTTCAAATATGTTTCCTTATCTTGCACGATCTTAGGATGTGTTAGCAAAGAATAAATCCATTTCTTCTTCGGCAGAAAAATAAATTAAAGAAGAAAAAGTTTGAACCCATGTAGAGGTAACTGAACGTAGCAGTACTTGAAAACGATTTCTAAATGTACTTGATCACGATATTATTTAAGGCACTTTCAATAATATTTCATTTATTTGGAGACTTTTAAAATAGAATGCAAGTCTTTATGAAAATGTTTATTTTCTTTTAGAAGTGATCTAATTATAGATAAATTCTTAAATTTTTTTTATTCTAAACTTTAATAAAAATAAAAATTCTTTGCATAGAATATATACTTGAAAAATACTTATAATTAATATTAGAATTTCAAAAAAAATACCATATATTTATTTCTTACATTTTAATTTGATTTTTCACTATTCCAATAGCAGCAAATCTCACTTCGGTATAAAACTATATACATTTGCAAAATAAAACTTGAAGTGAATTTTAATAATAAATACTTTAGTTTTTATAATTTCGTACATTATCTTTAATTGAATTCTTATGATACAAATAAAAATAAAAGTCATGACCAGCAATAGTCTCTTTATTTTTGCAGATAATATTTTATTAAATTAATATTTTATCAATTTAATATTTTATCAAAAATAGTTAAAATGTTGTTCCTGGTAGAACACAGAAAAAAATCCATAAAACAGTTCATAACATAACAAAATACAAAGTAATTCTTTAGCTTTATCCTTTACATCCTTTTTTAAAGATTTACTGAAGAAAATCACCACATTTAAGAAATTTTAAGTACTCTTTCTTGCTTTAAATTGAAATACTCTAACTTCGGTCTATTTTTTTATTCTTACCCTAACCTTAATTCTTCACAAATAAAATATAATTAAGAAAAGTTAAAACTTTGGATACATATTTATTTTTAAAACATTTTGTGTTTGAAATAGATTTAATTTGCTGATAAGCAAAGTCATATATAAAGACACTAGAAGATTTGAATGATGAATTAGACTCGCCATGTATTACAAGTGCATCTCAGTCGTCAAATATATCCAAGGGTAACTCTTACAATACAGATTTATTTGAAGATTTTTTTATGCAACAATTTAATTTGTTGATGCATAGATAGTATGTATTAATAATATACAGAAATCATTTATTTTAGTTATAGGCGTAAATAGTATTAACAATATTTAACTTAAAATATCTAAACCAAAGTTGTTAAATTTGATAAATTATTAATATTATTGACCCGTCACCTGTAGATTTGACAAAGCATGTAAATGACTAGTGTTAGCCGTCAGATGTACCCATGTTGTTAACAATTCCACTTGTTCAACCAAATATATTAAAAATAGTTTTAAAGTATTATCTACATTTGAGCAGTAACATATTTGCGTGAACAAGTATTAAAAGTATTTCAAACATTCAATAAATTCAATCAAATATTTAATAAAAGTGAGTAACCTAAAATAATATACAATAAAGTTTTACAATCGCATTGATCATTCATAATTTAGGAAACATAAAAAACCTTTTTTTTTAATTCCAAAAAATGTAAAATCGAAGATAATTTTTTCCATTTCAAATATATCAAATGTAAGAGAATGTTTTCATTTTTCTGGGATATTTTGGCTAAGCATAAATCCTTTTTAAGAAAGATTAAACATTTGATCTTTTAAATTTTTGTTTCCAATTTAATTAGTAGAGAGTTTGTCAGAAGCTTTATAATTGAAATGATACAAAATGTCATATAATTTAAATATTTTCCAGTGTATTAAATAGGGAAACTTGATGCCGAATTTTAAGATTCTTGAAAATCAAATTTATCTTGGCGAATATTGAAATTGAGAAACTAAAGATTTTTAAAGGCTTGGTTTTTATTTCAAATATTTTTCAAATTTTTTCTATTTAAAGATGAATCATTGGGATTTTCAAACTCTCGTGCTCTGATTAGATTAATAATTTAATCAGATTTTTGAAAAAAAATGATTAGTTTTCAAAATAAAGTTATTACATCGGATGTAAATTGAGGATCAAAGCATGTAGAGGTACTGTGCTTTGCAGCGAGCAGGGTAGATGGTTGACTGTTCGGTTTGCGACGGCTGAAAAGGTCCCAAGTATAGAATTTGGAATTGGGGGACTTGAATCGGTACTAAGTTTGGTCGGTGGCCCTTTCCCAGTGTGATACTTCTGCTAAATATGATTCTCTGCGGCTGCGTATATTCGTGACGTAGTGCCCTTAATTTTCAATAAAAATTCCTCACTCATTTACAGCTTAGTAGGTTGTGTGACTCGGCCACCTTAATGGCTTTCCAAGTCAAACGAACGCAGGAATGCGACCGCATCAAAAAAGAAGACAAGAAAACGCATTTCTCTTCACGGGTCGCAATTCAGAAAAGTTCAAAAAGTTAACTTTCTAATCCATAAGTAACACTATTTCAGAAGTTTAATTTCATTACCCATTAGGTAGCATTTTTAAATTTGGTGTATTTTATTACAGTTACTTTAAAAAAAGCATAATTTTATAAAAATTCGAATTCAGACTCTTGTTTTAATTTTTTCCGTATATAAACATAAAATGAAAAATTTTCAGTCTTCTTTAACTTTAAACAGAACTTTTACTTTTCTTTAAATTCCCTTTACTGAGCCATGAAACAAAAACGACTCATCTTTGTTTTATATGTTTTTTTTCTCGGAGAGCTAAACAAATTTTAAAAAAATATATTCTTCTAAAATAAAATTTCCAACTCTTCCAAATATAGAAAAAACTAATGACTTAAAATGTTTAATTTTGAGTCATTTTCTGATTTTTTTTAAATAAACATTTTATAGTATCAGAGGACATAGGCTTTGTATAACCCATATATTTAAAAGTCATTGCTTACACCATAATACCGCTTTATTTGGTAGTATCAAAAAATTAATACGATGAAAACAATGAGTAAATTTAATAACTAAGGAAATTTGAGCTAATTTATTTATTTAAAATTATTTTGTTAGTCAAACATGGTATTTAATAATTTTCTTAAATAACCGATCTACCGATTAATGGGATATATTTAAATATTTTCTAAAATAAAATATTTGTATTGTGCAGTTTGAGGGTCCTTTAAATTGGTATTAAATTTATTTCCCCAATTAAAACTAAGTGTTAAAGTAGAAATTACATCTTTTGATCTTGCATAAACATTCCACATGGAATTCATTACAAGCTACTTTCGTCTTTAGTATTATGTTTTAATTATCTTCTCGCTCTATTGTGGTAAAAAATAAGCACAGGGCCAAAATAAATAAGCGTCTTCTTAGTAATATTACAACTTTATTCTTTTAGGATTACTAAAGGTTTTTCACCTTCAGTGTTATGCATCTAAGAATACAAAATCAAAATGAGTTAATAAAACGTTATTAAAATATATTCATTGCATTTAACGGAAAATTTCATATCAAAAACTCAATAATATTTAACAATTCAGTAAATAAAAATAATTTCATACACACCCTTTGGTTTTTCTTTGAAAAGCAGATTTCAGGATCTCAACTGTGTTCCGTAATTGAGATACTTTTCTTTAAAAAATATGCTTAACTTTGCAATTACTTCCTATATCCAGAAAGGTATCAAAATTTGAAATAGCTTAATCATCAATGAGGATTCCCAAAAAGTAATATTAATTTAATTCTTTTTAATGAAAGTTTCTTGTTAAGCGTCTTTAATACTCATATTTTTACAAGAAACACCTATGGTATCAACTGCAGCAATTTATTTTGGGGGTCTCGAAATTATTTGACACGTTGAAAGCTTTAGGGTACAATTAAATATATAATAGTAAATTATTCATAATAATATTCTCAAAACTGAATTTTGATATTAGTAGGTTTAAATTATGATACACTTATGATACTTATCTGAAAGGGAATGAGCAAATTACGTCAATAAATATCCGCTTGGGAAAACTACAAATTTATTTTCTTAAGTTTCATAAATTATTTTCACTTTTAATACTACACACCTAAGCAGACAATAAAATACAATAAAACGCTATAAACCAATGTTGTGAAAAGATATTGGTTGGCATATAACTTTGACATATAAATTTCGTTGTCAAAAATAATGTGTAATAAATCTGTAAATAAAACAGTCATATACAACCTCTAACTTAAACTTTTAAAAAACATAATTCCACTTCTAAAGTCTATTCCGTAAAGATCTACGAATATATATTTTTTAATTATTTTAGCTTTGGAATATATCATTTTCTACTTTTCATGGGAAATATTATTTGTTAAAAGGGTTTAATACTCATTTTTTGTTAAATATGTAATTGGAATTTATGTGTAGTAAACTTGTTTTACAACTCCTAATTATAAAACTCGTATATTTAAACCTCTGAAGATATATACATTTTTTTAGCATTTTGTGTCTATGATACCAAAATATTATTTGCTGTGATCACAGAAATATAATTTATATTAGTTTATTTTCGTTCTTTTATGTCTTAGTGAATATGTATATACATATGCAATATATATATATATATATATATATATATATATATATATATATATATATATATATATATATATATATATATATATATATATATATATGTCTCAGTTTTGATTGGATTCTAAGTCATTAGCATCCATAACCTTTATTCATATTAGACGATTCTGTAATTTATTTTTTCAAAGCGTGAATAGAAATAGAATCAAAGGAGAAAATTATTACGTATTAGTTTTTAAACAAAAGCAAATATTTTCAAATTTCTCCCCTTTCTTGACTTAGGCCCTTTTATGAAATAAACAAATAAATAAATAAATAAATATATATATATATATATATATATATATATATATATATATATATATATATATATATATATATATATATATATATATATATATATATATATATATATATATATATATATATATATATATATATATATATATATATATATATATATATATATATATATATATATATATATATATATATATATATATATATATATATATATATATATATATATATATATATATATATATATATATTTATATATATATATATATATATATATATATATATATATATATATATATATATATATATATTACCTTTAAAATATATAATATATGATAATTTTAAAATATTCTAAATTTTCCCATTGAATTTTAAATTAAAGATTGAAAATCTTTTATCTGGCATAACATTAGTCAATAATAAAAGAGACAAAATAGAATTTTAAAGAAAAGTGTGCGCTCACGCTAATCATTTTAAATTTATTTTAATTTAAAGAAATAAAATATTTTAATTTTGTTTATCAGTCCTAGATACATTTGAATTTACTTTGTTGAACTGAACATACATTTGTGAAGCTTTATTAGAATATCGCAGCATAAACCATTTGTTCAATTCTCTACCCTTAAGGGATGCAATATACTGAAATGCAACATCTCTGTCTCAGTTTAGATTGAATTCTAAGTCATTAGTATCCATAACCTCTATTCATATTAGACGATTCTGTAATTTATTTTTTCAAAGCGTGAATAGAAATAGTATCAAAGGAGAAAATTATTACATCTTAGTTATAAAACAAAAGCAAATATTTTCAAATTTTCCTCCCTTTCCTGACTTAGGCATTTTAAGAAAAAAGTTAGGAATGGTTATGAACAATTTCTTTTCTGAATATAATTATACTTAAGGGCATGTTGGACATTACAAAGCATTTTTATAATTTATTAACTTAGAGTTGCGAAACATTGTACACATATAAACTAAAGTATATTAATCACATTTTTTTCCCTTTCAGATTTTGAAATTTTTTTTTAATTTATTTTTGAAATTTTTTTTTTTATTTTTTGTTGTAAATTAATTTTATTTAGATTACTTCAAAATGTTTCCCAAACAATCTAAATATGCATTAAAAAATCTGGATGCACATTATAAATTTCAACTTCATTTAGATTATTAAAATGCAACTTAAATGTTAAAATTTTAAACTTTTCTAAAAAGTTCAAAATTTTAAAGAAAATTCAGCATCAACGTAAAAGTATTTCTTTTAAATAATTTTTCACGCTACCAATAAAATAATACACAAAAAAGATGAAACGATATTTTAAGAAAGATAAAAATAGGACAGAAAAATTAAATTAATGCGCAAAAAATAGTTTAAACAAACTGAAATTTTACAAAATTATTCGATTGGGTCTTTCAGATTTTAAAGTTATTTATTTATTTATGCTTCAATGTATATATGCACAAAGTTTCATAAATATATGCAATTAATTTCCAAAACCGCTTTGTAAAGACCGCCGACCCATGAAAGAAAAGAAAAACTGTTATTTTTATATAAAAACTTTATTTCATTACTCTATTGAAACACTATTTACAATTATAAATACCTTAAATCTCTGCTTATAGAAAATAAAGAGTAACGAAAATTACCACTCTCCTATCAAACTGATTGTGTCATTCTTTTTAATAGGTAATTTCCACAAGCGTACAAATTCCAAACGCCCAGCTTGTTTTTCCGCCAACTGTCATCAATATCACGGCTAAAAAACTAAAGAGAAAACAGTTTTCTGTTTCGCGAGACTACTGTAAGTAGAACAAATGGCTGATGATAGATCGAGCTCGCGTTTACATAATGCAGAGCTAAAGAACCAAGGGCTGCCGTAACCAAAGAAGCACGCAAGTTTTCTTGGCACGTCGTATTCTGGGCTGATTTCTCTTCAACTTGCTCCGCTTCGCATTTCACGTATGCATACAAATGAAGGAAAGATTTCTATCGTGTTTTTCGTAAAATATTTTCGCTTATGTCAATAAGTAAATTTCTAAGCGCATGCCTCCTACAGAATTTTGCCAATACTTATTTTAGTCTGTGAGAATGTCGAATAGAATTTCAATAAGGTTAATTTTTACAGTTGGCTTGTTAATTTACAAGTCATTTTCCTTATTCAAACGTTTAACTTTTTAAAATTTATGTTTCATAGTATAGTATACTAAATGCAATATCAAAAATGTTCACTGGTTTGGTTTGGAGCGCTACGGACTACTGTTTTGCACACGAGGGCTAATGAGACCGGGACCTACTGCTTAAAGCGGATTCTGAACGGCTACGAACATCCATAGTGGGATTCGAAACCCCGAATTCCGGTACCGACGATCAGCGCCCTAACCAATCGGTCAGCGTTCGGCCTAATTTTCACTGGAAACTAGGTGATAATTCCAAACTGCTTCCTAAAAACATCTCATCTCAACAATGGTTTTCTAACTGATTTCATTCACTTAACCATAGTATAAGTCCTTAAGTATGACAAAAATAAAATACAAACTATCAGTTTTGGAGATCAGTAGAATGCTCCTTCTAACATATCTTTGTTATATAAGTTTTGTGTGTAAAACGTATTTTAAAGGTATTTGACAACGAAAGCTTAATTGAAACTCTGAAAATTAATACATAATTTGTCAGTAAAAGTTGAAAAGCTAGAGAATTTAATCCACAATATGAGTAAAATATTCATCACAAAAAGACGTAAATCATAATCTTCTCAATAAAAATTATCCCAAGATATTTTTCTTAATCAAATATTAGCACAAAGCTGTGTTGCTTCAACTACTCTCATACTAATAAAAAAAGAATTTAATCGCAAGAGATTATCTCTAAAATTGATATATGAATCTGCACAGGAGTTTAAGTACCTGACGGTCATCAATTAGGGATCAACCAAGTGGTTGCTTTTACATAATTTATAGTCTTCAAATACTTCTATGACGATTCCCAATTTTTATCATAAATTGTACTCCTTTTATCAATATATATTAAATTTCCGTACATAATTTTAGCATTATTTAGAATTGTTACATTTACAAAAGTTAAAAATTTATTGATTTCATTTCCTAGATTAACTTGTAATGAAATCTAAAATCATTCTTTTTTATTATCTATATTTATGAAGTTTTATATGATTTACAATATTATATCTTAAAGCTCATAAGAAATAAATAAATTTTAATCAATTACCTACAGTAATTTTTTTAAATGTTTATCAAATTGTGTCTAGAGCTTTTTATGATTTGCATTTTTTTATATTCAATATTCTATATCAGCTCATGATTTAATGTTCTAAAAAATGGTTTAGGAAGTTTACTCCTGCATACATCAAAATATATATTCAGAATATATCAAACGAAATGTATTTGGTGGAGAAGACTTCATTGATAAGTTTGTTTGTTTGTTTTTTCAAAGATGCTGGCATACATTGAAAGAGCTGTCTGGGGAGAAAACAAAGCTCGATTTTACTCTGAATACAAATTAGGAGGAGTTGGTGGAGTTTAGGGTAAAGGAAAACGGGTGAAGTACATTTGGAGTTTGGCTTTCGAAACAAGAGAGAACATAGAAGTGGTATTACACTAACAAATAAATTGCTAAAGTATAATTGAAAAAGGAAGTATTTTGGAGTATATTAGAATCTACTTATTTTCTCTTCTGAGAGCATCAAGGTAGTTGTTTGCTATTGAATTTAAATTTATTTACGGATAGGTATAATTTTGTAAAAATTAAGAGGTATTATGATTACTTTGTAATAAAGTTTTTTACGGTATTATTATACATATAGAAAAATTGTTCAATTTTTAAAATTTTCTTAATTTTAAAAATTTTAAACTTAAAATTTAAATGTATTTTAATTTTGATATAATTCATGAACGGAAAAATGTTCTAAAATGTTTTTATATAGATAAAAGACAGATTAATTTGTCTTTGGGATTTCAAAAATATTAAGTACAAGTGTTTTAATAACTCATAAAATACTAAAATTTCGATTATTTGGTTAATATTTGTCTTCGGGGTAATATGATAAACAAAACTTTTGCTTTTAAATAAACATGTCGAAGGCAAAGAAAATATATCAAAATCTTTCTGCACAATATTTCAGCCATGTAGTTAAAATAGAATTCGAGATATATCAATTTGGAAATTTAAAGAAAAAACATTCTGAAATAATTTGGTTTAAACATTCTAGTACTCGTCTTTTAAGCCAAATCTTTGTTACATTTTACATTATTTCAGGCTCCTGTGAAGATTATTGTAACAATATTAATGTAAAAGGACTATAAAATTAGTTGATTGTAGAATCAACTTTACATATTTTAATTAAGCTGCTTAACACATAGTATAATTTATATATGAGAATATTTTTCAAGTAAATTTTCGTCTTAAATTACATACAAAAATATATATAAATAAATTAGCTACACGTGTAATTATCCCAAAATCATGCAGTTTGTTTTATTTCATTTACAAAAGTCTGTAGTATTTTTTAAGATTAAAAAATAAAAATCTAATGCAATTTTCGAGATTTTTGTGTTCTAAAAGTATTTGAATGGATTTCTTGGTTCTTTTAGATGTAGCTATAAATGAAATCTCAACAGTTTCCGCTCATTTCTCGATCTATCTTTTGAAATTGTTACTTGTAAATAAAAGAACAAATTTATTAATCTTAGAATATTCAAACTACAAAATCTCGAAATCTTCATGCCATGTTCATTCATTTCATGCATGAGGAATTTTAAGTCGATGTTTGAACTCGCTTTAAATTAATTACTACTCATCTGAGATAGATTTAGATCCTCAAAGTTTTAGTAAGAGCCTTTCTCCCTTTATCAGTTGCAGTTTATGGCCAGTGAATAGGATTTGGTCAGAAACCTTAATTTAAAACGATTAACTGTACTACCTTAATAGGAATGTGATCGCTTATTTATTTTATTAAGTGAAAAATAATTTTCAGCTGGAATGGGTACAGGAATTAAAATTCGATCTAAAATCAATTTTTATTCAAATTTTATATTCATAAATTTGATTTTAAGGTACCTTATTGTAAAAGGGAATGTTTGCTAGTAATAACAGTATAATTCTTTTACTTGACATTTAAGACTGTATGTTTTAAGAACAGATTATAATATCTGTGAAGGAGATTATTGCCTATTAGGCCTTTAGTGAAGTTGAAAGTCTGCTATACTTGTTTAATATAAACTGTCTCTGCTGTAATAGTCTGTTTCAAGCTTTACTGCATAATACTGCTCAAGCAGTTTTGTAAGCCCCACGGTTAAAGATTGATTATTCCTTCTTTACATGGCATTAAGAGAGCTGTCTGAGTATAATCGCATACGCGGATTATTTTAGACAATACCATAAAATGAATTTCTAAAATCAAAGCCCAATTTTGTCCGTTCATTTATATTACCAGATAAAGTTGTAATTTCTGCTCTTTTTTACTGTTATTAATTCCAAAATTAATATAATATTAGAATTTTACCCATAATTATGCAGTATTATATGTTATTTTATTATTGTTATTTGAATATTTTAACAATTATTACAATATTATTGGTTAAGATTTTGATTATTTCAATATCATCATCCCGTAAAATAATTAAATTTTGAGTTAACCAAAAGGGGTAACCAAAAGGGTAAAAGCATTAAAAGTGGGTATATCTTAGATCAGCAAAATGTTCATTAGTAGATTATCAATAAATTTATCAAAAGAAAATTTTAAAATGCTATGAAAATCAATAATATATTTAACTTAAAAAAAAAAGATAAAACTATTTTTAATTTATATTAATATCATGACAGGTCATCATTCAAAATTTGCAGCTGCTTTTCCTGGCTGAATTTAAATCATTTACGCTTTCTGGCTGTTTTTGTATTAATTTGTTAAGATTCTTAGATAACTAATTAATGGTTGATAATTACATTAGTATTATCAAGAAACATATTGTTTCCGGCATTGAACATCTATATAATTGAAACATTTATTTAAAACTTTATTTAAACACCTTTTATAGTTTATTTTTGTAGTTCGACACATTATAGCAAAAGTAAATTTAACTCGTTAGCATGAAAAAGTAATGTTTTCTATAAAATGTTTATATAACTACACATTTTATAATTTTTTAATAATATAAAAGAGATCTACTTGCTTTACTTTAGAAATATTTTATAAAACTTTTGTTTCAAAATCTTTATATACAGCTTGCTTACATACAGATTTGAAAAATAAATTAACTTAAACAATTTGTTATATTGCATTATTTTAAATTGTTTCCATTAGTTCAGCACTGTATAAATTAAATAAATTACATTAGATTTCTAACATATTATAACTCATAATATGCATATGTAAATAAAGAATGGGGTTGATAGAAACATTTTAATTAATTTAATTAACCTCAAAATAATAAACATTAAAATTGTTAAACTTTAGTCTGGCGTCATATCAAACTGAGCAAAAGTGTGTATTTTTCTGATCTTTTCTAAACTTTCTTTTCCTTGCCAATTCCTTACTTTTTCGAGTCGATGCCAAAATATGTATTTTTAGGACGGAATTTGAGCAGTGAACTAAAAGTGGTACAAGGTTTAGATCTCTGGGAATAATTTTGCCGCATGTTCATTCTCATAATTTCTAAGTCTAAAATCTCTACCTCGTTATCAACAGATTGTCAGTATAAATTATAGCCCTCATGCGTGAAGCATTTAGTAAATTTTTTTTAAAAAATGAAAGGTGACACTTTTTCTTAAATTACAAAAGAATAATTGTGTGTATGATCTCGACTGGGATATTTTTGACTATGAGAGCATAACGTTATTTTTCATCTTTACTTCCAGACCTAATCTTGTTAGATGACTGATATTTATATCGAGTGTGAATGAAACATTACGGTTTAAAAGAAAGAGGAGAAAAAAATCTTGTTTATGGAAATTTTCCAAATCATTCATTACCTAAGATTACATCAGTGGACAGCTTTCCTAGACAGCTGTGTTAAATTAATTGATCATCAGTTAAAAACTTTTGACCATAAAATATTTGTAAGAAAATATTTGTATTTATATAAACTGATAGAAGATAATGAGTGTTTTTTCAAAAATCTGAAGTTATTTTATATTTAGACATTATAAGATATATCCAGATATCAATATACATACATTATATATATTTTTTTAATCTTATTGATAACTTAACACTTTAAACTTTTGAAGTCTGAGACAGAAAAGTTGAATAATATACATTTGTAATTACATCAAACACATCACTTTCATCTCATGACCATTTTAGCATTGAATATTGAATTTTTAACTTAAAAGCAAAAGTGTATAGGTTCTTTGCAGTTCAGAATCCTAAACTTAAGCCTATAATTAGGTTTTTATTGTCTGGAAAGGAACTGAGTTAATCAATGTATGCATGTATGTAATACATATATATATATATATATATATATATATGAAATATGGGCGAGATTCATCAAAAAGCACAATACATTTTATTTCTGTTGATGATACATCAGATCAATACAACAGGCAAGAACTTTTAGACCATCGTGCACACACACTTTTTAAGTAGAGATTTCTCAGGTAAAAAGAGTACGAATAATCCCTAAGCACATTGCCGAACGAAGGCCGATTGGTTAGGGTGCTTGCCTTCTGTGTCGGAGTTCGTGAGTTCGAATCCCACAGTGGCATGGATGTTTGTAACCTTTCTGAATTGGCTTTAAGCTGTAGGTCCCGATCTCATTAGCCCTCGTGTTGCAAAATGTAAACCGTAGCACTCCAAACCAAACCAAACCCTAAGCAAGAACACGTGATAAAAAATACCCATGTTTAAAGAATTTATTATTGGCTAAAGAAGTACAGACAGAGGCTGAATTAAGTCTATAGCGTGTCTGGAGGAAAAAAATCCGAATTATCGCTCAAACCTCAACGTAATTTCTGAACAGAAGTTATTAAATTAATATTAAAATATGTAAATATGGGATTGTAACATTATATATATATATATATATATATATATATATAATTTTCACGTTTGAGAGTTAAAGGGCTAGATTATGTGAAAGAAAAATGCATAACATGTAACAGAATGTAAGCATAAGTCATCAAGTGGTAGGGAAGCTCATTAGAAGTAAGCTTCTAGATATCCGAACATATTTCTTATTAAATAAAATAATGTGAAACTATTTTAAGAACATAAATCAAAATTTTGAAATGAAAGACATGAACACTAGTTTTATTGCACTATTTCCTAATGAGAAACATACCTAGCAGTCGAATAGGTAGACTGCTGGGTGTTTAGAACTAGTTACTGAGTTCCAGTGAGGGTCGATATTTATAATCATTGAGAATCGGTTGTAAAGAATATATTTTGGCCTATGTAACGTCCTAGTAGTAAAACAGTAACTGTAGAACTTCTAGTCAACTACCTCATTTAAAGAATCGTATTTTATAATAGTTTGGAAACTAAATCATTACATGAAACTTCTCAACTCACAAAAAGATAATTATAAAACATAAAATTATTTCAGTGCATATTGGGCTACTTAAAAGCTGGTGTAAAATTGTATTAATAGCTATATAATTTCTAAAATTGTATCCGTTCTTTCTTAAGGCAATACACCTTAAATTAAAATGATAAAATTTTTATGTATTAACCAAAAAAACTACCTGTATTTTGAAAGAAACCTTTACAAACCTAAAGCTCCTCTACAAAAGACTTGAACTTTAAATTAAAATAAAATTTTTAAAAGTAAGTTGGAGGCTTTCCTCACTTCTTGAACTACATACAGTACAACTTATCACAATACTTTTTTTACTGTTGTTGGTAGCTTACGTTTCCTTGCACGGTTATATTATATGAGCTTGTTTCACTGGTGCAAACATTAAAATGGCGGTTTAAATACCTAATATTTATTTTGAAGTTATATATACATAAAATTATTTCTTTTTTTAAAGCTATAAAAACCATACTTGGACTAAAGCTAGTAAAATTTCAAAGTTTCATTAAGCTGTATATATGTTGATGTAATAATAGAAAAGTAATTTTATATTTTATTACTCACTAAGAAATATTTTTTAAAGTAAAAAATGGTATCACAATACAAATTTTTTCTACTTTGAAACATTTTTAATTCGACTCTAATCTTCTATTTTAATACAATATTATTTTACGTATCATTGGCAAGCGATTTTTAAAATAATTATTCTAAGTATATCTAAAATCTTAAAAAAATGATTTTACAATTTAAGCAGGATGCTGTGTTACTACATACCATTAACATATATTACATATACATAACATTATTTCATTTTTTAAAGCTAGAAAAACTATACTTGGACTAAAGCTAGTAAAATTTCAAAGTTTCATTAAGCTGTATATGTGTTGATATAAAGGATGTCATAACAGAAAAGTAATTTTATATTTATTATTCACTAAGAAATATTTTTTAAAGTGAAAAATGGTATCACAATACAATTTTTTTCTACATTGAAACCTTTGTAATTCGACTTTAATCTTCTATTTTAATAAAATATTATTTTATGTATCATTGACAAGCGATTTTAATAAATAATTATTCAAAATATACCTAAAATCTTGAAAAATGATTATAGAATTTATGCAGGCTCTGTGTTACTATTTTTGAAAAAAAAATTTTATTGCCTTTATTTAGATCATTTTCTAAATAATATTTACAAGCAAAATGTACTTATTTTAAAAACGTGAAAATATTGTAGAAAGACCATAGTATAATTTTTTCTTTCTATATAATGTATGTGCAAATATTCAATCATTTCTCGCACCTATAGATGTACTAATTATCTGTGTTATAATAACCTTCTTTCTTCATAAACGCAGCTATTTTAGATGACAAATGCTTTTAAACAGCTTATTACCATGATTACTTATGTTTTTCTATCATAGTTTCTAAATAATTAATAAAATATTTGTTTAAACTAATAAGAAAACTGGTCAATTAAAGATAATATTTTGTGCGCGAAGACTAAAAATTAATATAATGAATAATAGTTGTAGCAAATTTTAATGTATAATTCCCTTGACAGTAATTAAGTTTTAAAAAAGGCCATAGCGCTCTATGCCTGGAAAAATTTGCTTTGATATCAAGTATAGATATCTCGCGTAATCATTAAGTGAAAAGTGGTAATTTTGTAAATTAAAATTTTTATAATTTCAAAATTTCTATCGGGAACCAAATGCAGTCGCAGATATTTTAGTTAACAATGTTTAATAAAAAACTGCAATGTATTTTGGGATCAATATGAAATATGCATAAGTTGTTTTAGTTACTGTTAAAAACATCTCGACTGGAATAAATCGTCGTTGTATTGAATGCAAAGAGCAATTCCTTTCTTTAACCACGCTCAAGAGTAAAGGAATGCCTTTCTGGCATAGTTTCAAGTCACTCTGAAGAAAACGGAATATTGAAACTGATCGTTTTCTAATAAGATGCTATCAACTACGTATAACAATCGACCGATTATTACGGGGAAGAAGACGGCGATTTATCTGAAGGTTATGCATTTCACTGGATAACATATAATCCAAGTAATTATATTAATTCTCAGCAAATAATATAAGGCTGAAATTCTAGCTATTCCTCAATAAAATTTGATATGAAAACTCATTAAACATCTTAATTCTTTATATTTTTACCATTAAAAATCTTATTTTGTCATGCCTCAGTAGTCGTATGCTTAATAGCTCTTCTAGAAACTTCTCACTTGATCTACTTTTGATAGTTATTTAAAATGCTTCAATTATATTTGCGCTCTTCAATTAACACTCTCAATAATTTTCTACCTAAAATATAACAATATCTCCCATTTTCCTTAACTTTGTATTTACTACATTTATTTTCCTTTTTATATAATTTTATTATACTATTTTATTATACTATTTACACACATTTGAATTCAGAAAACTAATTTTTGCAATTTAAGATATACGCAATGTCATATTATCAATGCCTTTTGAAAGAAGTAAAATAGACCAAATGTCAAAATATATATAATTCTTGGTTATTCTTTATAAATTTAGCTCATTTTTGTAGTGCAAATCTGGGCATTAAATTTGCTTCGAACAAGCCTAGATCCAGTAGTAAAAATAAAAATAAAAGTAAAATAAAGTAAAATAAAGTAATAAATAAATAATAAAAAAAGAAAGTAAAAAGACATATAGTAATGCACTAGCCTATAGGCGCAGTGTACTAAAAGAAACTAGAAATGTCAAATTTTATTCAGTCTAGAAATTTGCAGGTAGATCTGCGCAGATCAAGTTAAATTATTTTGCTCGAGGATATATTACAGTAAAATCCTATTAATCTTATTTTCTGTGTTAAAATTTCCCCATTTGCCTTAGGAGAGTAACACACTTAAGTTTTTAGACATGAAATAGAAATTCTGAAATTGCTGATTTTGTTATTTGTTACAGTAAATTTGTTTAATGCAGTCAAAACTTCAAAAGAAATACCGCAGGAAAAAATCTCTTGCACGCTAGTTTTAAAGGAATAAATTTCCACCCAAAAAAATTCTATTTCCCAACAACGCCCAGACAGAAATGCATTTTAAATCTTATTTAAACTCTTTATAATTCCCAAACTTTGCAAAACTAGAGAGAAAATTATATGTCTAACTTACACAGTAATAAAACTCGTTATTAAAAACGCTAAAAAGAAGAAATTTATATTTAATTTTATGTATTTTTTCCCTTTCCATGCATATTCTTGATCAAAGTGATAAGTAGAAAAAGCTAATAAGTGACTGAGATTTTGAGCTAAAAGAAAATGATACGTGACTGAAATGTAACTTGGACATCCAGCCGGGAAAAAAAATCCCTTCTAAGAAGCCTTAGCAGACGTCACGTATTAAAAAAAGTATATCTGACATGCGTTCTTCTTCGCATTAAAATATCATATACCACTTTGTCGAAAAAAATATTCCAGCAAAATTATATTCATTTTTCTTTTGAAGCATTTACTTTTATTACAGCATTGCATTAACAGTGCTTATTAAGTGGAAATACAGAGTAAAAGTAAATAACGCTTAAATAGTGCCTATGTTGCAGTAAATTATTCATGTGACAATCTGTGTTCATTCTGATGCTAGAAGTCATAAATTTCACGTTATTCTCTCCAAACTAACTTAATGGGTCATTAAACTTTTCTGTTTTGGTGGGAGCAACTATCAAGTAGGTATAGGAGTAGGTTTTGAAATTTGTAATATATTTACAAGTTAATGAATAATGAACATTTCTCGAGAAGAGATGCTCTATTAGGCTGGATAAGTTTTACACATCTATAGTCAAACATTTAAGCCATTCCCTAACATGCAGTTTCAATTATGACACATACTTAAATGGTTAAAGAGCCTAAATAAATGCATTTAAGAAATTTTTTTAAAGGAAAACTAATACTGTAGAAAACTTTTAAAATAAACGGTATATACTGTATTCCCATACATATCAGGTTTAACAATTAATGACAATTTTTTACAGATTTTTCATATGTTTTACTCTGTCGATAATAGTTCTTTAATGAATAAAGTTACTAAAAAATAAAAATGTTTGATAAATTAGAATGGAAAGATACTTATATTTTAGATTTTATTAAAGTAAACATTTAAAAAGGAAGCTTTATAGAAATAGTACGTATCTACATTTGGAGAATCGAAATTACAAAAGTAAGATTTAAGGAGATACATTCAAACTATAAAGTATTTACTTTATAAAATTTAGTTTAAAAAGAGTTAATCATTTTAGCACTTAATTCTGAAAATTATTTTACACACTGTGCCATATAGTAAAAATCCAAGTTATGGTTAATTACTTTTTTTCTTCAAATGTCACAAGAAATGTTAAAAATGTATATAGTGTTAATTACAATAATTTCTTAATTACTTTTCCTCACTGCTGAATGAGTTTTCCCAAAGTTTAAGTATTCAGAAAAAATACGACGAAATTAAATGACAGCAGCTTAGCAGAGATGTTTTAAATCCATTAGGATTACAGGATATTGTTATTAAGTAAACGATGATTGCACAGTTCCTCTAAACATAAAAAATGACACACGTCGGAAATTGTAAAACCTAGTTTGAGGATCAGTATGTTCTTCACTGTTTATTTCGTATTTTTTTCTGTTTGTAGAACCATTATTCCTATTAAAACCTATTCTGTTATGCAAAATTTACTTTTATGTAAAGGATATTTGTGTTTCATGGATACAACAAAATGTAATAAGTTAAATTTTCCACTTGATTAATTTAATCCATTTAAATTTTATGTAAAGTAGTTCGTAAGTTATATTTTTCCCTTTTAACTATTAATGCTCTAATATTTTTTCTGAATATATATTGATTTATACCTTAAATGTAAATTATTATCAACTTCTGAAAGTAGAAAAATATGAAATGTAAAAAGAATTGAGTATAGCAGTACTAACTTTATTAGTAACTAGCTCTAATTTCAAAAGTCACAGGATGTTTTTTATAAAAAAGAATGCCATAAGAGATTTATTTGCTATCATATGTATTATTTACTGTAAAATTTACAATAGATAAAACTTTTAGCCATAATTTCAATACATCTAGGTGCTGTAAAAATTCCCTACAAGACTAAAAAACTTCACAATGTTAATCAAATTAATGTTACCAGATATTGGAAAATTAGAGTATTGTGTATAAAGAATTATTATACAGAATATTACGGGAATATAGAGTGACAACCCTCTATATTCCCCTAAAAAGTAAAAATCCTAAAAATCTACAAACTATTTTCTATCTGTCTTTAAACAAGATTGCTTGACATTAATGAATTGAATCATAAAAATTTAATCAAGATAACGGAAGAAAAACCTGGTATGTAAAAACATCTACTGCGTAGCTAAGTATGAAATATAACTTTTTCTTCAAAAATTTACTACTCTATAAAAAAGTTGTTCTATATAAAAGTTTTTCTAGAAATTATTGTACTAGGCTTTTCTTGTAAAACGCGGATAAATAAGAAAGCATGTGTGTGGGAGTTTGCTGATTTCCTACATTTCAATGTTAATGTTAGCCAAAAACAATAATCGCAAGCAAAACAAAACTTATTAAGCTTGTATAGTGTTCAACTAAGGGATTAAATAAGATCAAAAGAAAGAACAATCCATTTGTATCCCTGTTGCTTAAATCTGATACACTTACATTTGTGTGTTTTACATGGCAGTCAGTAAAAATATTCCTTATAAAGATAAATTTCAGTGAAGCACGATTATTCACGATCTCCTAAAAAGAAAATTTATTTCGAATTCACTTGTACAATGAGAGTTAAAAAACAAAGAAAAATGTTTCGTACTATAAACGAAGAAGCCAACAGCGTGAAAATCATAAACCACGACTACGTCACGTACCTCAGATTTATGAAATACGTCACATACGTCAAGAGCCCGATTATTAAAAAAAACTACCCACCTGATGGGAGTCACCTTAAGTAAAAGCAATTACATTTCATTTATATATTTGGATTATTTTTATTTTATATTAGGGTCTATTTTATAACTACCGTCATTAAATGAATGTTAAGCCCTTAACAAACGCATAACTTCTAAAAAAAGAATGGAAAACGAGCATAATTTTAATTCAATACAAATTGTTTAAAAAGTGACACATAGTTTAAAATAAATTGTCTTCAGATGCATTTTAAACAGTTTGATATTGTCATATGTAAAATAAGAAATAAAGTTTCTGCTCTAAGATTTTTATTGCTTTTAATAATTTTGCATCATTACTTTTGAAATCTCCTGTCCGTAAATACCCCGATAACGTAATATAAAGCACAGAACATCGCTACGTAATAATATCGGGAGTAAATATGAAAGATATTTAAAGGGATAAGAATGTAATGTTTGCTATCCTAACTCTTATATATTTTTCTTTAAAAACTATCTATAAAATATTAAATTTTGCATCATTACTTTTGAAAACTCCTGTCCGTAAATACCCCGATAACGTAATATAAAGCACAGAACATCGCTACGTAATAATATCGGGAGTAAATATGAAAGATATTTAAAGGGATAAGAATGTAATGTTTGCTATCCTAACTCTTATATATTTTTCTTTAAAAACTATCTATAAAATATTAAATTCTTCAAGCAAGCAAATTTTATTAATTTTTTATTGTCATATTAATTTCGACTCTTAAAGTGAGAAAAGAAAATAGCATAAAAATTCACTGTAATCTTATTTACAATACTAATTCAAATGTAGCAAATATTTTTAGAAAGATATCTCTGAAATCCATCAAACCTTGTTTAACCTTGCAGTTCCCATATGGTAGAATAACTGTATATATATATATATATATATATATATATATATATATATATATATATATATATATATATATATATATATATATATATATATATATATATATATATATATATATATATATATATATATATATATATATATATATATATATATATATATATATATATATATATATATAATATATATATATATATATATATACATATATATATATATAAATATATATATACATACATATATATATATAAATAAATATATATATATATATATATATATATATATATTGCTTTAAATTTCATACGTCTAACTGAAAAATATATCTAAATTAAACATCCTGAATCAAATTATTTTCCACTTAAAATATTGTGTATTACATGTGATGAACAAGCGTATAAAGAATTAGAATTGAATATCTTATGTGATGTACAGGACAGGCAAATGGTTAAATAAGTTTAAAAAAATTGTTTTATAAAATGTGAAACACAATTTGGGAAAAAATTAGCATGAAATTAAGTGCTAATAACCATTAACAACTTGGGGGTTTATTTTATAAATTTATTTCAAATACCACTTAGCACAATCAAAAACTTTTCACGTCCATTTGCAGAAAATATCCTATTCGTTTTATATAACATTGCAGTACATCATCGTTACATTTTTAATGAGCAATCTCTTAGAACAAATGTTAAACGAAAACTTTAAATCGCCGTTACACGATGCGCTTTCAACTTCTTCCAAGACTTTCTTCTAAATATTTGAAGACTTTCCCGTCTAAATCCATTCATTAGATGAGAAGACAAAACAAGGAAAAAACAAGATTGTAGAGGACAACTCTGACTTCTACCGTTTCTCTTAAGCACTTTTCATGGCTAACACTCAAGCGAGCAAAGTAGTATATTTTTGTGAGCGTCTCTGAATCTTTTGATTCTATTATCATACGCTTCTTTATAAATTACGGAGAAAGGAAGAAAGAAACAATGCCTCCTTCGATATTTTTGCAGCAAAATGCGAAGCATGACTAAATTGATATTTACGCTGTCAACCTCAACTCTCGCAATATGTGTGCTACGGGGAACTTTTCAGCTTTTGCTTGAGTACGGGAAAAGAGAAATCTACAAAGACAGGAGAGAAAAAATTACTTTAGCATGCTGCCATGCTTTCATTACGGTTTGTGAACAAAATGATTTTGCTTTAAAGGTGTATATCTTTAATTTGAAAAAATAGTGGTTTGTATTTGTACATCTTAGACAATATTTTTTCTGAGTTGAGCTTCCAAGGGAGATTAGAATACAATATATAGACTTTTCGTTTATGGTTTTCTGTATGTTATGCCGAAATACTTTCAAAATAAATTAGTTTCATCCTATAAAATATATCATTTTATATCATTTTACTTTATATCATTTAATAAATTTAGAAAAATTACTATATAATAAAGAAATTATTTGGTTTCATTTCTCTTTTAATTGTGTTACTGATTTAATCTCTTTTGTGTCTTAAATCCTAAAGGTTAAAGTCAATATTGAATTTACTTTAATAACTTTAAAATCGTAGATTATATGTGTATTTCTTATTTTTAGCAGATACATTTTCATTGCTAAAATATTTTACTCCCATGAAAAAAAGGCTGAATGATGGCCGATTGGTTAGGGTGCTGGCTTTCGGTACCGGAGTTCGTGGGTTCGAATCCCACTGTGGCATGGATGTTCGGAATCGGCTTTAAGCTGTAGGTCCCGGTGTCATTAGCGTTCGTGTTGCAAAAAGTAGACCGTAGCACTCCAAACCAAACCCATAAAAAAAGTTTCATATTATGTAAAGCTATATATTCCAACACTAATAATAAAACATTGTTTTGGTTGGCTTTCATTACATTTTGAATTTTCGTTAATAAAAATATTAAAGCCATAAAAACACACAATTTAATTAAATTGGGGTGAAGTTATACAGAAATGGGTAAAGACGTTTTTTATAATATCTAGTTATGTTGCCTCGAGTTTCTCTCTCAGTTGAATAAAAATTATGTATTACTCCTAGTACTAATTATTAAGTGGCTGCTGTAAATGCATATTTAAATAACACTTACCCTGAATACTTCATATCATCTAAAAAATTTAATACTACTTTTAAGAGACCACTTTAAATAACTGAACACTTTTAACCACTTTAAATAACTGAAACTTTTTGAAGGAATGTTTGTCAAGATGTGTTTTAATAGATTTAAAAAGGGTTTTAAAAATTAAATTTAACTACACATAGCATAAACTTTAACTATTTGCATAAGAAAACATCTGATGTTAGTCAAGAAAAATATTTTATTGGATAAAATAAGTAATAAAATTGACAATAAATATTTAGTTATCCATATAAGATTGCCAGCACATTTCCTACAGTAAGTGATAACTTAGTACAATAGTAACAATACCATTGGCAATCTAAGAACTAAAGTTTAAAGACCATTAATTAATTAACCGTTCACAAAAAATATTATTATCGTTGTTGTAATATGTACCCTCCATGAATTTTATTATTAATTGAGAACTCATTTATCAGTTTTATTCATTTGGTGTTAATTATTTGACATTTCATTTAAAATAAAGATGCTGAATCATTTAAAAAGCACGTTAAGTCCTTTAATTTTCATGAATATCAACAACAAATAAATTACTTAATTTTAATTTCTAAATCTAATATCTACGTCTAATAATAATGTTTTTTATCTTTACACTGAAATAAACCTTTACATATGATAATCAAAAACTTGTCACAAAGAAAGGACATTTCAGAATTAGCATAGAGCTTATTTAATAGATCATGGAACCCAAATGCGTACTTTCAGTAAAAGTTATATGTCAGTATCAACACTATAGAAAAAGGGAAGAAGTAAAGGGTGAATAAATAAAAAAGGTTATCAAAATCATCATTAAATTTCCAATTACTAATCTAAAGTAAAAAATATTGTAATTTAGTTAAAAATCAAGTATTTGGACGAAATGCTTATAAATGTAGTTGTTAAAATAACAGAACCCAGAAATGGTTGCTATAAAGTTAATTTTTTGTTTCAGTTTATTACCGTGACACAAGATAAAGCAAGTTTAATAAGAGATT
>CM063502.1:147940385-148012885 GCA_032207245.1 Pardosa pseudoannulata
ATATGTATATGTATATGTATATGTATATATATATATATATATATATATTTATATATATGTGTATATATATATATGTATATATATGTATATGTATATGTATATATATATACATATACATACATATACATATACATACATATATATATATATATATATATATATATATATATATATATATATATAAATATATATATATACATACATATTAAATGATTTTATTACAGTCATTTATTTTTTTTAATTCCGTCATAAGACGTAAAAGCCCTTTTAGAAAATTTGGGAAGTGTAACTATCAAGAGAATTTATGAGCCGATTTCCAAAGTTTATATATTTGACCATGTATTTCCTACGATATGAATTATTTAAACAAAAACTGATTTATATTGCGTTCATTTCTAATATCCGAGTTCTATTTTCACAACAACATTATTAGCATAAAGTTTCTCGTAAGGAAGATAAAAACAGCTTTCAAATAATACAAGACTAGCAATATCTTCCATAAAATTCTGTTTGAAAGAAATGGTTTTATCCATTTACCGTAAGCGTTCAAATTTTATCCATTTACTACAACACGAAAACTTTAAATTCTTATTGAAAAGATTTTTCCTTGAAATTGTCTTGCTTTGGATGTTTCAAAGCAATTTCCCATTCTTTCGTTCTTATTCAGTATTTTTTAGTTATTCTCATGTTTGTTGAATATAAAATATGAAAAGTATCATCTTTTGTTAGAGAGCATAAGTGAATTATTTTTTACGAAATATTACATGGATTAATGTCATTTAAATTCCTGTATTTTAATTTAAAGTTTTTTAAATTAAGTTTTGAATGAAACCATATAATTTAACCAAAAACATATACACCTATTTCTTTGTAATTAAAAAAACTAATATATTTAATTAATATATTAAAATTATTCCATACAAACATTCATTTAATACTTGACCTCAGATCTAAAATAAAAGAGAATAATTAATTCAAGATGATAAAATTTTCCTGTATGAAAGAGGAATTAAATTTTAATTTATAAAATACTTCCAATCAAAACAACTGTTTATCTACAAATGGTAATTCATAATATATCAGTTAAACATCCTGAAAATATGAATGTCTTTCAATCGCTTGATTAAGGGACCAAATGCAGTGTTGATGACAATGGATTATGAAATTTGCTAAATGAAATTTTACAGGGCTATTATCCTTGCTACTTTAGATACATCAAACGTCACTCACTATATCTCAAATTTCAAATTTTATAGGGAATCATAATAAAGTTTTTTTTTAATTTAAGTTGGGCTTATTAGTAAAAAGCTTTATAAAAGTCTTTGAGATAAAGATTAACATAGTACCTGTAAACATACGATAAGTAAATAGTTTTAACCAATTCACTAAATCACTGAACTGTAGAAAATGAAGTAACACTTTTTATCGCATAATAGAGGAGAACAAATTACACACAACTATGCAAAAATTTCAACTTAAAAAAATGGACATAGTAATATTTATTTCTCTTATATTTATATATATATATATATATATATATATATATATATATATATATATATATATATATATATATATATATATATATATATATATATATATATATATATATATATATATATATATATATATATATATATATATATATATATATATATATATATATATATATATATATATATATATATATATATATATATATATATATATATATATATATATATATATATATATATATAATATATATATATATATATATATATATATATATATAATATATATATATATATATATATATATATATATATATATATATATATAATATATATATATATATATAATATATATATATATATATATATATATATATATATATATATATATATATATATATATATATATTATATATATAATTAACAGTGAATTTTAGACTTGCCTGCATTAGGAATATGCATGAAGAATATTGTTACGAAATTTTTTCTATTATCTTTATGTTATTGACTTTGTTTAAAATGACTATTAAAAGCTTTCTTTTCTCTACATAGTATAGAAAAATGAGGATGCTATCTACCAGGGCGTGTAGCACTGAGTATCATATATTTATACTATTTTTAACTAAATAAATAATCTCCAGTTTTTTAATTAAGTATGAACTTAAAATTCTAACATTTACATCCAATGTCACTATTACAGACAAAAAAAAAGTAGTATGTGATGTATTCCGACAGTTTAAATAAATTTAGCAAAATTATTCGAATTACATTAATGCAATTATTTTTTTCAGTTGTCCATACATTTCTTTTGTTTGTAAAGTTTCACTGTTTTTATGATAGTACTTTTAGCTTAGGTTCACCAAAACACAATCAACCGAAAACAACTGCAGTATCCTTATTTATAAAGAGAATCTTCTATCTAATAAAGTCCATATTTATGATTAGTTTCTTATATAAACGCTGCATAAAAAGTAAATTTATGGTATAGTGTTAAGTGTGTTAATTTTATAAAATGCTTAAAATCTCTTTATATTATGAGAACTATATCTGAATAAATTAATTTAAATTTATTATCAAATGTTCTACCTTATTCTCATCAGATCTGTTAAAATATATCCAAGAATTTCGCATATTTTTCACAGTTCAAATTCTTTTAGCGAGAGTGGGTTACTAGTAAAGATAAACGGCTTGTTAAATGTCTTGTATATATTCATGTTTTATACCATTTTTCTAATATCATTAGAAAATTTTACACAATTTCTACTTTCTTCTGAAATAAAAACCTTTAAATGAAATTTTCTAGAAAACATTTTTTACGTTTATTACTCAGGACAAACGTAATAACAAAGTTATAACAATAAGAAACTTATAACGCATTATTCACTTGGAATTGTAAGTTTAATGAAATAAAATTTGATTGTAAAATGAATTTTTGAAAAATTTAGGCTGTTTTTATAAAATGTTTTACGGAAATAAATGCTTAATTAATTACTTTGAATCGAAATACTTCTGATAATTTTTAATATAGGATTAATATATACTATAGGTCGAGTTTATTACATTATAGGTGTCTGAGAGGTGTATGTATCCCGAAAAAGTTATTTTTAGACTGATAAATTTTGTCTTTAATTTTTGCTTAAAAATTACCTTATATTTTCCACACTTGATTTTTTTTTCATATTTTTCAAATTTTTTATTTCTATATGATTTATATATGCAATTAGTATCCACACAATTATTAACACAATAATGTTTTTCAAAATATAGCACTAGAACCCAGTCGATTACCTTAAAACTTTGAAAGATATTTTTTAAATATCCATTACATAATCATATTATCTTCAGAATTAAATTTATTCTCAGTTAATTCATGCAAAAATCACCATGAAAACTCCTGAACATATTTCATCAATTTGCTACCCATGCCAATAAAAATATGAAAAAAGACTACACTGTGATTACGTACAGTATCGTATATACAGGAAACATTTGTTTATAATATACAAATAATATTCATTGAAAGACTCTCTAAAATAGAGTATATCCTATTTATGTGCATTTATGTTTCATGCTGTGGTACAATGAGAAGAAATCAATAACAATATTATTTTAGGGCTTTAAGGTCTAAAATGATAACGGCTACAGAGGAAGACGTTAAGGAAATGAGTTTGCTATTCATGAGACTTAGTGGATTCACTAAGGGAATTCTATCTCACAAAATAAATACTCATAATAAAACTGACAGTAAATATCTCGCTTCAGTAAAACTGGTCTATGAGCATTATAGAGCATATCTACAAAATAAATTGCCTATAGAATGTGTGGAAATTTTGAAATATATTTTGTACTATGTTGTTTTAAGTATATTTTGTCTTCTAAAATACGAAATGAAAACTAAATGTATATCTTTCGTTTATAATGAATTCATCTTCATTAATGTTAATTCAGTATTTTATTTCATTAATTTAGAAAATGCATTTAACTTTGATGGTAATTCCTTTCTTTGGTAAATTGATATCCCTGCAATAGATATCCTTCAAAATGCTTGGGGGCTATCGTAGAAATCTCATATTTACTGAATTTAAACTAATCCATTTCGATTTAATTGTTATTCGTTTACATATACATCTAAAGAATTTTCCGTGAAATTATTTAAAACAAATTTCCCAAATACACTAACATGGGTTGAATATCGTGACTATTTTATTTCAACAACCCTATTAGGGCGTCATTATAATTGGCATTCCGTTTCCAGTGCTTTGTAGGGTCACGAGGATATATTTCTTTGATAATTTATCATTCTAACTTCCTTCTTACAAGCAAGAAATAAGATTTTTCTCTGCGCCCAACGCGATTACAAAGATTTCTCTTTAATTTATGCTAGGAAATACAGCAGTTGCTCTTTGATTACTGTCAAATACTCATTAATCACCATTACTGTGGTATCGTCTTTTGTGTTTAAACAGATAGATGGCTGTAAATATGGACGATGACGTTGATAAAACTAGATTGTTAAAAGAATATATGGGAATTATTCTTTGACGTTGTGTGTATGTTTCTGTGAAATAATATTACAGCTTGAAAAAAAGAAAGTATTCGTATCTAACGTAATCCTTTCATAACAGTGTCTGCATCTTGAGATATTAGATGTCAATTAGAGCACTGGTTAATTATAGCCTCTTAAACTGTTTAATAAAGTGTGAGGTTCGTCTGATATTCGTAAACTTTTTTAAAGTATAATAGTTATTTAAGATTTAGATTTGTTATTTAAGATTTGGCCCTTTTTTCCACTAAACTCGAACATAAGTTATTGCCTATCTAGTGTTACCATAAGACAAACAGGTTTGATTTTGAGTGAATTTTAATATTATATGTTCGTATTTTTTCAGCATGAGGAGTAGTTTGACCAATCTACTGCTCCAAGCTGATATTTTGAAAGGCTACAAACATACACCATAGCTGTAGGGTTTGGGTTTCCGGGGGTCCAATTCGTAGCTAGCACACTACATGATCGAACATGAGTCGCCAGCTAAAATATATCAATTTTGCGTCATACCGGGTACCACCACAAATTTTGGCTTGAATACCAATGGAAGATCATTTTTCTGATCTTAGTCAGCAGCATATAAATAAGAGATGAATACCGACTGGGCAACATACTTTATATTTAATATTAGTTTCTAATATTAAATATAAAGTAAAAGAAATAAGGCTGTTTCATTCAGAAAAATGCTTCAATAAGATAAAGTTTTAGAAAAAGCAGTATTTTCAATAAGCCTTGTTTTAAAAAAATAGAATTTTAAAACTTAGTTAACAGTTAAATTTTCATCAATTGCAGGTATTACTAGTATGTCCAATTTTTCGGGGAGGAAGGGGGAAATCAGAAGAAAGCTATGCTATGTCACGCTTGGTTTTATGGTAAAAGAAAAGTAAAATAAATTTCATGAACATTTGCTCTTTCATTCCTATGACATGAATTTAGTCGTTTTAGGCTCAGCTGCTCTATCTACAATAAAGATGAAATATTGTATATATTCCTACATTACAAGAAAGATATTTAGGTGCATTCCATATTTCTGAATTAATATTTCTTACTTTTATCCCACACTTCTCAGTTAATAACATAAATTAAAGTTTAAATATCCGGCTGTCGACAATTTCCCTATACTCATAAGGCTCTGATATATAAAAGTTTTCTTAATAGTAGCCAAATGCTATTCTAGCGTGTTTGAAAATGCTTGCAAACTGAATGATGAAATAAGATTTAAAATCTATCCATGTAAATAAGTGAGCTCAAAGTATGAACGAAAAAACGTAATATACATATGATAAGACAAAGATACATTAAAGGTAGCTGCCTCTACAAATGATTCACAAAATGTTTTTCCTTAAAACATTTTTTACTTTTCTCCATCCCATGTAATGCATAGCGATTTCCTGACGGAGCAATTAAACTCTGAACTAGTTATTACAATCAATAAATGGTGTATGTGTGTATTTCATTAACGTGTACAGCTAATATTTATTGAATTGCTAACATTTTAGTTAAATGTCAGTGGCGGGGATGAATTTTTAATGAATGAAATATGTCCAAAATGGTTTAAATAGATAAATAAAACCCAAACTTCAGTATTAGAAATCTAAATTTATTCTTTGTTTCCTAAAATTTTTATTTTACTTAAAATCCACTTATATTCACTTATCAGACATTTTCGTTATGTTTCAAATTTAATATTAGTCTTCATTTTAAATTATATTAAAAAGAGAGCGGAATTCTATTTACATTTTACTAAAATTGCTTTTAAATATTTTAATTACTCACTTTATATTTAATATTTAATAGAGTTGGCTTACAAACAAATCTTTTTTGAGTTTAAAATCTCTTTTACACGAACCAATATAGAAACATATTTTATATTAATTAATCAGTTGAAAATATTATAAACATCAGCAATCAGTACAATTTCCTTATTTCTTTATCCATACTAAATCATGTAATCAATGAAAATTAAGTATTGAAACATTACACTAAAAATATTAACCCATATTGGACCGCTGTCCTATAAATAGGACAGCAAATAAAATTCCATTTAATAATAAAGTTATAAATATTTTCTGAGTGGATTTTATTTTAACACCTTTAAAATAGACACACTTTAGCATAGTAACAAAAAAACTAAGAAATAAAATTCTATTGTATTGTAAAATTTATTTTCAGCAACCCCTTAAAAATTGTCATTTTTAATCTTTAATTTTATATTTCTTATAATTTTTTTAAACATTGTGGAGGTTACTTTTAGTTTAAAAAAAGAGCTAATAATGTAGCTGAAAGTTTTTGTTGAAAAATATATTTTACACGTGTATTTTGTAAGTATAAAAAAGGTGCCCTAAAATTAAGACGACGGTCCAATCCCGATTACTTTTCCATGAATTCGATATTGCATTGATAGTGCACATTATTTTCTTATCTTTCAATGAAAACCAGTTCAAACACCTATTCACACACCTGGACACAACAAGGGGTAAATAGATGTTTATTCTATTCAGAAAATCTGGAGATTACAAGACAAACTTACTCTCTTACTGCCAGTTCAATAACTGCAAGGGAAAACCAACAACAGTAAGCTTAAAATGTAATGTTGGACTTTGTTTTGACCATTTCTTCAAATGTAATCTATGAATCAGCCTAATGCAATGTAAGTGATATTTGTTAAGTTTTAGTAGTCTATTCTACCATTTCCTATTATAAGACAGCCAATTACATAAAAAATTTAAAATATTTTTTTCAAAATTTTGGTTTTATATACTTAGTTACATCATATTAATGGTATGGATTAAGTTTTAATAACTTACAGAAATATTTAGTTGGTGTGGTACAATATGGGTTAAGTCAATTTAGACAAAAAATTGATTGAAAGAGAAAAAATATCCCAGAAACTATTAACTTTGTATAAATGAAACGCCAACTATGGACCGTATTGCACGAAAATGCCAAAACGCAGAATATTCCAATCCAAAAGAAAATTCCATACAAGCAGATGAACAGATAGCCTCCATAAAAGTTACAGATAGAGCCCTATACGTGGGATACACAATCTGACACCATCATGTAACTTACAAGTTGCCGTAGAGCACATGCGTGAGGTACGTACTCTGCCATTTTGATTTCACAGAAAGAGTCCTCACCAAAGAATGTAGACACATGTGAACAGCCTCTTTCCAATGAGAAACTGCTCACTCGGGCGAAGATGTGATATTACGTGAAATATTTATGCATTTTAATAAGAGTTTATATCTTACACAAGCTAAAACAATAACAAAAAAATGTTATGTGCAGCACATGACTTCGTTTTACACCTATTATACCACATTAAAAAATTATGATGCGATATTAGAATTACCATTTGCGCATTCAAAAAAGATTTTTTCTCAAAGTGACAGTGTTTTAAGTAAAACTGAAGTACTACCCGTACAAGTAAAATCCTATCATTAATAATCGTTTTATGAAGACATTACCTTACATATATTTCTACCTTAACCAAAATAATTCGGAGTATAAATAATTCTATTATGTCTCACTTTCGTAGTAATAAACAAAATATCAAAATTATTCTCCACAGTTATTAAATTATTATATTTTTCAAAAATTGGACATTAAAACATTGTTTCGGCTATTTCAAAAACATTGTTACAAATGCATATGAATAAGGCGATTTGAGTTGTATTGTTGAATATCGGTACCTATAATATAATGAGGTTTCTCATTGTATAAAGTGCTTAAAGCAGCAAGTTGTTATAATAATTGTAGATACAAAATTTCAACTATTTATTCCAATTAATCGCTTTTCAGCTATGACCCACAACTTTAATTTACATCATACTGAAATTTTTTATATAGAAGGCAGATTAAAATCAAAATAGCAAGGTGCACAATTAGTCTTTAAAGGACTCCAAATTACAAAAAATCTACAATCTACCGCTAATCGTCTTCGAATTATGTCCCAAAGCGTTAATATACGTTATACTGAAATTTTTCGTTATACAGAGAATGTAATATACGGATAATCACAACTAGACGTTATATTTGTCTTAAATGAAAGACTTCGACTTTCTAGGTAAACAATTATTTTAATTATGCCCCACAACCTTAATACAGGTTATACAGAAAATTTTCGTTAAATAGAGTGCAGATTGCAATCAAAAAGAAAGGTGGAGAAATAGATATTATATTAGTCCAATATATAAAATTTTAACATATTAAGTCTAATCATTTTTGAGTTATGCTCACACAACAAAAAATTGCAATATAATGAGTTATTATTACATTTTATATTGAAATGTTTGTTATATTGAGTTCAGATTGCAATCAAAAGAAGAGAAGCACAGTAAGATGTTATAACAGTCCTGAATAAAACATTTCAACATTTTACAGCAAATCACTTTCGAGTTATTCCCACCCAAGTAAAATTCTAATGTAACTCATATTACTGCACGTTATATTAAAATTGTTAGCTATATATAGGTCATATTTTAATTCAAAGAGAAGAAGTAAAATTCGATTTTATTTTAGTCTTAAATGCAAGATTTCGTTCTCATACGGCTTCTATACTTTTAGTTATGTTTTACAACGCTAATTTACGTTATATTGAAATTTTTCATCAAATTGAGTTCAGATTACAATCAAAAGAGACGAATTCCAGCTAGAAATTACAAGAATTTGAGATACAATATATCGGCTTTCTATGGCTAATAATTATTTTAATCATGCCCTTTTATTATTATAATAATAATAAAAGATATTTACAATGATATTGTCAAACGTTCCAAAAAGCTGAAAAAGACCTTGGGTTAAAAAGTAAAATAATAGAGTAAAAATAATTTGCAGTTTTAATAATTTGTTAAAAGTGCAATATATATATTTTTGGTAAATTAAAAAGGAATTAAAATTAAAAGTTTTTTAAATCTTAGGCAATAATATAATGTTTCTATGCTTAAAAATTTTCTCTAAACAAATACTATAAATTGTATAATGTTAATCCGGATTTAAATACCTGATAATCTATGCAATCTTATAAATTAGTGAAAAAGCAATAAAAATAAATAATGTCAAAATAAAGAAACGCCTTTAAATATGCAATAAATCTAAAACTTTTAGGAACACATAAAACCTCTTAACCTTTTATCTATCGTTAAGTTCATAAATGAAATTCTCGCAAAATATGATTGAAAACCAAATTATATTAGATCTTTAAAAAATGATCCCACGACGAATGGCTAAACTCATCGCAAGATAGTCGGTTATTGAATTCTAGAGCCTATACAATTCTGAAAACATGAAAAACCCATAAATATTAAAGAACTCCAAATATTCATTCTTTATGCAACGACGAAAAATTTTTCTTCTCTTCAGTTTCAATTTCTATATATATATATATATATATATATATATATATATATATATATATATATATATATATATATATATATCGTTATTATAGACTAAGAAGTTTTACGTTATAGAAAAAAAAATCATGTAGGGGACAAAATTCCACTTTTATATTTTATTATTGAGCTGGGGTAGTAAAATATTTTATATAGCACACGTGTTTTAATACCGAATGGAAAAACGAAAAACGCATACCAATTTCTTAATGTTTTCTTACAAATGCTATAAATCTTCCATTTGAATTTTTACAAGCTAAGTCCGTCGCAGAAAAATATCATACAGTTAAACTATTTTTCATTCCTATCAATTTCTTAGTTACCAACTTTAAGTATAATACGATATAAATAGTGATTTATATGTGATAACTTCAAAAATATTGCACAAGCAGTTTCAAGGTATGTATAGCAAGTTTCTCAAAAACTGTCTGCTTGCTTTAATACTTGATTAAATTAATTATTTAAAAAGCAAAGACTTATTTTCTGCATTATTGTTTCAATCTGCTTCACTTAAATTTCTTCATCGGCTCACACAAAGTTAAGAATATTAATATTTATGATAGTATTTACTTGCAAAATAGATAAGAAAGAAGATATTATGGCAACCTTTAAAACAGTGGTACTAAACTTTGAATGGTTCATCGATCCATTTCGACCTTTAGTGACCTAATGTTGATCTAAGAAACAAAGGAGTAACACCTCCTTCGTTCCGGTATGCACATAAATTTTATATACTTAAAATTTTTCATTTTTATATTCTGTTTAAAAATCAATTTACCAATGCACTGTTCTTAGAGCAATAATTTTCTTCAGTACTGTTTCTGAAATACACCTCGATCCCTATCATCAAACAGCTACAGTGATTTACGCTAGATTGTAATTAAAAGAAATAGCGTAAATATGGTATAAATTACATGACTGACTACAAGATTAATTCTCAGATGAAAAGAATTCCGTAGAAGAAGCTCGACCTTTCCCGGAAGTCAAGAGAACTCAGATGTGGACAAAAACAGCTATAACGAAGTAAGACGTAGGAAATAAGAAAAAAAGATATAATGAGAACAACTTTGTTAGACTATTGCTGCAAGAATCTTGATTTAGAAGTACTGTTCTCAAACCAAATGTATTTTTATAATTCGGTTTTTTTTTCACAAAGTCAGCGCTTGTACCAATTTTATTTAACTGGTAATAGCTTAACTATTTTAACATTTACAAGTCATTCCCGACAAGTACTATACTATTCAAAAGTTAAGAATATTTGATTTTTTCATAGAATATAAAACCAAATAAATGGTAAAAGAGTTCCCCCAATTTATAAAAAATTTGAAGTCTGTCATTAAGTTTTATTGGCCATAGTTTATAAATGTTTAAAAGGGCGAAAGCAGAAGTAAGGAGAAATCATAGTCGACAGAAAAAAGCTTCTGCATTTTGTTATAAAACAGTGGAATCGTCTTTTCCTCAATTAAAAACTTTATTGTGACTCATACTTCCATTAAAGCTATATGTAACCCGCGGTTTCTAGTAGTATAATTTGAAACAGTACATATGAAGTTAAACCTTATCTGTTCTTATTTCAATAATAAAACTAAACATCCTTTTAAATCGAACCCATCTTCAATAATGTGAAAATACTTGAGTCAGTGAAACATCGACTCATCAGACCCAATAAGCTTCTTCTGTGTAGCTAATTTCACTACTTGATCTTCGGAATATATCTTCCACATTCTTCCCAAATGCTGCACAGATAATCACTTTACAAACTAAACTGGGATGGATTCCTCTTAGAACATTAGACTCTCAATTTACTCTGCACCCTTCTCACAACCCAGAGAAATTATATGTTGTTAGTACTTATTTGAAAAATGCAGTATTTCTTCTTCGTAGACTACTTTATCAAATTTTTTAAAGCATATTGCATGAAATTACTTTAATAGCTTCAGCAAGACACTCTTAGATACGTACTGTCAATGACTCACATTTGCAAACGAGTCATTATTTAACTTATTACTCTTTGTCGGCACAAGTTACATGTGATAATCAGTTCCACGTGTTCTCCTAATTTCCTATATTATCTAATTCTCACTATTCACTTCACCCAATATTCTGGCTGTTCAACCTGCAATATTTTAGAGATAATGAATTTCAAAATAAAAAAAATTAAATCTATCCTCTTTGCTATGAGAGAGATATCAATTGTTTACCGACTGAATGCAAAACATTCTTTTAGTCTTTAGTCATTTCATCTATTAGTGCTTTTAATTCTTTTATTTTATCTATTTTATAAAATCAAAAAGTTTAATTATAATACCTCTCACTTTATAACACCATCATATTCTTATACTTTCACCAAAATTAACATTTATAATTTCGCAATTTTAAGTCCCTACTCACAAATGTAAAAATAACAAAAAATGTGTAAAATCATAAAATAGTTGCTTACTCATTTATAAAGTATTATTAAAAAGGATAGGAAGGGTAGACCTATTTTGATACTACTGATCATGTACTGAGCGTAAAAATTAATCTTAAGTTATCATCGTAATTGATTTGATCCTAGTTATGGACGTTTAAAATCGGGGACAACATTCATAGCGTCACTAAAGAAAGATGAGACTTTCAATCTTTTCTGCGTTGACAGATTTTCTGCTAATGTCAGTTCTGTGCGTTCAGAACATTTGTGTATATCCTCTCAACCAGGAAATATTCCTCCAATAAAAAAATCAGTTCATCGATCCAGTTCGATCGATCGATCACATATTCAAAATCATACCTCTAGATACAAGATTAAGTATTACAAGAAATGAGTCGCCTCAGATGTACTATTTTATACAACTTTGATATCTACTTTTTTAATATAAAGGAACTTCTTTTAGTGGGACAAAATAATTAAACTTATCTCTTAAGTATACTAACTACCACAAAACTTTAAAGTACAATAAAAGGTTAAACTGATTCTAAAACATTTATTTACAAAAAAAATTCATGATAGAATAATGACTTTTTTTTTCATTTAAAATGGTGTTACCTTGGCTGATTAAGGCGATGGTAGACTTTCAAATTGGCTAAAATCAACCGAAATTTCGAATTTTCGATTTTAGTGAATAGTGAAAGAATATATCATTAGAAATACCGAGCAGAAAGAATTTTTTCATTACCATCATTTTCATTACTTATCATTACTTATGGGTATAGCAATAATAGTTTCAAATGCTGTTTACTCAGAAGTAAAATTTTCATGTATTACAAATGTTTAAAGTACTCCAGGCGCATTGGAAATAGATCATTGTCTCTAAAATTCCAGTATTATTTGCGTTAAAGTTTATAAAATAAAGTCTTGTTGAAACGGATATGTTTTGAAGCATTTAATATGTTAGTTATCCATTTTAATTAACCGCTATAGCTGTTTATTCTGCAAAATATGGGTATCATTATCATAATTTTCTTTGTTTATATTTTCTATGAATGTTTATGGAAACAACTACATTTTTTTGTAAAGTCTATAAGGTTTACTTAAAATTTTTTTATAATAATTTATGCAAAATTGATGCGCCTGGAGCATTTTTAATTAAGCTAATTATGAAACAATTAATAATTAATAACTCTAAAACTAATTAATATTTTGCCTTCAAATTTTTAAAATATTTATATATCACTAGTATTAATAACATAGACAATTTTCAAAGAAATTCATTTAAAAGAAAAAAATTTGATCTAAAGGTCCACTGTCGCCTTAAAGATTTAGAATAAAAAATCAGTCGTCTGAATTTCCATAAGTCCGGAAGCTTTTTTAATCTAGCTTGTGATTTTTTAATCATTAAGGGCCATTCAGTCATTTCAGTGCTGAAAAAACTTAAAAAGCCCAATATTTTCGATTTATATTTTCCCCCTTCCTTCTAGATCCAATAATCTATTATTTTTACATAAAAAGCAATTACATTCTAACATTTAGAGTGAAAAATGACAAAAATATGATCAGATATATCAACAAATGTTTCCTCATTCAAAGAATATAACAGACAAAACTACTTTACCGTCATAAGATAGCAAAAACTTTCTTAAAGGTGGTAAAAAATGAAAACATGTTTTAAGCAATACGTATAACCTTTTACATTTCTTCCAAATGAGTCTTTAATAGTTGACAAGATTTTCTTCTCCTTTAATGAGCTAATTAATGAAATATTCCTATTCATCTGATTATTGTTAAGGGCATTTTTATTTTTGAATATCTGTAACACTTTTAACACTTTCAGAAGATTTACTATGTTTTTTTCTCATGCATTGTGTATGGAAAAAGCAATTTTTCTTCAGGGCAAAATTAAATACTTTATCTCTTGAAAAAAGTATTTTAATTGGAATATCTTTAATGAATAATTACTAAAATATATGTTAGTTTCGTCACTAATTATTATCATAATTTTGGGTATTAAATTATTGAAACACTTGAAAGGATTCATTTGGAGCCTTTAAAGCAATTATCTAATGTAAAAGTAGCAATCAGTAATTATTTTTTCAAATTTGCAAAAATAATAAACTAGTAATAAATTTTAGGAAAAAAATTATTTTATTTCGCTTTGCAAAACAGTCTCTAAGCCATTACTAGATGCAAATAAAAATAATAGTAATAAACAAATATTATTAAATAATAATTTTAACTATTAAAAGAGATTTTAAACATGTAGTTATAAAAAACATTTCTTCGTAATACGGAATTACTCAACTGAAATGAAACTATACAGACCTTAAAGCTTTGAAGATGAAAGAATATGTCAATGAATTTTACCTTTTTTCCTAATTGAGAAAATTATTTTCTTACATAAGATAAAAACTTTCCCTAGTAGCATTTTAAAGAGTGATGATCAAAATTTTATGATTGTCAATTTGCTTTCAAGTCTGTCTTTTTAGAGGGAGGCGGTTCTCTTGAATTTAGCTCATCTGATTTATATTTTTGTAGTAAAATTTTAAGTCTCATCATGGTTTTCTAGATGTAACATTCTTTGATAACTTCTTTCATATAGCATATACTTTTAGTTTTATATAATTTTAATACTTAATTCTCAATACATAAATTTATTCGTAATTTTAAAAATATAGTTTCTCATAAATACTCTTCAGGCATTCCATTTTTGTATTGCTTTCTAGCATGTAAGGCTCAAAATGGGAAAATAAATGCAATTTAATTGCTTGCAGAACTTTTAATGAACTGGTCTACTACCCAAAAACCTTAAATTTGAGTTCTAAAGTTCAAACCACTAATAAAAAATGATATAAAATACCTCACAAAATTTCCTCAATTTTAAATTTGTTTTAAATAACTTGCTTTCAGTATGAGTTTTGATATGCTTATAGCTTTAAATGGTTATATAGAATAATAACAGATGAAAAAATGTTTTATTAGTTTTAATAAAACTGCTTATAAATGCACAAGCTTAATTTTTTTAGAGTTAAAAATGTTTATAATGAGTACCATTTAGCTCGTTTTAGAAGGAAGATTGTTAGAATAATAAAGTTGGTTATAGAAAAAATGAAAAAATTCTTTTGTGTTTATCAAGTATTTAAACATCATTTTTTAGACTGCCAGTTAACTATTACTAGATACATTTGTCATTCCTTAAGCAAAATTAAAATCACAAAAAAAGTCAATTAATATTATAAACACAACATTATACATTTGCCACGTAATGTAAAGCGAATCGAATAAATGATGAAAAACGCTTCTAGTTTTGCTACTTTCAAACATACAACGCGAAAGATGCGAAGTGTATCACTTCCAACATTGATTTTCTACTGCTATGCACTTTTAAGGTTTCCTTAAGTCCAGTTCCACTAGTGCTTTTTACTCTGCCCTCTATACACACTTTGAATGTGTAACTAGTAAGTTTTAATTCTGAAGATAACTTTCTTTCAACTGCAACCAATATAAAAGAATAACTTGCATGGTCATTTTTTTTTTAATTTAGCCTCCAGATCAAGAGTCGAGATCTTTTCTTAACACGGTTTCTTTAATTTACAAATGAAATTAAATTTCCAAAATTACCTGCCCATATTTAGCTTTAAAAATTATTTATCTAATCCAAAACAAAAGTCTTAACATAATCCGTTTCATTGTGTAAGTAGGACTACTACATTTTATTTTACACTGCCATAACATTATCTGAACATAATGTTATGATAGGGCATTTATTTAAAGAAGCTGAAATATACAAAAGGCGTCATGGGAGTTGAAAAACAAATTGATTCTTCAAAAATATGACACTTAAACAAATACTAAACTTTTTACCTATTAAAAAGACTAAGTGTTGTCAGGTTCTCCGGATATGATTATGATTGAAATTGTAAGATTGTTTCAATCTTTCCCAGATATCGAAAGGAATAACCAAAATAAAACAAGTACAAAATAAATTGATACGATTTTTCTTTTATTTTTGTTGTTAATTAGAAGGGATTTATTTGACCAATTAGCATGTTAACCACATCATATGGTAAAGTTAAAATTCTTTTAAATTCGTCTGATATCTATGAAAAAATTAATGATCATTGTACTTTAATGTAATATACAAATTTTTTTACGCGGAGATTTAATGAAGTAAAATGACTCAACATGCAAAAAAATAATATTTGAAACAAATGATAATTTATTTTTAATTCTCATTTCTGCTCAACCAACTACGAACACCAGCAACTGAAAAAATATCAGCGAAAACAAAAATACAAAATTTTTCCGACATATTAGATATAACTCAATAAAATCTTCTTTCGTCACTGTACAATGTAAAACACGACTTGAAGAAACTCTTAAATCCAAAATTACTTTAAAAAAATTAGATTACAAAATATTTTGTATAAGGAAACTAGGAATATATTAACACTTTAAAAGAAATAATATGAAGCTAGAATTTTATTAAGTTAGAAATAACTGAATAAATCTACATACATGCAATTAGATATAAGAAATATATACATCAAACGGAAAACTCTAATCCCGTGTTATACTAAAGCTTATTTTACTTTTAAGATCACATGCTATGATTTTGTTACTGATTCTCTGAAATTATATACCTTTAGCAATAATAATAATAAAAACATTCTTCATGATTTAAAAAATTTAAGGCTGTGGGTTTTTCCGTATATTTATAAACGAAAAGAGGTTTTAAAAAATTATATACACGTCTATGTAACAATTATTTCTAATTTAACGGTATCTTAAAATTTGTTCTCACTTGTATTTCACTTTCATTTAAAATTTTCCATAATATCAAAGAACGGATCTAGAAGAAATATCGTCAACATAATAATTCATATCACAACACAGAAGATCTGAACAATAAATTAATCATTTATATCCGTTAATGTTTGTTTTAATAGTTAAATCTATTTATAAAGTTTAGAAATTAGAAGCAATTTTTTCTAAAATGTTACCAATATAAACAATCAAACAATTTAAGAAATTTATTCTAATTTAGACTAGTGAGTGTAATATTTATAAACATTTACCCTAAATTGTTTTACATGACCCTAAAAAATGTCATGAATTTTCAGGATTTAAATTTTTTTTATCCTATATTACCAATTAACTTCTTTAAATTAACTGTTATGTTTGAGATATTCCCTTCACCAACAGAGTTCTTTACCCTTGTTCTTTCATAGTTCTGACGTAATGTTTTTTTTTCTTAACCTCACGCTTCTTTATCTTACGCAAATTCTGTGACTAGCAACAACAGCCGTAACAACACTCAGCGAATAACGTTTTAAATCTTTTCTATGGTTTCTCGTTTGTAGTCTTACTAGAGGTAGCAGACAAATGTGTTGTCACAAAACATTAATTTTACTGCTAGCTCTCCTTGTGAAAGATAATGTTCATGAAAGTGAAATAAAAATTATGTAAAGCTGTTTTACAGAACACCCAAAATATTTCAAGTTAAGATAGTTCTTAGATAAATTCTTATTTCTCATTGCAGTTTCACTACATAACGTGTCTTACTTATAAAGTATCATTCCTGTTATAAAATTTCTTTAAAGCAATATAGTACCTTTCTCGCTAGAAAATCTTAGTTAAAACAACTTATTTTTAATTTAATGTAAGATAAAACATTCTGCTCTGTTTAGAATAAAATATTTTCAAAATCATTAATCAGAACTAACTTGATAAAAATTGTTTAGTTTCAGTATATGAAACAATACAGTTTTAAAAACACACACACACCAGGTAAAAAAAAATTCATTTATCTTCAAAATAACTTTTGAAATTTGTAAATAAGAAGCTAATTGTTTACAGAAAATAGTAGATAGTCATTCTTTTTATTTTGCTAAACTTAAATATATTAACACAAATGATAAATTTTGTTTTATAGCATTACGAAGGCTAATTTTTTTAAATTTCATTTTTAACAGTTTTTAAATTTAAAATAACAGGTACCTCTAACAGTTATGTTAATAGTATAAAACAGATATTTTACTTCAAATTGATATTCAAATTTAGTTTTTAATATCCCTATTTCAAAAGTTACCTTGTGATTAAATGAAGTCATTTTTTTTTATTTTCGTGTACAATTTCTATTATTATTATTATTATTATAGAAAATATCACTTGAAATGACACAACTAATATGTTCAAAGCTATAGCATTATTGAAGAGCTTCATTCTAATTCTAAAAACAAATCCTTCAGAACATTCTATTTTATAATAAACTGAAAAAACTTGTTATAATGCTATATATTGTCTGTTTCTGTGCTGCTTCGTTTAGTATGGCCGTAGATATAATACAATAGTACTTCAAGTTTATATTATAACACGATATATAAATAACATATATATAGATAACACGATTCCATCTTGGAAGTTTATCTATTCAAAAATTAGTTTTGCATTAAAGCAAAGTTAAATAAGGAGCAGAAATGCTTATAAATTTTTGTAAGTACATTATTTATGCATTCTTCTCTACTAAAACGTCCACCAAATTCCAAGTTTCCGAATAATACGTTTATCCGTTGTAAAAATATTATGGTCAAAATTTGCGGATTATGGCACGCAATACGTTACCAGTTACCTTACGGATCTCTCTCAGTCATATTTATTCATGCCGGTTACCCTCCAGCAAAACTTAAATTTCTTTAAGGTATTTTATTTTTCGTTTCAAAGAGTATTTCTTCTATATACCAATATTTATTTTCCTCCGTTCCAGAAATTCCTTTAAAATTTGTTTAACTTATAGATTTCTATACTCACTATTTAGATACTCACTATATAGAATCCGATTTCACTATTAAGTAATACATATTAATAAATATATTTCTTAATTATTAATAATTATTAATAATTAAGAAATATTTATACAAATTTAGTATATTTATTTATGACTAACAAAGAAAAAAAAACAATATTACAGATATCGTAAACACACACACACGCATATATATATATATATATATATATATATATATATATATATATATATATATATATATATATATATATATGTGTGTGTGTGTATATATATATATGTGTGTGTGTGTGTATATATATATGATGAGCTGTAACATACATAAAATGTATGTTATATATATATATATATATATATATATATATATATATATATATATATATATATATATATATATATATAATATATATATTTGTGTGTATATGAAAACCTCTTGTACATTTAAGATAAACAACAGTTTTAGAAAGAATAAGAAAAAAATGTTGAACGAAACCAAACCTAAGCCTAATTTTCCAATTTGTTTACCTTATAAATTTAGTTAAACTCTAAATTTTACACGCCTTGTATAGAAACAAACATTCTTTATATTCTGTATACTTTTTTATCTAAGAAATAAAAAAAAATTAGATTGACTCTCCAGGTAAACTGCGCGTTATACTGAAGAATTTAAATAGGATATTTTTTACAGTTAAGCAATCTTAATATAATCAATTAAATTTTAGTTTCAGTGGTGTGAGGGGATATGGTATTATTTATTTGTTTTATTATTTTAATATGTATGGCGTGTAAGCATTTCAGTGGTAAAATATAAAATGTTTAAAGGGGAAAAATTATAAATGAATTCTATTTCTACACATAAATTATATTATCTCTAACTCTAATTCGAAATACAAATAATAAAATGATTTTATTATTTTTATCAGTTTTTATAAATCGAGAATAGTTTTATTCAGAGGTGTTGATATCTAGTTAAGGTAAAAATTATAAAGAAAGCTTATATTAATATCCTAGAAATTTTCAAAACATAATTAACTCTTTGAGAGATTTACGCAATTTTATAATGGCTTATAAGCATTTCAGAGGTAAATTATAAAATGTTTAATTAGTGAAAAATATAAATGAATTCTATTTTTACACATAAATTATATTAGCTCTAACTCAAATTAGAAACACAATTAGTAAAATGATTTTATTATTTTTATAATTTTTTATAAATCGAGAATAGTTTTATTCAGATTTGTTGATATCTAGTTAAGGTAAAAATTACAAAGATAGCTTATATCAATATCCTTGATATTTTCAAAACATAATTAACTCTTTGAGAGATTTGCACAATTTTATAATGTGTATTTATATTTACATGCCCACTTTCATTCGTTTGTATTTGATAAACTTTTCTCTGGAATTAAGTTATTCATAGCTACGTTTCTGCACAGAAGAAGAATGGCCGTATCATCGAAACGAATGCGCCATTTTGATGCAATTTACGATTTGTCCGAACTCGAGCGTCAGTTTCATCGTCCTTTCCCCGATAACCGTCCCTCTGGAGTGCGCAAATAGTTTGTTTTTGTGAGCGTCGGCAGTCGTCACAAAACCAACCAACGGTGAAATTCTCTGCTTCTGTCAGAAGTCCTCGCTACGTCTTCATTTCGGAGCAATTTGTTATTCGATTGGGGCTTTTGTTTATTGTAAGGGATATGACTGCGTTTGGGAAGCATTTCATTCTACAGCAACCTCAGAGAGAGAAACTTCTACAGTGCAGTTTTAAATTTACTAGCCTGTGTAAATGATGCTTACTACTTTAGATTCGTAGCATAAGGCATTGTTTCAGGAAGCACTGGTTCACGCTGGATATGATGATGTAAAAGTTCAGGTCTAAATCTGGTGTCTATTACGATTATTTTATAGTTTTATTATGTAAATAAACAAATATTCATATTCATAAAGAAAAAAGGCTACTCTGTATTTCGACTTAAACTAAGGGTTCAGTTAAAGTTGGTTTCTCACTTCGCTTTCTGAACATTTTATTATTAAATTATAGAGCATTGGTTCAAATATAAAATTTAGTTATCTTCACCAAATGAGGACAAACATTTATCTCTGATTTTTAACATTAGTGCTAATGTTGGCCAAGATAGTAGTATACTGTACTTAGTAAAACAAGACTTGCACTTGTTTATGAAACTTTAATTACAATTTATATTGGAATGACAGAATTTAGACTTCCTAAATATATTTTACGGTATTTAAAAATTAGTAAGATTATTTACAATATCAAAAGATGAATTACACGACAGCTGTTAGAAATTTTCATATAGCTGGATTGTATCCACGGATTAAAGTTTATCTTCGTTGGTTAAATATTCTGTTACTCTAAGAAAACACTGGGAGAAAATTTTGGTCACTTTTCTGAAACAAATATGTTTCGTCCTAATTCAGTTTCTATAAATTATTTTAATATATCTATATTAGACCTTTTCATACATTCTACTACAAATCATGACTGACATATTTAGAATATCCTTGTTTGCACATTCCTTAAATAAACGCAAGTACACTTGCACGTTTTTAAATTTTTCTAACTCATTGATGAATAGTTAACTTTTGACTTTGATCGGATTTGTTAACTAATCGACAACTGATCTAGATTGCTTTGATATAAGACATTTTATGAGAAATAGAACTGTAAACACTTTAGAAGTAAGTAGGCAACACGAATTTTGTAAAATTTTACGATATATTTTCCCGAACAAACTTTTAGCTTAAGGCAAATTAAAAATTAATATTAAAGTAAAAAAAGTTCGAATGAATAAAATCCAACTAAGACTGGATTTTAGTATGCTGATACAACCTGTAAAAAAATCAGTAGAAGAAAAAGTAAAAACAAAAGTTAAATTTAGAAACTGAGGGCTTTCTTGGCTTACTGAAAAGCACGAAAAACAAACTGCAAGAGCAACTTTTGAAGGGAAAAAATACATACGTAACCCACAATACATTGATTGGCATCGTGTCTACCATACTGATTAGGACCATACTGATTACCACTTGATTACTTGCAAGTAATAACTCCACTTGCAACCATTTGAAATTATTTAAAACTATGTGATTAATTGTTTATATGTATAAAGTGTTAAAATCTTCAGTTAGTAATTTAATGCTTACAGGGATTCTAATCACGCTATCTAGTTTCAACGAAAAAAGTTTTCAGTATGTTCCCTGTACTGAAAATAAAGTTGAGAATTTCAATAATTTGGATTCTTTTATGCTTCGTAAAAACTAATATTTAAGTAACTCACCATGAAATAATCTAATTAAGCACTATGAATGATAAGTTTACTTTTTCCCACACTGTGCCTTATATAAATTGGCTCTTATTTGAATTATTTGTATTTTTAAGTCATATTTTTACAGTACCGTTTCTTCAATAAATTATTGGTTAAGGAATTTCAAATCTGTTTTCTTTAATGCAGAATTTGATTTCAAATTATGGAAAAAAATTTCTTTCTGTCTTTCTGTAAATATTTCATAATTTAACAATTATTTTAGAATATCACAGTAAAAACTTATGTTTTAGGAACATTTGCGAATGGCAAAAAATTACTTAAATGCTTTAACCATCATGTTTAAAAATATTTCAAGCCTTAGTCGTTAATTAGTTGTTATTGCCTTCGATACTAGTATTATCTAGTATGGGATTACTAACCAAATCCTGCTAATAGAAAATCTCAGTTTGTTAAATTTTGAAAATAATTTCCTAACTTCAAGTATTTTCAATATTGGGTATAATGAAATTTCCATTTTATTCATGATAAATTTGAAACTTTATAAGTAAATGTTGTAAATGCATTTTATCGTCATTTAATCATCTAAGAGGTGTACTAAAATTATTTCAATCAAGAAAAGATTGCCTGCAGTTATTTAAAACTATACTCAATCCTTACTTTAAGAACGATTTTTTATTTAAAAAAAAAGTTTAACCTAATTTTCCAAATGATTCCAAATGAAATTTTACCTACAGATTTACATATCTCAAAACTTACATAATGGGAATATTATTCCTAATTAAATAAATGCCATAATTAAAATAGGCATTGAAATTAATCTTCGACTAGTCAAAATCAAATTATTATATTAAAATATTTGAAAAAAATACATACATTAATAATTTTTGTAATAATTATGTTTAAATAATATATGGTAAACCACTCTTTGAGAATAGTGCTTTCACTGGAATTGGTTTGTACGTTATTGAAATTAAATTTCTAAACCTATATTGTGAACGAATTCTACTTTGTCACATTTTGCACTTATTTCTTTTGACAAAAAATATTAATCTTAAGATACAACTAAGTCAACTCACTGTTTTTTTTTGTAATATTAGCTTACTATATAAATTTTTATTGTTCTATACACGATGTAAAGCCAAAAAAAAATTAGAAACCCATCATCAACAGCTATAAACGACTTATTCGGGAACACAACAGATAATCAGGAAATAAAGCGCAAAATTGATTTTCTGCTTTATTTCCAGATAAAGGTGAAATCAATTTTATTTGATTATATAGTTTATTTTCTTTGGTTCATTCTTAATTGACCGCATAAGACTATTTCATTCTTCAAACGAAACATTTTATTTAAATGGATTTTTTAAAGTAACTTGCACTTTATCACACAAGTTTTTCTTTGAAATAAAACAGATTACTTTAAATGTCCTGAACATATTACCACATTTCTCAAATATACTAGGAAAGAAAAAATAGTTTAAAAAATTTAGCTTTGAAAATATTTTAAAATATAATAAGATAAATGTCTTTTAATGTTGAGTTATTTCGTAAGTTTGATTTAATAGCTTTTAATTAGTTTTTAACCATTTTAAAATGAATTATGCTCAACAATTTCGAAATATTCTTTAAAATATTTTTTTTTACTTTTGGTCTCATTAATGTACTCTGTTTTTTTTTTTAGTTAAATATTTTATGGTACTTACTTTTAGATTCAGCATTATATTTTTTGTATAGTAAATTTACAGATATAACATTTTTATGTCAATTTATTTTAAAGTGATTCTTTTATAGTATAAATAACTGGTTTTTTTTTGGGTATAACTTGATTTTAATTTGTTTAAAAACAGTCATAGGATGGCAATTTGTAAGTTATCACATTATGCTCTAAACACTTTGTTCAAATATTGAGCCATAATTTTGGTCAATTGAACTAGGATGATAGCAGGATAAAAACATTAAAACTGAATTTTAGCATGAAATTTGCTTTAAAAAATCCAAGTTAAAAATTTATCAAATTGCATTGATTTATTTATATCTCCTTTTTTGCAATACATTCTTTTGTCCCAAATACTGAGCCTTTGAAATAAAACAGATCTCCATTTTTTTTCTCTATTTTTTCATGTATACCTTACACAATAGGTAACTTCATCTCTAATACAAAAAAGTAACTGTATATTTTTTTCAGGCTGTTAGACCCCTATTATTAGGCCTAGAATTATTTTTTTTAAACCATAAAGAAAAAAATAGCAACTAAAAGTCTCTGAATGTTTTACAGACAAAATTCCATCGGAATATATTTTCCATCGGCGTACTTACAGCGTTAAATAATGCATGTGTCAGCAATAATTAATAATTTGCCCAAAATTCCTTCACCAAAGTTATAAATGGTTCCACTTAATTAAAGGTAAAATTTTGAAATACCGTTCCAACTATCATGTGAACTGCTAGAGGATAGAGCATTTTGTCCTTCCAGAAATTGCAGAGAGAAAATAAAAATAACCTCATCGGCAAAATTGGAAAACGTTTAGTAATATCGGGCTATCTATTTTAAACAGCAACTAAAAGCTAATCATTTACGATTAAAGCGATCATGCTTAACGGTTAAGAAATATACTAAATATTCTAATGGATGTGAAAAATGGTGCATTCATTAGACTAACTTTTCTCGCCATATGATAAGAGTAATTTTTATTCAAGTTAATTTTTATAAAATATTCGACCAACTAGAGTAAAATTATTTTGTTTTATAATAAAAATGGGAGATAATGTGGGGAAATAAACTATACCATCCTGCACTGTAAATAATGTTAACTGTAGCATTTGAATATTTTACAAGATAAATTCACTTTATTTTAATCAAATAAGCTAAGCAATGATAAATAAGCATATCACATATTTTCAGTACTAAAACTCAATAATTCGAATCCCACCTCAGCTTAAATGTTCATTTCAAAATCATTTTAGGTATCTCATCCCAGCCTAATTATTCCTTGAGTAGGAAAATGTATATCTAGCTTTCCCAACAAACATGGAACATATAATATTAAAATGTTCGTTTATTTAGTTTAGTCCAGTGAGCAAATTTTGACTGAATTCAACTTTTAAGTAGCTTAATTTTAAATTATTTATCCAATCTACATAGCAAAGACATAGTTTTTAATGAAAAATCCCTACAAACAAACCCTTTGTAGTTACAGCAGTATTATGCAGGTAGCTTTAAAAATATACCACCATTTTATCACAACCACAAAGTCGATTAGAAAGGAGTCTACTTCTAAAGATTCATTCTAAATCACTAAAAAATTTTCTTGTGACCGCAATGGAATTAACACACATATTCTTTTAAACCCCAACGAACTCTAAAAGGCTGCAAATATGCTTGAAGTAGGATCCATACAAGCGAGTGCTGCCTTTCGTACCACCTTCTAACCCTAGTGGAATAGCTACTCAACTCTTGACTGTCTACAGTAAGGTAGTTAGTATTTCTTCAATAATGCAATGTTAATGTAAGAAATCTTTGATTTTTAACAAAATATTAATATAGTGCACAGGGCCGTAGCCAGAAATTATTTTCGGAGGGGGACCAAGGGAGCAAAACATCTTTATTTGTGAATGATACTTCAATTGATGTAAGGGAAAACACTGTATTTCCGGAATACAGTGTTGTGTATTTCCGGCCAGCGGCCTAGCAAAACTTTTATGGTCTCGGCGGTTTTTTTCTAAGAGAATAACTGTCCTTGTTCATGAATAGCTAGGCAGATAGCACATAAACACACAAACGTGGGACATTGTCTATCTACAAAATGGTCTTTCAAAGTTTCGGGGAGGGACCAGTCCCCCAAATCCCTCCCTCTGCCTACGGCCTTGATAGTGCATAAAACATTAAGCCTATCTCTACTGAAAATCAGTCAAAGAAAATAAACTAGGCTTGATAGCTGACTTCAGGAAAAAAATCGACAACTGTTAAAGTAAAAAAGAAATTGTTTCTCAAATTCAAAACTATTTTGTGTAGTAGGTTATCTGAAATGAAGTTTGCATTACTTATAAAAATCTCAAAATTTGAAATTAAATGAGCAATTTCAACTTTCAACTATTTTAGCAGAAACTAATATTGAATACAGTTCTGAATAAATCAATATGCGTTCTACGTTTCCATCTAGAAATCACTCTCATGGGGGTCAAAAACTATTTGGAAAAGTTTAAGTGCTATGAATATTAAGTATAAAAAATTTATCTGAATGGTAATGTGACTTAATAAATAATGGAAACCAAAGGAGAAACTCTTGATTAGAAATTCTTGAACCATTTTTTATGTTCCTATACCAACATAACCATTAGCTATCAGTGGAAGAAAAATTGCATAATATTCATTTAAATTAGAGAAGTACTTTAATGAAGATTTTTACTTATAAATAATCCTAAATTGGATCGTTTCAAAGCCCTCATTTCGAAAGTAGTGAACAAAGTTGGAAAGAAAATCTATTACAAAATAGTTTCTACAGATATAATTTGTTTTGAAATTATGCTTCATATCATAAAGTATTTATAAAAATTCACTCTAATCTTATCATATATTATTAAAAAATAATCTTAAATATTCACCCTATTTTTTCAATAAAAATGTTTTATTAAACTGTTGAAAAAATAATACAGTGAGTTTTAGCCTCTCGAATTTCTTAGATTCCCCGATATAAGAAAGTCACTTATAAAGTGTATTCAAATAAGATTATGTTTATATATAAGTCAACCACATGTTCTCTATTAAGATTAGTAACTCTTACACTACCAACTTTTTTCTGAATAAAAGCATAAGCACTTTGAAAAATCAATTCAAACTAGAATACAAATTCGATCACATAGATGCAAATACTAATCTGAAAATTATTGAAGGAACAAACAATGTAATGTGTTTACCAATGATGTTTTTTATGGAGATATATGTGCCACAAAAAGTGTCTCCCTGTTCACACTGGAAATTCCTACTAATATCATTATATCACGTATGTCCCAATGCATTACATTGAAAATGAAAACCAATAGGACACTTACTCATAAATAAGACAGTAAGATTATAACCTTACTGCAGGATAAAAACATACACACAAATACATATATTTATATATACACGCATACATATATATGTATACATAAATACATAAATAAACACACACACACACACATATATGTATATATATATATATATATATATATATATATATATATATATATATATATATATATATATATATATATATATATATATACATATATACATATATACATATTTATATATATATATATATATATAGGTACATATATATATATACATACCTATAGGAAATCGAAATTAGTAACTAGGTTACAATGATTGTTTTTTCAATAGTAAACTAGATAATAGGTACTGTTAGCAACAAGACTTAATCCACTTCGAAAAGACGAAGAAAAAGATTTCAGTATTCAACAGAAATACACTACTTTTTTGTATAGAAATACATACACCTTTCACACAAACATTCATAGCTTATCGTTTAATACAGAAAAATAAATACCCGTTTTAAAGTATATAAACTCTCCAAGGACTTCCATAGGTTGTTAATTATTTCTCTCCTTTAACATGTTCCTTCATAAGAATTCTAAAGCATATCCTTTTGGAATTTATTCATAAAAGTTTTGCAATTTTAAGCTTTCGTAGTTCAGGCGCGTAGATGTTGAAAATGCAATGTGCGTGTTGATATGTAAAATATATATACATCTGTCATTTTACTCATCTAGTGCTCCAAAGATAATAAACATACCAGCGGTTCTTTTCTTAGATTACAGTTTATCCCCTCCTGGAGGCCCAAAAATATCCAAATGCATTCTTTGAAGTGAGACGAAATTCTGGAGAATCTTAAAGATTATTCTTCTAACACATTCCATCAAACTTTACAGGTGGAACGAATTATAACAACCATATTTAGCATCTTGGACCCCTTTTCTTGGCAATAAACTACATCGTCTTTATTTTGTGTCACATCTCTTGCTTTTCAAAAAATAGTTCTTATCTTTTCGATGATATTAATGTGAACATTACTGATTTAACAGCATTTTTGCCCCTTCCTTAATACTTCTCTTTACTAACAAAATAATAACTGTTGATAAAATCGTGCCAACACTTCCAGATTACTTCTTAAATTGTACAAACCACATGCTGAATACACTAAACTTAAATATCATTAACATAAACCTCTTTTTCAATTTAAAATAGGAATACAGTAGGACCTAGAAGGATGTTGACCATGCAGAATAATATTGCAGATTAAACACGTTTTTGGTATCGTTCAGGCCCTCTATCGCATTTCGTTAATCTATCAAATCTTCGCAAAAACATTTCTTGTTTGTTTTTTGTCTTAGATAAATATATGTATTTTTAAATAAATTCAGATTTATCGTGCTTCATAGGCAGATATTTAGATATAAATAATATTTTTGCAGGAAATAAAGATAAAAGAAAAGTCTATAAGTTCAAAAATCTATAAATGTATCGCAAATTTTAAATATTTTTCTTAATTTAAATTAAATAATACGTAAAGATACAACTGTTACAAAACAATCGGTAAAGAAAATTTTTCAATTCTTTTCAGATACCGTACTGAAATTTTTTTCATAACCATTCATAAACGAAGGAAATAGCTTCAAGAATATTACTAGATTTAAACGCAAAATGATATATACTTAGTAAAAATTGTAAATGGCATGATAATTAGTTTAACATAAATAAATAAATATATATGTTGGAACACGTATGTACATAAACACACATAGGTACACAACATATGTACAGAAAAACAAGTATTATAAACTAACTTCAGATTTTGCTCCTAGCGAAAATCAAAGCTATAACACTGTTAGATTAACATTGACAATATATTTCTATCATTATAATTTCTCAGTTAAATTCCCAAATACTATTTAATGATCGTAATTTGAGCTTTCTACCAAATTAAGTTCATTAAAAACACAGAAATTCATTTTAGGCTATAGTTAGTATTTGCTATAAAATTAAATTGGTTTTTCTCGGGATGGATTTTTTTGTAAATTTATTTATTTGAAAATAGAAATTGTTTAATCAGGGAGTCTTCTTTCAAACAACCGTACCCAAAACAAACCATTCCGCCCAATAAGTAGATTCAAGAGAATGTGTTTATTCACGGTTAAACTGGAAATCTGTTTACAGAGATTTTCATTTGTTTTATCAGCAAACAGTTGACGCAAATAAAACGACCTTATAGATTTAATGTTACTAAAACTATCTGATAACTAGTTATCTAAAAAACTTATCAGGCATCTGTTAAACGAGCACTGTTCTGATAATTTAGACATCGGTTAAATGATATTTTACATCCATAATGTTTGGAATACTCCTCATCGTGGGTGACATATTGGTATTATTGGACAGTGCTCATGCGGAATACAAAACTTCTTAAAATTTGCCTGTGTAAACTAATTTTAAGATAATAAATTTTGATTTTGTCAATTATTATAATACCTAAGCTCTTATCATCTGCACAAGTTATTAAGTACGATTGATAAGATTCAACAAACCCTAATTTGAAGAATATATTTTCAACATACCAGCGAGAAAGTTATAAATTTTAATTTATAGCCTTTATACTTTTAGGTTATAACAAAATAGCTGCTTATGAATACAAGTAAAGATTTGGGAAATAATTTAGGTCTAACAAATCAATTTAGTAGTAAGCAATGCATTTCAACAGGAAATCGTTTGACCGGGAGTATCCAGAAGTCAATAGTTAGGTGGAGTTGTTTCTCCCCTGCTGCTAATTTTTTAATTAGCATCTTTGAATTTAAAAACTATTAATAGAATGGAAATAATTTCACTCCACATGGACTACTTCATATGTACAGTAGAAAAACTATTCCACTATATTCTTGACGTTATTTCCAGACACGACTACTTCCTGTCGCTTGATTTCCGCCGACTGAATGTCCCTGATTATTACTGAAGTAAATCATATAAATCACAACCTATGACATCAATTATACTGTATTTAGTAACAACTAGAAATCGATCCTCCTTCCATCTTTCATCATTTGTAGAGATTTCCCAAGCTGGTAGATATATATCAGAGGTAGATATGAACAGTTGAATTGTAGAGATTGAGAAATTTATTTCTGAAAATCCAGTAGTCACTTCTGGGGCACAATTAGTAACATATTTTTTCAAGTATCCTAATTCATGTATCCCTGTACTTTTTAAGTGATAGAGAGCAGAATAAAACTCATTGACATATAAACCCTGTAACATATATTGTAAATATTTCAACACGAAATTTGAAAACAATTCACAGTGTAGTTCTGTAAATTCATAAAGTATCCATTTTGCCTTATATCTATCAATATATTTTCAAAGCAGTTCATTTTAATATTTAATGAGTTTGAGTTTGTATAATTGAGTTCCTAAGTACACTCATGTCCATAAATTAAGGATAATTCAGAATCACACAGAAATTGAACTCTAAAATAAAAATTTCACCTGTAGAATTATCACACACATCTTGAAGAAGAATATGCAAATTGCAGGAAACCACCAGATGGCGCGGATAGTACATCACAATGACGAGAGTGTATGAAAGGGGTATATAAGGAATGGTAGCAAAGAAGTAAAATTGTTCACAAGCGCTTTAAAAGCCTTTCAGTGCAATAACCGCATAGTTATGGCACAAAAGAAGCATTTGGATGATTTTTTACGTGGTAGAATTATCGGACGACTGGAATGTGGACGTACCCAGCTGGAAGTATCCGAGGAACTTGAAATCGCCCAGAGTGTCATCTCCAGGCTTTGGCAACGATTCAAACATGATGGTAATGTGAGTAGATGTTACAGCACAGGTCGCCCCCGAGTTACTACGCCGAATGATGACCGGTATTTGGCAGTTACTGCCAAAAGAAACAGACGGAGCACAGCATCAGACCTGTCTCGTCAGCTCTCTTCAGCTACCGGTACGACAGTTTCAAGGCAGACCATGTACAGACGCTTAGAGAACATTGGTCTATATGCTCGTAGTCCTGTCAGATTTGTTCCCCTTACCGCAACTCACTGTCGCCTGCGATTATGCTGGGCTAGAGAGCATGCATTGTGGACACCACAACAGTGGTCTTGTGTGATATTTTCCGACGAGTCCAGGTTCAGTTTACATTCTGATTCTCGCCGGACTTTCATATGGAGAGCACCAGGTACCCGTTACCACCAAGAGAACACCATTGAACGACACCGTTATGGTGGTGCAGGATGGCTCGTTTGGGGAGGAATTATTCTTGGTTCCAGAACTGACCTGCATGTTCAGAGTGTAACGATGACAGGCCACATCTATCGGGATGTCATTCTGAATCAACATGTACGTTTGTTTCGGGGCACCATGGGTCCTGAATTTCTGTATATGAGTGACATCGCCCGACCTCACCTTGCAAACATTGTAGACGAATGCCTTCAATCGGAGGATATCACCCGTATGGATTGGCCAGCATACTCACCGGACTTGAATCCAATAGAGCATGTGTGGGACATGGTTGGCCGACGCATTGCAGCCCGTCAACCCCCTCCCAACTGTCTGTCGGAAGTTCGGAGGGTATTGCTTGATGAGTGGTGTAATTGTCCCCAAGATCAGATTGATAATCTGATACTCAGCATGCGTAGGCGTTGTAACGCTTGTATTGCATCGTCCGGGAGACATACTCCGTATTAACCATCATACTAACCATGTTATACTGTTTTCTGTAAATAGGTTCTTTTTTGAAATTTGCTCCAGGGAGTAAAAATCGCAATTTTTATTAATAATGTCAAACATATAGCATCTTTTTTGCTCTTTACCTTTTGTTTAATAAATAGACTTTACAAATAAGTCAAATTTGTTTTGCTTTTGTCTCTTTCATTGCCTGAACTTCATTATCCTTAATTTATGGACATGAGTGTACAAAGCAAACGGATGGCATTTATATACTTATTATGTTTATGGTTTATAATCTACAAGATAAAATTACCTTTCTAAATTTCATTCTAATATATATATGAGAAAAAATAAATTAAATAACCTCTTATAATAAATAACCTCCTTAACCATAACCTCTTATTTTTTTGGATTGTGCAGAGAAGCTATCGTAAGTGAAAACACACAAGCACTTCCAGTATGACATTTCACAAAGCTACCGTGACGTTTCCTTAAATTTTAATTTTTATTGTACAAGTAGATACTGTAGCAATTTTAATATTTTCCCTAATTGCAAAGGTTTTATTCAGTATCAGTAGGAAGTCCAATATGTTATATATAAAGTCAGCTGAACACTGTGAGCATCGAATCGAGGCTCAATAGAACCTGAGTGCTGTTCCTACAAATTCTCATTCATATCTGGGCATAATAATAAGGCTTTTATAGTAAGATTTTGTCTAAATACCAGTTCAGAATCCATGATAAGGAAAATTTAGGACAAAATAAAAATACAGCGGATGCTTTTATTTCTTAATATCTTAAAAAAACATTAACATTATGTATATATAGTAAAAGAATTTTTGGACTTGGGCTGAAGAAAAACTTAATGAACCTCACACTAAAAAAGATGCTTCGTGTGTTTATTTGAAGTTTAAAAATAAATCTTCTTTCTACCTCTGAGATATATTCATTTATAACCACATTCCTCCCACACTTACAACTAGAAGTAGGTCTTTGAACCTAAAATCAGGGACGAAATAAAAATGAAAAATAATTAAACTCATGTATCTAAATAACTACTTTACAGCGAATGATAGTTTAGCAGTTATTGGAACAATGTATAGAGATTAAGAATCTTTCTTTAAAAAAAGTTTCAATTAAGCTTTCCATAAAAAGACATTATGTCCCGGTTACTTGATTGAAAATTATTCTTAATATGCAGTTTTCAGTATAATTCTTTTAGAAAAATACATGTTTAGACATTTTAGAGAAATTTTAGATAAACCAGGAAGAAATAGTAGAACTTTTTATTTTTTCAGAGCACTCTTTTAACTATCCAAGACAGTATGTTGATAAAAAAATGAACAAAGTCATATTTAAAATCACTTACAGTATGAAATTACAGTATGGAATTTTTTAATCATTCTGAAATCAAGGAACTAATAATTTGAGCCGCAGCATTGAACCAAATGCTGTTTCAGTAAGCTTCAAAACATAATTTGCAGATCAACGCTTGTCGTGAACCTTTAAATTTTGCCCGAAAGAAAACTTGGACTTAAGCTTCCATAAAAAAGTATTAAAAAAACTTTCAGTGGTGTAATATCCAATGAAAATGATGTTTGGAAACATTAAGCCATTTAAACTTCCCCTCATTTAAACCATTTCAAATCATATTAATCTTTTGATTTGAACATTAAGTTTATAAAATAAGTAAACTATTATGTTTAGTGTGGTATAATGTCAGAAATTTCTCAATATAATTAGAATGAATAACTCCATAAACTTATTTAGCCTTTCACTAAGTTTTAATACGTCAAATCACGTTAAGCCTTTTATTTATTGTTAACTTTATTTGACTTTATTTGTTGTAAAAACTAGAATAATCACATGTTTAGACATATTTCAATTGATAAAATTTTATTTCAATAGCACCCTTCTTTTTAACTCAATAAGTATTTTTGAATGAATAATACTTAGATAATGTACTCTATCAGCATATTAAAAAAAATCAATTAACTGGAGGTGCGCAAAATTCCCCTAGCACAGTGTTTCTCAACCTTTTAGTATTCACGGCCCAATTTTCAATCATAATTTTCATCGCGCCCCCCTCCCCACCGCGTACAATAAAATGTATACAATAATAATGTATTTTGAGCATTATGGCGCTAAACCTGCACTACAACCTTAATTTTAAACTTTGCAAATTACCAAGAATACGGAAATTTATTGACATTTTGCAACACTGATACTCAGCATTGAAAAAACAATAATCCTATGCCTTTTTATTGCTCTTGCGTCCCGCCATGTCGGGCATTCTCACGGTTTCGCGAGAAGTTTCGATTTGTCTGGAATTTGTCTGGTCAGCTTAAAAGTTAAGTTAGGAGCGTGCGCAGATGTGAACAAATGTTTTCTCATAGGGAGAAGGAGAAAGTTCTATGACGCCAATTTCAATTCCAGACAATCTCATTCGAGTCGATCCTTCTTATCGCTATTGAATCTATTCTTAATGTGTATGTTATATATATTTTCGTGTAATTGCAATTCACGGTATTAAATACTCACGGCAGCAGACATGCAGAATCATGGATAATTTTTTAAGCGGGCGTAAGCGAGCATTAGACGATAGACAAGCATCAACAAGTACACAGACGAGCGTGGTTCCGAAAATAAAATCAAGAAAATATTCTCAAGAATACTTAAATTTTGGGTTCACTAGTACTGAAGTAAATGAAGAAGAAAGGCCCCTGTGTATCATTTGCTCAAAAATGTTGGCGGCAGACAGCATGAAACCTAATAAACTTAAACGACATTTGGAAACGCTTCATAGTGAGTACGTAAACAAACCCAGAGAATTCTTCGAATTAAAATTAAAATCATATGAAAAGCAAAAATCATTGTTTAAAAAAACTTTGTCTGTGAATGAAAAAGCTTTAATTGCCTCTTACAAACTTTCATATAAAATAGCCAGATGTAAAAAGCCTCACACCATTGGTGAAGAGCTTATTTTCCAGCCGCAATTGAGATTGTAGAAATTATGTTTGGAGATAATTTTGCAAAACAATTGCAGTCTATACCTGTTTCAAATGATACTGTTGCCAGTCGAATTGCTGATATAGCTGAAGATGTAGAGTGTCAGCTTTTGTCGAGGTTGCGTGACAAATTGTTTTCAATACAACTCGATGAGGCAACAGATAGTAATAAAGATGCTCATTTCATTGCCTATGTTAGATTTTGTGATGATTTGTCAGTAGTAGAAGAATTACTTTTCTGCAAACCAATAGAACTCAAAGCAACAGCACTCGCATTATTTGCTATCTTAAAGGATTTTATGAACGAGGCAAACATAGAATGGAAAAATTGCGTCGGAATATGCCCCGATGGTGCTCGTTCTATGTCCGGAAGATTCCAAAGTATTCAAGCACTTGTGAAACAAAAATCGCCACAGTGCATCTGGACACATTGCATGATCCACAGAGAAGCTTTGGATTCCAAAGAAATGAGTCCTGGTTTGAATATTGTGTTAACTACGGTTGTAACCGTAGTAAATTATATAAAAATGAGACCCCTGAAATCAAGAATCTTTTCCGCACTTTGTAAAGACATGGGTGCAGTACATTCAGCGTTACTATTTTATTGCGAGGCAAGATGGTTATCACGAGGGAAATTTTTACAACGTGTTTATGAATTAAAAGAAGAAATCGCCGTTTTCCTAGAAGAGGAAAACAGACCGGAAGCTGAGAATTTTCGCGATAGTTTATTTGTGATGAAATTGAGTTACATGGTCGACATATTCGAGAAATTAAATAACTTGAATTTTCATCTGCAAGGAGCAAATACACATATATTGGATACGAGTGATAAAGTTAATGCTTTTTGTAGGAAATTGGAATTGTGGAGCAGAAATTTAAAGCAAGAAAACTTAACAATGTTTGCAAATTTGAATGATTGTATTAAAACTTACAAGGCTGAAGAACAACATGTAAAAGTTGTTTTTGCAACCATTGAAAATCATTTAGCAATGCTAGCAAAGAATTTTAAAAAGTACTTTCTTGCTGACGACAAACTGATATCAAGTTACAAGTGGGTGAGGGATCCATTTCAAAATACTCCCGAAGGACTCTCAATTGAAGAGGAAGAAACCTTCATAGACTTCACGGCAAGCGGCGAAACCAAAAGACAATTTAGTAATAAATCACTCTTTGAATTTTGGGCAGGAGTGGATGATGAGTTTTCTGCACTAAAAATAAGGGCATTTCGCATTCTACAACCATTTTCAACATCTTACCTTTGTGAAACTGGATTTTCTGCGGTGGCTTCTTTGAAGACAAAATATAGATCTCAGCAAAATATAGAAAAAGAACTGAGAGTGTCTATTTCTAATATTAAACCCTCCTTCGAAAAACTTTGCTCTGAAAGACAGGCCCAAGGAAGTCACTAATAATTATTAAATTTGTTTTTAATTTAGTAAGTTGTTTTAATTTAATAAGTTAATTATTAAATATGTCGAAATGTATTTTGTTTTGTATGTGTGTGTGTGTTCTTTCCTTTCAGTCACTTAATCAATTTTTTTAAATAACATTTTCTCTTGGATATGCTCGCGCCCCCCCCATTAGTGTGCTCGCGCCCCCCTAGGGGGGCGCGCCCCACAGGTTGAGAATCACTGCCCTAGCACATAATTGAATAAAGTTGCTTGAAACTCACAAAATGCAAATTTTACGAACAATCGCATAGATTTTAGGAATATTTTTCAAGTTGGGTTTTCAGTTATTCATATTTCCCTAAGTACCATTGTCCTAACCGGTTAAAGACAGTTTCGAACTAAAGACAAAATGTGTGTTTATGTGTTTGTCTGTAAACACACACTCACATGTGTGTGTATATATGTATGCATGTATATACGTATATATGTATATTATATGTATGTGGAGAGAGAGAGACGAAGAGGGAGGGAGCATAAAAGGAACTCAAAAATAAAAAAAACATGAGCCAGTTTGTATTGGAAGAGCAACCCCATCTCTCTACTTTTAACGTCAAAAGAAATCGTGAATTTAATAGAAAAAATATTTTGCACATTTTATTTTCCCTTTACTTGTCTTTCTGAAGCATGTCAAACGCTAGAAAAAAAAACCTTTCATCTATATGAAGAAAATTTAAGCCAAGAAAGCTTGAGGTTTTTGGTCTTGTACTCTTTGAAAATATATATATATATATATATATATATATATATATATATATATATATATATATATATATATATATATATATATATATATATATATATATATATATATATATATATATCTGTCGCACATTCCAACTAAAAACAGCCAAGCTGCAGTTTTTCAAAAACAATTCTAGTTTCAAAAGAATTTATTGGTCTAAAGAAGTGGCAGATTTTATCAGAAATTTATTTCTCATGTGAAGAAAACTCAGTTTTTATAAAATGTTTTGATATGATAAAAAAAATCAATCATTGGGAGAAGAGAAGACTTATAAAGATTTATTTATTCCATTGCAATAGTATAAACTGTATACTCTTATCTCGGATCCTCACACTTATTAATTATCAGAAAACCAATATTGCCTACAACGCTATACAAAATAGAGCCTGAACTGATATAATACTATGCATTTACTTTTAAACATGTTTTTCATCTAAAGAATAGAATGATCGAGTTGTGTTTATTTTTAACCATTCATAAATAATAACAATTTAAGTGAAATCTTATAACTTAAAATCAAAAACTTTATTCGGTAAATTTAGTGCCTTATTCCTTTTTTATTAATATAAACCAAAAGAACTTACTTATTTTGATTACTATCCCCATAGCTTTAATTCTCTAATATTTGAAATATTTTACAATCATATAACAGGAATGTAAGTACATAACGTTCCAAAACATAAGAAAATTAGTTTGTAAATTTTAAATCTATTTCCAACACGTTATTCCATACATTTTCCTCCTTTTAGCTATTGCAATGAAATTGGTAGAATCTAAGTGTAAAAGATTTTTGAGATGAAATTGGTTGAAAATTGGTAAATACTTTGAAAGTACTACATTAAAAACCATTAATTTATTAAAAAAAAAATAAGCAACAACTGGGCATAATTATGCTCTTAAATGAGATACCAGAGTTTATGAAATAATGCATTACAAATGAAACTGTACTAGAAAATTTTGGTCTACAAATGACTTGGAAATGACTTTTCTGTTTAGTTTCTCTGTAACATATTTTGATACTGTTCATTAAAATACCTAAAAATTTCACAGACCTGGATAAACTAGACCTGGTTTTGAAAACTCGTATTATTGTTTTTAGGTTATATTTTTTTCTACTTTTGCATAAAATTTAGTCTTTTCAACAACTATTATGAATTCCTTGTACCTTTTGCTCTTCATGCAATGGAAGTTTGCCACTACTTCTAGTATGGGTATATCAATTCGTTCCTTCAAGATATCTACTTTTCTCAAAGCTTAACAAGAGGCTTTCCAAATAAAGACATTCTTTTAATCAGGAATCACAACATGAACTAAAATTGATTCTTGTACAAATGAAGGAAACAATTTTATTAAGCAAACTGTTTCTGTATCATTTTTAAAATGTAAATCTTCCATTTTGCTAATTCAGTGTGTGAATGGAGTATTTACTTTCATGAATAATCATTTTTTTATATTATTTCATTGCTATCATGAAGTTAAAATTGTTTGTAATAAAATGGATTTCGTAAAAAAATTGTTTTGAAGTTTAATTGGAGGGTTCAAGGATTAACTTTCTGCTACACTAGGTCTGTTAGACCAAGGGTTTATGATTACAGCTTATTTATGAATGACTACGAATATCAGTGCCAACTGCAGCATTCGAATTTATAAAATCCAAGTAATATAGTTGACCGAATGATACTCGCACAAAAAGGATTAATTTCCTAAGGTACACTAGTCTGTAAGTTTGTAATAACCCTGCTGGTTGATTTTTGTATTTATTCGGAATTTTTCAGCAGTTGACACCGGTCTACTTATCCCTCATGTAGCAAACAAGTAACTGTGGTACTCCAAAACACTCAAGTTCTGAAATACAATACCCAACTTGTTTTGGCTACTGCATTCACCGATTCTGTGGGGTTAGAAATACCTATTCCAGCAAAAAGGACTAAAATTTAGAGTTTGGTTCTAAAAACCAGAGCCTTAAATATTCGACTATTATAAGATTTTAATTATTAGTGAAATTACCATTATTTGTTTTTGGTTTGGAATGCTAGAGCCTACTTTTTAACTATATAAGGAGTAGGTGAATGGCATAGGTGTTGGATAAATGTATGTTAAAATAACATTCACGCGAGTCTACTCTTATGTATTAAATAGTGAAATATATGCATTACGAAAAATGCAAATCTTTTCTGTAACGAAAACATTTTCCTTACCATAGTTCCTCATTAACTTTTACTCAGAAAGAGTAAGAAATTATGATAAATAGCTAAAATATGTACCTTATTCAAAATTTTAACAGCTTCTGCATTTCAATATCATTTAAATTAAAAATCAATATCTTTTGCCTTCTAACTTTTCCGAAGTAAGTTCCTAGTTACACGATCGATTATTTCTTTTTCTTCGTTTCTTAACAATTTCGAACTTGACTGCGGATGCTACTGAAAGATAGCGGTGGGGCGAAAAATTGTCCTACACAGCCGTATTTTCCATCCCTGTAACTCGAAATAATTGCACGTCTAGATCAGCTACATTAAACAGATGACGCTTAGCATTATTTTTCTCTGAAGAAAGAGAAAAAGTTTAAACAAACCAGATATAAACTACAAAATATTTAAAGACTTTAAAGGAATGACGAATGATAAAAAGGATTTTTTTTTTAATTCTTGAGGTAAGAAAAAAGTTGGAGATATTTTTTATGTTTATTTACGACGTTAAAAAAAAGAATTTATGAATTTTGAAAATTTGATATAAAAGGGATAAAAAGTACAGCTTAGATTCCTAAGCTAAAAACAGCTAAATTTCCTAACGAGAGATAAATTTGTTTTCTCACATGGAAATAACCTTGAAATGGATTAGCAGAGTTTAACACTGTCCATTTTTTCTCAGACTTGAGAGTTGGTGTTTAGCAGCTCATTTTGTTAATTGTACCAGTTGTTAACGAATAACCCTGGCACCAAGGTAAAGAAAAACCAAGTAAAAACAGTAAGAACAGTATAAGTAAAGGAATTCGAAAGACAAAAACAAACAACGGGTAAACATAATCATTAAAAGTATAAAGACAGTAAGGCTGGTGAGCCTAATGAGCTGAAATATAAGAATAAAAGTTGATATATTTTAAGAAATCAAACAAATTAAAATTCAGCAGAATAGAAAGTAAGAAATGATACGCAAGTTAAAATGATAAACACAAAGATTTAAAATTTTTGGACACTCTCTACAAGTATGTACTTTACATTGATAAAAGCACTATAATGTTTGCAAATAGGGACAGGTTCTTCAAGACATAGGTGATGGTGAGAAGAGCGAGCATGTCCGATGCGGAGATGAGTGACACAAAAGTCACGTTTACTGAAGAAAATTGAAGACTTGTTAGAAATAATAGGTTTCATTGAATACAATTTCTTACAAGTTTTTGATCACTTATGCCTTGTTATTTTTCCTCGACAAGAAACGTAACATGGTTCTTAATGTCAGGGTAAGGAATAGAAAAACTGACAAGATAGGTAACAGACTTGGCAGTTTTGTCCGCAAGCTTTCTGGAGTAAAACAGTCTTGGGTGTTAAAATCTTTGAGTGGATTAATATGCAAAACATTTGTGTACGATAGAAAGTTTGTTTAAACTATTTTCCTTTAGAAATAACAAATCTTCATAAAAAAAGAATAGTTATTGAAGAACCGCTTTGCATAAATTTAAATATTCACAGCACTACGCACTTCTTTTGCACTCTACCCGGTGTTTTAAGATACGAAATACGTTAAAAAAACAGAAAAAATTCTGAAAAAATTAATATTTCATTAATTCACGATTCGTAAAATCCCCAACCTGCATATATTATTTCAAATTTCTTATAAATTAGAAATGCTTGAGAAAATTTTAAAAAGATTAATAAGCAAATTTTGATTGACTTGCATTGTAGCAAACATGAAAATGGTGGTTTTACATGTGTGTCGTATATGTACAAATGATTTCAGTATAAATTCTTAATTTAGTTTATTTTCATACTGTATCTGTGTTTAAAATGTAAAAACATTTATAAGTTAGCTGTATATGTAATCTAAGTCTTTAATTTCAATTTTTTATATTTGCAAATGCGCTTTCTCGCAGGTCTCTTTAGAAGATCTCAAAATGACTTTATAGCCATCAGATTCGCTAGAAGGCATGCATATGTTGAACGCCAATTCATTAAATATCAGTATTCTAAACTTTAGTCGTTTTTCATTGTCAAATATGAAGGTTTTCGTATGCATATGTGTACTTCTAACTGAAGATCGATCAATACTAAATTCCAAAATTAGAAACTATTAATTATTAACTATGCTACACTATAGTGGCTGATAAACAGATCGCATGTGAAGTTTAATATTAGTTCTTTATAAATCACTGTCATTTGGTCAAGTCAGTCAACACGAAATTTACATTTTCTTGTTGTATTCTAATACATATTAATGAATTTTTCTAATTTCAGCAGTAAAACAGAAGATGTATAGGTCCGTATTGAATGCCTCTTTAGATCGCAATCCAGTTAAATCACATACATCATGAATTACAGATAGATTATATTTTTTTATTCCAATATGTGCATCAGCAAATAGATTTTTAAAATATTTAGACCAATCTATTTTAAATTATTGCTTGTGTTTTTTGCGAGTTATTGATGAATTTTCTAAACAAGGTAAAAAAATCTTTAAATTCCAACAACTTATGATTTTTTTACCATTTATAATTTTTATGGTTATCCCCGATCTTTAAATAAAACTTATAAAAAGCATAGAATAAGATAGAACTTTTGTACGTTATGAGTAGAAATATTAAATTTAATTTCTTTTAACAAACTTTAGTTTGAAATTTTTGAAAAATATTACAGTAAGTACAACAATAAAAAAAATATTACAGTAAGTTTCTCTTCTCAAAATCTCTAGCACAGTGTTTTGTATGACAATATATAATCTATTTTCTAATGCAGTATAAATTATCTTCTGTGATAGTAAAAAGGGAAATTCCTCAGTGAATAAAGAAGTAACCAATTTATACAGGTATTCATTCTTTAATCCATGTTTTGCACAAACATTTGGATGAGTGACACTGAACAATAAATAAGGTTGTAAATAAGCAAATGATAAATAGCGCTATTCCCGTAACTGAACATTTCCTTTTTAAGAGTAAATTATATCTCCCGTCTCAACAAATAACATTTTTAGCCCAAAATTCTATACGAAACTTAACTGCAAGAGTAGTGACAAGTTTACGTTTTTTGAAAGAAAAAGACGAAAATACACATCGCTTTCAAAACACGTCCACGTCTTGAAGATACCAGCGATTTTTCATTTTTCCACGTTCATTCTAAATGATTACGAGTTATGAAAGCGCATCATCTGAAATTCTAGATTTTCAGTTATAATATTAAGCTATAAAAAGTTATACTTAGATTTTTCTTGCAACAAATAACCCAAGCATATTTCCCCAGTTCTGCTTTTTGGCATATGAAACAAGTTTTAAAAACGACACAGAGTTTTACTTTTTGTCATTGTCCATTTTATTCAAGTTTATAATAACAAACTTGATATTGTTTAGGAAATAAAATTTTGCACATTCATCACATTTTTTAAAAGAGGAAACAGGAACTAAACCTATTGGTTTAAGCAGGAAGTCAATTTTACATTTTTAATAACCTATATTTGTTAAGAACCGAGACAATTTTACTTTTCAATAATCTTGTCGTTTTCTTAACACATTAAGTACCTCATATTTTTCCAGTAGCAGAGTATTTTTTTCTTTAGATAGTGTATTTTCCTTTTTGAGTCCACTATAAATGAGTTTATATCTCAGTGTTTTTTTATAATATTTCTTTTAAATTTTCATTGATTGAACTATTGATATCTTACGTAGGAAGCATATTATTGATTTAGCTAAAAATTTATGCAAAAATGTCCCCATAATCTATATTTACAGATTAAAGACTTAACTATTTTTTCTAATTACTTTTTAACGAATTCACGCGAAAAGTGAGCAAACATGGGATTCATCTACAGTAGCAGCAGTATTGGAATTCTAGAAAATGTATGAAGTGCATTGAAATTCTTGAAAACTGGCCATCAATAAATAGCAATTTCAAGTTTGAGATGAATAATTTTTAATCATTAAGTACGCATATACAAACAACGAATAATATTGCTAATATAACGTTCAGAAACTACACATTTATTTATATGCATACTATAGAAATAAAATAAGGCTAAAAACTAACGCAAAATGTCTTATTAGGAAATAAAACTAATGTTATTAGAAAAAAACTTCATTGAACATTGTTATAACATACATGTTCCTTGAACTTAAAAAAATCTAAACATTTTTATATAATATTTGTATATATTATATCGCAAACAAATCACATAATAACTTAATCAAATTTAAAAAAACATTATTGTTTTATTATCTCAAATTCCTAAAGAAAAAAATACTTCTTAAAATTTACTCCTTGAAATTTTTAATTCTTTCTTGGTTTCAGATGCCACTAATGATGTTAATTTTATTATTAAAATGGTTTTAAATATTACAACTTTCATCTTTTATGTTAAGAAGAGAGCACTTATTTTTAGTCATTTGACCTTTGTAGCCTTCGTTTTAGTCTGCAGAATATTTCTTGAATATTCATCTCTTTAAAACGCGATTTATTTGCGTAAACTCAAGAGTCTAAATTTCAAATTGTCACGGTCATTTAATAAGATCACCTTTTCAAGAAAGAAAAAGGCGAGGTACCTGTCATATGCGAGTTTAAAATAGCAGAATTTACAATGTACGTAAACTAGATTCTTTTTATTTTAAAAACTTTTAAGCTCTTCTTGGGATTTTTATAAGGCATTTTTCTCATTTCAACTAATATTTACAGGAATTTAACACTTCTTTATTTTATTATTTCTGTAATGCAAATTTAAGCGGCAAGAAACATTCAATTTTATTTTATATCGTAAATACAATATAAAAGATGGGGAAAATTTCTTTTTATATTACAAACGTTTTTCAGAATTTAAGTATAAGGAAACTCAGTACTTTAACTAGAACTCTGGTTCTACGGCTTTAAACCTTCCGATCGACAAATATCCATGCCAGTCACTGAATTCGAACTATTAGAATTCTTCTCCTAAAGTAAGTGTTCTGTGTTATTTATATTGATAACAAGAGACAGACGTATATCCAAATGCATAATTTGACTATTAGCAAAAGGAAAATCTTTAATGGTAAATATACAGTAAGCTTAGGCGAAAAAACAGATATTTCCTCATTATCATCTTGATTTATTTGGATATTTCCATCATTTGTGGATTTCAATTATTTATACCGTTTTAAAAAGGTTTTAATGTTAGGATATTGGGATACACTGACACTAAACCTTTAAAATAACCTTAAATAAGCTTTTTCGATGCACGTCGAACTTTTATGATTCTTTAACAGAGATTTGAACTTAAGAATTCCAAAGTGACAAATCAACATAAATATATAACAATACAGTAAACTGACTTTGAGAATTCATAATTCCTGCATGGTTGGTGGAAATCGTTAGACGCAACTTTTATATACAAGACAGCCAAAATTAAACCAGAATTGGTTTGAAGCATCTTTTTTAACTTAAAGACTAATTAGGCTAGGATCTAAAGCTTAAATAAGGTTCAGGACAGCTACCAACATCCATGCCAACAATGATATTTGAGCCTACGAAATCTGGTAACTCACTGCAACACCCCGTCACTCATTGCAAGTCCTGTTCTAATAATCCTTAAGTACGAAATATTTCAGGTGTAGTGTTCAAGTTTTATATTTCTGTGGGATTTTTAATATATCATAGATCTACCATTTTTAAATATATAATTCACAACCTAAACACTCAAAATTTACAAAAGAAGATTTTAGAAAAACAGTTGATGAGAGGAGAGGGAATAGATATGCAGGTGAACTATAAAATTTTCATCAAATTCTTTTATTTTAAGATTTAAAATAAACTTTTCTCCAAAACTATGGCCATAATTTTACTGCTAATTACTTTTCCTCAAAAAAATATATTTAAAAAACCTTTGTATTTATTTAATTAGTACAATGGAGATGTGTATGTACATTCACGAATAAAAATCTGAGTAAATAAATACCAAATAAATTTATGATTTAAAAAACATACATATGTACTCATATTAATATATGTATTAAAATTTCGGAGGGTGTTTGAACTCTAGAACCCCTTCCTTGGCTACAACCTTGCCTTCGGTTTACAAAAAAGGGGACTGTTGCACTCCAGATTCGATTAATCAATATCTCTTACCATAAAAATTGTGGCATGTTTATAATCGATATTTACACTTTCGATACACTTGACAAAATAGGTATTTATGAAAAGATATTCATCTGACTCTTATTATAGCAAAAAAATCTTTAAAAATATATGTATAATCTTTAGAGCTTTTTATCTGACATACGAAATGTATTGAGTTTTAAAACAAAAATTAAAAATATATAAATATTCAGGTAATCCCAGCAAAAAATATTTTCTACGAATATAGCTGTATCAGTAAAGGTAAGCATCATATTAAAGAGAACATTTTTTGTTGACACCATTGATTAATCCCAAGGACTGCAACTTTAAATTCAAATTGGAAAAGTCCTTACATATTACTGTAATCTTTTACTCAAAATGTAATTTTTTCAGTTTTAGTTTACCTAAAATTTCGATGAAATTTACAAAGATATTTTAGAAGTATATAACCTATAGTTACCTATAAACTTTGTACCCATATACACTAAAGTATGGCTGAGATTTATTTTTTATTCATAACCTTTTATAAATAATGCAATTAGTAATCTTTTAAAATTTTCAAATACTCGTTGCTTCTTAACTATGCATAGTTTCCTAAAACTTTTAACAGAAAATTCTAATCTACATCCAAAAAAACATTTTTATCCAATTTACATTTGGATTTTGTTTAGATTAATTTTTTTAATATAAAAATCCAAATTTTTCATAAAAATCTGATGTAAAAGCATGAACACATTTCTTATAAATTAACTTCAATTAACAAAATGCCTAATTTTTTTCCAAAAAGCATTTTTAAGTAATAAAGCAAAGAAATCAATTTGAATTAAAAAGCCATTTGATTCTTAAATATATTTAGTGGGATTGTTTCATACTTTTATTCATATGAGTGAAAAAATCCGTAACTTTAAATTGTTGATCTACAAAAGCTCATTTTAACGTCTAATTTTCTATCAGAAGTAAAATTTCTTGATCTAAACATATGCATTGAATTTGAAATTTCAAGATTTTTTTCCTTCATTCAGAGATCAGTTAAAATATTAATTGCACTAATTCTAGGTTAAAATCAGGTTGCAAAGCCCCTTCTTACTCCGGTATGGGTAATCTCTTGCCTTGAAAGGGACGTTACAACTTGATTTCAACCTCGAAACCCTGTAATTAATCTTTTAACCAATCCTCTAAAAAAGGAAAAAATCTTTAAATTTTCGCAAACTTTGAATTTAAATTTCTCGGTCAATTTCTCTCACAAAGAGTTAAAAATTTTTCTGTTGCGATTCTTAAAATGGATTTCAACTTTTACCAAACTTGATGATAGAAAACTAGAATAATAATATAGATATCGGGATTTTTACAAAACTGAATTTTTAAATTTAAAATACAATAAAAATAATACTTATCTTATTTAAAATATATTTGCAATTAGAAGTGTATGACCACGACTAACGGTTGCGAAGTATAAAGGCCGATTAATGTGTTCATTATACAATATGTAAATAATCCGTAATGAAATATTTTTACATTTTCTAAAGATCTTTCTTTAGAAAAACCTGACGGTTGGATCTCACTTTACAAACACAATTTTTACTTTATCATTTGATATAAATCTTGCCAAATAGTTTCCTTAAATATACCAGATAAATCAATTTCTACAAACCGTAATTTACCATAATTGTTATTTACGTGCTTTGAATGAATAAGAAATCGTTTTACCTTTAACGATTTGGCGAATTCCAGGAATGTATGTTTGTCTTATTTAAGGGGTGTTCAAAACAATCTAAAAGAAAACTTATAACTTTTAACTTTCAAATATATTAAAAAAAAACCGCATTGAAATATTCCTTGCAAAACGCAAGTTACAGTTTGAATTATACAGTATTATTATATGTACCACTTTCTCATAATTTTAATAGGTTTTTTATTCTCAAAACTAATTTTCAACGTTATCAGTAAGACTTAGAACAATCTAGTAAATAATTCTGTTTAATATTCTTCATATATTAATATATTTGTCATTCATTAAATCAGCATAATGTAGATGATCAATTATTTTCACTATTACATATTAAATTAAAATCTATTCTTTTCAAATTTCAAATGATTTTTTAAATAGTTTTTCCTGTCTCATTTACGCAGTGTCATCGGAAAACAGAAACATTACGACCACTTTGTAGTTTATATTGGTCTGAATTTCTTAAAAAATTACTTCATTCAGTATCTTTGTAAAGAATGCTGTTAAACTCACACATTTCAGTGATGTTTTGGGGACTGGTGAAGTTAGGGAACCCTCTACATATGAAAAAGAGAGAAACTTTTATAAGAACATGTCTCACAAATAGATGGAAATGATTTGTAACTTTTGAACAACATTTATGTCACTACATATGACTGTGTGATTTTTAGAAAAATGGTTCACATGATAAAAAAGATAAGTGCATTTCGTAGATTTCTATAATACTAATAAATTCTACCGCACCCGTCCTTTTTCGATATGTTCGCGTACAATCCTTTCATTGTTTTAAAATGACCACAAAAGTTTCTCAAAACAGTATATGATAGAAGTATGATTTAGAAAAACTGCCGATGACTCCAATCAGTGTTAAATGGCAAAAATGATTACAAGTGGCAGTTATACAGTATTTCTTCAATTCAAAGTTAAAGTCTTTCCAAATAGAATAAGTTATATCAGTGATAAGGAAATTAGATGGCGATGTCATCTGGGAAAACTAGCAAGAAATACATGACACATATGAATCTTGTCTAGACCCGGGATGAAACTACAGTTAAAGAAATCAAATAGCGTGACCTGACACCAAGCTTTTCCAGCTGTTTCTGTAAGATGGAAGAATGTCTTATTGATAGTAGTATAGCTGATGTGGATTTTCGAAACTAGACTGCGGGTTCATGTCCTATTCTGAACATAATGTTAGTAGCCGTTAGGCAAGCTGCAAATCCCTGCCTAATTAGTCCTAGATTACCAAACATACACCATAATGCTCCAGACTAACTATATGATAAAATTCCATAATATCGTGTATTCCACTTGATAATAGAAGATTATAGGTTTCGTTGGTAGCTCTAGTGGTTCAGATAAAGTAACTCGTCTCAAATTCATTACACCTCGATAGTACGTCAGCAGAGTTTGAACAATCTTTTCATATTCCATGAGACCAATTAAACCAATTGTCCATCCATAGCAAGCATTTAAGGACCACAAAAGTGTATGACTTGCAAAATTATGTTTAAAGATTATTTAACAGTTCTTTGCGAGTCCTTGTCATGGGATTCGAGTAACCCTATTTCAGTACTGCTAACGCTACTGGTATATCAAATTAGCATTTCTAAACATAGGACATCGTTTGAGTTTTGGTTAGCTCTTAAAATTATTTTCTCTAGGTCTAACCTCATTAGCTTAATCCTTAGAGAAGGCTGTTTGCCACCGACGGTTGTATATTAGGATATGAAACAAGACGCTATGTAACACTTAAATGCTTTTACCTAAAGTATAGATTTCCTTACTTTGATCAATGGTTCTCAATTAAGAATCCTGGTGACTTGTACATCTCAAAGTAATTCGAAATTAAAAAATATATTTCATACAAAGTATTATAAGTATATTTTATTTATTTTTCAAAAGTATTAATGTTAGAGTTTGACTCAGAGCTGTTTGGAAAAACGTTTGCAATGGTGCACCGAATTGAGGAAATTTTAAAATCCTGGACGTATGGAATATTCTGGAGACTTTTAGAATTCAAGATCCCTCATATAGTTCAATTCTGAATTTCGATGTAGTAAAGCATCATATATGTTATGCTGGGTTAGATACTCCCCACGTGATAAAACCCTTTACAGGTGTGTGAACAAGATATTCGGAATATTTAAATTATAGACAATATATACCATACACAGAAGTGTGTATAAACATATATATATATATATATATATATATATATATATATATATATATATATATATATATATATATATATATATATATATATATATATATATATATATATATATATATATATATATATATATATATATATATATATATACATATATATATACATATATATATATATATATATATATATATATATATATATATATATATATATATATATATATATTTCAATAATGAGGATAATATTCTACAAAGTGATTTATCTATAACAAATAATTTTAATAATATCTAAAAGATTCTGATTTTTTTCCTAATATTTAAAATCTAATTAAATATTTTCATACGATAAATTTGTTATAGAAGTATGATAAATTACAATTTTGGTAAAAACAAATTATTTCTTATTAGAATGGCTTTATTTTTTCTTCGTAAAGTAAAGATTATCGTCAATTGTATAAGCGTATAAATTAAAATCAAATTTAAACAATATCTCAATGCATGATCTCAGTAGTGGTTCTAATAGTTTTTAGATGTACAAGGAACTGAAAAATAAAACAGCGTAATATAATGCATGCTTATTTACTTATTACAGTTTTAAAAATAATCTATTGCTTTGAATTTAAACTCACTAGCAAATACTTATGCAAAACATTCGAATGTTCTTTTAAAAAATACAAGCGATTAATACTAAACATGCCATAACCGGTCAAATTACCGATAATATATATGTAAAAAATGTTATAGGTAATGAATTAAAATAGAAATAAACGAAATAGGTGTATATTAAATTAATAAAATAAAATGAAATAAAAGAAATAAAGAAATAAGTATGTATTAAATGTTGGTATGTTTAGTATTAAAAACATTTAAAAATTCAACATTTTCAAGAACTTTCTAATCAATACAAAAATTTACGTTCTTGCGGATGTGAAGAAAATAACGTCTGTTACCTTATCGTCTGTTACTTTGTTTATCCAATAAATGAGATTTCGGTTTTGCAAAACGCAATGAAAAGATTTCCTTATATGTAAGGCAGCCGCGTAACCAAAATTTTGTCTTGCTCAATAATTTAACACTTAACAGTTTCACAACATGTCAAACAAAGCTATAAACAATAGAAAATGTACCAAAAGTTGAAACCCCATTTTATTTATTTTTTTAATTTTGCATTAACTAATTTGATTGAAATGCTTAAAAAATAGTGTACACTAAAAAGTACTGCAAAAAATTTTAATTTAACAAATATATAAAGAAATAATACATTAAAATTCAATCTGATTTTTACTAATTCATTGTTTTCCTCATTTATGTTAACTTCAACAATTCCATAAATAAATAAAGCTAAAAAAACATTCTTGCTTTATTGGAAATCTCAAATAAATTTTCATCCTTCTTAAATGTTAAGATTTCACTTATGGACTTACGGAAGAAAGGAAGAGATTTATCCTTTTTCACGCGCTTTTGCGTAAAGTAGATTTTTTTAAATTTACTGAAATAATTCATAGATAAAAATAATAAGGTTTGGGAATTTTTTTAAATGTTTTCAAAAGATTCAAACTACTTAAAAATAATAAATTGAATAAAAATCAGTATTGACATCTACCATTCTGATCTTTTCCCATATTTCAGTGCAAACATTACCATATTTTCAATAGTACGTATATTTTGTATAATTTTTCTAAACTTTTAATAATAGAAAAATTTGTGCTATACAGATGGAACACATATTTAACTATCCAAGGTGAAATTTATGAATTAAAATTATTCAAACATATGTTTTATATCTGATAAATTTAATTCGTCTATCACTAAATTTTAAAATTTTATAAAAGATCATTATTGTCAGTTGCGTAACTTTGGATGACTATAAATAGAACGTCTTTAATCTTAAACAAAGTATGGCATAACTTAAGAATTTAACAATTAAAATAATACAATTTTTAATTTGAATATTTAATTCATACATCATTTCAAGAATTTTACATTTAAATTACGAGCTTATGAAACATTGCTTAAATTTGTTAAATAGTTGGACAAATATTTAGATTTTTAGCCGTTATGTAGGTTAGTTAATATAATTTACAGAAATTAGTCTTTCACTCCGAACCGCGATAGATAATTTAGTATGTAAACATTGTAGTAATTCCATTAATCAAGTCCCCACGTAACTGAAACTGAATGGAATAACTGTTCAGCATAAACATTTACTATATACCTCTACATTCAACACCACGACAATTTCAAGAATTTATTAGAAGTGTACATATAAAGAATATTTGTCGGAGCTACGGGAATTTCAGCTGTACTATTACTGCACTATTGCAGAATAAAAATACATTTTGCACTAGAGATGACTAAAGTTGTAAGATGTATCTGTATTTAAAAATTAAAAAAAATATATTTGCACAAATTTTACTTGCATTTTTAATTTTTTTTTTTTTAAGTTAGATAAACTATATAAAGAATGAGAAGCCGTTTAAGTCTTTCTTTATATAGTCTATCTAAAAATAAAATGTGGCAAGTATATAGTTTGTTATATTATGTAGTTTTGAATATACAGTGAATTTATATAGTTATAAGTTTTAATATGAGTGAATTTATAAGTTTTAATATGAGTGAATATGTCTCTTGAGTATTTTATCAATTGAATTATTTGTTTTTTAAAAGAGTTAGTATTTTAAGACCTTATTACAGAAAAGAAAATAATTTTGATTGGATGCAAAGAAAGAATGCATATATAAAAATCTTGGTTGACCAAACATATAACTAAATAAGATAATAAACCTTTTCTAATTTTTTATGTTTAAATAGGAATCAACTGAATATATATCTGAATCTAAAAATCTCACTACCAATTCAATTATAGTTATGCCTAGCATAAAAACTCTGATTCAGTTATACAAATTTTATTAAGTGTAAAATATTTATGGTACTTCCATTACAAAATGTAAATTTAATTTTTAATATATTATTTAGTTTATTAATAAAGGCACCTGTTGACATATAATAGTTATGTTGCAGTAGAGTAAACAATACGTGTTATCTAACTATAAAGAATTACACGTGCAACTGTTTATTTAAAAAAGGTTACGTCACTAGTGACACATAAAACTGTAATAAACCTCACTAGATACACTTTATACGACCATTGTACAACACGCAAAATTAAGTTGAATTTAAATTACTGTCCCAATGATAGTTTATCATTTATTTAAATTTCCTATCCTCTATATCATAATAAAATTATAACTCTATATTGACGAACATTGTCGGCATGTTAAAATTCCAAACTATAAGCAAAATTAACCGAATTTATTTTGGGGTAAATTAATATAATTTTGGTAATTTTCAGCTTAGGAGACAGATAATTCCAATTTTTTGCAAACACTTAAATTGCCAATTCTCTGACAAATAAATTAAACAATGTATATAGAACATCAAGTTTTTAATATTTGGCTAATACTATTTCTGCATGAAAAATAAATGTTTAATAAATGTGGTTATATTAAATAATTGCCTAAGATTTAAGTAGGCAAAATATTTATTTAACAGCTTTTTATTATTAATGCAAGGGCGAATTTTTAAAGTAATGATAAATGAGTTATATAGGTTGCACTAAACATTTTATTCTAAGAAGCGTCCAATATACTCGAAATTTTGAAAGTCATTTTCAATCAACTAGCACAAATTACAGATTACTGCAATAAATCATTGATAAATGCCTATTTTCAATTAATTTAGTCGATAATAATTAACAATCGAAATTAACACCAAGTTTAGGAATTCACTTATTTTGTTTTTGATAATAATTCAGCGATCTGATATGTAACGCTGTACTAAAATTAATTTTAAATAGTAAAATCTTTGCATTTATCTTTACAGTCGATAATTTTGATTAGTAAAGTTGAACAATTAAGATATAGCAATACTTGGCTAAAAGCTATCAAATTCCACAAAATTAGAAAAATAAAATTTTTAGTGCTGATATTTAAATATAATTCTATAAATATATAAAATTTATAAGCCCAAAAATAAAAATGCACTGTATTGCATAAAAAGTTTTAAATATTTATATGTTCAATGAACTGGAAATTTTAATAACTGTAAAACGTTTATTTTTTTCGTAATAGATACGTTTTCAATCAAATTTTAAACCAAGATTTTAAAATTAAGCATTCTTTATGTCTACAATATAAATGACAATTTATAACAAGCTTTGAAAAAAATATCAAAAGATCAGTGGTTTTTTTTATTTTTATGTTGTATTCTTTCAAACACATATGAAAATTTAAAAAAAAAAAAGCCTAAATGTTTATAATTAATTAAAAATTCGAAATTATATAAGTACTTTCAAAATCCATTCAACTATCCATTAATATACATAAGTAGTATTAATGCATAATTAGAAATATTTAGATTTTCTTGGACGCTTAAATACTTTAATTACATCCGATCCAAATCAACAATTAAATGTATAACTAAGTTATATTACCTAAGAATCTAAATTATATTTCCATATAGCTAATTCAGTCGTCATTGCAAAACGTGGTACATGTAAAAAAAATTATCAAATAAACGTGGAGGAAGGAAAAACAAATTTGAAAAAAAAATATTACTTTTATTATTTTTAAATGCAACATTTCGATTTGAAGTTGAAATCTTTGTTGCGGAGTGGAGAAATATTTTTTTATTTTTGTGTGAGTCGGAATGGAGTGCGTAATCCGGAGTGCATTGATGGTATTGTTTACTTTGCAGCAGAGAATGCACTTACCGGAGCACATTGGCGAGAGTATGCCGTCGGTTTCGCCGCGGCGGAGCGGCGGCGGCTGTCCGCGGCGGCCTCGGGTAGCAGCCGAGCTTCGCGGCCATGCTTGCATGCGGCACCCGCTAGTTGCTGGTTGCTTGGCTGCTGCGGCGGCTGGTTGCTGCTGATGCTACTTTCCCAGCGCGTCACACGATCAATGGCAACTGTCGGATCGCTGCCCGACGCGGGAACCGCCAGAGGGAGCCGCGAAAACAGAGCGAGAGAGGAGAAAAAAACGGCGGGAATCGATTCGGAAAAAGCGAGTCCTCGCGCGCGCTGGTCAAAAAGAACGTCTCGGACAGGACCCCCGGAAAACACATACTAAAACAAATTTTGACGTGCTCCAATTGCTTTCAAACTTACCAGTCTTCCATGATGATCTCGGGGCACTCCAAAAATATTTGGACTCGGGCACCATGCTCAACGTCCGTCCGCGCAAAGGAGATTCGCGTATTGTCCCGAAAGCTATTCTTCTGGAATCAAGATACTTCTACGCGATCGTAAACCATGCCGCGCTTCCAATCCGGCACGAATTGTCGTCGTTAGGGGTAATCGAAGTAAATTATTAACTCGGCATTTAAATGCTCGTCCTCCACGTCTATTTTAGAGCTCACGATCACAAAGACCCGCTCCGCTGTAACGTCGCTCGCTGTGTATATCAAGTGGAATACCGGCCTTGCCTGCTCACTCAACCCTTTGCACAAAAAGGATTTGAATTGTTCTCAACTTCGGCTTGATACCGATTAGAATAGAGGAGCGAATCCAGGTGGATACTATCCTAATTGAGATTTGTTCAGTAGAGAGCCTGAACCATTCCGGTACTATGATATCAGGACACTTCCTATTCAAAAATTCCCTTCATTAACTTGAACTATTTTTTAAAAACTTGTACTTTGGTGGCTCTAAGAACTGAGATGTGCCACCAAGTAATTAAACTATTAAATATGTTCTACATAAATAATTTATATTTTTTGTAAAAATTTAAGCTATATACGGTATTTAAATAACTAATAATTGACTAAAAATTTAATCCTTTTTTTAATGAAATTTAAATGAATTATAACCTTGCAACTAAATACGAAATTTGTATTGGCTGTAATCTTAATAAATTGGAAAAGATTTTATAAAAATGTCCAACAAGATAAAAGAAGAAATTAATGTAATATATACTTTATACTAAGTAATCGCAAAATTCTTTCAGGAAATAAAAAATACGTAATAAACTCACGAAGAAGTATTTAGTGAAGTTAAGCTCTTTGTCATAACCGTCTTTTATTCTTTTTAACTGTCATCAAATGATTTTAGTTTTCTACTCTTGTTTTAACTCATGCTACTTGCACGTTGAAGCAACAACGGCTATATTTCTTACCCTGTTGAAAACCTTTTATGAGGCTTAAAAACGAGCTAATTTGATGTCAGGCATTTAAGTTGGTAGTTTTGCTTTTACTTCTTCAATCCTAGCATTTAAATTTTTCGTTGTCGTAATGAGTGGGTTTTTTGTTTGTTTGTTTTAAGTAAGAAATGATATCCAAAAAAAATCTCATATTTTCAGCAACAGCAATGAAAGGCAACTTTTGGTTTCTATGACAATAAAATTGGTCCCAAAGTCCTAAAAGATTTTGTTTTAACAACAATTGGACCAGCGCTCCACTGACCTAGCGACCTTGGCAATCGTCCCACTACAATGGCTCGTTCCTTCAAGGATTTTATAGCGTGATTAAGCCAGATTTTTTTTTCACAATTTATTTCGCACATAACTCAGAAAACGGTACAGGATAAATAGTGGTAAAAGTGCATGATATAAAATTTTTACACCCGTATTTAAATTCTACCACAACACGTCTTTTTGTTTTGTGATTACATTTCGAATTGTTTCAATGCGCCGTAAATTTGTAAATGATTTTAATGAAAGTCTATTTATATTTTCAGTTCAGCTCTGTTGACTGATAACTCATTTCGCACTTAATTGAAAATTCCTTTGGAATAAAAGAAAAAAATCTGCATTTTAAAATGAATTGTGGTTTTACTACTGACCACACAAAATATAGTCTATTATAATATTAGCACCTTTTATTATATAATTTGTAAAATAATTCTAATTTACGTCGGTATTTTTAACTTGGTTTTTAAAATCAATTTCCTTTTTTTTCTGGTTTCGCGATTAGAGTTTTAAAAAATTAACAGTTCATTAATTTCCATAGCTTCGTGGTAATTCAGCGACATGTATTACAAATTTTCAAAAACGTTTATCAAAATACAAATTTTTTAGCTTCTAAATGATGGATAGGTTGGGATCGCATGATTAATCATTTAATACCTATAGAGGAAAATGTGTGAAAAAGGTGAAAAATACCTTAAATAAACAAAAAATCTAATTCAAACATAAAAAGGCATTTAGAAGTTTTGCATAGTCTGATGAAGAATCCCGATGAATTTGATGCATATAGGTCGAGTAATTTCTACGTAATATCGATTAAATATATCCCCACCAAGCATTTTTAGTATAAGAATATCCATTTAAAGAAAATTTAACAGCTTAAAAATTTTACCACAAATGATTTGTACCGTTCATTTCTTATCTCAATACACTGAACAAATACAAAACGTCAAAAGTATACAAAATAAGTATTTTTCGCATAAGAGTTTAATATATTTTATTCATTTTGATATACTTAACAGTAAAGTGTTAGGTATCCTTAAAATCTTTAAAGCCTAGTCAGGAAATTATACTGTTGGGCTCATTAATTTTTATCCATGCCCCGAAGGAGCAATTTCTAAAATGCGTTTAAACGCACTGTCTCTCTTTAAAGATTCATTGAGATTTACAACACAATGGTATTTGTTTCTCGCACTTCACTGCACAGTTATACGTAATTTTGATTAAGTAGTTTCATGCCCTTTTTTCTTTTTTTTTAAAGGGAAAGGGTAATTTGCAGAGTGAAATAATTTTTAAAATTCGATTCTCGACTCGTAACAAGAGCGAAAGAAAATAAAATGAACCGGTATGCTGAGATAATTCCTAAGATATAAATGATCTACTACATAAAGCCCTTAAATTTCAGTGACTGAATGAAAAGACTCAAACCTCTAATTCTTTTTCCTATAATTGGACAAATTCATTATCCTAGTAAACTATCTCTCATAAAACGTAAAATATACCATTAGAATAATTTCAGAACCCCAATGAATGATCTACAATAAATTTTACTGATTTCTAAAAATTTATTTTACCTTTAAACCTCAAGACCCTTAAACCTTTAAAATTTCGATTTTTCAAAATAGATATTAGTTATAGATTGAGATGTTCTGCGCATTTAAATAAAGGTAAAAAAAAGCTCTGCTTACTTTAAAAGTTATGATTAAAAATATAAAAGGCATTCTACTGATTTATTTGCCTGGCAGTTGACTTGGTTGTTTAGTTATTGCTTTGAGATGATTTTTCTCAGAATGCAGATTTTTAATGTTGCGCGCAAGATTTCTTAAAATCTATTTAATATTTTTGGGTAAAAATTTCATCATTGCAATATATTGATGTATTCATGTAATTGAACTAAAATTATTGCTATGAGAGTAATACTTTTGTTTTAGAGAGATAAGTCCGTGTCAAAATTACCCCCCAAAAGGGGTAAAATTGTAAATATGTTTCAAATATATAAAAAATGGTTAAACTTGGGGTTTATTTAGTTAGATTTACTTTTAAAAGTATGTTCTTCATTAAAAAATTAAAATTTAACATTTGTGAGCAAAAAAATATTTTTTGTAAATATGCGAACAATGAGAACATCTTTAACGAACAAAAAAAAAATAAAGTTATAAATATATATATTTTTAAAATATTCTTTTTATTTTTATAAGCATTTATGTTTTTAAAATATTCTTTTTATTTTTATAAGCATTTAACATTAGTTTATTAAAAATATATATAACAGATTTCTACAAAAAAATTTCAGACATTTTAGTGTTAAACAAAAAGAAAGTTACAGAAAGTCGGTAGTAAGAAAACCGTGGGATCTTTATGTTTAGCACAGTCCTGAGGCCCTTAACTTTGCTGCAATTTTTCAACCAGTTGAAAAAAGTAAAACGTTTGATGTAAATAACAGACTTCCGATATACATTCTACGTGATCTCTGTATACTTAAACGTAAAAAAAAAACAATCCTGCCAACTCTGGGGTATTGAATCTCCTAACTGAGCTTTGCTGAGCGGATATACGATTAGATTTTAAAAAACATTAGATGTATCATGCAAATATGGCAAGTACTTTTCATTATCTTAGAGACTGTGTAGCAGTAAAAAAATCACCAACACCTACAAACTCCTTTGTTTTACTTTCCTGCGTCATTGTTCTTTTCTGAGATTACAATATGTTCAGTAGCTTCTAAATACTGCATTTAAGGTTTATCTCAGCATTGAAGAATGTATACCAAGATGGATACAAGTCCTAATAAATGGTAAATGTGCAGAATAATTTTCTTCCGTTTCACCTCATTTTATGCTCTTCATCATAGACGATAATAAAGAGCATAAAACGAGATGACTTAAAATTCATGCCCTTTCAACATGACTAATGTGTTTGCTTTTCACAATATTTTTATAAACAGATTGCTGGTTTTAATTCTTGAATAAAAAAATTTACTGGTGATAGGTTAATAACTGATTTGTTGATTACTGCAAAATAATGATGTGTATATCTTTCTGAGATTTAATTGATATTAGTATTTTTAAAATCATTTAGTGTCAAATGACTTAAATAAATCTACCTATTTACCTGTCTCCTCAGTCTGGCTATGGATGAAGTAACATTCGATTAGATGGATTATGTACTTGACTAATTACCCTTCAAAAGACTTAATAAACTATTTGAGAATAGTTTATATTTCAAAGAAAAACAGTTTCAGGAAGCTGAGAAATTTTTCTAGAAAATCATTCTTAATTTACGATTGAATTCATCATATTTGTATCACTAAATCCCCCACTCAATTATTTAACTATGTTTCATTTCTCACTTTATTTTCCGACATAAGTATTACTAGGTCCTTTCAATTTAAATCAATGTTTTATGTATCATCTTACTAGAGACCACATTATTGTACAAAGATATTGAATGAAATCCTATCCAAACAATTTACTATAAGGAAATAGGTCAATTTAATTAACATTTTGGGATTTCAAAGATGATTTGTAAAAAGCATCTAACACTCATCCTAGTTCAAATTAAAACTTTCAGACGATACACTCTGACAGGCAAACTATAAAGTATTTCGTTTAGTTAAACTGTCTATCGCCATGATAGTGGTTAACATCTATCAGCATGTCCCATCAAAAATCACAAGGAGACTGATCCTTTTCTACCTAGATAAAAATCTGGAGTTTTCTAACATCGACAATTTTGTATACATCACCATGTAACAAAGTTTGATTTGGAGCACTGCCGTTTACTTTTTTGCAACACGATGGATAATGAAACCGGAACCTTCTGCTTAAAGACGATTCCGAACGGCTATGAACATCCATGCCACAGTGGGTTTCGAACCCACGAACTCTAGTACCGAAGATTAGCACCCTAACCATCCGACTATCATTTGGTTCCGCCTAACTAGGATGTCAGTCATAACGTGTGATTAAAAATAGATTAACCTTTCAAGCTAGGCAAATTTTCAATAAAAAAAACCATTAATGCATTTAAAACAACCTTTTGCAGTGATGGTTTTTCAAAAAAACAATATTAGCATGACCAAAGCACAATATATTTTAACAATCTTCAAAACAACAACAATTTTAATGTTGAACCAACATTCCATGTCTTAAAGATCTAGCACACATATACGTCAGACATCATTGCATACGAGCACAATTTTTTATAAATTTGAACTTATTGACAGAAAACATCTTCAAAGTCAAAATACTCAACAAATATCGACGACCAACAGTTTCCATGATTGTCACGAAGAAATTAAAATAATAGCCTAACCTCGCATATTTGTTTCTAAAGTAAATATAAAATGCTGTAATAACGACTTTCTATAAAAGTCTATATCTCATCTGCAGGTACATGGCAGTCTACAAATGAAAATTAATTTTAAAATTATTTTATTACTCAGTAATTAATATTCAGTTATTAAACAGAATATAGTGATTACAGTTAATTTCTACTTGCAGGTTTATTGTCTGTTTTTATACACTGAGTGGAGATACTTGTTAATCTGCTTTGGTCGTGATTCTCCAACTGGGTACAACGCTGGGACTCCAGAAGCGTATACCAATGGTTCCGCTGTAATAAAAAGAAAAAATGTGAAATTATTAAAGATTGCATGGAGATACTTAAAAGTTTAAGTTGTTTTTTCTAACAACCACACTGCTGTCAAAAATTGCTAAGAATTGTCATCTATTTGCCTGGATATGCTACCGATCCTCTACCTCTGCATGTAACAAACTGTATACCGAAGCACCCTGGAGTGCCTCATGCGAGTGTCAGAGAAGCCGGGAAAAAAAATTGAGAACCGCTGCCGTATGAAACAGCTACTGTTCTGCTTTCCAGATTGCATTTGTTCATTTATAAGAATGTGTTGCTATTTATTATTTACAGAGCACTGTGCAGTACCAGTAAATCAGAATTATTTTCAAACGCTACCACCTTCAATGAAAAATCAAATAGGAATTTCAATACATCTGAAAATTGTAATTTAAGATAAATATTTATTTAAACTAGTACAATGGAAAAATATTTTTAAAAAGTGTTTAACTTATTTTATAAAAAGATCGGAAGTGCGACACTCCGCAATAAATATGGAGGTATTATTAGTGAAACAAAATTATATAGCCTTACGCTTTTGTATTCCTGTTAACAAATCAAACTACTACGATTTAAAATACATGGAATTAATCAGGATGTCCCATCACGAACAGCTTAGCGCACGAAATACTAGCCATGTTAAAAGTTCAGTAGGTATTAAATCAGCATGAATTATTTCAACGCTATAAAGAAGAGACATTCGAATGCTTAAATCCGACTAGATAGAACAATCGGGGCATGGGGAGACTGTGAGACTGTTTATTAATGCAGAATAAATAGCATCTACTTTGTATTTATTTAAATTAGAATCAATATTCTATGTCTCACTCATCGTACTTTTATTAAATGAAATGCCGAGTAAGTATTTTTTGTTATAGTTCTCTACATTAAATAAAGAAATTCTAAGTATTTCATAAAATGTTAGCTTCTGGAAACATAACTACTTTGAACAAATAAAACTACTACAAATTGAAAGAAAGAAAATTGTGTTTAATCCATAAAATCTTTATATTTGTAACTCTTAAAATCCCATCTTAAATCTAAAAATTGAGCTAACAATTATGTTAATGCTACAGTCATTTACCATGAGGGAAAAATATTTGAATGACTAGTCATAAAAGGAAAGTGTTCCACTCAAATAATTAGAGAGAGGATGGTGATTTGGTGTTCGCAAAATTTAAAAAAGAAAATCTATGAAATGATAGAAATTAAATACTTTAAAATTCTATATATCTCAAAAAAACTAAGCAACAAAAACATAAAAATTATGAAATATTACGAAGTAAACGAAATTAAACATCACAATAAAGAAAATTAACGTTCTTTTGGTTTAAACCTCAATCATGTTCATATTCAAAGCACCGATTAAAAAGTTTCTGTCATATAATATTAATATATTATTAAAATACATTGCACAAAAAATTACTCACTCTGGTGCAGAAGTAGGAAGGTGTGTTTAAACCAGGGGTGGCCAAACGACAGCCAGAGAGAACATGCTGCCCACGAAGTTTATGAAATTTAAATCTGAAATTAATATAACCCTAAGTATAGTAACTATAATATTATTCTATTGTTTTATTCATTTTTGTAATAATAATTTCTATAATATGATAATTTATGTATAAAGTGCCGCTGCCGGAACAAATTAGCCGGCAGATTCTTTTGGTTTGGCACAAACGAGTTTAACAACTCCCTATAGTGCAATAATATTGTCATGTAGTCAACTGCGGGATCATTGCCTCTAAATCACAGAAATTTTAAATTAGATATTCTTCAATCTGGAATTGTGCATAGGGATGGGTAAATGAAAGAATATTACAAAGCAGCAGAAAAAGGACAACATTTGGTATCATCAGTAGCCGTCAGGTCACTACATGCCCACAAGTGGTAGTGTAGCATATGTGAGCCTTAAACATGAGCCATAACTGTAGTCAGAATAAACAAGGGGACAGAAAACGAGTTTCACAGCTTCTGAATGAGACCAGACGGGAATTATTACAGTATATGGTCCATCCCACTCTTTTCGAGGAAAAATCTTTCAATGGGAACCGTATTCAATGGACATTCGGAGCCAGGTACGTTGCTTACACAGCCACATAAAGTTGTACGTCTTTAGTGTATCATTTAATGTTAACAATAGCTGATTCGTTACTTGTAATAATGTAGAAAGTTTAACATCTTGCTTGTACTCAAATGAACTATGGCGTTGTTATCACGTAAAACAAAACAAACTTTTACATCCCTTTGCATGGAGTTACAAGTTCATATAGGTAGGGGTTTATGATATTTTTGGGGTGTTTTCCGAATTATGAATTGGGTTCACTCATTCATGTGACCAATGACATGAACTAGAATGGTATTTTTACATTCAGGATGATCAGGTGTTACCCTTCCGTCCTGTTGAGTAAATTCATAATCTTGTTTTTGATATCTCCATTTTTAAGATAACACCAAAGTTTAGAATACTGGGTGCAGATGTGGCTTCTGCGAAGAACTCACTTACACTTCAAGTAGTCTGCAAAATGACCTGATCTCAAACACATTCAAAATCTGAGGGATCCTACTGAAATAGCAGGTACATTGCTGAAACCAACATCGCCGCAATTCAGTGAATATGCGTATTCTTTTCTTGAGATTAAACTATATGTGACGTGACTGGGGAAAATTCTAGACCCCTTAACCAAATCCAGGTAACTACCTGGATTTGGTTAAGGGGTCTAGAAGAGACCAGAGGTGGAGCTATGCGATATTAACACGACTTGTCAAAGGGAAAGAAATTTTGTCCAATTTAGATTAAGTATAAAATACCAAATTCTTAAATTTTAAATTACTTCTATTTCTTCACTGCCTTCAGGAGCATAAAATAGTTCAGCTTCATTTAAAGATAATTGTAATCTGTGTGGGATACTATTTTTTTTCCTCGAATCAGATATTCAATTCCTAAACTTTTCATCTCTAATTATATTTCATGATTCTAGTAAGCTTACTATCAAAAACGTTTAGCGAGATTTTATGCTTTAATAAATCAACAGATGTTTAGAAAAATACAATTAGCACCAGTGATATCTATTTAATTTGTTATTCTGCTTTTCGTTATTTCAACTTTTAATATCCTGTTTTACAATTTACTTATAGCTTACATATTTAAAGCACATTTTTTGGTTAACGACCAGGAATCTTAAGAATTATTGCATTTTTGAGACTGAAATTTAAAATAATTAATTTTTGAGTGAATTTTCTTAACAGCACTTAAAATGTGAAGTTTTTATAAAAAAAAATATAGCAAGTTATGCTTATAAGTCCTAGTTGACTGACCATTGGATTACATCAATTAACAAGTCTAATGGAGCCTCCTAGATCATTTTCTGGCCTATCTCTAGAATGATAAATGATGATCAGACGAAGTCCCTTTTAACTTTTCTCGTCTATCATGGATAAAAGCTAACAGAATCACTCAAGCTTTGTATATGCTCTCTATTCCTAAGAAGGTAATTCATTTGTTTGTGACATATTTTCTGCATTTTACGTTCTTTCCTGTGATTTCAGTATTTTTCTTTAACAACTGTGTTTGACAGAGATCCTTCACTTTAAAATAAAATTATTTTAATTATCATATATAGTGAAATAATAAAAAAAATAACTAAACGCATATCTTTTTTTAAACGATTTGGTTAATTTTACTTAATAACGTCATTGAATAATACTTAAGCCAATATGTATTTTTATTAAAAATTCTTTAAAATTTGAAAAGTAATTTAGATCGTAAATATGCTAACAATTTACAAAGTAATATTTACTCTTAACTCGTAATTACTATACAAGCAATATTTATTAAGTTATGTAATTCTTCTTGTAATTGCATTTACTGAAATGTTTAATTTAACTGGCAACTAATGAATATTTAACATTCAATAACTTTGCATTTCCAATATTTGGAGATTTCAACATTTTTAGTGTAAAACCCAGATCGCAAAGCATTCAGTAGGAGAACAACTTTATTAAAACAATTACCAAACATATAGTTCTAATACATTCTCGCTATTAGGAATTGAAATTGAAATGTTCTTTAGTGGCTGAAACCGAAAGAACTGAGAAGTTTTGAAAATGCTATTTCAATGTCCATCTAGAATTTTTTTGGTTATAAAATGATCGGGCTGAAATACGTTCAAGTCAGCTTTACATTCTTAACACATTGTCACATTGTATGCGGGACACGTACTAGTACGTTTTCTGAAGATTGATACTTGAGCAAGGGACACGTACTAGTACGGGTTAGTGTAACAACATGGTTTGTTTGTGGGTACAAAAATAATAGCATATACAGGAAAACGAAGCCGAATGTTCTTATCTGCTACATAGATTCTAGAAAAAATTAGACAAATAAAAGCCAGTTTTTACACCAGTCGAGGCGGAACCACAGAACGGGAAAAAATTAAAATTATATACTACTATTTCTATTTGATTTCTCATATTTACGATACTATTATAAATTTATAGACTAAAAATATATAAATTTTTTGTTTACAAAAATCGTATGGTTTTTATTTATATATTTCTATTTGTATATTTGTTTATATATTTCAATATAAAATACGAAAAGTTGGTTAAAAAATTAAATAATTTTCGATATATTGAGATTGAACTGATTAACTAAATTTACGCGCAAAACGCCCGCTCCCGTACAATTCCGCTGCGAAATGTATCCGCACACAATGTGTTAATGAAATACGAAAATTTCTTGTGCCTACTATTCAAGATTTTGTTTTAACATACCGTACACTTCGTTCTATCTTTTCATCATTCTCTGACATGTATCATCTGCAAATGAGGAGAACGACTTAACAGATCGTGACAATGGTCATAACCATTTTGAAGAAAGTTTTGGCGTTTTCCTAGATATTCAAATTTTGTCATATATTTCTCATTTACAGTACACAGTAATCGTGCCGTTAGAAAAGAACACAAAGATAAGTCTAAACTTTCTTTATTAGTCTAAGAGAAAAGTTCAATTTCTATTATAAGGGGAAACACATTTTACACTTTTCACCCCAGAATTCTTTTTTAAGATAATCCTTTAAATATGTTCATTAGAAACTCAATGTGTATATAAAATCGAAGTAAAATATCTGCTTTATTTTGTAAACTAAAACTATAGAGGTAACTGACGTTTTAAAATTTTAGAAAATTTAAATATTGAAAAACTAATTTTTTATTCCTCTTTAACATGCTATAAAGTAAAATATATTGCTCGTATTAAAATTAAGGTTCAAAGAATAAAGAGGCTAGATGGCTTTTATTTGACATTAAAAATAAGAATCTAATTTTCAAATTTAAAAAATAATTTTGAAGGTAAGTGGATCTATATTTTTAGTGTAGGTATATTTTATATTTTTTTCTAAATGTGTTGATTCATATAATACAGCTGAATAATTTTTATAAAGTTAGACCCTTATTAATTTTCAAGAAAAACTTTTATTCTAAACAGAGCAGAACTTATTAATTAAGATTGAATCAAAAATAAGCAGTTTTAATTAAAACTTTATGGCCAGAAAGATACTATATTCACATTAATCCAGTTAAACCACATAAGGTCGATGATTAAAAAAAAAGCATTTGTATCTAAAGTTTTTTTCTTGCAATAAACAATGATTCAAATTATTGAAAAACATTTTAAGTTAAAAAAAACCTTATATGATACAAATATATTATCCACATTGATTTGTGATGGAGTGGTGTATAAATTAAATGGTAAACCAAGTTACAACAGGGAAAGCTTTAACTTGCAAGAAATGCATCGACACACTGAGTGATGACCTGCGGACGTAAACTTCCTGTGAGTTTATCTTAAACTTCCGGCATATATATTAAGTAACTCATTATCGTCATCCTTAGAACTTGACTTGCAAAAGGATATAAGAGGACAGTTTAGATCACTTGGAACATATCGGTTCTCCGCTGACATAAAAATAACTAAGTAACAGTGGCAAGAATGATATTCCCGATTATGCTATATTTGCACGGAGACTAATATTCTGACTAATAAAATAAATCTTAAAGCTTCGTGCATAGTACTTTCGCAAAAATTAATCCTTTCTTCTTTTGATAAATTATTAGTTTAATGACGGCAAAATAATAAACCCCTATTTAAGCAATTGTGTAACAGATGTCTTAAAATTTATCACTTTTTACTCTTTGTTTGCTTTGCTAAGAGGTAAAACTTAATATTGTTAAATGGTAAAAATTGTGAAGGCGAAACACAGTATTGTGGTTGTGTAAGGAATGCAAAATTCTTAATACTATAAATTTCTAAATTTCATTATTCGAAAATTTCATTATTTCAAATGCAGAACATCATAGTTATTAGAACGACCAGATATAATTCTGATGAAACTCGGTTTAAATGTTTATAATTCAAATAAATGTTTCTAGGTCAAATAATTGCAATATATATACACTTGATAGATGAATTATGAACTTTTATAGGGGTATCTAATTGTAAGAGAGCATTTAACAAAATATTTCATTTACATTTGTACAACCTCTATAAAATACTTATTAAGCAAATGAAAGTTAATTTACATCAATTTACAATATAATATAATCTCTCTCTTTATTTTATATTATATTATATTATATTTATAATATAATATAATATAATAATACAACATATATATATATATATATATATATATATATATATATATATATATATATATATATATATAACGTGTAGGTCTGTGACACCAAAACTGACGATATATCTACACATCGAATGTGAAAGATTTAACACTCGAATATAAACATTAGACGTAGTCCGTTATTTGTAATGGATTGTGTTATAACCATCTGTTCGCAATATTAGGTCTTTTGATTTAAATAGGAATTATATGCATCAAATTTAGATGCAAAGTAAGGTTACGTAAAATTTACGTAATTATTACAGGTTTGGTTTGGAGCGCTACAGTCTACTGTTTTGCACACGAGGTCTAATGATACCGGGACCTACTGCTTAAAGCCGATTCCGAACGGCTACGAGCATTCATGCCATAGTGGGATTCGAATCCACGAACTCTGGTACCGACGATCAGCGCCCTAAACAATCGGCCAGCGTTCGTCTGTAATTATTACAGATATTTACCCTGTTTTCTTTAATATGTCTTGACATTGCATGGAAATAACTTCTGTTACATGTAAAGCATTCGCCTATTTTAATCACGTTTTAGAATCTCCTATAAATAATATAGCATAAACATTGTTTTATAATTTTTATGTTTGTCACTTTCAGTTGAGATAGTTTGCAAGTAGAAAGTGATTATGTTGGTAGCTCAGCATATCGTTAGGTGTTTTTTATTGATTAAAAGCAATTTTTCCTCAACTTAATAAAATAATACTAAACTGAATTTTGAAAATTAAATTGCAATATCCAGTTATTTAAATTACAAAATGGATAGTTAAAGAGCGTCTTAGTATCTTAAAATTTTAAGAAATTGTTTCATTTGATTTTAATTAAAGTTATTTTCCCCATGCATGTATATCTTGCTATAATTAGAACACACCTAAAAATCTTAATGTTAACTCAATTACTTACGCCAATTTTCAAATTCCTGGAGATCTAAATCAAAATCATGGAAAAGCATATTAAACGTTTTGCAGTTAAAAACAGTATAGTAATAGTAGTTAACTTGTTGCATTGTAATATTTATGCCGACCGCTTTGAACATTTCTTAATATCACAGATATTCACATGCAGGGAATCGTATGAGATTCGCGAATAGGAGTAGTTGCATCGGTTTTTGCTGTCCCCACATGGGGGTAAGTAATGTTTGTCTACTGCATGTAGAGTTGCAATACACCCTATTTTACTCAAATGTCCCTTTAAAATCGATAGTAAACTTTCAGCTCGCCAAAATTTGGCTGAAATTCTTTTTTTATTTTTATCAGGCTGAATTACGAAATATAGTTAAGAATGAGTTGTGAAAAGGTTTTTCTTAATACACCAGTCCTATATTATAGTTAATTATTAATATAACGTTAGTTTAATACTTATTCATACCTTCAAACTTTTCTCTACTTTGACGAACTTTGCTATAGAGCAACGGCCAGTCGTGGTATTCAAACTCACAAAATCGGGTACCGAAGAGCAATGCTCTACCCATTCGGTCATCGTTCAGGATTTACGCATACTTGAAATAATTAAAGTTCTACCTGTCTTATTCTTTTGACATTTATGAAAATTTTACACACCGTATGGTTTATAAAACATTTTTCAAATTAATGTTCCGAAATGTTAACTCAGTAAATTGTTAATTCAGTATTTAATAGAACCATTAGAGGCATTTTGTATACAAAATATTATATTTAGTTTAGTTTAGTTTGGAGCCCTGCGGTGTACTTTTTTGCAACATGAGAGCTAATGAGACTGGAACCTACTGCTTTAAGCCGATTCCGAACGGCTACGAACATCCATTCCACAGTGAAATTCGAACTCACGAACTCCGGTACTGAAGATCAGCGACCAAATAATTCAAAATTATATTTGGAATATCTCATTATTTCTTTAGAGGTTTTCTTTCAATGCTTATGATATCAACTAAATATTATTCCAAGATATAAAATAATAGATATAAATAAAATGGATCATTTGTGTTCAAGAAATAAACATGTATCATTTTCAAACATTGTTTAAATAATTAACTTTTAAAATAATTATTAAAATTGAAATTTTTGTTACATAAATATGTTGTTCTTTGTGTGTTCAATTATCAAGCAAATATATTCAAAACAAATCAGTTTTTTATGTCTACTGCCACTTTAATAGTAAAATAAGAATCTTGGAGGATTTCATCCCCAATAGCAGTTTTAGTATATCATCTGTTCCAGAAAAAAATTTATTTTTATATCTGCTTTCAATTATTTATCTAAACATACATTTTATTCTGTCATTTCAGCATGGATATGTTTCAAAGGTCAGGTGATGAATTATAAAGTGAAAGCACGTCTGGGCTTAAGATGTAATCGATAGCATTCAGTGTAAAAAAGAATTAATGTCTATAAAAGCAAAGAAATTAGTGACTTAAATGAAGATGGACTAATATAAAAAAGAACGGGGGTAATGCGATCAGTAAATTGCATATGCTTAATTTGGAGTACTATGGTTTAATTTTATACTGCATAAGAACTATTTAAACCGGAAACTACTGCTTAAAAGTGATTCAGAACAGCTTCATCCAAGTTAACAGTGGGATTCCCTCTCCCAGACTTTGGTACTGAAATGCAGCGCCCTAGTAATTAATCTATTGTTAGCTTCAGTAAATTGCAGAAATTACTTTGTCTTACTTATTATGTGTTAAATGTGTCTGCTAAACTTCGGAGAAATATCTGTTACTTGAACGAATATAAATAATTTTATTTATTACTTTTAAAGAATTTAAAATTCTGACGCATTATGTTGTATCGAAAGAGGTAAATGATTGCAAATATTTTTATTCTACACAGTATCAAAAGCTAGATATGGAATATTAAACAAGATATTTTTCCTCTCTGTAACTCATGAAAAGTGGCTTTTATATTTGAAATTCAGTAATAATTTTGTAAATCATACAAAATTTTTGAAAACCACAAAATTCTAGTTTGCAGTTCCAGCACAATAAGACTATAAAAACAATGAAAGTCTTGAATTTATACAATCACAGTAATCCAAAGATAAAATGAGTATTCCAAACTCTACAGTGATTTTTAATTAAATATTTTTTCCTTATAGGGAATCTTGAAGCAATAATCTAAAGTCAAATATCCATACCATTAGTGAGATAGGGTTTCCCACGGTTTCCGTTAGCTCTATTTGTTTTCTTCATCGATTGGCAATAAAAAAATGCTTCAGATGTTGTAGCAAGTCAACGCAATTAAAAACAAATGTCAAATTTTATTCATACTCACATAAACTAATTCTTCAACTTCTAGAATCAGGGATCAAGTGAGGAATAACTAAGTATAGGAAAGTATAGTCTAAGTATAGTCTGGAAGTGCCGTGTCCGTTAAAGGCAGTGGCGTGCGGTAAGTTTTCATGCAGGGTGTGCAGAGAACATGGATTTTTCAATAAATCTTTATTTATTGAGACATCTGAGTTCTCCATTCTGAAACGGGTTATTTATTATGAATATAAATTTAAAGATTACAATAAATAAAATATTTACCTACGAGTAGACGAGGTATAATTATAAAAACAGCTAAACTTATGAGAATTCTACTAGCACTGAAACAAAAATCATGTCTTTTGTTGAAAGGTGTCATATCGGGGTCGAAAAAGCAAGGTTTCGGGCTTCCACGAAAAACTTACATGTTCAGCAAATGTAGCACCACACGACACCCGCCGCTGCGGTTCCTCATCCGGATGCTCATTGGTGCTGACAAACCGAACGTCTATTCCACGTGCAAAGGATTTCACTGTACGCTGGCGCAATAGAACGAATTGTTTCTCTTTCGGTCAGTGGATTAAATTATATTTATTGATTGTTTTTAACATTTGGAAATCATATATTCTGCGAAAAATATCTTCCCAATTTTTAAAAACAAAACCAGGGATATGGTGTTACAGGTATAACTTCTATACTATCTGTAAAACACAATGAATGATAAAATTTGGACTGTTCTGTTAGAATTCGTTTCTTTTTTGTCTAACAGAACAAAATTGTTTTTCAGCGAATTATTTCTATAAATATAATACATCACCGAAATTACTTTACCACACTAAATCATTTCCCTTTATATTAATGAAATACTTCTTTTATATTTCCATGAAAACAAAATCTTACAATATATAAATTTAAACATTAACCGTCTGCAAAATCGTATGGTCAGTTAATCAGTTAAAAAACCAAAAGCACGTAAGTCCCCGCTCTAATACAACGCTTAATAAACCGTACCTTCGGATGATTCTGAAGACCAAGTGGAGGAAAAATACCTGCACTTGCCTCAGTACCATAGTATGCTGTTCTTCTCCAGTAGCCCATACATATAAAGCGTGATTTTCAATTTAGTGCGTAGTGCTTACACATCAGAACTTCTTCTGTTCGTTTCCTTTTGAACACGCTACGTGGTGCAGCACCTTGGACCGCACGCACTGCGGGAATACAAGCAAGCAAATCAACATAATATTTGAATATATTATAAATAATATTTATTATATTGTGGCAACTCGGTCGCACTGGTTATTTTTTGTAATACTAGTTTATTTTTTACATAATCGTTTATAATTCATTTCACAATACTTGTTTATGCTAATTTTTATTTTTACGAAATTGTAACTGTTAACCGGACTGTTCACTGTTCATGATATAAGCACCCGCCACTCAAGCAACAGAGGTCATTCACCTAAGTCCGACTTGCCTCGTTCTCTCGCTGCCTGCAGCCGACTTCAACGTTATACGGACTCCCGCTCCGTGCGACTTTGAGGTGTCCTCTGCGACTGTATGTTCACTACGCCGCTGCGGAGAGTAGAAATTAAGTCTGCGAGATGCTGCATGTTGTTATTGATCGTTGTGAAGGATATTGTTTATAGTTTGTATTAATTTTTGTTACCACAAGCCAGTGGTTATGTTGTTATTCAAGTAGCAATAATAAATGTCTTGTTTTCCGTTCATATATGTGTAAGCATATTTAGGTAATTTAAGCGAGTGGCAAGAGTTTGGCACCAATTGAATGTTTACCCTCTAACGTAAAAGGGCAACCTTTTCACGAGTCAGTATTAACCTACGTTAGAGCGCTTGCTTCAATATTCCTTATAAAGATAGGTAGACATAGGTGCAGAAAATTATTGTCTCTCATAATTTTGCCAGGGTGTGCAGTGCACACCC
>CM063502.1:148017885-148050385 GCA_032207245.1 Pardosa pseudoannulata
AAACAGTCAATTTTATGGCTATACGATGACTAATTAGACTAAGACCTACTGTTTATAACACATTCCGAACAGTTATGAATTCTTCTTACAGTAGGGAGATTTGACTCTACAGACTCCAGTAATGAATGGGATGGAGAAATGAATTAAGAATAAATTTGGTTTGGTTTTGAGAGCTACAGTCTACTTTTTTCTTACATGAAAATTAGTAAGACCTGGCCTTCCATCTTGAAGCCGACTGTGAACGGCTACGAACATCCATGCCAGCAGCATTATTCGAACAAACGGACAGCGTCCTTTCACTCGGTAATCGCCCGGCGATGATGAGAACAAAATATAGAAGTTTTAACATTTTTTTTCAACAAATCAAATACTATTTAAAATCAGGATATAACCCAGAATGTCAAATTAATTAATATACAAGAGCTTCAATTGCATTTAACTGCTCAAATGATGTTATACTTTTAGCTGTCTACAATTCATAGATTCCTGAAGGGTTGGATTTCGTTATATTCTACAAAGCATATGATATACAAAAATAAACTATATTCCTGCAAAACACTTAATCGAGTAAACCTAAAAATATAAAAAACATTTAGCCTTACAATAAAAATTGAGACTTGCTCATAATTTTTTCTTTATAAAATACACATCTTAAAAAATCTGTCTTTCCTGTCTAAGTCTCTATGAAGTCCTTTTAGTAACTTAAGTATTTTAGGAAGCCAAAAGAAATCTTTGTAGCTAGGAATAAAGTACACTAATTTGAATAGCTCTCGATTTAACGTACAATAGATATAAAAGTATACCGTTTTCTTTAAGGCAGAATTTGTATAAACTTCAAGCATCACTTTCTTTTATCAGAGTACTAATCTCAACCACTCCCAAATAATTAGTTTTTTGCGCTCATTAACTTTCCTCTTCGCAATCATGTAGATATTATAAAGAGTATTTAAAAAGTAAAATACACAAAGGTATACTTGTTTAAAAAGTAAGGAAATTTGCAGATGATGTGAATTATGTAATAATAGAACGAAAATACAAAACACCGAAATCACTCAATGTAATTGATTATTCAAAGAAAAATTATGAAAATGCACTAAAACCTATAATAATTTATTTAAAGAATACCTATGTGGAAACGCCTAGTTAGTTAATGCATGTGAGTGTATATTTATTTAAAGGTCAGACAGTGAAACTGCATAATAATTTCTATGCCATTAAATTAAACACATTTTTGTACAGCAGTTTCAAGTTAGTTTATAAAAGGAACTAAGTAATACAATACTTATATGTCAAGCTTTATCTTTTACGGAGCTGATTAAGTTTTTAATAGAATGAATTTGATAATTTCAGGAAATCAGTTCACAAAATAATATAAGATGGGATTTTAAAAGCTTCCATAAATAAAACTACTCATTAGGAAAAATAATAAACAAGTTATTTATGCGTTCTAACACTGTTTAGGGTTTTAATTTCATTCGTAAAAACAAAAGATCGGTTTGAAAGTTCTAGAAAAATCTTTATTCGAACAGATTCATCTTCAGAATAATGGAGTTATTATTAAAAAAGCATCCCGAATGCAAAAACTATTTATGCATTTATCTACAACCTCTATTAAATATAATGTTGTAATATTTGTTGTTAATAGTTATAGAAAAATTCTAAAAATTTGGTTTGGTTCTGAGCACTGCTGTCTACTGTTTTTCTACACGACGACTTGTGAGACTAGGACTTACTGCTTAAAGCTGATTTCAAAAGACTACGAACTTTCATACCATAAACGTCAATCGAACCCTCAAACTCTTGTATCTTAGAGTGACCTACCCATTAGGCCATCATTCAGCTCTAAAAACATATTTAACTTTAGAATAATATCCTCAAGTATCGGTGACGTTGTGTATATAACTAATAAACTGTTGAAAGTAGGAAATGACTTTAATATGCATTAAATCATTTTTATGTAAAAACGTATATATTGCCTTTCCTTGCTTTGAGATAATATTTTTTTAAGCTTTATTACAGACATAACAATAGTACCAACGGCTGACAAAAATAAAGTAGCGTTCCAAGGTTAACCCATATTGGACCGCTGTCCTATAAACAGAACAGGAAATAAAATTCCATTTACTAATAAAGTTATAAATATTTTCTGAGTGGATTTCATTTTAACACCTTTAAAATAGACACACTTTAGCATAGTAACAAAAAAAACTGAGTAATCAAATTATATTGTATTATAAAATTTATTTTCAGCAACCTCTTAAAAATTGTCATTTTTTAATCTTTAATTTTATATTTATTATTATTATTTTTTAAACATTGTGGAGGTTATTTTTAGTTTAATTTTTTTGTTTGGTTTGGACTGCTACGGTCTACTGTTTTGCAACACGAGGGCTAATGAGACCGGGACCTACAGCTTAAAGCCAATTCCGAACGGCTACGAACATCCATGCCACAGTGGGATTCGAACCCACGAACTCCGGTACCGAAGGTCAGCACCCTAACCAATCGGCCATCGTTCGGCTATTTTTAGTTTAAAAACAGAGCTAATAATGTAGCTGAAAGTTTTTGTTGAAAAATATATTTTATAAGTATATTTTATAAGTATATAAGAAAAATATATTTTATAAATGTATTTTGTAAGTATAAAAAAATGCCCTAAAATTAAGACGACGGTCCAATCCTGATTATTTTTCTATGAATTCGATATTGAATTTATTGCGCACATTCTTTTCTTATCTTTCAACGAAAATCAGTTCAAACACCTGTTCACACACCTGGACACAACAAGGGGTAAATAGATATCTATTCTATCCAGAAAACTGGAGATTTTTTGCAAGATAAACTTATTCTCTTACTGCCAGTTCAGTAACTGCAAGAGAAAACCAACAACAGTATGATTAAATGGTAATGTTGGACTTTGTTTTGACTGTTTCCCCAAATTTGATCTATGAATCAACCTAATGCAATGTAAGTGATATTTGTTAAGTTTTAGTACTGTAATGGACCGTTGTCTTATTCATAGGACAGCCAATTACATAAAAAATTAAAAATATTTTTTCAAAATTTTGGTTTTTTATACTTAGTTACACCATATTAATGATATGGATAAAGTTTTAATAACTTACAGAAATATTTAGTTGGTGTGGTACAATATGGGTTAAAAAAAATAGAGCATGCTGCAGTAGTTGATATTATTGAGATGTTGGCCGGTTTCTATCGGTTAATTCTAACAAGGGAATGATTATACTCTAAATTGCCAACTATCTGTAGCATTTGACTAATGACATAAAATTCTCAATACAAACTAAGGTTTGTGCAATAGCTTTACCTAACTTGTTACCACTCACTGCTTGTTCACTTCGTCGATATAAAATAGGGAAGAATTGCAAACGATACATAAATTTATTGAAATCAATAAATATTCTATCAATTATATTTCATAAACTATTACATTTCATCTTTAAGGAAAAAGTCTACTTTATTACTATCCCCAACATTGAACTTTATTCTCTAATAAAAATTATTTAAACAGCAAACTTTGTAATGAGTAGTGCTTTAAAATCAGGGTAGAATTGAAACTGTGTATTATCCCTTTAAACTTCGTTATACTTTCCAAACTAATTAAAGATCACTTAGGAGAAAATAACTTGTGAGAAATTAAATTACCTTAAATTCTAGTAATACTAATGAAATTATTAGTTTGTTGTTGAACAGATGCCGAGATACAAATCAGTTTTGAAGGTTTCAAGAATATCCTCTTTAAATATGTGGCAGCAAATATTACGATCTATATAAAGAGTATTGTTTTAATTTAGGAAAATTGTTTAATGGAATTGACATAATGTTAAAAAAATCCATAGCCCTATGTGTCAGTTTTAATGATATTAATTTACCAAATACTACCTAGGGTACTAAATTTTTTTATTATCAAATCAATATATTCAAGCAAATATTGCATATAAAAATAAGGTTCTACTAATTTTTACGAAATCAAAATATTAGCTGTATTGTTAAGTTAAAAATTGGATATACTGTATTTCTATTGATTCTTTAAAATTTACTGAATTACATTGAGTTCATACTTGCTTTGGTATGATAGGTTTATCAAAGGCTCATAATTAGTAAAATAGCTTAAGACTTCAATTACATTGTCAAATTTTATTACAAGAAAATATTAAGATTAAAATATTTGCTTGGCTAATGTTTCAGTCATTTTGTTTAATTTCTAAAATAGTTTGGTTTACATTAGACGATTGCGATGAATTACTCTAGGGCTAATAAACCCTTTATAGATAGCCATGCCACCAATGAAATTTAAATGCATGGGATCTGTCACAGAAACGTCGTACATAAAGCCGACCATAACCTGGTAGTTTTAAAGAAGAAAACATTTTTTTGAAGTAAACAAGACATTAAATATACCTTAAGAAATTTACCTTTTCTCCAAATTATGGCACTTTTTCGCTATTTCTGTGAAATACCTTATTTATCTTTAAATACAAAAGTCTATATTTCTAAATGAGAAAGCAGTTTAGCAATTTGTTTGGTTCCCCGATTGGCAAATTGCCGAGGATATTCCAGTCATAGTAAAAGTGATAAAGCTAGGCAGGAATAAAATGTTAATCGCTTCTTAACAAATAATGGTTAATTATTTAGCATACATAAGGTTTGACTATAAATAAATAAGCACAATTTTGCAAAAAGTGCCACATTACCTTATTAAATGTTTAGCAATTTAGTATTAATTTTTCAGTTAGTCTGCGTGTGAACTATCCAAATTAATGACACCACATTTAGAGTTTTATATGTTTAACATTAGAGCTTCATGCTTAATGTTTTATATTTAACCCAAGTCATTTGTTGTAAAACAACCAAACCTTCAAAACAGTTTTATTGAGTCAAGTTCCATTCATTTTAGAAAGTGAATGTTTATATAATCAATTTCACTCCATTAAGTTTTATACATGACCTATAATACCAGTACACCTCTTAAGACTGACAAATTTAAATTTTATTTTGCAAAAATCTTTAATAATAGGTCTCCTAGTATAAACTACCATATTAGCTAATTAAAACAGCTATATTAAAAGGAAATGCCACGAGACGATTAATCAAATATTCTAGAATTTTTTGCTCTTTGAGAGTAATAAATTCTTATCAAAATGAAGTAGGCTAAAGAAACTCCTGAAAATTTAAATCATACAACTAAAAAATTAGAGCTTAATTTTTTTCAGTTTAAAAAACACAGAAAGAACTGAGCTATTAAATTAACGAAACTTAAAACGCATATAATGAAAAACCAAAATACTGTTTTAATCTAAAACAATAAAATTTTTTCTCAATTATAAAAATGTATAAACAGAATGATGTTCCTATTACATAAAAACTGTGTAGGTTTGTCCTACACGTATCTTGAACAATTTAAAAACTTTAACTGCACTATAGGGAATAAAAATACTTAGTTTCATGGAAACGGTATTTTAGTCTTTACTTTAGAACTTTTCTTTCGACCTTTGTTCTCTGGTCACAACGTACTTCAGCCATAACTTTGAATCAACATAAAAGTCTGGAAAAGTAATTTGAAAGTTTCTTTTTAAAACTAACACAAATTCAAAAATTGCTATGCAGGAATTCTCGTTTGTTATAAAATATGAGCAAAACTAAAAATATCCTACTAGTACTAAAATGCTTTCTGTAATTTGCATAAATACATTTTCATACTTCCTTTTGAATAAATAACTTGGTGTATTTAGTAGTTCAAATATAATCGCTCTAATTGCAATTCTTGGTAAGCATTAGGTATTAGAGCAACCTAATAAAAATAAATACTTTATATGTAGATACAACAACAGCATTTAATGGGTATTTTAATAACAATTGTGCACAATGATTGATAAATAATGGGCATGAATTTTACTTTATGAATGAGGTTACTCGAAAGCAAGTCTAGTTATAGCTTCTGGATTTTTATAGTGTTGCAAAACCTTGCAAAGCAATTACTTAAAAGTTATACTTAATTTATGTAGCATTTATAATTTCAACTTCATTATAATTTTTTTATCTCGCGTATCTAATTAAAAAGCTAAACTTTTGCATTGAAAAAAAATTCACATATAACTTAACCTGCATATGATTTTCATCTAACTGGCAGTAGATGATCTTTTAAGTCAAAGATTTACGTCTGAGACAATATATTATAAACATACCTGTTGAAATATATAATTTCAGAGAGATTTTCAAGTCAATACCAAACTCATATATGTCATAAAATCCTTTTTTCTAATATAGAAGTTATCTATCAAAATATTTCAGTATCAATCTAACACTTGCTAATATTTATATTAATCCATAACTATCCATTAGGAGCAAATTGTAATGAATTGTAAGTATTATCACAAACGCTAGCCCATTTTAAGAAATATAACTTGATTTAGGAAATATCACTTGACATTAAACAAATATTAATGCTGATCGTTCTAGTGTGGGAAGAAGTTTAAAGTACTACATTCTAAGTGAGAGCTGCTCAATGTGCAGTTGTCTAATTTTACACATAAACATTTGTATGTCATTGTAGACCTAAAGGTGTACGTTCCATTGAGGCAACATTTTGCTTATCTTTCCTAACACCAACAAAAACACATAACTTAATTTTATATTAACACAACATTTGATTCGAGGCATTTTTATATAAACATTGCGACTCTTTGATTTTTTTTCTTTTATAAATAGCATCAAGAGTTTTTGAGAGAAATAGTGGCAAACATTCATTGAGTTAATTTAATTTTTTTCTATTTCTGAAGTCGTTAAGTTAAAATTCGGTTTAAATATTTTATACAAACTGTAAAACAGGGTGCGAATATCTGAATTAATGAACCTGAGAAATTTAAAAATTCAAAGACACATTTAAAATTATTTCTGCTGCATTCTACTTGCAAATACAGTTTCAAACATCTATCAGCAAATTATTGGTTAAAATATCTATGATATCTGTGTAGCAACCCTAAATTAATTCACGATATTCGCTAATTCACAAGTACTAGCTTTTCGACAAGTATATCACTCAGATTATTTATTGCTTAGTACTTCACGCTTCTAACCAGTATGCTTGGTTTCAATTAATGAGAAAAACTTGGTTGTATTTGTGTTATGTCATATATTGGGCTTTTATCATTCGCTTCTCAATTGGTTATGAGAGCCGATAAAAAAAAACCTCTAACTCATCTCAATTAAATACTCCATTGACTCCATACTTAGGAAACTAAGAAATGAAAAAAAAGTGTAGGGTATGGAGTAAATTAAAAGATATCTTATAAATAAAACAAAATCTCAGTAAAGGACAGCACAAACCGTACGATGGCCGAATGGTAGGTGCTCTCTTTTCATACCAGAGTCAGGGGACTCGATTACCATGGAATCGATATGTCATGTAACTTCGAAACTGTTCAGAATTGGCTTAAAGTAGTACATACCGGTGTCATTAGACCTTGTGTAGCAAAACGGTTGACCGTAGAGCTCCAAGCCAAAAGCAACACCAATGATTTCAAGAGATGTAACGAGCAGGAAGTACATCATTTTTATTATTGTTTAACAACAAAACAATCACTGCATAACCAGTCTTCATTTTTACCCAAGACGTGGTGAAATATTACACAGGCCTGCGATGAAAAAAATACAAGGGATGTGACATCTAAACTTAACGTATTTTTTAGTACTGATTTTGAAAAGAATCATCAAAAATGTCTATCACGTCACATTTTTTTTTTTTTATGTGTTTTTTTATGTAATATTTTCATTTTTTTTTTTTATTTTTATTTTTTTTGAATTTTACTGAACAACCGCAGTTAATATTTTTTTTTTTTTATATTTTTTATTTACAGATTCCTGTTAGAAGCGACGCAATGTAAATTTCATCCTTCATCATCCCCTCCTTCACAATTATCTTTAATTGACGTTTTAACCTTGTTATTAGTAATGAAAAAAAAAGAGAAACACGTAGCCACCCTTCGATTGAAAGAAAAAAAAATTATCTGTGGCTACAACAGCGCAGTTAATATTTTAGGCTTTTAAAGCTTCAATGTTGAAAAAATTAGACAGATTCCTGGAAGCGCGCTAGAAGAGCTTAGGAACGCGCAATGTACCTCTTCATCATTCGTCACAATCACTGTTAACCTATAACGACGCTCGAAATTATCAGTGACCTCATGTAAGCACCAGTACTTAGTCTGTGAAAGAGACAACTCAATTATTAGGCTCCAGATTGAAAGAAAAAAACTTATTGGCCAAAGGAACCACTTTTTATTGGTACAGGAATCGTGAAAAGGAATTTATTCAGAAATTTGACGAAGACGAGAACCTCATTTATTGCTCAGATGTTCCTGGATTGACGAGAAAATTTAAGTTTCCCTACAATAAAGATGAATGGAGGCTTTTCATAGATTCGTCAAAAAGAAACCTTAAAGCTGTCTTAATTCATCAAGGAAACCAATGGGCGTCTGTGCCAGTTGAATACTCGGTGAATTTAAAAGAAAGGTATGAAAACCTAACTCCTAAAATAAAATATGACAACCACGGCTGGATCATTTGCGGTGATTTAAAAATCATCACCATGCTTCTCGATCAACAAAACGGGTATACAAAATTTCCGTGTTTTATTTGTGAGTGAGACAGCCGTGACAAAACACAATATTGGGTCAGAAAAGATTGGCTCAAAAGGCAGAATCTTGTGCCACCAAAAATGTAATTCGAGAAAGCTTGGTTGATCAATATATATATATATATATATATATATATATATATATATATATATATATAGATATATATATATATATATATATATATATATATATATATATATATATATATATATATATATATATTACTACCCCCTTGCACATAAAATTAGGTGTTATGAAGCAGTTTGTTAAGGCTCTTCCAAAACATGGTGATTGCTTAAAACATATGTGTAAAAAGTTTCCTGGATTTTCTGAAGCCAAATTGAAAGAAGGAGTCTTCGTAGACATCCGAAAACTTATTAGGAATAACAAATTTGAGACAACTATGACATTAAAGGAAAAAGAAGCTTGGGTTGCCTTCAAAGATATTGTGGAAAAAAATTCTGGGCAATCACAAAGATCCCAAATTTAAAACAATTGTTGGCAACATGCTAGACAAATTTCAAGTGTTGGGCTGCTCCATGAGTGTAAAATTGCATTTCCTCCAATCGCATTTGGACTTTTTCCCCGAAAATTTAGGATCCGTCTGCGAAGAACAGGGAGAAGGTTCCACCAAGACATGAAAGATATGGAGAGAAAATATCAAGGTAGGTGTAATAAGAATATGCTTGCCGACTATTGTTGGATGTTAGCAAGAGATTAAGATAAGATTGAATGTAAAAGAAGAACTTCAAAAAGAAATTTTAGCGGAAAATGTACGTAACTAAATTTAAATGTCTTTGTTTCGTATTGAGTTTCAAATATATTTCAAACTTACATTTATTATATATATAAACCTTAATAAAACGTAAAAACAGGTCGTTGGGGTTTTTTCTAGGGGTGTTTTTCTTATAAAATTAATGTAAAAAACTTAATAACGAGGGAACTTTTTGTCTCGCCCTGGTGCAGCTCATGCGTTCTGGTTGCGATGGTTTTCATTCTTTATATACAAAATGTATACATTTTTAATTTTAATTGTTGTTTAAAAATTAATATGCCTAATCATAAACAGATTAAATAAACTCACATGAATAGATAAAACCCACTGTTGCCAGTCAGTACAAGCTAACAGTTCGAGAGCATTTGTTCCATATAGGATATTACCAGTAGTATGTACATCAATTTTACAAAAAATCCTGACGTGATGGAAAAAAATGGAGGTCATTTTCGAAATCAGCATACCAAATAACTTAAAAATAAGAAAAAACTTCTCTTGTATTTTTCAAAAATTTCAATTTCGCAGGCCTGTGTTATCCTTTTGTACCATCGTGTTGCAGTTCTGCAACATACCCCAAAATTGATGCCATCTACAGAAAGAGATTTAAAAATGTTTTTGTTGATCTTTCCTATCCTACAACACTGCAATTGATACTAAATTTCATTTCGTATCAAAGCTTCATTTACCCTTTTATCAGATGCTCATGATTGTTACTGAAATAAACTTTAGATATGTTGAATTTTAAAAAAAGGTGAAGATTCTAAAAGTAGATTTCTCACAAAGATAACTTCAAACTCTTCATGAAATAAAATTGTTGTGCAAAATATTTCAGAATATTTTTAATAAATATGTATTTTTTATTTTTAAAAAAGTAAATTGTTTGCCAATAAAATTTCATTTTATTGTTTTAAATTTTTATAATTATTTTCACGTGTTTAAAATAATATATTCTAACACTGGAGAAATTTTAGTTTAAGGTTATTGAGATACAAACAGTTACGTGACTACATCAAGTGGAAGAACCTGAAGTGATAATCCTAAAAGACCCCATTAATCCCTTCACCCTCCCCCCCCCCTAAATAAAAAGAAGATTGTTGTGAACACAATAAATCTACTTTATATGATATTGTACAACAAGGAATTATTAGGAAGATTTTTTTACATAGGTGAACAAAAGCAAATGAATGATACTTTCTTATTCTGTAGAAATTCATTTCAAAATGCTTTCCTTACATTATAATCTTAAGGTTAAGAAAATATAGAATTGTTATACTGCTTAGAAAGGACTTAAATTATTTTAGGCATGCTAAATATAACTGATGTCAGTTCTAGACTATACCGAACTTGATGCCTGAACTAATCGATGAATTAAGAAATCATTCAAGATTCTTTACGAAATAACTGCCCCAGAAAAAGGTAGAATGAATTTTAAATCAAAAATTCTATGAAATATTAATAAAATGTGGGTGTAGTAATGAATATCGTAAATTTTAGACTTTTAAGTGTATTATCCAGATCTTAAAATAAACTAAAAAGGCATTTCTCTTAGAACCAGTTTTTAGGAATAATTTGCTCTTTTTAAATGTGATAACTCAAATTTTTATGATTCAGATTTTTTAATTATGTTAATAATGTCTCCATTTATCTATTTGGAGAATGAACTAGAATAATTTAAGTATCGTGAGTACGTTCCAAATTATGACCCTTTTTATAAAAAAAAATACCTTGTAAAAATATTGAATTTCATACAATAAACCTTTAAGTCTAAAACTTTTTATTTAGCCGTAAATGTATAAAATAATGATTCATTCTCTAGACTAAAGCACAAAGCTTATTATAGTAGGATTTTATTTGAATCAGAGAATTATTTTTAAATGAATCCTATATGAAAGTGATAAATATTTTTAAGAAAATTATATTTTATGATATTTTGATTATTTATTTTTTATATTATTTATATTATTGATTATAGAAGTTTTGATTATTTATTTGTTACTATTTCATAAAACTTCCCTTGATCAGGATTGTAGCCGATTAGATAGGGCATTTGTTTTCCGGATTCCAGTGGTGTCAAACGAACTTCTTGCATTGATATTGTAAATCAAAGACTTTAACCAGTTGACTTCGATCAAATTAATCGCCATGTAAAATATAGTGTCCGCAGCGTTTCAAATAAGCCAATAATTGTGGATAAAACATTTCTCTTTTAGGAAATAACATATTGCATCTACAAAGGAGAGTTTTCCGATTCTTTCTTATATAATTTCTTATTGAAGCATTTTTTCATATCAGTTATCTGCAATGCACTTCAAAATAAGGGTTAATGTTTCATTAGTAGTAGAAATATTAACCTTAGGTTATTTTTTCAATGTGGCAGATATTTTTCTAACCGGCATCCATTAGGCGGCTCATTAGACGGACGAGTTGAACAATTAAAACCATACAAACCTAGCATGATTTTATCTCTAACGGTAACAGATTAGAAGAAGTATTTCTGTAGAGTCTTGAAGGTTGCAAGTTTTCTATGTACTGTGTCATTTGCTTCATCTAATTTATGTCCTTTATAAAATTATAAATGATTCTAAAATTCCAACATTCAGTTTCTATCTTAAAACCTTTCAAATTATTTTGTACAGAAAGGACTAGCATCTTCGACCGACATAAAATAGGGATCATTTGTAATTGGTCTGTTCATAGTGGCAAAAAAATTGGAATTCAGCAACCGGGAAAAGTTAAAATTTCAATTACTAGACATTTTAACTATTTGTGTATGACTTGGAAATAAATGTAATTTGAAAGCTCGGTAAATAACTCAGTAATAACTCTTCCAATTTTTTTCATTTTTACTCTAAAAGCTTTCAAGAATAACTTTAAAACTCTGGGAATTATACCTCATTTGTTTGATAATTTTGGTAGGTAATAAATTTTCATATAATATTAATAGTTTCATATTTGATTTTCTTTAAAATTTCCGTTCTGATTTACTAAAGAGAATTTAGAAAATATTTTCTCCAGAGCTTTAGCCTTTCAGCTATTATTAAGTTTAAAAATGCGGAACTGGATTTCCTGTACGAAATATAAGTGTTTTGGAGCATGTCTCTCGCTCCCTCGATGAATGAAATTTTCTGAAAGGTAACTTCTATTGCTAAGTCATCGAGATAAGTACAAACAGTATTTAATTGTAAGTATGTATTATCAATAATTATCACCTGGTTCCAATTTGTTTCCAATTATAAATAAAGTTTTCTTTACAATCCAAAGATCATTATTTTCTCAAAGATTTTTTTTTTCTTCTGTTAGATTCATTCTCCGTTATAAAACAGTTTTCTTAACATGGAAAAAATCCCAAGAAGAGAAAAAAAAATTATTTATTCGTACAAAAAAGCAATAAATAAAATCCCCCTTCAAAAAATGCTTAAATTTTAAATGACACTTACCGATAACATAACTTTATCGATCGTAGTTTTGCTTTTCAAATACTCAGATTGATTTTTCGCTCGCAAAAGTTAATGCCGAAACACGCAGTTTCAAGAAGCGGCCGCTTGTTTTCATATACGACTGGGCTCTTTGAAAATCGATTTCTCGCCTGCCAATTCGATATAATTTGGGGATGATTCCCTTCCCTTTCGCCCCCTGTTATGACTCACAGCCTCTGAGAAAATAGCACACACATAAATTTACTCCCCGCCCTCTTTGGAACGCATAAACATAAACTGCTGTTTTCATCAGAAAAAAAGGACGGTTTGGATAACGTCTTTTGAATTATTCTGCTAGGCAGCTGTTCCGTTCTATATAAAATTTAAATTATTTTTGATTTACACTAGATGTCCTCATAATATGAAGTCAGGCGTCAAAATTGTGCCTCGAATAAATATCGAAGTGAGGATTTTAAAACATTTAAGCAATACTTTAAAAATTGCTTAACTACAAAGTGTATATTTCTGTAACTGTTCCCTCAATATATCTACATATTTGTATTCTCTTTCACATTTATAAATAAATCTGATATTAAACTAAAGCTGCTTTCAGTTAGAGAAATTACTATGTAGTTATTTTGAAAAATGTGACTTTATTTTATTTGGAGCACTACCATCTACTTTAGAAAAGTAGACCGTAGCACTCCAACCAAACCATCTACTTTTGTGACATCCCAGAGTTAATGCGACCAGAACCTACTGCTTAGCGTTGACTTTAAACATCTAGATTCATCCATGACAGTAGTAGAATTCTAAGCAGGTGTCAACACTGAAAGGCTACATATGACTGTCATATAAACATATGACTATTGACCGACTAAATATGCACAGCAAGTAAAAAACTCCTATGAAGAAATTAATATTCTTTTTGTAAATCCTAGACTTCAAAACAAGTATTTCACGGTGAGATGTTTGCCTTCAAAATATTCATCCTACATTTAAAAAAAATATTTTTTATAATTCCTACCTACTAATTACTCTCAAACTTGAGGATTTTTTAATGTTCAATATCTTAGAAATATAGCTTGTTTCCTGTACATCCTTTTCACGTTAATCATAAATAGATATCTTAATCTCTCGCGCTACAAAGAATATTCAGGGTATAAAATTATAAGTTTTTGTCTGTTTAGCATTACAGTAAAACATAACTCTAAGAATTCATCTCAGGAGACAACTCTTCTCTAAGCAGGTTTAGAGTGAGTTCACCCTCTTTAAAAAACCTGGGACTATCAGTTTTCATGAATTATTTAATCAATAACAAAAAAAAATTTATACTTTTTATGTTTTTGTCTGAGTTCATTGTGTGTATTCTGCTTATGTTGTACTTGGTGATTTTCTTCCTTATTTGAGAACAACATTGGATCAAGTCCATGATCACATGGGTTTAATCATTAGGGCACGGCTTTTGTGTAGTACGAAAGAGCGGTTCTCTCAAAAGTAGAAGTTCGATTTGGCCCCAGCTGCCAGCGGGATTATTCTCGGATCTACAGATTTATCCTGCACGTAATTTTCAAATATCAAATCAATTTTTCCTCAGTCAATCTTGATTTTGACATTTCAGCATTGTAGCATGTTAATAACTAAATAATATCAAAATGTGTCTTGCAGTTATACGTCTGGAGAATATATTAACGTAATTCCCTAGTAAAATAAAATTATCCGTTACTTAATTTTCTATTTGATAATACAACTTAGCTGCCTTTGTTAGAATTAGGTGACTAGGATTAAAAGTTTTATTAGAAGTATATGTTAGAATAAGTTTTAAATTTACAACAATCTATAGGAACCATTTCCCAAATTAAATTTCTGCAACATTAAGTAAATTAAAAATTATTATCCTATTTCTTATGATTGCCTTTTCTTTTAGGTATAACAATACTATTTGTGTCACAGTTATAACAACACAATCAGTTGATCTCTTGCTAAACAATGATATGTAAGTAATATCCAGTTCTATATGACCCTAATGATATTTTTTTAGTTACAGTATCTCAGATTTTATGTAAACATTTATCATTAATGTTTTCAACCAAAAATTCAATAACTACCTTTAAAGCACCCTTAGTTTCATACATACTAGTTTCATAAGTGCTATTTTTAATGACCATTCACCACAACTTTAACCGCATGCCCTAACTTCTTAGGTGACTTTTGGTATTGACTAAGCCATCCATTAATCTTAGCTTTTCTTGAAGTCACGTTATTGACCAGAAATAGGAAAAACGGTTTCTATAGATATATATCTATTCTGAACCATTGTCATAAATCCTAAAATACTGTCTGTAAAGACATCCAGAAAGTTTCTCCTCCTTACTTTTTATTTATTTAAGATTTGATTTCCAAAACTTGATGAAATTGTCATTTATATTTATTTAGATTACATACAATGTTTTACTCCGTTAGCATGAATAAATTGCTATAAAATATAATTTTTTTTTCAAATAAGTTGTTTGGATATACAGTTTAGATAAAATTACCTAGTTTTATTTATTTTGTTTTCAAAAATCTATTCAGACAGCATTCGCAAATTTTCAGAATATTCAAAATAATTTTATTCTATTGGGATCGAGATGATTAGGAGGTTAACATGATAAACTCGTGACTGATAAGCATCCCACTAAATCAGGAATGTATAGGCTGAGAAACTAAAAGTGTTTTCAGCAGTGTAGAGGTCGGGAAAGGGGTACAGAAAATGATAAAATCCATCTGATGAAGATGATCATGATCATAACTAAGGAAGCTTCGTTGGGAAAGTATTCACCACCAATAGTTCCCATTATAAAAGTATCATTAAATCACTTCGCCAAGTGCTTGTTAGGTTAGACACAATTTTACACAATTGATCAGAAATGAATTAATTCGATAGCTGAAAAATGTGATTATTCAAAAAAAAAAAACTATGCTGGATCGCACGTTATCAATTAGAAAAAAAAGTGTTACTGTATTTACTATTGCAAAGTAAGATCCCTTAGTTCGGCATTAGTATGAAAATAACCCACAATATAAGTAATTTACAAAGGGGGAAAAGCAATTTATGGCTTATTATAAGCAATTTATTTCTGACCAATTTATTGTTGGTATATTGTTTTACCTTGGACGGATGGACTTTCTTGAATTAGGAAATATATTTGAAATTTTTATTTGTATTCTTATAAACAGTGATTTTTATATTCATCCTACTCATAGGTAATCCTAAATTACTTCCTTGCTGCAATCTTCTATTCTCCTTACGTCTAAATCAGCACAATTCAGAGGATTTACTTTACCTTACAAGAGCTACCGGATACTTTGGAGTGTAGCAATATGTTCCCTTCAACTCTCTAAATCCTCATTTCCCTTCTGGTCAGCCGGGATGATGGTCAAGTAACCAAGCACTAGTGTTTAGATCCTTTGGACTGGAATTTCGAGACCACTTAGTATGGATGCTTGTAAACTTTCATAATAAATTTTAATTGATAGTTTTTGACTTAATTAACCGATTTAATTAAACATTGTGTTACTAGAATATAGCCCGTCATATGACGAGATCAGTAAAATTTTTTTATTTTCGAGTTAAGTACTCTATGAGGCAGGTAAAAAAAGGTTTGTTTTTTGGCTGAGAATTATTTGGTACACGCTCAATTATTTATTTATCTTCATACTCCCCTAAGGTCACCCGATACTGTGAATGAAATTTAGAATCACGTTGAATTCATTTAGAAAGATAATTCAAAATTTTCTTAGCTACGTTCAAATTATCGTTAAGTTCTTTCAAATTCTTTTTTGCCACAGTAATTAATGGAAGTAAAGGAATTAAAGTATAATTTCCACTACACCCTGAAGGTAGATAGAATGTGTTGTTAATACCTGTGATAAAATTTTCATTGCAACAAACAACAATCAATAATTAAATTTAAAATTATTACATATGTACCTAATCTATTATTTGAGCCAAATATAAAAGAAAATTATTTACGTCATATCTAAATTCAGTGATAAAAAGTATGAAAATTATGCAGAATATTTATAAGTAATTTATTTTAAATTACTGATGATTGATTAAATGCGAAAGAAATGATTAAATGAGATTGTTAAAGGAATGGCGTCATAATGCTAAAAAATGTTATTTTTACCTATTTATTGTGTGACAAATTGATAAATTTAATCGCCGACTCCTAACAGGGGAAAATAAAGCTTGAAACAAAGGTATTAAATACTAGAAAAGGAGGGAAGGGGTGAATTTCGAACGTTGCTAACCCTAAATCATGAAGAATCCAATATGGATGCCTCTATCCATTCCAGGTCCAACCACTTCATAAATTCGAGGAAAAGCGGACAGATAACTTAGTCTATTATTCTATAGGGGATGCCCAATGTTTTGCTATTTTACATTCGTCTCACTTCATAAACCAAGTCAAAAAGAAATTAGACTTCGTGACATTTATTAGCCTTAAAACAGGAATATAAACTAAGACTACAATTAAAAGAGGTTGCCACCATTGAAGATTCTTGCTGAAATATTTCAACCAATGCGTTCAAAAAAAAAGTAATGTGCATGTACAACTTCCATAAACCATGCACCTCATTTAAAGACAATACATTAGTTCTCCAAATTCCTACTTGAAATATTTCTTTATTTAAGCCATCTTTTCTGAATTTAAATTAACAGCTTAAAAATCCCATGCATTTTTCTAGAGCAGTCACTGCCGTAAGTTCATGTAGAAATAAAAGTTAATTCCAGATTTTTCAAATCAAAGTGAAATCAAAAAGTTAAATCTTGAAGGCTTTTCGCTTCAAAACTTCTTATTAAAAACAACTTATTTTCAGAAATATTCTACTTCGGTCACTTTAAAAATGAGTTTCAGCTTCTTCTGATATTTTTAGAAATTTTATTCGTATAACCCCATAGTCATTTTAACGATAAAGACACAAGGTATAAATCCAAGGTATAAAAAGAAAGAAATTAACGAGAAATCTTTAGAATAACTTTCTAAAATGTTTGGTTTAGCCGAATATCCATGCAAAATGCAATCGGTTTTTGCAACCAGTGCGTTAAAAAAAAGCAATGTGCATGTACAACTTCCATAAACCATACACCTCATTTAAAGACAATATAGAATACATTAGTTCTCCAAATTCCTACTTGAAATATTTCTTTATTTAAGCCATCTTTTCTGAATTTAAATTAACAGCTTAAAAATCCCATGCATTTTTCTAGAACAGTCACTGCCATAAGTTCATGTAGAAATAAAAGTTCCAGATTTTTCAAATCAAAGTGAAATCAAAAAGTTAAATCTTGAAGGCTTTTCGCTTCAAAACTTCTTATTAAAAACAACTTATTTTCAGAAATATTCTACTTCGGTCACTTTAAAAATGAGTTTCAGCTTCTTCTGATATTTTTAGAAATTTTATTCGTATAACCCCATAGTCATTTTAACGATAAAGACACAAGGTATAAATCCAAGGTATAAAAAGAAAGAAATTAACGAGAAATCTTTAGAATAACTTTCTAAAATGTTTGGTTTAGCCGAATATCCATGCAAAATGCAATCGGTTTTTGTAACGCTAATTGCTTTGAAAATCATAGAGATATTTTCTTTTTATTATTCTCTCGGCGAACATTATCGGTATTTTACCTTTCACAGAATTAATATTTTCATCTGTTAATGCACGCAAAAAGATTAAAAAGCTGAAAATATAAATAAAAGAACATTAATTTTGCTTCAAAGTGTAATGGAATATTTTGAAACCTAATACATGAGGAAGAAATGGATTTTTTTCAATAACATACCCCAAAAAATACTTATTTGCGTTCTAAATAAATATTTCATTAATATCTTTTTCTTCTTTTTGAATTAACTTTCTCAATGTGAAATTTTTATTGTTTTTCAAATCTTACGAAATTGTTACTCTTGCTGATTGCAAAAGAGTATTTTTAAAGTGGGAAGATATTTGAGGATAACATTTTTGATAGAAAATGTGACTGCAAACGGTTATTGCGGAGACCGCTGATCGATGTTTAAATCAAATTATTATCATGAATAAGAAATAGCGTTTTATTATTTTTTTTTACTTTTTGTTATATCCACAGATATAAATTGGTTCGTTTAAAAACGACTAAGGTGGAAAAATTTCTAAAGAAGAATTTTTCATCTTGAAAAATGTTTGTATCATATATTAAAATATAGTTCATAACTCATTTGCAAAGTAATAATTTTTATTTTCAAATTATTTACTATCTTTGCTTATATATAACGGGTGTTTGTTGATCAAATGTGTATATGCTTCAGGAATGTTACTATTGACATAAAATAGGGAATGGGAAGAATTTAATGAAATAGGAAATGAAGAATGCTTTTGTCGGATTTAATAAGAAAACTAACGTTTAGTTGAAGAAGAAGGGGAGGGTCTAATCTGAATTCAATCCCAAGTGTTAATTTCTTATTTGATAAGAGGGGGCTTATATAAAATCCATTTTCATATTATTTAAAGATTCCCTCGGACAGAATACAGAAATCAGAGATGCAATTAGATAATTTATGCTCATTTTATCACTTCCAGTTCACTATTTATCAGCAATCATTCTACCAGTTAGGACATGAGGCAAATGCTGTCTAAAAGTGTACGATTGTTTAAAGTATTTGTTCTTACAAGCTATTAAAGCAAGCTAATAATAAATAATGACATGATAAACACAATATGTGATAGACTGCTTCTTACTATTTATACCTGCTTAACACTTAACAGCAGAATATATGTAGTCGATATTACTAGATTTATAAATCCCCATTTTTATTTGAAGCTGTCAATTTACTGAAAGTTGTTTATTATCAAGTTACTTACATATTTTGTAGACTTCTCCCTTATATGTGTATGGAATCAGCAGAATGTTAGTTCTGTATTTTTATGCTTGTTACATTTCAGTCAAACGCAAGTCCGTAGGCAGGGGGAGGGATTTGGGGGATTGGTCCCCCCCCCCGAAATTTTGAAAGACCATTTTTTAGATAGACAATGTCCCACGTTTGTGTGTGTGTGTGTGTGCTATCTGCCTAGCTGTTCATAAACATAAACAGCTATTCTCTAAAAAAAAAAAAAACGCTCAGACTATAAAAGTCTTCTTGGGCCGCTGGCCGGAAATGCAGTAGTGTATTTTTGGCTCTGTATTCCGGAAATACAGTGCTTTCCCTTTCAGTAATTGAAGTATCATTCACAAATAAAGATGTCTTTCTCCCTTGGTCCCTCTCCGAAAATAATTTCTGGCTACGGCGCTGGTCAAACGGTCCTATGCATTGTATAGTAGTAATCAAATTAAGTATACTTATAGAAGTGTGGCTAAAACATTCAAAATTTATTTTATCCAAGTGCGAATCTTTGAACGCACTTTCTTCATGTTAAAACTTTCATTCAAAATCTGCCAAACATATTCACATAGTTTCAGCAATCGCACTCATTCGATGGCTTTCCATTGCCCATTTTTTTTTCAATGTTTGCATCAATCAGTGACATGGTAGTTTGTCTGTACATGGGTCATCTTCAATCCTCTCCTGGCATTCTTTGAACCATTTAAACCTCTCAAGAGCCTTCAGTACCTATTAAATATTTATACTTCTTTCAACAAAAAAACGAGATTTTGTGGTGGATATTCTTAGTTTGACAAGATATTTTGTGAGGCTGTTTTAAAACTTTTAATATTTGTCCGACGAGCTGACGATACAACGCCCGGAGTGAACGAATGCCATGATCCATTCGAATCCCTGTCAGAAATGGAGAAAGAGGATGGTATCTGACTTTCCATGTGCTACTTGAACTAAACAAATAAGCTATTTGCATATAGATCGACAGTATGGCTTTTTATCCACTCCCCTCATTTTTAACCGAAGACAAGATAACTCAAAGTTTGCTCTCTAATCTATGATCTAAAAAATATATTGAAAGAAATTTTTTTTAACTTTATTCATGAATTTGCTATTTGAGAGGTTAACAAATTCACATTTTACCTTTATAAATTCACATTTAAAAAATATATCAAAAATATAATTATTGTTTATAATTAAAAAATCATGCATTGAATAAGTATATATTTGTTTGAAATTCACAAGGATAATCAAAATATAAAATATAGTATGAAATAAGTGGTAAATTTATTTTCTGATGTGGAGTGGTATAAAACATCAGAAACACAAAAGCGTATTTTCTATTTAAGTTATTAAGTTTAAATAACCTAAATTAATTATTGAATTAAGTAATTAAATTACTTTAATTAACCTAAATTATTTAGAGTTTTGAAACATTTTATATCGATGCAATGTCGAATTTTTAGTTAGATTTATCAGAAAAAAGGCTTTAAAAATGTTATGGGTTATCGAATACTATGGAATATTTTTAAATTCTTCTATCCCCGTGTTGCAGATCAGCAACAAACATTAAAATTGATGTCATTTACCAAGTGACATTTAAAGAATTATTTTGTTGATTGTTGCTATACCTACAACTCTGCAATTACAATTTGCTTAGAATCCATGCCAGATAGCGATAAAAACTTTAATATTCGTCAGTATCTTTCGCTGTTTGATCAGATCTACATCATTATTACTCAAATAACTTTAGATTTGTTCAATTTTCTAAAACATGTGAGAATCCAGAAGTAGATTTTTCATTAATATAGTTTCAAATTCTTTGTGTAACGATAATTTTTGTGCAAAATAATTTATATAATATTTATAAGAAATGTGTCTAATTTTGTTTGTATAAAATAAACATTTTAGAAGTTAATTTTCATTATATTTTTAATGTTTTTAATTATTTCTTACATGTTTGATAAAATGCATTCTGATATTTGAGGAAATATTTTTAATTCGGGTTTGTTGAGGAGCAGATTAAAACTAAGAAATATTTTAACATATAGCAGATAATTTTGACAGACTTTTATTCTTTTATTGACTCTCGATAGTCCTCTTGCGTCTTTGAATTGGGCCATTATAGATAACACAGTATTGTCGTTTTAACGAATAATAGCGATTTCATCATTCCTAAAGAAAAGAGTGTCAGAGAATCAGTGACGTATTTCAGAAAGCATTTAAAAAAAGTACAAAAAGTTTTGACATCAAAATTTATCTGTATCAAGGGATAGTAAAAATTTCCACCGGAATCTGAATAGAAGTTGTAGTTTGGAGAAAAAGTTATTTCCAACGGAATCTTCATCGATTAATGATCTGGAATCGCTCTAACCTTGCAATTTTTAAAAAAAAAAACATACTTTGGAAGACATATTTTCCTGACATAATTTATCTTTCTTCCCCTCTAAATATGTGCGTGTGTGTGAACACTACTCAAAAAACTCATTGAACGAGATGGATGGAAATAGGGGATTCGGTATTTGCACTCTGAATTTTAGATCTGTATCAACTTTCGAACCAAATCTGTCGACCGAGAAAAATATTTATTTCCATACATACAGTGGTATAATTTGACACACACATACACTTACGATTGCTCCATCGTACGATGGTTGGTTTGGTTGGTTTACAAAGCTATGGTCTACCTATTTTTTCTACACAATTTCGATGTATGAGGTTTTCGAGTAAAAAGTTGTTTCGGATTCCAGCGAGATATTTTACTTTGATTTTCAAGCCAAAACTTGAGATACAAACAAACTTTAATTTAAAAAAAAACAGTAAAACGAAAAGTCCAAAAGTATATATATAATATTTTAAAGTAGCTAAAATACATCATGTAAACCGGTATTATTTTTTTACGTTATCTTCCATCGTGTTTTAATATACTTGTATGCAATATTTATACTTTATAAATACTACAGTTTCTTTGTGTTAAAATGAGTACCAAAAAAATTTAGGGTCATTTTTTGGAGACTGGCGTGAGTCGATTTCTCTTCAAAAAGTTTTAATAAAAAAAATAATTTGACCAAATCATCGAGCTTATAACAGAACCAAGAAAGTTCATTAGTCAAAGTATCTTTAAGCCTTCTGATCTATTCAAGAAAACTGCAGTACCTATTAAACCAGTTTATTATATTACATTATGTTATAATTTGGTTTTTTATCCACTATTTACAAGAACATTTTATTTTTTACTGGAGATTTTAATACAAACTTTTCACTGTCAAAGGGTACACAGCTACTTTAGTTTCTAAAGAAATCTCATTTAGCATGGTTCTCATTTAGCATGGAGTCATTCTACAATAACAGGAGTTACTACAATTGATATGATTTTAGCAAAGAAATTATGCTGTTTCTACAGGGAAAATAAAGTAAATTAAAAAGTTGCACATCTATTTACCACAATCCTGTTGTTATATTGTAGACTTGAAATACTAGTTGATGCTATGTGATGAGGAATATTACAATATGTTTATAAAAAAATCGTCATGACTACGAGGGTTAGCCAGAAAGCAAGTTTTCCACATCACTAAAAGATAGCGCTGAAAAAGACACTAAATATGATGACACTAATAAAGTAGATTGTGAGTAAGGATATCGTATGTGCCACTTGTACATGAACGATCACTTATATTGACATCGTAGTCTTGCCCTAAGATGTCGGCCTTTACTTCTCCTTCCAGTAGATTATGAGTGCACAGAAGGTAGAACAGATCAAAATCATCGTCAGTTCTGTTTATGATATAGATCGGACGTGATGAGTAAGCCAGATGGTTTGTCTTTGGTGTCGGAATTTTTCCGCATGCCAGCAAAATGTCCATCGCTGCGGCCGGTCATCTGTCTTCGATAACGGCATTTGATACTACAGCCCCGATCTTGCTGTCATCGATTTCCACTTATTCTTGCATCTGAAAATTTTCCTATTCAGACACCACATACAGACAACTCCAGATAAATTTAACACACTTGCTCCATTGCCAGAGAAGGCAGGTTTCTATGTATTTTTATTTCAAAATCGTATCACACGGTATGACAGTTGATAATTCCGATTGTAATTCTGAGAAGTAATTGAATTATTGCAGTATCTTTTGCAATAAATCCTTCTAGGTAGTAATATTTTTGAGGGCCTTGAGAAACGTACTCTATAGATGACCTTGCATAAACCAGATGTTCTTCATTTTATATGTATTTCCAAATGTTTTAATCTCCTTTTTAAATCCTCTCTTTTCTCATCTCTTCTCTACTCACATTTCATGAGCCGCGGTAGCTCAGTCGGCAAAAGCAATGCTTCGTTGTTTTCGTTAAAGGTGACTGGGGCAAGTAAAATATGTTCGTGGTCACAATGTCCTCCAAATTCTCAATCAATATCTGTAGGGGTGAAAGCTAAGTTTATCTGTCTTCTGCTTGGTCCCTGCTTCAAAATTACGAGGATCCACTTGAATAAAAGTCGTACTTTAACCCTTGAGGTGCTCGTTAAAACGAAAGGTTTACCCCCTGTATTAATATGCGTAGCGTATGGATCAATCGGTCGTGGTTTGACCAAGTGGCATCAGAAACAACAACACTCACACATTACGTTTACGGAATATTGCTTCAAGAATTATTATCAGCAACTGTAGAGGAAAAATGATTATTACGAGCTCACTATAAAAAAACTTTATTTCTTAAGTGTGACATTCAGCTTGGTCCCTGCTTCAAAATTACGAGGACCCACTTGAACAAAAGTCGTACTTTATCCCTTGAGGTGCTCATTAAAACGAAAGGTTCACCCCCTGTATTAATATGAGTAGCATATGGATCAATCGGTCGTGGTTTGACCAAGTAGCATCAGAAACAACAACACTCACACATTACGTTTACGGAATATTGCTTCAAGAATTATTATCAGCAACTGTAGAGGAAAAATGATTATTACGAGCTCACTATAAAAAACTTTATTTATTAAGTGTGACATTCAGCTTTTTTTTTGTACTAGTTAATTACTAATTATCAGTATTATATGGTCACACAATATATATGTAATGTTTAAATAAAATTTCGCATAAGTATCTATAATTGTAAAGAAACCAACAACATTTGATAGATATATATTTCTGCATATTATTCCACATTCCTAAAATAAATCACGGAATTTTACTATTCCTTTACTCTCATAATATCCATAAAAGTAGCTTAACTCCCTCTAACTGTTTACTTTATCTACTTAAAGTTGGAGACTTTTCAAAATTCACAGCTCTGTCGATATTTCTTTTTTTATCCATATAAAATTTAACCTTTAATACAATGCATTAAGCGAGAAAAATTGTTTCAATTTAAAAGCATATATAAAATATTCTAGTTATTGAATTAAATTTTATTGTAGTGGATGAAGATTTTATAAATTTTAACGCTAATAGCAAAATAAAATACTATTATTTTAAAAACTCATCTTTATGTGTGATATTTATAGAATGATAAAAGTTTAATGCAACTTTTTGGTCTTACATCTTGTCTTTAATATAATTAAAGTCTCATTACACAATCCCCACGCCCTGCCTGCTGTATTCAAACAAAAAGAACAAAAATGTACAAAAAGAAAATAAATATCAAACATGAAAAGCTTGAGTTAGAGATAAAACGAAATATTGCAAATAGCACGTAAAAGAGATAAATATTTAAATGCCTCCGGCTGCATTCTGGTTCAAATAAAAAAGAAGTCTCTGTAGAAAGAATCTATTCAAATAGCAGTTTCTCCTTTCTTATGCACTTTTAGAAACATTTTATGCAGGTGGAGCAAAAAAAAACAGTTTTATTTATTCATAATCTGTAAAGGTAGTCGGAAAGAAACATTTTAATTATTCCTTAGAATAGAGGAATAAAACTTTAATTTAGTAATAGGTCAAGTGAGGGAAAATAAAGATATATCTAATTAATCAGTATCAATGTTTAAATCATCTATTTATTATCGATTTTATTGGATAAAACTTAAAGATCCTCTCTAAAACTTAAAATAGCGTTAGACTAGTCAAGAAATATGTAGCAGCAATTCAATGATCCAAATACTTTATAAATACCATAAATTATTATTTATATTTTAGTACAATAATTGCAATAAAAGTTATTTTACTAAGAAACATGGGTTCCTTTTTATATTATATTTTTAATTAGCGTATTTCATTTAAAAACATTTATTTTAAGATCTTGTTAATTACACTTGCAAAGTGAACATTTTTATAAATTTTAACAGTAAAGTTATTTAAGATTGCTAAAGATTATCTTCACAAGAAGCATAGATCATATGAAAATGTTCCCTTCTGCACTTTTTTAACTCACACTCTTTGGTATGCTTCTAAACTGCAATTTATATCTCCATCGCACAATAATGCTTCTCTCCCAATCTCAGCTCTGCTATTATTCCTTTTACAACTAAATAAACGGAAACACCTCTTAACTTGCCATTGGGGCGAAACGTAAATAAGTCCGACTGACTAGCAGAACAATATAAATTGAAAGAAAGGACAAGAAACAAAGCGAATTACGTGAAAGACCATGCAATTACTTGGAGCATTCGTTTCCTTTCGTTTATGTCACCTCAGTGACTAAATAACTCGAAATTGATTATTAGAAGATCAGAATTGTAACACCTGAAAATAAATAGGATTACACTATTAGTTCATAATGTCAGATGATAAATAAATTATCGTAATTTTAAATTTTTCTAATTTCATATTTTAAATAGATTATTTTAGGTAAAATAATCTTATAATGCTTTTAAATTTGGGGAAGAGGGTTCTTAAATCATTTTTAAATTTCTCCTTAGAACTTTGGATTATAAGCTATAATTTATCAAATTTTAGACTTTCATTTTGATACTTAACTTATTTCACTAATTTCTATATTTCATAGTTAATCTTTTTCAATATTTTTTAATACAGTAACCGAATATTGACTTTTACTCTCTAACCCTAAAGTAACTAAAGTTGTGAACATCTTCGAGGTACTTGACATTTTCCTAGGTGCAGCACAATGAACTAATCAATGTTTAGCGGGAAGACTTGTCTCCCTATAGCTCTTGTATAAAAGGAAACTCACTTTTGTATACATTTGGGGGGATTAAGAAGACCCCAGGCAGTTCATTCGATTGATTCGGTAGGAGAGTAGGGATAAACCCTTTTATTTTACTCTTTTGCTCCAGTTTTGTTTTCTAAATTATGTCAAAATGAAATTTTTTTAGATAAGCCATAGCTTACCATTATATGAATTTCGTTGGAAAAGCTCACTGCACATTTTTATCGTCACATTATATACATTTACAGTTTTAATGGTTCCACCTTGATTCCTGTACCAGTAATCATCTAATGATTGCTGTACTTATATAGTATGCATTTTTTAATAGCCGTGAAGTGGCATATATATTCTTCCGGTGATCACTCTCGATGCTCCAAACTGTTAGACCACTGCTTTTATATGTATAGCACTACAGATGTGCTAGACATTTTAATTTTTCAATATATTTTGAGAATTATAGAAACATAATTTCGAAACATCAAATACTGTATATTTTAATATTAATTTCGTTGCCCTGTGGAGCTAATTTAGATTGTATGTAGACGAGAAAACGAAAATGTATTCAGCATCTAATGAAAGTTCCGTGAAATTCTAATATCTCAAATCATATAAATATTTTATCAAAGCCCAACAGATTGCCAAATGAACAATATTCTCTCTGTAAAAAATGCATGATTTAGTTTCCGAGGTAATTCTTTGTACTTATTTTTATACATACTGAATGAGCATTAATTCCAGTAACACAATCAGTTGCTTCTATTTTTTCCGAGTCAAAGATTCCTTTCACTAATATCGAATAACGAAATTGACATTTCTTTTAGCTAGAAAAAAGTAAACGTGAAAAACAATTCTAAATGAAAATAGAGAAAAGCTTTTGGATACCTTTAGAGATTACGACAGAAATAGAAAAAGGGCATGAGATTTTCCTGAATTTTTGAAAACTTTCTAAATCTCCGTTGAGTTTTTACGAAGATAATGTAAACATTAAATCATGCAAATTTTACTTAGAGTCGTATGCACTTATATACATAAAAAATATAAATTTAAAGCGTGAAGGCTATTTAAGACTTTTAATGGATACCGTCAAAATAGAAACAAAGATATAAGTTTCTCAAACAATTCTAATACATTTTGAATGTTATTTCAACATAAAAAGGTACTAATGCATTTTGGATTTACACATTACCTGCTAAATATAGGTATATATTAACTGAAATAACATGTCTCATAGCAAGTGCCTTCAAACAAAGCTTTTCTACATCCGTCACATAGTTGAACAAACTATGAAAAAAATGAAAAATTAGTTTAGAGTCTGTCCTTTGAAAGAAATAAAATATGATGGGGACCTTACATGACTTAAACATATGTATATGATGTAGACTTATTAAATTAATGATGTAGGCCTATTAAATTATAAACATTTTATTATATTATATGTTGCGTCATCAGAATTATCGTTTGCATATTCCCTTCAAGATGAATAGTTGGTTTCGTTTCTCAAGGTAGCGGTACTGTCTGTGAATAGCTCAAATGCTGTCATCTGGTGGCGATCAGCAGCTATTTTCGTTTTATTGAGGTTTGGTTTAGTTTGGAATGCTACGATCTACTGTTTTACAACACGAGGTTTAATGATACCGGGAACTACTGCTTAAAGCCATTTCTGAACGGCTACGAATATCCATGCCACAATGGGGTTCGAATCCACGAACTCTGGTTCAGCGCCCGAACCATTAGGCCACCGTTCGGTTTAATCGAGATTTTTTGTTATATAGACATTACGCTCTAAACCGAAATCTTTCACAACGTTGTAAAAATATCTACATCATCTTATTTTTATCTCTAAATGATAAGTGTTAAGATTTCTGTAATGCATTCCAATACCTAATAACACAGATCTTTTACTCTTTTTAAATATCTTTCACATCATGCGCTGCTCATTCATATCCCTACAGCGTCCAGGGGAACCCCTCCCAAGTATAACTGTGTTAAAAGAAATTTGTTGTGGATATCATGCTGGAATCCAACTTAACTTTCCCAAACATAGGGCAGCTTTTAAGCTTTGGTTGGCTGTTAAAATCATTTTCATTAGCTATAACCCCTTTTATTTTCCTATATACTGTTTTATTTACTTTCACACTGCAAATAGCAAACTAAAAACTGTCCTTCTTTCAGGAATTTGATTTAATTTCTTTTTATCAAACAATCGACATGAAACTACAATGGTTTATATGTACTATCAGGAACTGTTTCGTAGTATCTCAAATCTAATCCTTAGGGAAAGCTGTTTGCCATCTAAGGACACTACTTCCTTTACTACAAACCACGAATTAATAAGCAGAAAAAAATCCAAATTATTCTCTGTAAATAATAAATTATTATTTTTGTTTTCTGAAAATTGTCTTTAAAAGCATTGTTTTAACTGTTTGAAAAACATTATAACACCTACATATGAATACTTCAATATACTTGTGTTACATTGTTGTTCATCGGTAGCATTAATGTGAGTTACATTGAGATTTTTCGTTATATGGAGTGCTGACTGCAATCCAGATGAAAGGTGCTTAGTTAAATGTCATACCATTCCAAATTAGGGCCGAAGATGGTCCAATGGTCAGCTTGGAGGATTAGAAAAACGTTATGTTGGGTTGGAGCCTGGAAGGAGCACTAAACATCTCCTATATTAAATCTGTTAGTCTGGATATACTCTACTTGGGAATTTAGTAAGTGGGAGAGGGGTACGAAATTAGGAACAATTCCCAAACACCTCGTGAGGGTGATTAAAATTGAAGGATTCTTTTGCATAGTATCCCGAAAGCCTCATACCCTTCAAGATAGTCGGCCAAATGCCAAATTTCAAAGAAAATACTCATTTTTCAAATTCAAAAATCACTTTTTTCCGAAATCACAAGCTTATATCTATCATACTGCCTAGTTTATCCTATCGCCTTCAGTATATAATTCAATGTCAAAAATATTTCGGTTTAACACATTTTTTTCATCTATGAAAATTTTTAATTTACTGGATAGCTGAATGAATGTGTTTTTTTTTTTAATTTTTCTCTCTAAACAGCCGTTGAAAAAGTGTATATACCCTATTCTACTAAATGTAGACCCTCTTTAGAACTGTATGTCTGAACTAGTTCGTTTGCTACAATATTTACTGGAGGAATACACATAGACAGCAAGTACTATAAGAGACTGACCTATAACTGCTAAGGATTCTTAATAGAAATTTATGATGTATTGATATCAATTTTCGTTTAGCATGAGAATTTAAAAACGGGTTCTATTATTCAATAGAATAAAATAGGTTAGAACTGACAACTTCTTATTAGTATATCTTTAATTGGCTGCTATTCAAGCCCCAATAAGCATTACCGACGCTCTGAGGTTTTAGAGTAAAGTGAACCATATATACCACAACCTTACCTATATGAGACATAGAGTTTAAATGACCTTCTATATGGTAATTTTTTAACTTGACTATTTTAACGTTTTATCTCGTACTTTTATTAAAGTTCAGTGACTTAAGTCCAAACCAGACTAACTTGCGGTTTAATGTTTAGGACTGATATAATAATTAGTTGTGCATTTTGATGGAAATCAGCACTCTATGTAACCAGAAATTTCAATATAACGAATAGTATTGCTCTGCTTAGGACTGTTGATACCTGGCATTTGGTCGCCTATCTTGAAAGATATGAGGCTTCCGTGATACAATGCTAAAGAATCCTTCAATATAATGTAAAATGCTTATACCTTGAAACTAATAAAAAATCGGAAATAAATATCAAGATTTTTAAAGTGAATAGTTAACTCTGGATATCGCCTGAATGTCAGAAAATTTTCCATCAGAATGTATATTCTAAACAGTGAGCTTCGAATGATACCTAAATAATTCAAGGAAACAACCAAATGAAAAAACTTCAGTAGCTTGCGCAGAAAGAGTTACAGCTTCTAATAAGTCTCAAAAGTTTATGCTGAGTGAGAGATATATTCATCAGTTCCTGGAAGTGGAATTACACCCAAAATATTTTTCTCTTGGTGAACTGGATCGAAATACAGGCTTAAAAAGTTTTTGAAAGATAAGGCAGAGATTTGTAGAAAACGACAAGAATCTTAACAATGAAGAAAGTGTTGAAAACATGCTCCAAAGATATAGTGTTTTAGCTTTTCGGTGAGCATAAGACTTTTCTTTTCAACTGCCCCCTTTGGGCTCGTTACCTCAAAATCTCAAGTGGCAGAAAAGCATTTCGGCCTTTAGGCGATGGGAAAGAGGTTCCAAGAGTGAAGGAAAATATGGGAATGATTACTCGCATGAAACTATCTCGTGATGTTCTGCGATAATATCGAAGTAGAAAATATAAATACAGTTCTAATGATCTAAATCAAGGATAATTCAAAGAAGGAGGTTTAGTTAAGTAAAAGATAGTTTTACTATTAACTATGTAGGTTAAAGAAATAAACTAAATTTAAAATTTTGTTTGGTTTAATTTATTTTGACGAATTTATTTATGATATGAAAATGTTACATTTAATTTAAATTAGTAAATCAAAGAAGAAAGAAACTAGGATTCCTTGATAAAAAAGATTTTGATCAAAGGTATTGATAGTGTTAGATATTATATAAAAGTTGAAAATATTTTACTGTCAACACGTTAGTTCTAAGTTCCGAACCATAAGTTTTGCATTTTAAAAAATTGATGATTACAGTATTCCTTCAACTTCTAGCATTCAGATGTATACCAGAAGGAAACAATAGCTCCGATTTTGATTTTTAATTTTCATTTTGTGCAGAGTAGATAAATTAGTATAAAGCGCAGGTTTTCAGATAAAAGTTGTAGCAAATATTAATATGTTATCATATGGTTGAAAAGATTTACTACAACACGCTAGTTCTAAATTCCAAACCCTACATTTTGGATTCTCGTTCTTGAAATTAATGATTGCAGTGGTTCCTTCAACTTCTAGTATTCAAATTTTACTCAGAAGAAAGCAATGACTAAAAGCAATGATTTTGTTTTCTAAGTTTCATTCATGCATAGTAGATAAATTAGAAAGTGCAGGTTTTTCTATAAAGTTTATAGCAGATATCAACAAGAATAGCTTCAACATGAATGACAGAGAATTTTTTTTTCGTTTGAACTTTCTGTACCCCTATTTTTCTACTTAATCAAAATAGTTTATTTCTATGAATACAAATTTAGTTGTTAGTTGAATGAAATTTTGAGAAACCTACTAAAGAAAAATGAAATATGAAAGAGAACTGAAATACGATACGGAAACATAAATTAAATGTTTATACGTGCACGCACACACACACACACACACACACACACACACATATATATATATATATATATATATATATATATATATATATATATATATATATATATATATATATATATATATATATATATATATATATATATATATATATATATATAATACTTTCTTAAAGTAAAGGAACTATTGTATTTGCGAAAAACTTCAGTGCTCAGATTTCAAAGAAAATGCTCATTTTGAACATTCGGAAATCATTTTCAACAAGTTTATATCTATCCTACTGATTAGTTTATCCTGTCTCCATCAGTATATAATTCAATGTGCAAAATATTTTAGTTTAATGCATTATTTTCATCTATATAAAATTTTAAATTTGCTGGATAG
>CM063502.1:148055385-148186974 GCA_032207245.1 Pardosa pseudoannulata
GCCCAAGCAGGGATGTAGGCGTGAGATATGGGGGCAATGGCTAAGCAATAATGTCAACTTTCACAAAAGGGGACATTTTAATGACCCCACCTGCACTCCCGAAGGGGGTGCAGATGTGGGGAAATTTCACCAAGTGAATGGGACAGAGAAAAAAAGGGCGTTGAACCGAGGTGTAAAATTGTGGAAAGAGAGTTTTGAAAAGGACTCGATGTCGGGATTCAAGAGTTGCTGGACATCGAGATCCCATGAGCAAGCCAGAGAGCCTGGGCCAGTAATCGATTCCGGAACCCATATCCGTATGATCGGCAAGCCAGCATATGATGTCCAGCAAAATAAAGGCAGCACCCGCGCACCGACGTCCAGCCTGTTGACAGCCCCAGCCTGCTCCCCTGTAATTACTGGAGGTAAAAATAATAGTCATAATTATTACCTGGGTCTCATAATATTTTGATAAAGAATACTATTTCAAGAATATTGATGAACTATTTCAAGAATATTTATAAAACCAAATAATTGCAGGTCATTTTAAAAACTAACCAAGTGATGTATTAATTTGCAAATATTGTACATAATAAATGTTTTAGTTTAAATATTAGGTATTTTCCTTTAATTCCATAATGTATATTTTATTGTATTTCCCCTTTGAGAAAGACAAGTGTTTTTCTCAAAGGGGTTGTAAATACATTACTATGTTGTAAATACATTACAACAATGCAGATTGGAGATTTTGATGGATCACTTTTCGGCAGATCTAAAATAATTTTTAGAACATATTGACAGAAAATCAGTTATTAGAGCATATTGAAAAGAAATCGTTAGCCCTCTTGTAGCAAAATAGTAGACTGTAGCACTCCAAATCAAACCAAACCAAACTGGAAGGAAATCAACTATTAGAGCAAGCAAAAAGAAAATAAGGAATTCCATATAAAGCTTGTTGTTCAATTGTAAAAGCTAAACCAAATGTTTAGACTTGTAATTTACACTCTTTATACTTTTCATTGCTTTACAAGAAAGTCCCTTTTCATTAAATTTAAACATTTTAATGTACAGGTTATGTGACTAATGATGTCGCAATACAAGTGATGCACTGCAAAAGTAATATTGTAAAATGTCAAGTTTGCCACAGCTGTGGCAAAAGAATAGCTAAGTAAAACACCATTAAGTGAAGAAAAACAAAGAATTTTATCTCATATTTTATTCACCTTATGAATCATTTAAATAAGATGCATTTTTACAGCTAAAGAACGAAGGAAACGAAACATTTCTTGTTAAGATTACAGAAAGCGGTTGTAAAATTGCCGCAAGTTTTTTTATGGCATCATGCGAGATCTCCGTTCTGAAGATGGAATCTCGTCTCCATGTACTCTCAACGTGACTCACGGCATGTAGTAAAATGATACAAAACGATCGAAGCAGTATTTTGGTCGTGAGTTGAGGCTTGTACGTCAGAGCACTAAATTTAGATTGACATGAAAGACGTTTATTAACGTGTTACACTTGCGCTGTCTAGGCCTAATACATCAGCAAACTTATTATCTGGTAGTTTTGGACCCCCAGAACTGTGTAAAACCTCACCAAAAAAGAGTGATTTCGGTAATACTTAGAAAGCATAAAATATTTAAAATAACTCTAAACTAAAGCAACATAAAGTTATGTAAGCAACATTTCGTTTTGTTTAATATTAAGTATTTACCACCCATATTTCATCAAAATAGAATGAGAAAGAAACATTTGAAATTACTCATACTCTACAAAGCATTCTACAAAGTATTTATATTAATATTTCTGTGTACACACATACACACACACGCACACACACACACACACACACACACACATATATATATATATATATATATATAGCCTGAAACGTTGTAGAAAGTATTAAAAAATAGGCAAAGAGTAAACTTGAAACTACAACACATACAGCAGGTACATAGGATACACAGCGATGGCTTTCTGACTCTGTATACGTTTAATGAGGAATGCTGCTATGTAGTTTTCAGCTATTCTGACAATAGAATATCGAATAGGGTATGATTTCTTTTAGGTAACAAGAAAAATATTATTATATTTATACACATTTACAAAAAACTGACAAATTTATCAAGAAATTACAAAACGTGGTACTACTAAGCAATTAAGTACAAAAAAGAAAAATTTCATTTGTGTTATATAAAATGTGTCCAAATGGCCTTTTAGATGTCAACCTTATTTCTAGTGGAATCTGTGTATTGCTAGAGATGGTTATGTAGCTTGTTCAACAAACAGATATTTATAGTCCCGTATCCTTCCCAGTGTCTTGATTATTGACATGCAACAATAAGAACTGAAACTATGAGTTTAGTAATTATTTTCAACACACAATTTGATAATCATCCGGGAATTGATTTTGAACTTAGACTTCGAGCGGTAGGTCCAACTTAAAATAAGTCTTCGAGTGCAAAATTTTAACCGTCAGTCATGTACCCAAAGCCTCCTTTTAACCTGTTACAAGCAGTTTATTGTGGAGGAAAATTTTCCGTACACCGTTAACCCGAAGTCAGAAATATTTTCATATATTTTTTCTAGTTATTTTCTAAATACAAAATATATTTCTCCCTGTAAAATTCTCTCTATAAAATGAATTGCATAGTTCAGTAAAATCAATTAATAACTCTTATCCGTCCTCCCTTAGTGATCTAGAGACTACTGAGTACTACGAGGAGGGCTTACAAATTAAGTTTACTGACAGTGTAACGATTGTATTTAAGCATAAGAAAACTTTAATTTTGAAATTTTACATATCCATTTTGACATGTTCGGAATAGGTTTACTATTAGAATTAAACAAATTGTTTTATCAGGGTATAAAATGAAAGCATAACCATCATATATTATGTCGTATCGTCAAAATGTGCTTTATTTCACAATTAGTATTAATGAGGCAAAATTATATTCCTGAAGATTATAAATCATATAGAGCTATATAAATAAGAACGTCAGATTGGTTATAAGTTTTATAAACTGAAAATGTAATATATTTTCATTAATCTGATTTGTTAAATTAAACAATATTTAACTCAAATTTATCAAAATTCAAACATAAAAATAATAAAGCTTTAAATTAATTGCAAGCCTACAGTTTTATCTGGATGGAAATATATAACAACCTTAATATAAATTAGTATCATCATACGTAAATAACTTGCCAATTTTGGCTATGTTTATAATGTTCATGCTTCAATCTTTTCATATTTAGAAATATACCTCATAACCGCTTTTAGTACCGAAATGTTGGCTTACCTTTCATCCTATTGAGTACAATTGAGCCTATATCTCTGTGTGTATGAGTGTATATATGTATACATATATATATATATATATATATATATATATATATATATATATATATATATATATATATATATATATATATATATATATATAATGCTATTAAAATACTATTAAAAATAGAAAAAGATCGAAAAAATAGAATCCCTAAGAAGATGTACTAAAAACAATGAAAAAAGAAATGGTGTTTCGAAGTGACTGGGGGGGAGTTGAAACCCCCTCTTTGGTTAAAACCGTTTATATATATATATATATATATATATATATATATATATATATATATATATATATATATATATATATATATATATATATATATATATATATATATATATATATATATATATATATATATATATATATATATATATATATATATATATATATATATATATATATATATACATATATATATATATATATATATATATATATATATATATATATATATATATATATATATATATATATATATATATATATATATATATATATATATATATCTGTGTGTGTGTAAATTATAGGCTTAGGTTGGTGTGTAGCACTATGGTCTCCTTTTTTCAACACGAGGATTTATGAGACAGAGACCTACTGTTTAAAACCGATTCCGAACGGCTACGAACATCTATGCCACAGTAGGATTCGAACTCACGAACTTTGGCACCGAAGATCAGCGCCCTGACCATTCGCCATTGTTCGGCCGACAGTTCTTAGGAAGTACTATTCGAAATTCCATTTCGGAATCCGCAGTTACCTACTGGCTCCTTAAGTAGCCATACAGACACAATCGGAGCTCCTCAAGTAGACCATATATTTAAAGGTGGAAAGACTAGGGAAGTTCCGTAGGAGATTTGTGTGCTATATGGGTTGTTTATAATTGAAGGTAGTATCAAAAAGGTAAATGTTCCCATTAGAAATAAAACAAGATTTTTTACCGCATATTGGCAAATGTCTACAGAATATTTAAAATTTGAAAATAATCAATCAGTATTTCATTTTGCTTTATAGCTTCAGAATTTTAAGTAAGAGTATGATTGTGATCAAGTATAAATATTTTATCAAAGCTTAAAAAATTTTTACTAGATTTATTAAGCTTTTACTCTTCTGATAAACAAATTGCTCAAAATTTCTCTCTTACATAGAATCGACGAATCTGATATTTTAAGATAACATGTTTAAACATTAAAATTTATTCATCTGACGTAGAGCTCTGGCTCGAGCTTGAAAATGGTAAAAGATATGATTTGCGATAAAGGATATGGATTTCCTTGTTTTATAGAAAAATATACCTCATGGAGTAAAAGTTTGGTAAAATATACTACCGTTGGTGTTTCAAACGTGAGAGTTCAGCTTATAAATTTTCATAATCTGACTGAAAATATGGAAGCGATAAAGCTGGTGTGTAAGCTGTATGCTGAACATATGCATTACAGAGTTTGCATTTAGAAGTGTTTCCTCTGCTATTGAAATAAGTGATTTATTTCAGTTAAAAAAAAACATTTTATTCTTTTTCTACCTAAAAAATATTTAAGTGTAATCAAATGTTTACTACTTAAATATGTCTAAACATTTACGTATTACGGCTTTTTAAAACTGATTTCATCTGTTACAAAAAATATTTGTTCTTACGAGATGGAAGTTCAACTCGAGGTTTTGTGAACTTGTTAAAACCCAAGTTAAAAATATACTTTATTACTAGTATTTATTATAAGCAAGTTCTACAGGATCTCTCAGTAAAAAATTTAGGGTAGCAGGTAGTTAGACTATATATTACGTTGTGTTACACTTTTCTTTATATTCTTAAAATAATTCTAATTTAACAATCAATCAGAATACAAAAAGAAATATCCCCTTATCTTTGGTTTTTATGTGATTTTATTTTCTAACAAAATGACAATTCTTCTCCCCAAAACAACTTATATGATTGAATTTTCTAAAGAATTAACCACCATAATAGTCCTGTTGTAATGTACTTACAACCTTAACACCAGTGTTCGTTTACAAAGGGAAAATACAGTAAAAATATGATACCTTATATTGAGATTAAGACATTTATTCTGTACACTATTTACAACTTTATATCCTTGATTACCATCTAACATAACAAGCAATTATTATGCCTTATATTCATAGTTACACCATAATTATTATAATTCTCTTTAGTTATGCGTTATTCCTTAATCACAATGTTAAATTACTAACAGAGGCCTAAATTATCGCTGTGAATATTTTTTTTACCTCCAATATAGGCACAGGGGAGAAGGCAGGGGCTTTCTTCACGCGATGTGTCGGTCCTTCAGTTGGTCCAAAGGATCAGGCAGGGGCTTTCCTCATGCGGTGTTGGTCTGGGCACGGGACGCGTCGGTGCTGGTGAGCCGGGCTTGGAATTTCGATGTCCAGCTACTCTCGAATCCTGACTTTAACTCCTTTTCTTAACTCTGTTTCCCAACTCCTCGCCTCGGTTTTAACACCCCTTTTTCTTCTTTGCCAATCGCTTGTTTGGTGAAATTTTCTCTCATCTGCACCCCCTTCGGGAGTGCAGGTGGGCTCATTAAAATAGACCCTTTTGTGCAAGCTGACATTATTTTTAGCCCCTGCACCCATAACTCACGGTTACATCTCTGTGCGGGCTTGACCGTTAAGCTGCCATTCCGTGATCTATACCTTCTCTGCAGGGGTTCCTAAACTCGACGTGAACAATCGAAGTCCTAAATTCCTCTAGGAAATTTCTCCCACAGCTGTGCATGCATGTGCAGATCATCGTAGTAAAGTACCTCGGTACAAATCCATATACATGTTCTAAATTAATGGAATCGCTATATTTGTATAGAACAGTACAATTTCATTTTGTGGCACTAATTTTTCCAAGTTAAAAACCAGAAACTTCTCTTTTATTATTACTCTTTATTCAAATCAGACGACAAATCCTTTTTAACCATCTGTACTGTTCAGTTAAAAGGGATTAGAAAGGTCATCATTAAACTGTTGTACAAATATATCAGCTGTATAGTATTGTAACTATCGATGACCAAACAATATACAGAACCTATCTGAGGTATTCTCAGTAACATACCTACTCAACAAGACATACCGAGATGTTCATAAACGTCATCGAAATTTTCATTTTCTTGTGTTTCCTGTTGTGTTACTACTCTTTTATACAAATTAAATTTTAAAATGAATGAAAATATTTAATAAAAATAGTTATAATTATAAAAATATTATTAATTTTAAGGCAATAATTTAGTGTACAACTTTAAAATGAATAGTCGAAAGGTTTTCCCCACCCGCTTAGGCTTTCGCATCCATAAACTGTTGAGTTGGATGTGGGTGTGGGTCATCTAAGTTGTGTACCTGTCTGCAAAGGCCGTTATTGTAGGTAGGTGAAGGTAGTATTAGAAAAAAAATCTAATCAGTTTTACTCTCGTATAACATATACATGAAGAATTAAGTACCGTCATATATTGTAGAAATAGGGCTTGCGTATTAAATGTCAACTCAAAAGAAAAATCTAGCTTTCATGGGATAGAAAAAAATTTCTCTTGCCTGAAGTCAGTTTGGGCAACACAGCTTTTGTACATAAGGTTTGCCCAAACTGGATTTGGATGACACTCTCAAGGGGTTGAGAAATATCAAGGGATTTTCACCCACAATCAGAAATACCATTATAGGTTGTTTGGTTTTTTTCTGAAGAGGAAATTACTTTTTTTCAATTATTTGTATAGTACAAGGGATTAACTTTAACTTGAAAACTTCTGCTTGATTTTGAGAAAATTTCAAAATGTTTTTCTTTTTCTTATTTCGTCACTCTTAAGTTGGAAACGTGATAGCTTCAAAAGGCTAATTTCAAATAAACATTAAAAGCATTATATATTTTCAAAAAGTCAAATATAAAATCTACTAAATTTTTCAATTTTTATCATGGGTAGGAATAAAATAAGGTGTAATTTTAACATTTTAGTAAAGAAATTGTTTTCAATATTATTTAATTTTACAAAAATAGTTCTATGTAATTATTCTATTTAGAGTTCTACAGCCTTTTTTGCATTAATTAAAATTTTTCTTCTATATTTTTTTACTTATTTAAAATAAATATATTTAAGAATAGAAATATTATTTCTGCCTATAAGTTGCTACTAAACTAATTGTTTTAACAATCCTAAAATTTTATTAATTATACGTTAGACTATAAGCAGTTTGAATTACAAACAAGCTTTCATTAGGAAATTGGTTGATTAAAATCCTCTTAAAATTGTTTAAAGAAGTATTCTAGATTGGAATAATAAGGCTTCTATCGAACGGAAAGAATTACATAACAATGTGTATATATTTATTGCATAAATGAATTGATATAAAAGTTTTGTACAAAACATTTTAATGCTACCCATAATTGTATTTTAATGTTGCTTATACAAAGATTATTTTCTACGTTTATGCACGTTTTTGCTTTAAAGGAAATATGTATAAGCATAATTCACAAATTAGAAATGAAAATAAACTGTTTGAGAGAAATGCATGTATGTTATTTAAGAAAGGTTTCTCAGACCATATATATATATATATATATATATATATATATATATATATATATATATATATATATATATATATATATATATATATATATATATATATATATATATATATATATATATATATATATATATATATATATATATATATATGAAAAATATGAAAAATTGACATTCTTGCTTTAGAAGTTTTCATTGCGCAATTGGAAAATCTATTTTTCGATAAGAATTTCAAACTCTAGGCTGGTAATATATCAGAAATATCTTCAAGAGAAAAACTTTATATTTGTACTTTATTTTATAGAAATATATAAAGTATTTGCTGTTTCTCATTTGCAAATGCAGACTTGTTCATTTATTTGAAATGAACTTCCTTTGAACATCAAGGATTTTTTGCTCAACTTTTCCAACTACATTAGGATTATTTATTCCTTTTCTTTCTTTTATTGCTGACTTTATCCGTGTTCTTTTCCTTCTTTATTCCTTATTCTTTGTTCCACCTTTTTTTTTAAGAGTGAAAACATTTTTATCTCTGTTGCTCCTATTCATAGGACTTATCTTTCTGAATCTCTGAATCTTGAAAACACTTTTTTGTACTTTCTTTTGCTGTTTAATTGAGTACTTAAAGTTTCATAAAAGTTTTTTTCATAATTAGAAATAAAATATAATGAATTTAACTTGGTTAGATGGAATTATTCTAAGGATCACTAAAATATAAAATTATCAGATAAATGCTTAATACCAGAAGAAAGACCAACAACCAAAATAATAAATTATTATCACTAAAACTTACCCTCTACTTGAATTATTAAATTTATCAATTTTAATGAGTTTTCAAGCTAAGCACTTTACATGCTCGGCAGGGGAATTCGTATGAAATTCTTCGCTTTCAGCGAAAATAAACTTTTAAGTCTTTCCATCTGAGATTCCTTCTCAGCGGATCTGTTACAAAATTATGTAAACATATAAAAATTGTTCTATTGATTGCGAACAATTTTTATTATTCAAATATTTCATAATTATTTCGAAATCCAATATTTTGTAATTTTGCTACAAAATGATGGCTTACATAACATGATATCATTTTCAAGTAGACGTAAACAATTTTGATAATGGACTATATGAAAAAACAAATGTGATATGACTATATGACATATGACAAAACAAAACGTGATATGACTATATGACATATGACAAAACAAAATGTGATATGACTATATGACAAAACAAAAAGTGCTTAAATTACTTTCCTGTAATTTCAATTCAGATGAAGTATTTTATGGCAGAGACATTTAGAGAACAAAATAGTTTTGGACTTTTTTGTTTTTGTTTTTAACTTTGTACTACAAAATCATCATCAAGTTGTGATGTATCCAGATTTATTCACAACTTTATCTTCCAAAAAGGAATGAATTGGAACCCATAGATAAATAAGAAACAGAATAATAAAGAGATACCAACATACAGTAGTTTCTTGTATTTATTATTTCTCTACAAGCTCTTGTAGAAGCTTACTTATTTATATTAAAATATATGAATATTTTGTTTTAGATAAACAAAATTATTCATTTATCCTAATAAATAGTTCGTATTAAGATACTTTAGATTCTTACTTAATCCCCTGTCACAGGCGACTAGGTCCATAAACAATCTAGGTCTTTCATAGATACTACAGAATTCAAATTAAGTAAATCCTGTAAAATTCGTGTTCCTGATTAGGATTTTATATAATCAACTGTGACAAGAGGGTACTCAGTATTCAGAAATAATTTTTTACTCAAAAAAGTAATTAGTATTCTATTAAACCTGTCTTATACCTTTTCTTCATCTTAACTAGAAATAGCCACTTATTTTTCTTGTCATGTTTAAAAGCATATTTTGCTTTTTAATTAATTATTATTATTTAATATCATTAATTAGTAAAGGCAAAAATTTATTGCATTTATTTCAGACCTTGTAACAACCACTCATAATCTCTTAATATAGTTCCTTTTCAAAGATTTACACCCCAAAGGAAAATTTTATAATGAGAAAAATATACTTCAATACTCATTAATTACAGAAACAAGTGCAAAGTTTATTTTCCTAAAATATTTCTTCCTCAGAAATAAAGCATTGTATACTTAAAAACACTATTCTATCTTAACCTTGTGTCTATATTTAGAGTCGAATATTTTTTTACATTTTGTGCTTTAATCATTAAATCATTTTCCTATGAGAATAAAGATGTCTTTTTGTCTGAAGTCATTCAGAAATTGAAATTCAATACTTGATCCCCTGATTTTTATCAAGTATAATCTTTAACCTAGACATTTAAAAATACGAAGTACTAAGTTTGTTTCTATCATCTACATCATATTTTTAACATAAAAATAAATTACCGAGCTTTTACCTTTATGTGTATAATCTTGCATAACTGTTTTGTAATGAAGTAACAATTTAAATAATGGAGAAATCCTTCATAAAAAGAAGGTTGTAATGAACCTGAGTAAAATATGTGTTTAATCGCGGATAATTTTCAGTACTTGATAAAATAGTTATTTTGCTATGTAAGTCAAACTTTAAATATCAATGTTAAATAAATAATTCTTTTGATGAGAAACAAATGCATCCCTTTTAAAGAAAATTAATATTATATATACCTATTAAATAATAATCATTTATATAAATGAATAATACAAATGCTAATTAATCATATATATAAAACATTTCTTGTAAGTCTAAACTTCTTTAATGACTACCTTTTAAGGTATAAGATGTAACTCCATCTGGGATTGTTGCAGCTTCCATTAGCTGGGCACAAAAACTAAAATCCTTGCAGAAAATACACAACAAAATGTTCAAAATAAATTTTTGAAAACTCCAGTCCTTTATATCGGAAGTAGTTTGATACATTTTAACTGTTGTAAAAGTGAAGAAAATCTACTTTAAATTCAACCTTCTAGAAATAAAATAATATGTATTTAGGAATGTAAAATTTTTGAACGATTTTAAACTATCTTTTTTGTGTATGCAGTGTACGTTTATATATATATATAACTAAAAAAGTTTGAATTGTTTTTTTAATGAATTACTTAATAGCTTTCTGAAAGAGAACACCGTTTCTCGTTAATTTTGTGATTTAGTATTTTACAGACACAGTTTTTACTTCAGCTTCAAGCAGTATAATACACTAGGATATAGTAAGCTAGTATAATATACTAGCTTACTATGCATAATAATGTAGCAAGCAGTATAATATACTAGCATATTTTACTAATCCCATCGTATGACGGGATTAGTAAAATTTTCAATTTTCCAGAATTGTAAAATGCACTATGAAGCAGGGTTATGAGGTAAAAAAAATTATTTGTTTCTTGGCTGAGAATTATCTGGTACACTCTCAATAATTTGTTTATCTTCATATTCCTCTAAAGTCTCCCGATACTGTGAATGCAGTTTGGAATCACGTTGAATTCATTTAGTCAAACCGTGTGGTTATGTATAAAAAACAAACGGACAAAAGAACAAACGTCTTCATTTTTAAAGATATATAACTTAAACTCTAAATATTTATTAGTCTGTAAAATAGACTCCTAGACTTTTATGAAAAGAATTTTTTGTTAATACCGGTGATAAAATTTTCATTGCAACAAAAATAATCGATGATTAAATTTAAAATTATCATATATGTACCTAATCTACTATTTAAGCCAAATATAAAAGAAAATTATTTACGTAATATCTAAGTTAAGTGATTTTTGAATTTTGCTAACACTAACTCATCAAGAATCCAATATGATTGCATAAGGACAGACGGACAGATAACTTAGGCTATTATTATATAGGGGATGTCTTTAAATGATGAATACTATCCCAACTGTAAAAATTTAAATTACGGTTAAATTTACCAGTTAAACTTCCTAAATAAAAAAAAACATTTATTAATGTTTTCCTCTGAAGAACATATAAAAATAATTTTATAGTTCATTATTTATAATGCACATCATATTGTTTTAAATTAAATTTTAAAAAATTAATATTCATACGAATAAATGGCCATAGTTGTGCTTCAAGAAATTACTGTAAAACAAACTTTAAAAATTTCTCTTCAATTCAAAAAATATTTTCTACCACATAACTAAAGGAGAAATGTATTTTTACTTTGATTAGAAATTTTGTTTTATAAATAAACAATTTTTTAGGCTACTCAAAATTAAAAAAGAGGTAAAGTTGAGAACTTTTACAGAAATGAAATGGTACCCCACCCCTAAAGTTCCCTCGTCTCTCATTATTGAGTCATCTTTAATAATTTACAAAGTTATATGCAAAGTAAAAAACGGATTTTATCTCATTAAAGTTTCAAAATGAAAAAAAGCTGAAAGTATGTGCCTCAAAAAAAGTAAGATGAAAGTTTCTCAACATTTTTCACATATAATGCACTTGATAAAGTCGTTGAGTTGGCATATTTGGCAGGATATGGAGCACTATGGTCAAATTTTAGCTGCACAAGGGATAATAAAACCAACCTTATTGCTTAAGAGGACAGTAGTAGTTCCATATCGTCTTTTTTAGTTATGAATTTAAGTAAATTACACAGGCCTGCGAAATTGAAATTTTTGAAAAATACAAGAGAAGTTTTTTCTTATTATAAGTTATTTGGTATGCTGATTTCGAAAATGACCTCCATTTTTTTCCATCACGTCAGGATTTTTTGTAAAATTGATGTACATATTACTGGTAATATCCTATATGGAAAAATGCTCTCGAACTGTTAGCTTGTACTGACTGGCAACAGTGGATTTTATCTATTCATGTGAGTTTATTTAATCTGTTTATGATTAGGCATATTAATTTTTAAACAACAATTAAAATTAAAAATGTATACATTTTGTATATAAAGAATGAAAACCATCACAACCAGAACGCATGAGCTGCACCAGGGGAGACAAAAAGTTGTCTCGTTATTAAATTTTTTACATTAATTTTATAAGAAAAACACTCCTAGAAAAACCTCAACTACCTGTTTATACGTTTTATTAAGGTTTATATATATATAATAAATGTAAGTTTGAAATATACTTGAAACTCAATACGAAACTAAGACATTTAAATTTAGTTACGTACATTTTTTCCGTTAAAATTTCTTTTTTGACGTTCTTCTTTTACGTTCAATCTCATCTTCATCTCTTGCTAACATCCAAAAATAGTCGCCAAGCATATTCTTATTCCACCTACCTTGATATTTTCTCTCCATATCCTTAATGTCTTGGTGGAACCTTCTCCCTGTTCTTAGCTGACGGATCTTAAATTTTCGGGAAAAAAGTCCAAATGCGATTGGAGGAAATGAAATTTTACGCTCATGGAGCAGCCCAACACTTGAAATTTGTCTAGCATGTTGCCAACAATTGTTTTAAATTTGGGATCTTTGTGATTGCCCAGAAATTTTTCCACAACATCTTTGAATTCAACCCAAGCTTCTCTTTCCTTTAATGTCATAGGTGTCTCAAATTTGTTATTCCTAATAAGTTTTCGGATGTCTGGTCCTACGAAGACTCCCTCTTTCAATTTGGCTTCAGAAAATCCAGGAAACTTTTTACACATATATTTTAAGCAATCACCATCTTTTGGAACAGCCTTAACAAACTGCTTTATAACACCTAATTTTATGTGCAGGGGGTATTAATATTTTTTTTTATCAACCAAGCTTTCTCGAATTACATTTTTGGTGCCTGGCGCAAGATTCTGCCTTTTGAGCCAATCTTTTCTGACTCAATATTGTGTTTTGTCACGGCTGTCTCACTCACAAATAAAACACGGAAATTTTGTATACACGTTTTGTTGTTCGAGAAGCATGGTGATGATTTTTAAATCACCGCAAATGATCCAGCCGTGGTTGTCATGTTTTATTTTGTTGAGAAGGACACTTAGGTTTTCATACCTTTCTTTTAAATGCACCGAGTATTCAACTGGCACAGACACCCATTGGTTTAATTGATGAAGTAGGACAGCTTTAAGGTTCCTTTTTGACGAATCTATAAAAAGCCTCCATTCATCTTTATTGTAGGGAATCTTAAATTTTCTAATCAATCCAGGAACATCTGAGCAATAAATGAGGTTCTCGTCTCCGTCAAAATACTGAATAAATTCCTGTTCACGATTCCTGTACCAATAAAAAGTGGTTCCTTTGGCCAATAAGTTTTTTTTCTTTCAATCTGGAGCCTAATTATTGAGTTACCTCTTTCACAGACTAAGTACTGGGGCTTACATGAGGTCACTGATAAGGATTCGAGCGTCGCTATAGGTTAACAGCGATTGCGACGGGAGGGAGGGATGATGAAGAGCGACATTGCGCTTTCCCAGGCTCGCGCGCTTCCAGGAATCTGTCTAATTGGTGATCTGGATCAACATTGAAGCTTTAAAAGCCCTAAAATACTAACTGCGCTTTTGTAGTTTATCACAGAAGGGTAATTTTGAGGGTTTCTTCACGGTAAAATATCAAAACACGAAGGAAAGTATGAAAGCAAAATACGGAGAAATATTCATAAAAAACCACATAAAATTCAATTTTTCAAAAAAATGTGACGTGATAGACATTTTTAATGATTCTTTTCAAAATCAGTACTAAAAAATACGTTAAAATTAGATGTCACATCCCTTGTATTTTTTTTCATCGCAGGCCTGTGTTATTAGCAAGAATTTTGAAAATTTGTGCACATATACATAGAAGTTTAACCAATAAATTGTATTTACCAAAGTTTTATCAGATGTATTTTTAAACATTAAATTTTTAAAAATATTTTGAAACTTTTTAAAATGTTATTTACTTTATAGGAAATATTTTTATGCCACAGAAATCAAATTTTCGGGGAAAATTCGGATTTCTGTGATTTGTAATTGAATTAAATAATTTAAATAAAATCTAAATGTAAAATGGATACCCGTATTTGTTTTAATTTATATTAGAAGTGCTCGGTAGACATTTTGTAGGGATTTAAGAAAAATTTAATAGCAAGGAGCATTTTAAATTTAATAAAAATTTTAATAAAAAATAATTTTTTCAAATATATTACCCAATTTTAATGTAATTAATTTACTTCTACCTTAATTTATATGCGTACAAAGTTTCACAACTCATAGTTAACACTAGATTGCCCAAGGCAGTCATTTTGACTGTTTTTTAATTTCAATTAGAAAAACAATTATGAAATATAATGACACAATTTCTTAGAATTTGGTGACTTTTTCTATAACATATAAATAGGTTTATGAATAATTGTAGTTACTTCCGCCCTCCTTTATTATATAATATTAAAAATTAATTTTAAACAAATTTCTTTACATATTTGTTATTTTTTCACAATGAAGTCATTTTGACTGTTTTTAGGCAATATAGGTATACAAGAAATCTCGGGCAATCTAGTATTAATAATTTATGAAAATTCTTTGACCGGACGAGGGCTGAATGGTAGGGCGTTGCTCTTCGGTATCGGAGTCCACGGGTTCGAATGCCGCTTCCCTCATAGATGTTCGGAATCGGCTTTAAGCAGTAGATCCTGGTCTTATTGTCCCTCGTGTAGCAAAACAGTAGACCTTAGAGCTCCAAGCCAAAAGAAAGCGAAAAGTGAAATACTTTTCAATGTCTACCTTTCCCTTAAAACACTGTGAGATGATAAGAATGAGTGGAATGTATAATTAAATATATAAAATAAAATAAAGACTTTGTGATTGAGAATTACCAAAGGAAACGGATTTGCTACCAGTTTATTTTAGATTAGAATTTCACATTGCAAAGCAAATATATTACTATCAATAGAGAATTAATGACTACTAACATTTAAGATTTTAGCCCAGTACAATAGATAAGAATAATATGAACGAGGGGGATACATAGTACCTAAACACAGTCAAATAGAATTAAATGTATATGGATTGGATCAGCGTTGGGAAAATGAAAACCCAATAAGATTTATGATTAGAGGAATTAACAATTTACTTACTGCAATGACTTTGAATATTTTCACTCCAAACATCGTTCAAACCATCCACTTTAAAGACACATGAAGAAAAAACAGAGTATATTGGTTCGTAGCCGATTTAATTCCCCCGCTCTGCACTCTCAGGGAACACTACTATATTTTTTTTCAGATGGCTCTACGCTCAACGGTAACAAAATAAACACACTTTACAAAACTATTAAGCAATTTCTGCAGCTGAGTTTCAGTGTTTACGAAATGTAATGATAGAAAACTAGAAAAATTTTGTAATTTTTGTAGATTTTGTAATTTTTAAAAAATTTGATTTTTAAATAAAAAAAAATTCTTTTTAAGTAAAAGTGGAGAACTACGACCAAAGGTTTCGGAAAAAAGGCCAGTTTAGGGACTTTATTATGCATTTTGGCTTGGTGCACTTTGGTCTAATTTTTTTGCTACCTTAGGGATAATGAGACCGGAGTCTTCTGCTTGAAGATGATTCCGAACGGCTGTGAACATCCATTCTAAGAATGGTATTCAGACGCATGGACTCCAGTACTAAAAAACAGGACCCTACTATTCAACCATAGTCCAGCATAATGCATTTTGAATATGAAGATTAATTAACTTTGTAAATGCTTATCGGAAGTGAGCTAAGTCTCATAAAATTAATACTATGGTTTAATTGGTTCAGTATCTTATTTTCAAGCCTTTAATTTTTCTAAAATTTTAAATTTCCGAATTTTCCCTTTATTTTGTTTTATAGTATTCTTCTTCGTTTTGTATTTTCTCTTTCCTTTATTTTTTGATGAATTTTCTCTTGTCTTTGATTAATGATCTATGATCCATCTTTCAAGCAATTAGATGCCTATAAATCAGCTACGTGGCTGTACCGGGTTAAAATATTTCTCATCTTCTCCACTTTTCTTTTTAAGATTATTAAGTTTTACTTAATATTTTTAAATTCATTTCCTATTGGAAGAAGTAAATTTAAAAATCAAGTAGTATTTTGAGTCATTTTCACTCCAAAATAAATCCCTAAAATATGACAAACTCTCTTCATTCTGATAGCTGAAAACTTGATTTAACTTTGCACTGCACAAAATTGTCAGAATTATTCCAATTTGCAGAATAAGAGTTTTAAATATTCTAGAGTAAAATGAGGATATCAGTCAAAATAATATTTGCAGAATAATGGTATTATCTGCACATTTAATCTATCAGACATTACACACACATACATATATATATATATATATATATATATATATATATATATATATGTGTGTGTGTGTGTGTGTGTGTGTATACTCATGTCCAAAATTACCTTTACATACTTAAAAATAATAATATTAAATTAAATACCTAATCAGTGTATTCCATATTTGCAAGAAATGTGTGAAAAACAAGTTCAAGCATTTTCCAATGGAAAGTAATAAAATGGTTCCTGATATATAAATCTAAATTTACGTTATCCGAGGTTGAATCAATCACTTGGTGGAACGCATATATCTGAGTGAATATCTGAAACACAGCAAATAATTTCAAAGTGTAAGGAATGAATTACGTTTGTTATGTTCGAAGTATCATCTGGAAGAATCTGTTAAGTAGTGACTCATAACCCGTTTAGAAGCAGGGCAGCTATCAAGAAAACAGAAGTCTAAATATTTCAAATCAGGCAGTCTCAACTTATAAGAACAATTTTAAAATGATGGAACTATTCTGACAATGCATAGACATGGTCTTAAACGAATGACAACAGCTTCTGAAAATATAATATCTGGCAATAACTGCTAGTTGTAACAGGAAGTTTACTGCTCTCCAGTTAAGTTGAAAACTTTCAGCCACCATTGGAACTGATGTATTACGGAAAATGCTTTTCAGAAAGCTTAAGGAATTAGGTCTTTATGTTCAAAATCCAAAGGTAAGTGTTTCATAGCTTTCACTAAAAAGAGGAACCGCTTTAGTTGGTGCAAAGAACACCAATAGTCAAATGTTATCCTTACGGATGATTCAGGGTTTACTTTAGCAGGTGATTCTAAACATCTTTAGAGAGTCAAGAACACAAAATAATCCCTCGAAAATCCTGGAGTGGGACCATTTCGGTAGTGGAAGTGTGTAGTATGGGAAAGAATAATGATAGATGGACAATCACTTTCAATAACTGATCTATGACCACCCAGTGATATCGGGATAAGGTCTTGGAGCATTATGTAATATGTTTCAGAGGGGCTTATGAATCTGGATTTTTATTTATGGATGATAATGTTCTGCCACACCGAGGTTCACGAATTCATCCTATTAAAGACTTTATCACATGTTAACCCGAAAAAAATAAATCGGTTAAAAAATTTTCGTTATCACACAAGAAATCCAAGCATTCCTCACCGGGGAAAAGAACTATAAACTGTATCTATTTCTATTTCAAAATGTATATAATGACGTGTGATAAGGACTTTAGACCGAGATTTAAAGTTTAAAACCGGGTGGAAAATTTTATTTAAGAAAAAGTTTTCGAACCCGTGGACACTGAAACCGAATGGCATCCCTCTACCGATTCGGTTTTCATCCGGCAAATGTATGTATAAATGTGTGGGCATATCTGTCTGTGTATATGTGAATATATTAATGACTGTCTTTTTACACTCCCTGTATTATAAAAATTTAGTAAGGAAATTTTGTAATGGAAGTGAGTGTCATGTCGTTTAGAATGGGGGCAAATACAAGGAATTGTTACAGGGAACGTTACCAATTTGCCAAATTTGGCGCTATATTACCAAATTCAGCTTCTTGTCAGTAAAATAAATGTAATATAAAAGATAATGATTAAAAAACATATTTTTATGCAGATGTCTGTTAATTTTTTTAATTTACTTTTTTTAAAAGAAAATAGTCGATTAAAATTTTTATTGCTATACAAAGTATAGAAAAAAAGGGATATGGGGAGTAGAAGGTTGCTTGACCCATCAAGGTGTGCAGCACCGAGTGTGTGTATTTGTGTGATAGTGGGAATGTGTGTAAGAGAGAAAGAAAGAGAGATAGAAGTAGAAAGTGAGAGAGGGAGAACAGAGTTGGGAAAAGCTTTTGAGTCGTATGATAATCTTCACTTATATAAGTGCATTAAATAATTATCTGTTGAGAATTTTTTCCCTGAATAACAATCCCAATGGTTGTTTTTCAAAGGTATATAACCACGATTACTCCGCATAAAGTAGTATATCGTGATTATTGAAATTCCTCTTAAAACGACTTTCTGGACCACAAAGTAAATTTTTGCTTTCAAGTTCTAGTTTAATATTCTAGTCTAACATTTTTGGGAATGTAAGGAGCTATCATTTTTCAAATTACTTTCTTCCAATATTTAATTCCAGGAAGGATTTTCCATCTATTTTTCATATTTAGTATATATGGTTTATACGTAGTTATTTCTGTAGAGCCAAAAAATATTACCACTTTTAAATCTACATCATGAAGAAGAAAATGAAATTTTTCTTAAAAAGTTGAATAAAAAAATCCCATATTTAAAGTAAATGCAGAGCAATTTTCTGAACTTGTAATGAGTTAGAACGGTTTTCTTTGGATATTTTATAAATTTCAATAAGTTAACATAGAAGAGTTTTTAATGGCTATATTATGTTTTATTTACTAACTATTCGTCTTTTGAAAAGTTTGTATAGAAAACTATATGAGAAGACTTCAGGTCTTTCCTTTGTTTAAAAATTTACACAGCATTTGTTACTGGTAATTGTTAAAACAAACTTCTGTAATGGTAAAATAAATAGTACTAACGTAGAACATTTTATGAATAGATACTGAGAGAGTATATTCTAATTATTCTTAAAACACGAAAGATTTAAATCATTCTAGTAATCCAGTACTTTGTAATGATTTTATTCTTGTAATTGATTTTCCTCGCAAGTTTATTATTAAGTTATAAACATTTCAAAACAAACTATGCTGTTTTAATATCTTAATATCGATTTTAAATATGTTTCTAGCTGTAAAATATTAAAGTTATACACTATGATTTTAAAGTGTTCAATTCACAAACCATTATGTAAATCGCATTAAATTTCTCATTAAACATCACAAATAGTTTAATGAGTTTTAAATTTTAGGTAGTTAGTCTGAGAGAATTTGTGTTAGATTAAAATACTTTTTCAAAAATTTATCTTATAACACCTAGGTAAATTCAAATATTTGACATAAAGTTAGAATTATAGGTTCTTGTTTCATTTTTCATGTATCGTTAATTGACTAGGATAAGCCAATAGTTTTATGAGCAGGCAGTTTAGCAATGACCGCCTTTGTTGATACTAGAAATTTGATTTTCTAGCATAACGTCGAATAGTAAAATGACTTTTAGGAAAATAGAATGAAGGCGTTGATTACTGGTAGCCTTGTAATTTATAAAAGACTAAGTGTAACAAGCCGGTTTAAATATGAATACTTAAATGGAAGATATTGCTTAAAGATGCATAAATTATTATTGAAGTTTGTATAGAACACGAAAATAAATACTTAAGCCATTATTCTTGGCAGGTTTAGAATTAGCTTACATTGATAGCCACTCTAAATATTGTTAAGTGCTGTAGGTGGATTTTAAATAATGTATGAAATGAATCAAGGTAGAAATTAAGTAGTAAATAGTGTTCTTTTCCTATGCTCAATAAAACCTTTGTTCCTAGAAATGGCACTCTTTAATAAGTTCTTTGGCTAGGCATAACATAAAAATGCATTTTATGTAATGTAATTTAATTTGACATAAGGAGTAATCGCTTCATATTTCTTCCCCTTTCCCTGAATGCAATTTATTCATATATTCTTTTCGCAAAGAAGATGAATGATATAGAATAGTAAGCAGAATGTTCATTCAATCTCCGCTAAATAATTACAGATTAGGAAAAGGGAGATTTTTGTAAATGAATATATATACAAATGGTTATAGAATATCCATACATAATCCTTCCGGAAATATTCTGGAAGGGAAAAAAATCATTATTCTAGAACTTCTTTTGGAGTTAAGAGATTTTCTCTAATTTTAGCAAAAATCTTTTTATTATTAGGAAGACCAATTTTATTCGTTTAAGTGGAGCATCATAGCGTTTAAAACCATGGTCCTACGCTACTTATAATGGTCATATCTCAATATCAAAAAACACAACATTAAGATTAAATATGTTATTCCACAAGAATCTGACACACTATTTTCAAATCTTTCAAGGATATTTGAAAATCTTTTAAAAATTTAGAATCTTTAAGCTATTACTTTTAAATTTTCTACATATATTTTTTTCTACATTTTTTTATGTTTCTACAGTTTTTAATTTTTTTAAAACAAACTTAATTAAAACAATCTTCTTAGAATATATTAAAAACAGTTAATAAATTTGAATCGAAGTATAAGAAAAATATATTAACTTTAAATAAGTTTTACATAAAATTGTGTTGTTTAAACTTGCACACACTCTATAAAAATCTATAGAACAAACTGATTTCAAATATTTCATGTAATATATTATAATTCTATCATCAAACTTTACCTATTTATCTTTGTTTTTGATTTTATTTGGTACTTATAATATTTAAAATGCAATTTTTAAATACCGTTTTAGCTTTTTTTATTCATTCATGTAGCGTAAAACTTTTATACCTTTTAAAATCAAGATAGACGGAGAATTATACATATTGCTTATTGTTTACAAATAATGCAAAAATTGTTAATAAAACTCAATTTATGTTGTAACTCTACGTGCAGTGTGTCAATTTTGATTTTTTAAAAAAGCATTTACTTTTTATTTTATAATAAAAAGTATGAATGCAAATTTATTGTTTATTGAAAAATCAAAATGTAAATGTAAATTTATATTTTATAAAAAAAAATATAAATGTAAATTTATATTTCATAAAAAAATTGTAAAATAAAAAGTAATTTCTAATTTTTTCAGACACAAAGTAAACTCAGTAAAATATTTAACTAGATTTATAGAACAAATGCTAAATATCAATTTGAAGTATTTTAGATAGTAATAAAAAAAATTGATACGCCAAATCACGAAATTTCTCTCTTTAGAAGATGTTTAAAAGTGGTATAACTTCCCCTGAAAACTGATATTTGAATCGGATACTGACTGATATGTAAACTGATATTTAATTGATATTTAACTGATATTTAAACTGATATTGAGTATTGAAGCATAATCCCTTTAAAAAATAATTTTGATATTGATTTTTAAAAATATTTTATGAAGCATAGTCAAATGAATTAATTTTATTAAAATTACTTTTAATTTAATCTTTTTTGTTATTCCTTGTTTTATAAGATAAATTTTAGCCTTAAAAATAACGTATAGAGAACTTTATTTTTATAAAAATATCAGAATTGTAACAAAATATAATAAAATTGGTAAATTATGCTGGTTTATTTTAGTTTAGAAATATTAAATACCTCGTGCAATACAAATGAAACTAATTTTGGGGTAAAAAGACATATTTTATCACATCATATTTGGGAATTTACGTTTATGGAGTTTTCAGAGAGTAAAGCAATATTAAACTATTTGTACGTAAATGAAATTCATAAGAATTATTCATACATGTTTTCTAGATTCGTGGTAACTATAATTTTGTTAGTTTTATGCTTTACTACTTTGCTAGAAATTTTACCTTATTATCTGTAAAATCTGATTAAAATGCGGATGATTTGCACTTAAGTACTAAATAAAATTTTCTAAAGTGTAAGCGAAATGGTTAAATTAAATAGAATTTTGAAGTTATCAATACATAACTTACACTAAAGCATGGGAGAATTTTTCTGGGGGGATTGAGAAACGGCAGAGATTCTCCGGGAGCTATGAATAAAGCAGTATGAATCTATTTCTCAAAATCTTCTTGTATATGTGGGTATGCAAACAATTGCCAAGCAGGCAGATATATATATCGTTAAAAAACAATTTAACGTTCCATACGTACAATTAGGGCAAATTCTAAACTGTAGAATGTGTGACAAATCATAAGAGAATTTCATGTATAAAAGTCAAGTAACAATCTAAACAAGTTTTTATTATTATTATTATTATTTACCTTTCTGTAGCCCATGAAACAATTTCCAGGGCAATTATTTTCAAAAGACTTTATAAAAGAGGCCAGTATGCCAGAAGTTCAGCAATTTTGATACATTTTACAGAGACATTTTCATCCCAGTATCATTTAACGTGTATTCCTACTACTATACACTCTAACCATTTCAAAGATTGTATCAGTATGACAGGAGAAGTTTTGGCTTTTCACATTACTCTTAGGTTAAACAATAGAAGACTTTCTAAAGACATTATTTCTCAACACAGTATATTGTTTAACTAAGTGGCAAGTTCAAACCCTAATTAATCTATCAGGTGATATGCATGGGATCCATGTTGTACTTGTTGATTCCCCCTTCATCAACAGGCACAACATAGATCTTCTCCTTTTCTATTTCTATTTATTTCAAGTCCTAAACACAGCTACAAGAAAGTTCATAAATCAAGTTATAGATAATATCAAATGTTTTAAATCTATATTTTTTTTCTGGTAACCTAATTATTAATAAAGCAAAATTAGCATAAACGTCTTTATAGGTATTAAAACTAACCTTTGCCACCTAAATATTCATTTTCCCTTTTTTCTCAAAAGAAATAAAATTGTATTAACTTTTAATTAAGTTTCTGAACAGTACGTAATTTAATGTAACCATATCTCACTGCATAATATCTAGAAAATTTCTCCCTTGAACTAACATTTATACTTTTATAGATTAAAATAAGGGAAAATTAGTTTAAAAGATTTTGGAAGACTTTGGTCTGAGTCTTTGATAATAATTGTGCCATTAATAAAAGACAACTGTCATCATACTAAGTTCTTAGATATATACTACATGCAAGAATATCATTCAATTTAATGTTTCCTGCAGCTAGTGGTAAACCCATTAATCATTCTCTTCATTAACATTTGGTGTCGTAGACAGATGATCTTTATACTTGTTTATGTAAATTCGTCTCAACTCTAAACGTAATACGTTTTGTATATAAACCTTCAATGAAGTTTTTGAGAATTCTCAAACGCCTTATAACAGCAAATTATTTCGAAATAATTTTTAAGATTTAAATACTTTCGATACTTTAATAAGGAGAACAGTTGTTTGATAAAAATGCAAAAGATAGCACTCTTAAGGATTTGGGAGAATAAACTTAATCTTATATGGGATTCTTCTTAAGTGACAATAGTATAGAATGACTGAAAATGTTTAAACTACCTTTCATGAGATCTCAAATTTTATAAATTGCTTATATTCCCAAATCATTGCCATCTAATTTGGTTATTTTATTTTCATGGTAATAAACCATAAGTACTGTACGGTATATATTTTTAACTCAAGCAATCTGAATTATATTGTAATATCACATTTTCTAAAAATTTTGAAATATACGGTTAAAAAATATTTACTTCAGTCTTTTATACATTTAAGCACATGTTTTAAAAAGATGGGAAAGCATCGTCAGCTGACATAAATAATGGAGGATCTATGGTATTTTTATAATAAACCAGGAAATTTGGGAAATGAAACAGATACCAAATATCTTTTATCCAGAATTTCAATCCAACTTTATAAATAAATATTTCAAATACTTCATTATAAATTAAAAATTCGTGTCTAAAAACTTTTCTAGAAATTTGTGAACCATATGCGCAAAACTTTAAACGATTAAAAGTACTCAAACAAATTAAAATTTATAATTGTGCTCATAAATGAACACCTATTTGTGAGTATAAATGCGCAAATATACATGTATCAGAAGCAAAAATTAAACTATTATTTATATTTACATATGATTAACATTAGCTGTCAAAGTGCTTAGTTTGCTGCGGCGTACTCAACAAATCATCCCTCGTGGGCAAGACTTATTTATCACTGTCACCTAAAGTCTGATCGAATGCATCCCAGCGTCACTCCCGACAGACTCTCCTCATAATCAGTATTGCACAAACAATAATTCCCTAACGATTGGTCAGAATCATTTCTCTCTTGTATTGCAGCTGTCCTGATGAAAGTGGCACATGTTTGGGTTCTTATTTTGGAAACATCAGTTATTATAAATTGGTATTTGGAATATTTCATTTCGTTAAGAAATGAGTTCAAACTTCTTTTTCGATTTAAACTTTCCTCTGCTTCTAATCAAACTTATATGAAAATTTTCGTATGTCTAAAGTTCTAACTTATACACAAGTACTTATCGCCTATTTTTTACACAAGAGAAAAACACTAAATTTTAAGTAGAGAAAAGTAATTGAGCTACTACAATGACATTCAAGAAAAATTGCTTTCGAACTGATTGATGTAATATTTGTTCATATACTGATAACATTTAGAGAGTGAAATTTGTTTATTTTCTTTGTTTTTCTCAGCATTATTGTAAAATAACAAAATTACAGTATCTAATCATTTTAAGTCAAACTGTAAAAGATAATTCTTAAAAAAAGATAGGAATTGTAAGCTAAATGAACAGTTTTTTCTTACATAGAATTCTATTGACTTCATCCTTTTCTAAAAATTATATAAACATTTACTAAAACTATATTGATCAACAGCTGAAAATCTCAATATATTTGAAAAACAATCAAAATTTAAATTCTGAAATAAGGGTACGATAGAGGCTTATATATATTGAAATAGATATAGCGAATTTCGTTTATATATATAAAGTTTAGGTAGAAATACTTGCTTGGAGCTTATACAAATATTTCCCTATTAAAAATCTTTCCATGCCTTCTGTGTTATATACAGAATTACCACTGGAAATTTGTCTTAAATTATATGTAGCTAGAATTTTTAATTTTCAAATGAATAGCTTAATAATAGGACTATAAAAACCCCTAAATATATATAACTACATACAACTCTTAGCTCTGTGATACACGCGACTAGAATTAGCTGAGGTATTTCAAAGTACAAGACGTTAAACGCCTGTAATCGCATGAAAATCTAAAGCACGTCTAAAGGAGTGTTAGTGAAAACGTGTCAAGGGAGACCAGGGTTAAATTATTCAAAAGATGTATGACGTCAAGAGAGGGTATGGCTAGCATTGAGCTTGTCACTAATTTTTAACTCATTTGACGTCATTCCACTTTTAACTGTTACGTCTTTCAAAAACGTGATAAACTCTTAAATACAGGGTAATATAATACCTTTTATCATGATATGAATCCTTGAAATATGTTTGGATTACTCAAACTTTTAAGTCCTAAAATAAGGTCCTCTGAGAGTTTTATTCAAGAATGAAGAGTGAAGAGGGAAATATACTATTTTTTTAATTGAGTACTGAGCCATGTAAAATAATGCATATAGTCTTTTTTACATATCCAACTTCACGTTGCTCATAGGGAAATCACAGGCAAATAAAAAAAGGAGAAACGATTGAAGAATTTTAAGGATTATTAATACATCATCCTTGCAGTTCTCTTATGAAATGCATACGTGCGCAAATATGTTTGTATGCACCAGATTTTTAAATCCGCTTGTTATCAATTTTACAAATATTTGTTATTAGTAAGTTTAGACATTGATAAACGTTATAAAACAATTGAAATGATCCGAAATATCAACATTAGATTTCTAATATATTAACCCTTTTCATTCAAATAGGGAGAATGATTTATCGATTAAACTCTGTTATTAATAGGATGTCTAAAGAGTGGTGAACAAGTTTGCAGGCAAAATAACTTGTAGAATTTGGCACATATTAAATATTCAGTAGATTCATGGAAATTTCACTTTATTAAACTCTATGAGAGAGAGAGAAAGTAGAATAAAAGGGATATAGAAATAGAATTCATGAAATGTCTAAATCATTCTTTCAATTTTTTGAAAGTATAAAGTAAACTTAACGTAATAATGAAGTTCATTAATTATAATGTGTGTATCGGATGAAAATAAAGGAAATGTAGAAAAAATTAGTTGTGAAGTATAATACTCAACCAAAAATAAATTTCCGTAAGTAACATTTTAAAACTTGTTATAGTAGAAAATATCCAAACTGTCTTGATATTAGAAAATTAATGGGTTTAGAGTAGCTTTTCAATAATAGATTTTAGGGTTTATAAGAAATAATCGAATATTACTGGTAGCTTCTCAAGAGATTTTCTTAAATATGAGGGATTCATGTTGAACAAAGGACCAGAAGAAAAGGGGCTGCTTTTCTGTACCAGACTCTGAACATTTGAAATCCACTTTAGGCATGGATAACTGTAATTATTTTAGATTGACTTTAAGCAGCTGGTCCTGGCATATTTAAATTCCGTGTAGTAAAAAGTTGATTCTAGAGATAACAATCAACGAGGAAGCCACGAAAACATAGGAGGCTTTAAACTCGTGAAGCAAGCTAACAAAATAAAAAATAAACTTATTGATAGACTTTGTTCAAAATTAGATATATAGTAGCATCTGATATAATTTAATTCCTCTTTCTAAATTTAGACTGCAGCTAGTTACGACTCTAAAATAAAAAAGTTAAATTTTAGGTAGAGGAAACTGTTTAAGCTTGCAAAATCCTATAGTTATACATTTGAAACTCAAAAAATAATTCGATGTCTAAAATAGGAATACAATAGAAGTTTAAACATGAAACATTAAAGTATAAAATCCACAGCAATATAGTCCACATCTCACCGTGCAAGATGCTGATTATAATGTTGTGTATTCCATTTTCGTTCAAATTCTGAAGAAAACAGTATTATGCAACTGATCGTAGAGTTTGAAAGATTATCTAAGTAGGTATCAAAAAATGGCTGTTGAATGTTATTGCTGTGATTTCGATCAGAATCCAGGGCGAGGTTCTTTCAGGAATAGTCCGTTTTATCTAGCAACAAATCCAATCTCTATACGAACTCGGGACAAAAAGTACCTCGTAACTAATGTCCAAGGGAAAAGATGAGTGTCTTTTAGTATATGTATTCCTTGCCGCTTATCCTTCTTCAGTTATACACAATCATCGTGCAAAAAATCTTTCATGACGAATAGCACTTGAGATGCATTAGCAATCTTGATATGGTATGTTATAATTTCAGTTTTCTTCTATTAACTAGTAACTTTAATCGGTCTTAGACACTAAATTCACGAATAAGAAGTCAATGTCTGTTTCATTCACTCCTTATATGTAACTTTTCGGAATTTAAATTAATTAACTAAATTTTCCTGATCATACATAATTATAGGATTATACACAAAAACTATATCTGGGTGTTTCACGTTCCAAAATTTATAATTGTTAGTATTATTAGCGTCAGCTTCGAGGTATACACATTTAAATGTTCCAGCGAAACTTATACAAATATTTCCCGATTAAAAATACTTGAAATAAATATGAGTTAAGGTTGTTATCACCTATAAAGTTGTGATAATGAAAAAAGTCTTTTTTTCAGTATGTCTTTTTTTTTTGTAATTGAAAAACTACTTCTTTTCTCCTTTTATTGCAATGAAAACAAGTTATTAACCACTTCCCATATTGATTCGGACCACACTGAGGCTAAAGTACTAAAATAACAACGTTACAATAAGACTCCCAATCAATATCACAGTTTTTCTTCTATTATAGAACAATTTATACTATATTTTATAACTGCTTTTTAAATCAACACAATTCTGCCTCCAATGTTAATAACATTTCCTCTAAATAATTTCGATTACGCCACAGTTTTTTGCACTAATTCTTAAAAATAAAGTAGCTATACAAAAACCTCATACTCCGTAGACTTAATTATGGTATTATAAAAAATTAAGTTTTTATTGGGCAGTCTTCAGGAGCATAAATTCTTTACTAGGCAGCGATAATATTAAATTCCCCACAGAGAAGTCAACACACTCTTTATATAATTAGATTTTTTTACACAAAGATGCAAAGGAGGGGATTTTAATAGAACAAAAAAGATGAAAGAGAAAATTTGTTAAAAGAATTTATTCTTAGAAGAAAATTTGGTCTTGCTTATTTTTTAAAGATTATATTGCGTATTTCATTAACAGACATGTATGTTACATAGTATTATTGAAAATACTTATATATTTCAATTAGTAATTTGTGATTTCTTAAGTGAATTCTAAACCACTTGTATGCCACATATATGTTTCAAATACTTTCATTAATAGTTATAATATATTGTTTTTAAGAAATCATCATAATGAATTAAAATCCTTGTGATTCTCAATTTCTGCAATATCCTAATTAGATATGATATGGTGTGCCATTTACTATGGATTCCATAGCCTCCCATATAAACATTCCCTTATATATTGTTTTTAAGAAATCATCATAATGAATTAAAATCCTTGTGATTCTCAATTTCTGCAATATCCTAATTAGATATGATATGGTGTGCCATTTACTATGGATTCCATAGCCTCCCATATAAACATTCCCTTATATATTATTTTTAAAAAATCATCATAATGAATTAAAATCCTCGTGATTCTCAATATCTGCAATATCCTAATCAAATATGATCTGGTGTGCCATTTACTATGGTTTCCATATCCTCAGACATAAACATTCCCTTATATATTATTTTTAAAAAAGCATCATAATGAATTAAAATCCTTGTGATTCTCAATTTCTGCAATATCCTAATTAGATATGATATGGTGTGCCATTTACTATGGATTCCATAGCCTCACATATAAACATTCCCTTATATATTATTTTTAAAAAATCATCATAATGAATTAAAATCCTCGTGATTCTCAATATCTGCAATATCCTAATCAAATATGATCTGGTGTGCCATTTACTATGGTTTCCATATCCTCAGACATAAACATTCCCTTATATATTATTTTTAAAAAATCATCATAATGAATTAAAATCCTTGTGATTCTCAATTTCTGCAATATCCTAATTAGATATGATCTAGTGTGCAATTTACTATGGATTCCATAGGCTCACACATAAGAATTCCCTTATTATTTTTAAAAAATCCTCATAATGAATTGAAATCCTTGTGATTCTCCACTTCTGCAATATCCTAATCAAATATGATCTGGTGTGCAATTCCATAGCCTCACACATAAGCATTCCCTTACTTTTTTAATCTATTTAAGCATAAGTAGAAGGTCCCCTCAAACCCTAATTATTAAAAAATGTAAGAGGTTTTAAAGTTTAAATTTTTATTGCATTTTAATGGTTTAATCTATACATAAAAATTGGTGTATGCATGTTGCATGTATTTGAATGTGTACTGTAATATTTGTATATATATTTGTATATTTGTTGTTTATACAAATACACACGGTTTATCATAGAGTCATCAAAATTTGGGCAGAAATTCTTTGATACCACCAACTGCTCACTAGATCACTGTATGTATTAAAACCTCTTTCGTTTTCTATATAACTGGAATATAACTCATTTAATCATACCCGATCGCGAATAAAAGACACTACTTAAGCTCTTCAAAAAAATCCAATACATCTTTATAAATAATTATCATCCTTTTAAAAATTGTTATACATAATTTCAGTATTTCTAAAGACCTTCAAATTGATGAATAGATGATTAAAATCAAGCAAATGGTTTAAAGGCTATAAATATTTAAAAAAATTTTAATAGAGCGTCGATGTAATTCATCTTCTACAAATTCGATTTTTAAAATTTTCTCTGTATCCAATAATTGCTCTAATATTTAAATATTTTTCTGCTTAGTGTCCATTAGAAGTGCATCAGTTTAACATGTGGTTTAAAACTTTCGATCAAGGGATTAAAATATTATTAATTTTTTAATTTTTACGTATGAAGTTCCTCTTTATTACGGATCCTACAGCTAATGAAGTTTTATGAATCTACCTACATTTCCTTTCATCGGAATCGTAAAATTTTTCAACTAATTTAACATACTTTAATTTCTCTACAAATTCATATTTGTTTGAAGAAAATTAACAAGTAGATGAAAATTTATAAAGTTCCGAAAAGCATTCCATTGAACTCTACCTTATAAAAAGAGTCTTATTTATTTTTCCCTTAAAGTCTATAATTTTATATTGTCAGTAAAATATTTTATTTTCACTTAAATTTATTTTATTTTTATCTCGTTGTCTTTTTAATGGGAGTTTACTGTGCTAAGTTATTCAAATTTTAACATTTTTCCAAGTTCCGAGAATGAAATGTCTTATTTTAACTCGCCATTATTTCCTACATATATTTGTGACTTTAATGTTGCCCCATAAGAATACTTTAATTCCTTATTATTATTTCATTATCGTCTGCACTTAATTTTTATTTCTAATACGTCATTCTCCTTCTTTTTAATAACTCTCATTTCAAATAATTCAATTTTATTTTAACAATGACGTCATCTAAATACTGCTAAAATTGTTCGCAGCTGTCTGTATGTTTTGTCTCTTTGAAAACGGATGGGACTTTGGAGTCAAAACAAGTATCCAAAGATTTAGAGAATTTGGGGAAACTCCTGAAAAACCGCCAATGAGATTCTGGTAATTTTTCTTATTCCACAAGCATTTTGTGTTAAAAAGTACTTTAAAATTGTTACTCATGCCCGCATGCCACCTATGAAGCACACTAGTAATCAAATAAAATCCAAATTTCCATCTAATATTTTCTTCAGCCAATGTACTGGTCTATAATGTCCCTAAAATGTAATATTAAAGCTAATTATAATCTTGAATACCTGACTTTTGAAATTGTGTCATGAGCCATTACATAATCGTCAAATTAACAGCTACATAAAAATAGCAATTTTAGAACTTTGCAGTGTCATATTGTGAAGATCGTTTTGAATAAGGATGCGGAAACACAATAAGCTTGATCTCCGATATCGTAATACCTTTGATTTCCCTCATCTGTTGAATTGCATCTGATGGAGCATTTAGTGGCTAATTACTTTCTCACAGTTTCAACAAAAGAGCATGGTAATAAAAGGGACTTGGTTAGATGACGGTTATCTGAAATACTCGGTGAATCGCTATCACAAAGTTTTAACCCATTAACGTCTGAATAATTTCTGTTAAGTATATACTATCTAATAACTTATATTTTACTTATTATAGACTCCTAGGGATAAAAAAAATATATAAGAGATTTCAACAACCTTGCATATTACTTCTGAATTAGGGATGAAATATAATTTTAAACAGAACTTTTCGTTTATAAAAAAAGAAAATTTCGTGATAAGGGATTATTTGTTTTTATATACAAACAAATCCGAAGCTGTAAGAATAAGCTGCCCAAGTTGTGCAGTAGTGGTTACCGTCACGAACTTGGCATAACAGGGTCTGGGTTCGATTCCCCAAAAAAAAGCATATATTTGTGTTTGCGTGTGATATTAGGTATAGTTATTCGTCCTAATTTCATTTGAAGTGCCTGCTGAAAAAGTAGAAATATCCGAACACTTTTTACAAAGACTATAATTCTCTGAAATGCCCAGTTCTAGGAAATCTTTTAGTATTTCTCTAGCAGTTATTTTATATTTTTGAAGAATCGCATACAACTCTATTAAAACCATTCAAAAATGTAAACCTTCATTTCTATAATCAGTAAAATCACTCTTTTTATTAAATACTGATCGCAATTTAAGCTAAATATATTCAATACAATGTATTATGGTAAGGAGATAAATAAGCTGTCCAAATTGTACAGTCACGAGCTTGCCCTAATTGGAATTATTTTCAATTCCCAAAGAAAGCATAGATCTGTGTTTACATATAACATTAGATGTAGTTATTAGTCCTGATTTCATTTGAAGTACCTGCTGAAAAAATAGTTATTGTAAAAATAATACATAAAAGTAATAAAGCAAGTATAAAATTCCTGCTTCATGTTCGAAAAATCAAATAATGTCGATCATAAGGATAAATTATAAAAAAAATAGAAGATACTTGTAAAATTTCAGATTTCTTATAGAATTATCCTCCACCTTCACTGAAAAGGAAATATATTTCCACGAAAGCATATAAAACCTATTAATTATTTTTTTAACTGTACTCAAATAAAGATACTAGGTATTAATGGGTTTATCTAATGTATAGGTATTAAGTAACATTCATAAAATATTTACAATAGTCGTCTAAATTTCATACAAAAATTATGAACTATTAATATTAACTACTCTTTTTTGTCGTAATTAAACGGATTAAGCCCATAGGACATAAAACGGGAGAATGAATATTATGACTCGATTAAACAGAAAGAGAAATCAAATAAACAAAAAAAATTAAAAAAATTCGAAAATATATCAAATTTGGGGGGGAGATCGTTGCGTATCATTTTTTGGTCTTGTGTGTAACATTTGAAATAAACAGGCATAAGAAAATTATTTACTAAGAACAGGTATTTATTGAGGTATCTCTAATTTCGGAAAAATCAACTAAATAGTGTGAAGCTATCCACAATATTTTATCAACTACAATTTTAGATTCGTTTCAGAAACTAGAGTATGGAAAGGAAAATACTCTACTTCCTCTTCGAATCAACGACATTATTTATAAATTCTTTAGATGCCTTGATTTGTTAGTGTTTCAGTAACAATCGGGATACTACGTCCTCGACGAACAGCAATATCCCTATGACGTTTCTGTGAACATGTGTTCTAAACGACGTCTAACTGTGATTAATTATCCATGCTTTTATGAACAAAAGACCATTGTAGTCCAAGCCTGCAGAAATTTCACAGCATGTTATTTTTATACAAATGAGAGCTAGTCTCAATTTATCTTCTGAAGTTACAGTTACTTAGCTATTACTCTGATTTAGTATTCCCATAAGTATTAAATTTATTCCTTAACTACTTCATATCAACCGACAATGTGAGTGGCATGATCTTTTGGAGGAAAAAGATGAAGCTCTAAATGATAAATAAATTATTTTTACCGAGGTAGTGTCAGTTATTTTGAAAAGCTAATGATAAAATCAATACGTTAATCCTGCATTGGTAATGGTTAAGTTCAATTTTTGTGTCAAATACTCAAGAAATAAAAGACCTGTTCATCTTAAGATAAGCATTTATTTATTGTAGTCTAACTTTAGACGCTAGTGTTTTATTTTCTTATCACGTCTCTTGAAATTCCGAACGTATCTCTAGTTATATTATATTTCAGTGAAGATGAAAAATTCTCATGATCACTCGGATACAGAGAACGGGATAAGAGGTAAAATCCAAACGCTTTGTACAAAGAAAACTCTTCGAAATGTCCAGTTCTAGGAAATCTAACTCGCAGTTCTTTCATATTTTTGAAGAATTGCGTACATCTCTACGAAGCCTTTCAGAAAATATAAACCCTCGTTTCTATAATCAATAAAATCACTCTTTTTATTAAATAGTGATCTGAATTTAATCTAAATACCCTAAATACAATGTATAAAGGTAAGGAAACAAATTAGCCGCCCAAATTGTACAGTAATGATAACTGTCACGGTGCTTGCCCTAACTGAGACTGGGTTCGATTCCCAAAGAAAGCATAGAATTGCTTTTATTCTCAGAATCAGTACATAATAATCTGGAGCCTTGGGAAAAGATAAATCCCCTACAAGTTATGAAATGTACTAAAGAGAGGAGGGAAGGAATAATAATTTGAATTTTAATTACATATAGTTATTTATGCATATATCATGCATGAAAATTTTGATTTTATTTATATCTATGATTTAATATAAAACAACTATTTTAATTTATAATTTTGTAAGTGTTGCACAGAAATATACAACTAAATAAACTTTGTTCTACTCGATTATTTGGAAGATAATTTCGCTTTCGTTCATGAAAATTATTTTTTTTAAACATATATATTATTGAGATACATAGAAACAATCTTATACAGTATACTATTACTAGTAATGTGGTATAATATGGTTTAGAATTCAATTTCTTGGATAACTATTTTTCTAAATACTCGATTGAAAGGAAAATGATATTTATGGCCCCCTCGAAACAAATCTGCTCCAGACAAAATCCTGATTTTCCCATGCTATTAATAAATAATATAGCCGAGGTAAGAGGTAAATATTCACCACCTACAGTATTTCCATAACAAAACGATAAGAATTCAAAAAGGTGATAAATAAGCAAACTGCCTGCTGAATTGGAAAAAATAATGAAGAACAAAAAAAAAATAGATAGTATTCTCCTCTCGACTTTTCTGGATATTTCCCCATTACCATGTTAGTTTTAAATCTTGATTAAAAATGATTATATCAAATTATTATATAACCAAATGTTTTTGATTGACGTCCATAAGAATCTTTTAAAAATATCTAAAACTACTAAGAGCATAATTTTGAAGTACATTTTCGGAATTTCACATTTGGTCTAATTTTTGAGGCAAATTTATAATTTTTGTGCAAAAATCTGAAAATTTATCCCTCTTACTAGTTATGCTTTTATATCGTGTACATGGCTCTACGGACAGCCGAATGCATCGATTCTCACACAGAGGCTGAATTAAACATCATTCATCAACAGATAGTTGCGTTTTTCAGCTATCGTGTTGACAGCCACAGAGATAAACTGGCACACAAACACGTCGACCATCAGTCCACAAAAATGCTTTTTACGGAGATAGGAATCTCTAAAATGTTGATACGCATCCAAATCTCACGGTTGAATTTTTTTATCACTGCTTTCTTTTGCGGAAATGTGAATATTTTGCATTTTGACTGTCTTCCAACAAAGACACAGCATATACACTGCCCAAATAATCGTTTTCAGTAGAGGAATGATTTCCCTGGACGCCAGCAACGTTAAAAACTTCTGAAGCATGGAATCTATGAGGATATTAATTAGGAACTGGGATATTCTATCCCACTCCTCCACAAGCAATCTTTCCAAACCTTGTAGAGTTTTTTGGGGGAAGGGGGGATTTAGGAGGCCAGCAACTGGTCTGCCTAGTATGTCCAAAACATGTTTGTTATTTTGGGCTTATGTCCGGAGAACACGCTATTCCATTCATCTGATTTCTTCCTCAAAAGAAAATCCTTTACCAAGTTAGCACGATATGGTCTGCAATTGTCGTCCATTAGCATGAAATCCCCTCCAATAGCTGCAGCGAAAAAGACTGTCATAAGTCTGAGTATTTCTTTCCTATAACGAAGATATATCAGAGCTCGATTACGAAGGATGCGGAGATCGGAGAGCCCATCAATGGAGAATCCGACAAAGACAATCACTCCCCACCGCCAAATATGAAACCTCTCTACACGAACGCAGGATTGTTTCTAGTGCCACGTTTACTCCAGAAGAAAATAAGGGAGAATTATTATCAGGAAATAAGGAAGAATTATCATCTTCCTATTATCAGGAAGAACAGAAAAGCAGGACTTGGCATACAAAAGACCCACTCACTTCCTACGTACACGACAGTGCCTTGCTCATAATGTAACGCATATCAGTGGTCGGCAAGCATATAGACCTACAGTTTGTAACCAGTTTGAGCAGAAAATGTGGTGCCAGTAGCCGAGTGAAGGTGTCGTTGAAGAAGAGGGGCATTCATATTTCGATGTCTCCGAGCTGTTATTTTTAAATATCGTTCTTTACTGAACAAGGTTGCTTTGCCCTGGTCTTTAGATTGCATTTCCGGTCTCCAAAATAGCGGTTCCAGATCCTGGAAATCACACTTTGTGAAACTCCAGTGGCTTATGTTACTTCTGCTTTTGTAAGCCCCTCATTTTCTAACCAAGCAATAACTCTTCAAACTTCCAAATCGGTGAAATAACTTCGTTCACAAAAACAACGCACTTAGTGAATGTCTATCATTCTTTTCTGTTTTGTGTTTCATAATGTTGAAAGCCAAATTTCTTTCTGTTTCGTTAAAACGTCCTTTTTGACGTCAAACTCAAAATTTGCATACTCCGAAGTTTGAAAATGAGAATAATTTGCATTCAAGACGCTCATCTTCCCTTTCCCGAAAAAAAAAAAAATCGGGTTTACGGTTATTTTATATTAGACTTAAATATCCTTTAGTTTTTTTTAGCTGTGTATTTACCAATCATTAGTTTTGCACGTGTATGTGCGAAGAATAAATTAAGTGAAAATGTTAACTAACCGAACAGTTAAGCCCAAACATATAATTAAATACAGCTTGTTCCCATCATAATGTAGGTAGGAATAGAAAAAAACTGACCAAAATTGAAATAAATCGTGTTATTTCTTTTTTATTCGGAATAAGATGTTAAAAGATTTAAACAATTACATTTATATTATTTTAGATATTTCTGTTCGTAAACTATTAAAATAAATGGTTTTTTTTATTATTTTAAATACTTTATTTATCTTCACATGTTGTGGATATCTGAATGCAAAATTATAATTCCCTTTCTTTCCCAGAAAAAGTGCATATGAAATGAGTGTGGCCTAATGCCTTTGTGTCATCACATGAAAATGTCCCACATCGTTTAAAGGTTATCCAAAATTTATGTATAGTACACGAAAAATTTTTATACAATCTAAAACATATTTTTTAAGCATGCTTACATTTAAATCCTTTTTTTTTTCTACTCCCTGAGACATTCAGCAGAACGATGGATTAATGGGTAGGCACTGTTCATCGGTACCGAAGTTCGTGGGTTTGAACCCCACAACTTTCAAGGATGGTCGTAGCCATTCTGAATCGGCTTTAAGCAGTAGATCGTGGTCTCATTAGCCTTCGTGTAAAAAAAAAAAAAAAAAAAAAAAATGACTGAAGCTTTCCAAACTAAACCCGGGAGCACTAAAAACTTTAATGAATAAGAACAAAAGCATGGGGTGACCATAATGTAATTCAAATCTATAACATATCAGTACATTTAATATATATTTTAGGCACCCCACGCTTTTGTATTTAATCGTAAAATTTTTCAATGTTCCGGCTCTAATGTTAACGGAAAAAGAAATTATTTAAATTAAAGCGTTATTTTTTAACTTTCTTTTTTATTCTTTTTAGTTCGATTCTAAATGAAAGGGAATTTTTAAAAAATTATTCTGCATTTGTTTTTATTTTTCTCTTTTCAGTGTTGGATCAATCTTGCAATCATATTTTCAATCATCATACTTACTGTATAATTTAATGAATTTTAATAGTAGCTCATATGCGCAACAGATGGCCCCACTATTTTTAATGGATTGCTGTGTTATCCCATTGTAAACGAAGTTGAAAGCGTGCCGAAAACAAAAGCATATTCTTCCGGGGTATAGGCATTGCAAAACGTTATTGTAACTTACCCATAACTTAAGAATTTTGAAATTTTGTACACATATACATTGAATTATAGCTAAATTGTTCACATTAATATTTTTATATCAATAATATTGAGTTTTTTAATTGTTTATTAACTTTTAAAATGCTTCACTGGATTTAATTTTTCATAGATTCTTACAAAATGTGTACTAAACACTCTTATTGTGATAATAATAACTTAAAACAAATCAGTGTATCTACTTTAAGTATCGATTTTATTTAGATTACTAAAACTCTGTTTAAATTTTAAAAAATCCAAAGTTTTCATGAAAATTTAACGTGTAGACATAAAAAAAATTTCTATAAATTAATTATTCAGTTAATCGGCAAAATATGTTCATTGTCTAATTTTACTAATGAAAAAAAATTAAGGGGTAGATTGAACATCAAAGTGCAAGGAACGTTTTTAAATAAACGAAATATCTTTAAAATTTAAAACAAATTATCTGACATTTGAAAACATTATTGACACAATTGATTTGGCTATGCTTCAATTTATATACGCATAAAGCTTCCCAACTCTTAATGATTTACGAAAACGCTGTGTAGCGTCCATCATTCCTTTAAAGGACTAACTATAAATTATATTGTAGTCCACGGGGGAAAATAACTTCAAAACAATTTATTAAAATAACTAATACATGATGGATACCATATTCCTTATAACAACAAAACTACACCACATTTCTCTTCAATCAATACACTTTAAGCAACGTTAATAAAACCTAGGCCTCTTATACATGGACACTTTTTTATTCAACTCGCGAAACACCATGGATATAAATTAAGGCGATAATAAACAATTTAGTTCTTTCTCCTGCCAGGAAATCTTACGTAAACAAAATAGAATAAATACGTGAACCTAAGATTTTTTTTCCTTGTGGTGGTTGTTTTATTTGAAAAGATTCCAAATATCAGTTTCAAAACAGCTCAGAGAAAACCTACATGTTTTTCATACAGTCTAAAATATCCCAAACCTTCTCTCTTTCAAAATAAAAATCGATGAAACTGATTCAAGCTTTAAAATGAGGAGTTTCATCAATATTTTTGCGGTAAAGTTATCAATATTCTCGTGACAATAATTGAATCCCAACGAAGGATTGATATTCTCGTTGTACTCAAATGACCTGGAAGCGAAGATAATATACAGTGCTTAACGCATATAAATATCTCTACCGCCCTTGAAAATCTTCCAATATTTGAAACTATATATACTTCATAATACTTCCTAATACTCCATCATTCAAAACAAAATATTTTCTGCTTGAGAAAATATGCATTATTGCGACATTCCAAAAATTAAATTTATGCAAGTTCTTTTCGAAATTCCCAAACTATTTTTAAGATATAAAATATTGTATTTTTTCTATTTTCGAACAAATTTAATTTTTATCTTAGATAGTGTAAAGTTAACTAATTTTTCTTTTATTTATCATATGAAGTATACATAAATTGTGCTAGAAAATTTCCCCTATTACATACACAAAAAAAAAACTCAAAAAGAAAAGTTTATTTCTTTCCTCAAAAGTCAGAAATGAATTCTCTTATTTATTAGATTTACTTTGTCACAGACATTATTAAACGAAGCAAACGTAAAAAAAAATGGTAGATACTGTAATAAAATTATAGAAAAATGTTTTACCCCATATATTCACTGTTTCAATTTATCTTATTTGCGTGTCTCTGGGTTACTTTTTGAGGGTAATTTTTTGTCTTTTGCATAAATCAACTAGTGATAAAAAGTCAATTTACTAAACTCCTTTCTTAAGAAACTGCATCTATTTTACGTATCACTGATAGAAAAATCTGCTGCTTATATAGTGAAACCAAAGAGTGGGACCAAAGTGGGATCATAGCGGGACCCAAGGAATCCCGCCAAACTGAGTATTAAGATTATATCCTATGAGGCAAACTAAGAAGTGGAACTAAGTTACGTACAGAAGTTAAGATTAGTTAAACTAATCATAAATTTATTTGGTGTTCTCGTGGTTGCCAAAAACTTACAACAATTAAAAGTGATAGAAAGGCATCTTGCCAAAGGTTGGAACTTTAAGTATAAAATCGCCAGAAATTTATTTTAGAATATAATTATAATTCATTTGGTTAGTTTGGTTAAAATACCATTACATAAATATAAATACATGTGTGTGTGTGTGTGTGTGTGTGTGTGTGTGTGTGTGTGAAAGAGAGAGAAATGAAACTTTAACACATTTAATTGATTTTAACTTCCATTTACATTCTATAATACCGGGTGGTTATAATTAAACTTCGTCAATAAACGTCATCCTGCAGCTCAAACGGGTGAATGGAATGCAACGATGTTTTGTATATGGGTATGTGCTCACGAAATTTCAAAAAAAAAAAATTTTTAAATAGTTCTAAAATGTCCACCAGTGGACGCCTTATAGGGAAAAGCATGAAATTTAACACAATAAACGATAAAACGGAATACAGAAACAATATTAACATTTATTGACTAGTTTCTTATCACCTTGCCATCGAACCACATTAGGTAAAGATAAGGGAGAAACAAAAACAATTCAGTTTGCAGAAACAAGAACAGATTGGGACGAAACTGCACAAGAGGAGCAGTTGTCATTCGTATCCAGGGCGATGTAGGGAAAGGTGCTCCATGCTGCCAACCGTACGATAATTATCGTATATGTACGATAACTTAGAATGCTGTAAGATGAAAAATAATCTCAAAATTATGAGAAAGAACGGGTAATAATAAAAGAACGGGTAATTTAACTGTAACTCTATAAAGATCAACAAAAAACAGAGAATGTCTAATTAATTTGTTTATCACTTTTTCCCACAAAATAATTATTGTTGTAGATTTTAGAGCAGCTTAAGGAGCATGTTTTGAGGGGCTTCTTCATTAAATGAAAGTAAATAATCCTGACACAGAGGTTGAGAATGCCTGTAATAATGGTGTAATAAAAGAAAGGAAAGTGTCAATAATTAAAAAATGTATATTTGTGAAATTGAATATGACCTAGGTACTAATGTTTGATATTATTTGAAACGAATATAAAATAAAGAATTTTAAAAATTGTTATGTCCAGTGTTTTTATTTGTTAGTTATTTCAAATTATTTAAATCAGTCTAAAACATAAAATTGTTAAATGCAAAATTACTGCATATTCACAATTATACTGGAGATATTTCTTTAATGATTACATAATTTTGGATAATTAGAAGTAATTTTGCATTTTACTTGTTCTATTGCAGTTTTCACTAAAATATGGTATTTTTAGTAATTAAACCAATTATTAAATAATAATCGGCTTTATTACTGAATATTTCATATTTAAAAAAAGACCACAGTAAATAATGAATTATAACATTATTAAAAAGTGTATATATATATATATATATATATATATATATATATATATATATATATATATATATATATATATATATATATATATATATATATATATATATATATATATATATATATATACATATAAGGAGGGAGATAGGGAGATACATATAAGGGGGGAGAGAGAAATGTATAACCAGAAAAATATATCGTACATGCGCCATCTATTAACACTATTTTTGACTATTACAAAAATGTACGATAATTTATAAGCCAATGCCATAATTTTAGGACCTAGAATCCCTAATTTTGCCTTTGAAGGTTGGCAACACTACATGTGACCACCCTCATTCAAATGCAAAATTTCAAGTCGATGGACAGTATGTTCAACACCAGATAGTAACTGATCAGTTGTGCGGCTCCGCACATGAAGCGTTATGGGAGTCATTCAAAGTAACAACACCTCCACTATACACCAGACCTTTTAAATAGCCCCATTACCAGAAATCGGGAGTTAAATCTGGCGAACGTGGTGGCCATGGATTAGGAAAGGAGCGACTAATAACACGTTCCTCTGCGAAGTGTTGGAGCAATAGCGCTTTCACTGACCCATGGATATGTGAGAGTGCACTATCCTGTATGAAAATGGTCGATGTTAGGACCCGCCTTTGCTGTAGTTGCGGCACAACAAACGTCTTCCCCCATAATGTAATTTTTTCCATAGTGAGATCAAACTCCAGGTACAGCGCTTACTACAAATAGAGAAAGAGATCGTACTACAAATAAAACCTGTCAAAATGTGGCTCTGACAATGTGTCTTTTCTCTGAGTAAAAAATCGCCATAATTACATTTAAAGTGAGACAGCCAAACAGGCCATTTGTTATAAAATATGTATACATATACATACATACACATCTACATACGCATACATATATATGCATACACACACATATATATGTTTTTAGGTAAAATATATGTATAAATACATACATATATATATATATATATATATATATATATATATATATATATATATATATATATATATATATATATATATATATATATATTATTGAAAAGTATCGTTTCAGTCGGGGTAATGGCCAATAGCCATCAATCCAATTGAATAACCAAACCAGATTAAAAAGCATTTTATTTTTGTCTTAGAAATAGATTAATGCATTTAAAGTCAATAAGATGACTAAGCATTTTCTCTTTAGATTTTATGCTAGCGTGGGGATTGTGAACAACACCACAGCCAGGAAAGATAAATATAATTTAGTTGCCTTAAATGGTATAACACACAGATGGCGTGGCTGCAGTATAAGTACATGGACTACATTATTTTTAGAAATGGGTGCAATCACCAAATTAACTTGCTTTACTTTAATAGCGTACATTTTTTTATACAGTAAAACTTGCTTCCCATCATCAGAAAATTCAGTTCTTTTATCTTATTACCCCGCTTCAATTTTTAGACTTTACATAATACATATATGTGTGTATGTTACATCGCGGAATCAGCAACATAAATCATCAGTGGTTTCCTGAAATTTCGTTGCCCATCCAAAATTACCTAAAAATTTAAAGAAACTAGCCTCCGTTTGGTTTGCTGGAGCTAAGCTGAGCAAAAATGATGCAGTCGATGAAAAGATTACTTTAAATCTTCGTTTTGTTGACGTTAAAACTTTAAAATAGAGTAACTTCGCAGTGTATGTTTACCAAAAAATTGATAGAAAGTGGATTCTCTCGAACACTCATATAAGTTAATTCAGCATTCCTGTGGTTTGTTAGAGGGCCAGTTGGTCACTTAAAATTGTAAAATCAGTGGTCAGGGTCCAAATTACGCAACCAAATCTCTTGCGATTAGAAATGAACAAAGGACCAAGAACTGCAAGTAAGGATTTTACTAATGGAAAAACAGAAGATATTTTTCTCTTGAATTGAGGTTTTTTTTCTTCACAACGAAATAGATTTAAAATTGGTGAAATTATTAAGATGCTCTTAGTTTAAAATTTTAATATATTACATATGTGTGTGTTTGTGTTTGCGCTTGAAAACTTTAAGTACTTTTAAATATTCGTCTTCAAAACACTATGTTGATTGTGATTATGAGAGAGCTTTGCATACAAATCTGACATTTTAACTAAAAGCTAAGTTATTTACCTAAAGAAAATCAAAGATAATTCTGACTAAAGTAATAAAAATTCAGTCTATTTTTAAAAAGCAATTTCTCGTTTCTTCTTATAATACATAGATGTGTCACAGCATTAGTCAAGGATTTTATCTCATAAATGTAAATCGCTCATTGTGAATCTGTTTCAACACAGATTCCCATTTGCATCTCTAAATTGCCCTTTATTTTCTTTTTCTTAAGCTTTCTCAGTCTTAAGGGGAAAAAAACCATTTTGTTCGAAATGTTTATGATGTGTTATTCTCATAACTGCATATAACAATTCAAATTAGATTTCACAAACTTCTTTTAAAAGAAAATTTGAAAAGAAAATTGTACTTAACATTACGGTAAACAAAATTAAGAATTAAAGATATACTCAGAAACATTCAAACTTAAACTCGTATCGAGTTAGCTTCGTTCCATATCCTGAGAGATGCACATTTAGATTTATAATTTCAAATTTTACGTGGTATTTAAGCTACATGCTCCAGGTTTTACATACTTAATCTTAGGTCCCAAAAGCAGAGTTCATTTTATATTAAAAAGGAATTAATACAAATGGTTCCTCTCAAAAGTTGTGCTGTAGTAGTATTAATAAATAAATTGCGTTTCCAATCACTGCATAGAAGCATAGCTAATTCCATTTTAAATTAATGTATGAATAAATAAAACATACAGGGCCGAAATAATAAAATCTGAGTTAATCAGCATCTTTCATCTCTAAAGGGTTAAAGAAACCTAAGTATAAGTTAAGTACACATTGAAATCCTTTAAGCTCAAGTCAAGTATGCATTAACTGTTAAAAAATGTCTGAAATATGATTTGTTTCGTATAATACTACTGTTTACATTATAAAAGAAATTAACTTTAAGCTAAATTTATAATAAATGTACTTCTGCAATATTTTACTAGTTGCTTTATTTTACTAGTTGCTTATATTTTACTGCAATATTTTACATCATGAGTACAAAATAAGACGAGCTCTATATTAGTTCACAACATGTTCTATTTCACAATTTAAACAGAAAACGGTAACCACAATAGTATTGTAGGTGATTTACAAAAGAAGTTACTCCCTTACAGTATTATTGATTATCGTACTCATTTCTAAAGCTGTTCTCACTGAAAAATAATCAATTCAAAACAGGATACAATTTGTATAAACATGTACATTTTAAAAGAGGTACATTTTTTATCGTAATATACAAGATTCTATTTGGTCATAAACTTGCAATTAACCGAGTTTCTTCAACAAGTAAAATTATCCAATTAGACGAAATACCGAAAATTAAAATGGGATTAGATTTCAAAAATGTGTTCATTGGAATCTTTAGAATAAAGCAGGATTATCAAATTAATGCCAATATATAGGGCTAACCCTAGATGGTAAACCAGAAAGCCAAATCGTTCAGAAAGGAGCCGACGCTGAGCGTCGGTACCGGAGTTCGTGGGTTCGAATCCCACTATGGCATGGATGTTCATAGCCGTTAGGAATCGGCTTTAAGCAGTAGGTCCCGGTCTTATTAGCCCTCGTGTGCAAAACAGTAGACTGTAGAGCTCCAAACCAAATCAAACCATTCAGGAGGTACAATTTACATGGGACAAAACCACATCAGTACAGTAAATACATAAATATATATTTAGACAACTTAAATCTACAAAAAGAATCGTAACAAAATCATATACAACAGGAATGGACAGCTCCTGTTTTGTTTGATTTCTATATTTTGAGATGCACCGCAAACCAGATTTCATAAGCCTTTTCAAATGTAACAAGAATAAACAAGCTTCTGAGCATTTTTATATAGTAGGTACTAGTTTTAATTTCCTATTTCTCCTTGTCGCTAACACATTTAAAAATTTAAATTTTATTTTTCAATAAAACAATTTCATGTATACATGTGTTAGTATAGTTGTCTTAATTCAATTTTATGTCATTTTTCTGGTTAAGAAAATTCATTTATAGTTCATTTTTTTTATATTTTAAAGTTTTTTTTAAGCTTTGAAACGGCAATTTTCTGATTTGCCTACGGTGACAAAAATGCTGGGCCAACACTGCAATATTTGTCATGCACAGTTCAGAATTAAATTTTATAGATATTTTGTCAATACTTACAACACAAAAATCAAAATTTAATACAACTTGGGACATAAATCATAACTGGAGCAATAAATGGACAAAAACTGTTTTATAACTAATTTTAACTAGAAGTTTTCACATAGTGCAGGATTTTCCTGTAGCAGTACAATAGTTTTTTTATCACACACTTCACACAGACTTTCAATTTAAAGCATACTTCCAATGATTGCAAGTATCAATTCAAACTGCACACATTGAACTTAGATTTCACTAACCCATTAAGTACCCATTTGAGTACCCATTAACTGAGAATCGTGCCGCTCTCTCTTGTTCCTCTTCAATTTTCATAGTATATGATCGTCTGAGTAATAATGACACTAACCTTAAATGTTTTCACAATTTTTAAAGTCAAGATTATATATGCGTGCTTTCGCTTTTTACAGAAAGAAATAATTTGTCTGAAACAAAAACATCTCTTATCAGTATCATCTTAACAGTTTTCCTCGTCTCATAAAGTTTTTTGGGGGCACTTGAATAGTTTAAAATTGGTTTATACATACTTCCAATGTTAATTTCTTTTTCTATAATTCGTTTTATTTAAAAATTGTAAAAAATTTAAGACATGGAGAGTTTATATTGTTGATTAAAAATTAAAACAAACTTATATCCCCGCAATGTTTTTACTGCTGTATTACATTAATTTCAAATCCTTGCGTACGGTTCAGACAAGGGAAGAAATTCTTCATACAGTTTCATCAGCACATTTTTATAGTAGAAACTATTGTGAAGTTGTCAAATATACCCACCGATGGCTTATCAATTCGTTCAGGTACAGTAGATGTTCAAGTAAAGACGTCATTAATAACAGTTTGGGAGTTGCAATTTTTGTTCACTCACAAAAGGTCACAATGTATATCATGAATTCAAAAGCTATTTTAAAATAAACAAATACGTAATTCTTTCATTTTATTTTGCAGTGATGAATGTAGGAACATGTTTAAAATGCTATAAAAATATTAAGGTATATAACATTTAAAGAAGAATAAATTTACTTAATACTCTAAGGTAGATACATTTATTGGATAATGCGATTGACGAAGGTTTGGTTTGGCACGAAGGATAATGAAACTTGGACCTACTCAACTAAATAAAGACCGGAAAAGAAACATTTCATCTAACAAGAACATATGGAATTTCAAAGTTAAGAGAGAAAAACCTTCAATTTATTGTAGGTCTCACTGAATCAAAAATTACGGGACCAGAATCATAGCTCTTAACTAACAATCTCTTTGAATATTTCTAACTGTAGGTCCTGTCAAAAATGTTACTGAACTGAACTAATCCGAATTTAGCTGCTATCTAGAAATCCAACAAGACTCGCTCTTGTGAATTACCGGTACTTCTATCATGTTTAAGAAAAACTAACAATTTTCTAGTTATTAATTAGAATTTTTTTCTATTTAGATTTATCATTTTCTATTATTCATACAGGTTAACACCAAGTGCGGGCGAAATTTACAATAATCGGTAAAATAATCCCCAGTCCCTCTATCCGTTGAAACAGATTTAGTGTTTAAAATTTTGACAAGATTTACCATTTAATAAACTAACGATGAGCTTTAAACTATTTTAACTACAGGCATTGGTTTAAAACCATGTTTCTGTTCTACGCAAGAGGTTTCCAACCTGGGAGACGAGAACTATTGTAAAGGTAGTCATCAAAAAAAAAAATTTTTTTTTTACAATAAAGTTATAATTATTCAAAATGTGCCTATAATATTAAACCTATTAAAAATAAAAGGTAGGAAAAGCCGAAAAAAATCAGAGAGGTGTAGTAACATAAAAGTCGAAAACCACTGTTTAACACGGAGCTTGGATCAAAAATTGATCCAAATAATCCTTTTAAAAACTGTTTCCAAAACAACAAAAATTTATTACATTTCTATACTATCGCGGTTTAAAGACTGATACGTTTTTATCAATATATTACATCAAAAAACAATTTGAAACTTTCATATTTTTAAATTATTAACATTTTATTTCACTGTCAAAAGTCTAATACATGTGTAAGAATTTCACAATTTTTTTTTTCCTTTTATTCCATGCATAGATGGAGTTCTCTAACTATAAATGTCGACATCTATAGCCTTTAGATAAATTCAAAAGACATAATTAGAAGGGAAAATCAAACTTACACGAACGGTTTGAACTCCTTGAGCATAGATATCCAATTTTTATATTTCATTTGTACAAGTTATTTCAAAAAGAGTTTAGAAAATTTTAAATTTAAAAAAATGAGTAAATTTTTAGCATATGGTAGTCGTAATTAAGAAATTTGGTTATTTAGAAGATTTATATTATTAAGATTCCAATTAAGAAATTTCGAATTTAGGAGAATAGAGAAATTTGTACAACACATCTAACGGCTTTTTATCAAAGAATTTTCCAAGTCTGAAGTCATTATAGATACTACTTAATTTTCAATCGTGATGTAGAAAGTGGATGATTTAAATTTTAGAGTCTAAATACATTTAATATAACCAACAAAAGAAACAGAAAACAAAGATGAACCTTAGAGTAGACATCTCACAGGAGACAATAAAATTTAATTTATATCTAAGCACATGACCTTGGTGTTGTTCTTTTGTGTTACATACACGAAATATTGTTTGGAGTCCAAATCAACTCTACTTAGTGTTAATTTTGTTTTCATCTGTTTCACTTTCTACGTTTACTTAAAGGGAATATCGCTTTTTCTATGTGAAAAACATTTGCTTTAGCGAGATTTGCCCTTTTTACGAAAGTTTCAATTTAGAAACATTTTACAAGGGATTCTGTATAGATCTTTATCGATGGGCAGTAAAGCATTTTTAAAGTAAGTGTTAATCTGAGTATCTTGCTCAGGTACTTGTAATGTACTTGTAAGGTTAACCACAGAGCCGGTTACACCTTAATCTAACGCGTTAAATGACTGACTGTATTAAAATCCTCACAATGCAGTTACTCAGAAGTAAAATATTAATAAAATTTTATGCGATGATTGTCACACATGCAAATATTTTGATAAGGATCTAAAGATTATTTGTACTTCCTACACGATACGTTGAAAATAAGACCAAAAATACAGACACGTTTATGTAAAAATCTAATGTCTTTCCATGGATTTGTTTTTCTCTCTATTCAAGGACTGGAAAACCTGAATTTTTCTCATTAGGTTTGGTCTGGTTTGGAGAGCTGTTGTCTACTTTTTTGTAACACGAGGGTAAATGAGACCGCGGCCTATTGCTTAAAGCCGATTCTGAACGGCTACGAACATCCAAGCCACAGTGGGATTCGAACCCAAGAACTCCGATACCGAAGATCAGAGCCCTAATCGTTTGGTTTTTTCGCGTTAGAATCGCGTTAAATATAAAGAATATGTAGTAGTAGATTCAAACAGCAAGTTAATTTGGCTTCGTTCTCCCCATTAAGAAAGAGGTAGTTTAATTAGTTTAATATTCTTCTTTTAAGAAGTCTCCAGATAATTAAATATATTTTTAAAATTTTAATTTCATGTATATATCAAACTGCAAGCATATTTGCATATTTTCATACCATTACTTTTTCATATCTGAAATATAATATTTTTTCGTAGATTTGTTTTTCTTTGTACTGAACAATTAAAAATGCTGAATTATTCTCGAAAAAACGGCCGAACGATGATCAAATGGTAGAACGCCTCTCTTCGGTTCCGGAATTCGAATCCCGTTGCTGGTATGGATGTTTATAGCCGTTCAGATTCGGCTTGAAGCAGTAGGTCCCTGTCTCATTAGCCCTCGTGTAGTAAAACAGTAAACCGTAGCGCTCCAAACCAAAAGAAAATAACGTTAGATAGAAAGAATATGTGGTAGCAGACTCAACAGCAAGTCTCTATTCGTTTTGTACTCCCCATTTTTTATCAGATAAGAAAGAGATAATTTAATACTCTTCTTTTAAGAGGTCTATACAACACCTATCTAACTGGAACAATGCGGGTGATAATTCGGATGTGACAATTTGAAACCAACTTTAGCAACTTTCTTTCTTAAGAGAGGTACACTTACTATGGATACCTTCTCAAGTTGACCTCGTTGACAACGAGATTGGGGACACTTTTGTCAAAGAGGGCACTAATGAGCCGTTGGTCATACTCGCTAACTGACCTAGAACTGTTTTCGATGGAAATAAATGTAATGGTACCATTTAGACCGCACCAATGGTAGCAGGAAAAGGCACTTGCTAGCATTCTGACACTCCAGTGTAGCAGACATGAACAAACATCTATTACTTGGCTAAGACACACAAGATCTCTGTCTTATTCTAATAGTATCAAGTACTTCCCGACCTGTACCAAGTGCTACAAGGGACCCAGATGGCATGCATACTTGCAGCAAGTTTGATTTTTTCTGTATAATATCTTGTCATAACAAATTTGACGCGACAAACTTGCAGCAAAACTCCTGCAAGTTAGACGGAACATAAGCGACCACTCCTTTGCAACTTAATTTTGCTGCAAAACTGTGGCAATCTTGTTATGACAAACTTGGAGCAAGCGAAAATTCCCATAATTGCATGAGAGTTAAGATAATGAGCGCATGCGCAAACGTTTCCCGGCCAAAGACAAGAATGACAAACATGGCAGACACGCCATTCCGCTAGCTGCTATGGATCTTTTAAAAGGCATTTATTATTTTCATTATTCAAGTGTGGTTATTTTTTAAAGTAGCATTTCTCTATAATTTGCAAGTATCTAAAATTTCTAATAAATTAAATAGATGTGTTAATTCTATTCATTAAGCAAGGTTTTCGTTTTCATGAACGTGTGTTGTAATTTGCATGACAAGTTTGCTGCAAGTTTGATAAGACAAGTTTGCGGCAAACTTGCACGTCAAGTGTACTGTAACTTGCATGACAAGTTTACTGCAAGTTAGAGGTCAAGTTTGCTGCAAGTTGGAGGTATGGTGACTTCGAAGTTTGCGTAGACTTGCTGTAGTCTTGTTTCAAACTTGCAGACTTGTCATGCTGAACTTTCTGCAAGTTTGCAGGCTTGCAAAGCAAGACTGCTGCAAGTTTGCTGCAAACTAAATTTGCTATCTGGGGACAGGCCTCCTCCGAGCTTGTAATCGATTGTCTGGGGCTCCCAGGCATAATCTATATTTTTAGCCATTGTTTGTTTTAAACATTATTAAAGCTAACAATGTCATGAACTTGATTTAGTTCTCCTAGAGAATTGCAACAACGCTGTATTATTTAGATCGCACGGAATTCTTATACTGCAAGGGTTATTAATAAAATCCACTATATGGTTGGTTAGTTGGAAACGATACTCTCTACTGTTTTGTTACACAAGGTCTAATGAGACAGGGACATGTTGCAGATTAAGAGCGACTACGAACATCCATGCCAACGGTGGGATTCGAACCCACGAACTCCAATACCGAAGAGCAGCACCCTATCATTCGGCCATTGTCCGGCATTTTCAGTTATTATTTACCCTTTCGATAACTTATATAAAAATCAAAGAAAATAATAATTTTGTGATTTGCAATATTTAAAATGGTATTTATGTAGAAAAAAACCTGTGCCGCATCATCCCATTAATGTAAAATTCAAGGAGTTTCATAATGCAGTATTATTTTCATCGCACGGAATTTAGTACCAAAAGGCAATGCCCTACTTGTTAGGGTTTCGACCGACCCCAGTTTTGGGATTAACAATGCAATAGTAGATTTGCAAATTAAAACATTCGAATCCTGCACATTACTAATTGTATAATTTAAACAAATAAATTATCTAAAGGTACCAAACTACCCTTCATATCATTTATTAATACTTCTTACAAATCACTTTCATTTCTTACAAATGATCTCGAAACGCTCTTAATCGAAATGATTAAACAAATTTCAGTTTTACGCTTAAAAAACATTGATTATAAGAACTTACGACATTAATGGAACATAAAATAAGCTGTAAAGCTACTTAAAATAAGAAAAGAACATGTTGAAAGAAGCTATGCAGCGGTTCAAGGTTTAAAAAACATAAATAGAATCTGTCTTAAATAAGCCTCATAATCTAGTCATCCTAAGAGATAATACCAAGGAAAGATGTTTCTTAAGTATGAAATAGCATTAGGTTTCCCCACTTGTCTATCAAGAAATTAAATTCTCCATCAAGCTCTTAAAAAAGAAAAACTTTTGTAGAAGCAATAAAAAGTATTTATTGGATTTGGAAAGAATTACAACATATTAGTACAGAGAAAAATAGTTACCAAACATGAAATATGAAAAAAATAGTTCTAATTTCTAAAAAGGAAAAAACATCTTATAAACTTCGAATGCTTTCAAACGAAGCATACCGGTTTACTCCCACATTGTCAGCATGTCCTAATTAATTACGTAATAATACATAAAATGAAAACAAATTGAAAATTCGTTAAAAATAGCAATTCGTAACTATATTTTAACATTCCAATAGACAAGATTTTTATACGTAGGCCATAATACATAGAATTCCTAAATACAAGAAAAGTCTTACCAATTAACATTCAATGACGGCTATAGAAGAGCAAAAATTTTAAGAAAAGTATTATACGTGTCTCTGCATTGTAATTATATAATAAGCGCATGGCACTAATCAGCATACTTCAAAAAAATGTGTTCACATATGCTATCGAATATTTATCAGGAAAACTTACATTATTGTCGATTAAATAGCCAAAATATTTCTAGCATTGGATCAAGTATACAAGAATCTCAGAGTAAAGAGAAAAATATACAGGGAACTCTTTGAAATAATTATATCAATAAATTAGAAATTCTTTAAAAATAGCAATTCGTAGCTATATTTTAACATTCCAATAGACAAGATTTTTATACGTAGGCCATAATACATAGAATTCCTAAATACAAGAAAAGTCTTACCAATTGACATTCAATGATGGCTATAGAAGAGCAAAAACGTTAAGAAAAGTATTATACGTGTCTCTACATTGTAATTTTATAATAAGCGCATGGCACTAATCAGCATACTTTAGAAAAAAGTGTTCACATATGCTATCGAATATTTATCATTAAAATTAACATTATTGTCGATTAAATAACCAAAATATTTCTAGCATTGGATTAAGTATACAAGAATCTCAGAGTAAAGAGAAAAATATACGGTGAAGTCTTTGAAATAAATATATTACTCTAATTATATTATGCTCACAACTAACAATAAAAACTTTCACTTGTATATAAGCCTGAGTCAACGTAGAACGCTATTACAGTCAAGAATCTTTAGAATTTTGTGATTTTTAGAATTTTGAATACATCAGACTAAATTCGATTCAACAAGGGATTCCAAATCTTACCTTCTTCTTTCCATTGGACTTAATTTCAAACTCACACGAAAAAAAGAGTATTATTCAAAACGAATCACCCTTTTCACTCACACTTATCTAGTGGAGAATATTCGAGCTGACATATTTAACTGCTTGTGCGGCTTATACTACAAGGGTTTTCAATAAAATCCACTATATGGTTGGCTGGTTGGAAACAATACTCTCTATTGTTTTGCTACACAAAAGCTAATGAGACAGGGACCTATTGCAGATTCCGAACGACTACGAACATCCATGCCAGCGGTGGGATTCGAACCCACGAACTCCAATACCGAAGAGCAGCACCCAACCATTCGGCCATTGTCCGGTATTTTCATGATTATTTACCCTCTCGCTAACTTATATGAAAATCAAAGAAAATAATAATTTTGATTTGCAATACTTAAAATGGTATTTATGCAGAAAAAACCAGTTCAGCATCATCCCACTAATGTAAAATGCAAGGAGTTTCATAAAGAGGCTGGGTGGCGGGAGAACGCAAATTAAACAAAATAGACGGTGCATTTAGATAAATTTTACATTTTTATTAATGGTTTCTAAAAAATTGTTGGTAATAAAGAGGCAAAAATCAAGCACAAACAAAACGTTTGTTTCTGAATATACTTCTAAAACATCAAAATTTCAATCTTGTGCTACCAACTGTTATTGAAAATTAAATCAAATTTCAAGCCGCATGCGATATACTAGGCATATAATAGTCGCTAAAGATACATTTGTGGATAAAATTATTTTTACATTATTTTATATATTTTTCTAAAATTAGGAGCCTCATATGAGAGGGTTAAATAATTTTCGGTCTGATAACTTAAATCAAAAATGATAGTTTATGTCAAGGGGTGAACAATAATCAAGCTAGTTAAAGCACTTCTTTTCAATTCAAGAAATCACTTCGCTTGTTTAGAGATTTTGATTGACATCAGCTCATCTTACATCTTCTAAAATCTTTAACTATCAAATTCAAGTAAGGTGAGCGAATGGTTAGGGTGTTTGACTTCGGTACCAGAGTTCGTAGGTTTGAATTCCACTGTGGCATGGATGTTCGTAGCCATTCGGAATCGGCTTTTAAGCTGTAAGCTGTAAGTCCCAGTCTAATTAACCCTCGTGTAGCAAAAAACTAGACTGTAGCACTCTAAGGGGTGAACAATAATCAAGCAAGTTAAAGCACTTCTTTTCAATTCAAGAGATCATTTCGCTTGTTTAGAGATTTTGATTGACATCAGCTCATCTTACATCTTCTAAAATCTTTAACTATCAAATTCAAGTAAGGTGAGCGAATGGTTAGGGTGTTTGACTTCGGTACCGGAGTTCGTAGGTTCGAATTCCACTGTGGCATGGATGTTCGTAGCCATTCGGAATCGGTTTTTAAGCTGTAGGTCCCAGTCTAATTAACCCTCTTGTAGCAAAAAACTAGACTGTAGCACTCTAAACCAAATCAAACCAAACTTGAATTACGTAAGGTGACCAGATTTCAGAGAAAAAAGAATCAGAGAAGAAATGGGAAACTGTTGATCCCTCTTTCCCATTGTAAAAATAAAAATTTAAAAATCATACTTATCTTCTTTAAAATTACTCCTCTAAATTCAGGGCCGTAGCCAGAAATTATATTCGGTTTGGTTTGGTTTGGTTTGGTTTGGAGCGCTACGGTCTACTGTTTTGCACACGAGGGCTAATGAGACCGGGACCTACGGTTTAAAGCCGATTCCGAACGGCTACGAACATCCATGCCAGCAGCGGGATTCGAACCCGCGAGCTCCGGTTCTGAAGAGCAGCGCTCTACCATTCGGCCATCGTTCGGCGAAATTATATTCGGAGGGGGACATTGTTTTTTGTGAAGGATACTTCAATAAAACTAAAGGGTTTCTTATGTATGTATACTCCTAATCAGTATCATAAGGAAATGCGTTTTTAAAACATCAATTAAAAAATGACATAATGAACAAATTTATAGCCTTGAATTAGTAATGTAGTAACTACACAATGAATTAAATAGTAAAATTAACATTGAAAATATATAAACTATACATAGTATTAAATTCTAATTTTTAAAACAGAAGTCTAACTAGAGAAAAAGAATAATTTTGAAACAGAATGAAAATTTTCAAATTTTTACCTGTATATTATGAAATATGCTCTTTTTGAAATTTTCGCCAAAATGTTTTCACAATTTCTTCCTATTGCACAACAATATTGTAAGGAGTTGTCAAAAGTGCTAGTCACTCTGTTCTTACATGTCGAATCGAATTTGCACCTAGTTCTTAACTCAAAGTCACTGTTCTAAGCCTATTGTTGTCTATGCACAGCTAGGCAAATGACACACCCACACACGTGGACCATTTTTTTTTTCCACGAAACAGTCTTTTAGAATTTCGGAGGGAGACCAGTGCTCTAAATCCCTCTCCTTGCCTATGGCCTTGTCTAAATTGATTGGTAGATGTTTTCTGGCTCAAAGTCTAATGGGATAAACAACTATGAACCATTCTGAATTAAAGTTTCTTTGCCAATTCAGAATCTGTATTGAGAAATGGCGACCAAACCTCTACTTCCCTGGTTATCATAATTAAAAAAAAAAAAAAAAAAAAAATACTGCAATTTTTTTTTTTTTTTTTTTTTTTTTTGCGATATGAACATTAAAATGTATCTTAATGAAGATTCATAATATTTTTAAAACAACTGAATTAACGACGATTCAAACTGTCAAATTTTATGTAATGTGCATTGTTACAACTTGCCGCGCTATGAGGCATGTTGTTACTCCAGAGAATTTATTACACAAAATGTGTTAAGGAATAAATACAAATTAATATCGGTTTTAATCATGCTATTATTTTGGTATTTCTACATAAAAAGGGCGCGTAATATTTAGGCTTTGAAATTTTATTTAATTTCATAAATTTTTCTGGTAGAATTTCAGTTTTTACAAATATGTATTTCGTCTACTTAGCGCAATGATCGAGAGCTCATTTGAAACAAAAACGACACTGAAACCATGTTGTTGGTAACCTGAATATTGAGTAGAATTCAATACCCTATAAAGAATAGTCCAGTTCATTTTCGTCCGAAGGCAACTATTTTAGGAGCATTTGTTTTTCTTGGCGGTTCTTGTCTTTATTTCATTACGTGACTTTTTTCTTCACTACATACGGTTTTTGGACTACAGTTCGCAAAGCATTTTTTTATTGGTGAGTCTATTAAGATGATACAACAGGTTTCCACTTGAGGACCAATTTCCCTTCTGACAACATTAGGTTAAGTCTTTATTTCTTTGGGCTGTGTGCGTAAAAATGTAGAAGGGCCTTCTTTTGATGTAGAAGAATTTGCTTCAGAAGTAGAACTGCTATTGAATCCTTGTTGTGTATTTCTAAAATATTTTGTCCATTAGTTGGATCCCTTGACTGTGGGCAATCGGTCACAAGTAACGGCAAGAAGTTTTTCCCAAAAAATATCCTTATTGAATATCCAGATACCAGTTGCCACGTGGTTTACAAAGATTTAAGAAAAAAATCACTTTTATTTGTCATTAACATTTAGTAAAATTTGCATTGGTACGGTACATTTTAAGCAAGAATTCGCAAAGAGCTAATACTGCAGAACTAACTCCTGTCTTTCATAAGTTTCTGCCTTTAATTTGCTGACGCAAGCCTTGCGATTTTTCAATCTCCTTGGGTTTAAAAAAAAAAAAAAAAAAAAAAAAAAAAAAAAAAAAAAAAAAAAAAATTTACAGATAAAGGACGGATGTAAACGGGAATTTTATAGCTCAAAGAGTTAAAATTTAAGCCCGAGAAACATTCGAACACTGTAAGCCATGACAAAAACAGCCACCCGAGTAACACTCGGGTTTAGACTGCAAAGTGTTAAAAAAATTGAAATAGCAGAAAAACGAAACAGTAACAGGATTTCATTAAAATCCAGGACATTTTATCACGAAAGTCTAGTCCTGTTAAATATGTAAGTAGTGGGAGTTAAGATTTGAATTAGCCACTAATAAAACAACACGGTATACAAAGCCTAAGTTAATCCAGATTAATTAACATCACACGTTAATAAAGTCCTATCAATCTTGATATGTATTCGACGTTCTCATAACTAGCACTGTGCACACATTTCAGATCAGAGAGATTAACGCATAATCATTTCTAAACACTACATTTAAACATAACTTTTTAGAAAATAAGAGTTAAATCTTCAAGATTTATTATTGATTTGCTTAGGATGCTTAATGCAGTGCTCTCTTACGTGGAAGATAAACAATTGGGAGTTTTCAGTATTAAGTAGATTCGGGGAAAGATCTACATGTACTCAACCCAAATGGAAAATTCAACACTGCAAAAATTATTATACCACATTTGTAAGTGTCAATAATATTACCAAGCTATGTATGTCTTGAAAGGTTTGGTAGGAAATTATTCAATATATATTTTTATCATTTATATAACGTTTGTAGGAGAATTATTTTTAGAGGTATGTACTTTTAAAATTAAAAAATACAGTATAATTCTCTTGAAACTTAAGAGAAAAAAACAATGAAGAAAGCTCAATGCACACTTCTATGGAAAAAGTTTATTTTTAAAAAAAGCACATCACTGTATTAAATAACACACAATTATAAATTTTACTAAAGAAGAAAATTAATGCACTGTATAATAGTGGCACGCATGAATAAAAATATCTACATTTCTAAAACTTTCTCCAAAACAAATATTCACTAAAATTTTCATCGCAAAAACATAATACATTCAATTATTAGCAGAGCTCTTTAGAGAGAGCATTTTCTAATACAAAAATTCATTGAAAAGAAATGCAATTTTTATATTTTTGGTCTAAAAATAGCTGCCATAATTTTCAATACATTGATTACAATATGTGGACTAAAATGCACTTTACTTTGTTAAAGCTACATTAGAAAGCTACATGAATTTTATTAAACAAAAATAAAGCAACATAAGTAATTTAAATATAAAACAAAATTTATTACATGTGACAGAAATGCTGCAACTTTCTGCAAAATTTTTATGTTTCACATAGAGTATAAAAACGTTCTTAGGAATTAAGAATTTTTGTTACAACAAATTGGAGAAAAATTTGTTGTAACACCCTAAATAATCTAGCCCAAATCATTCCATCAAGAGACAGCATTTAAAATATTTTGCAAAGTTAAAAAATTTATTAAATTTAGAATGCAAAAGAACACATTTGTTATGACACAAGAGAATAAAACAACATAACAATGAATAGTTAGGTAGCCAGATTATACAAATCCCTAATGTAATTCAACAATCACAGTAAGTTTTATACATAATTTATAATAAATTTTACAAAAGTTTACTGTTCCTGGAGATCACATTGCTATAAAAGTTAAAGTAAATATCACAATTACAGGAGCTGAAAAATAATGCCTTGGTAAATAAGTGCAGAAGCAAATGGCTAGATTCAAAAGAGGAATATTATAGTGGAATTTATATAAAAATTACTTATTTCAAAAATATTATAAAAATTAAGACACTTTACTCAGAAATAGTTCTAAAAGAATATATCTCATTGCAAATCAAAAAACTTAAAACAATTAAAATAGGTAATGATAAATACCGAAAACACATTTCCTTTAACTAATATTTACATTCTGATGAGTAAATATTTTAATAATACAAAACAAATTGTAAGTAATATAAATTTTAGAAGAATTACTCAAAGATATGCAAGTACTAAAAGAAATTAAAGCTTTGAAAACTAAAATCATTGTAAGCTAAATATATTTATCAAGTCATCACACAAAAATAATTTTGGTTTTTAAAGAACTCTAACATGACCTTATAAATATAAAACCACCAAGAAGTATAGTAAGCACATTAAATAGAAATTATATATTTTCCTTAGAGTCAATTTTTCAAATAAATTTTTAAAAATTTATGAAATGCAGAGAAAGTTAATGACAGTTCTTCAAGAACTTAGTCTGTAAAGTTACCTATACCCAGAGCACACAATCTCTAAAATGATATGCCGCAAACTAGTATTTGTAAGTTAATCACACCATCATGAACAATGCTAATGATTCTAGCATGTCACTACTGCCAACACTTTGAATATCAACTAATAGAAACAAGTTTCAAAAAAGAGAAAAAAACTCCAAAAATGTATATCAACATATTTACACTTTTGGATATCCAAGAGATTCCATCAAATGAAAAAGGTTCCAAAGAAGAAAAAAATAGCTAAACTTCGGCACAATCTTTACCTTCAACAGATCTTGCTCATAACTTATAAACTATTGTAAAATATAGCTTAAAATAACTGTCAGAAATCAGAACAAGTAAAAATCGAGACAAAGTAAACAGCCTGGGAGAAAGAAAAGAATTATACAACTAAAAGGATTGTTTATTTTTACAATAAACATTTTGTCATAATAACAATTAACTGGTTGTAGATCAAAGTTTTTCCTTTCAGTATTTTTGAAAACTTTTAATGCATTATAAATATAATAAAGCTCATCTTAAGTGAATAAAATCTAATGGAATTCTATACGGGTTTAAATGATTTATATGTAGGACTTTAACAAGCATTAAGTAGACATACTGTATTAAATTAGTAACTAATATAATATCTTTATAAAACTTAAAAGGAAAAAGTAACAATACTTATGGAAAGACTTGATGAATATATAAAGTCTTTCTAAAAAGCACACTAATTTACTTGTAAATATTTCCTTGAAAGAAGTAAATACTGATGGTATTTAAGCCTATGGATAGTTCAGGGATATGAATTTCACATTAAAGAAAATACTTAAATGCCAATAAATCCATGCTAAAAATCTAAAAGAAAAATTCTTCTAGACGTTTCTAGAAATAGTTAGCAGGAATAATTTTCCCCCATTGGTACAGCTGACAAGTTTGGCATTTAAAAAAATATTTTAAATAATTAACCCTTTCTAGATAGGTATATCATACACAACTTACTGAGATAGAAGACAGATCTACCCTATTTATTAAAAATGTTAATAATAAACAATTAAAGTCAAAAGCAAAGAGTAAACTCTTTAATACCTAAAAAGAATATTATTCAATCTACCTACTTTTACAAAACAAAGAAAAGATTAAAAAATGGACGTAAATGTATTGGTTTCTCAGTAGCACATCTGTGATGGTAGGGTTAATATAGAAAAGTCACAATGTTTATAAGAAATCAAAAAAAATTTTACATATCTGCCAACCATAAAATCTTAAATTATGGTTTACAAGTATGCTATACACTGCATTTCATTTATTTTAAATGCACCATATTTTATAAGGATTATGAATAAAAATGAAAAGAAATTTATATAAAGTTGTTATAAGTTTTATATAAACACAGCTCCAATGAAACAAAAGTTTTGATTTATGCCTACCAGTATATTTATACTCTTATACTTTAAATAATAGTAAAATATGAAAGACAAAAAATAAGTATTCATGAACTAAGCCATTAACATAAAACAAATTCTTTCAAAAATTGCACATATGGCCAATAAGCCTATATTTGAGTAAGAACATTTAAATTATTCTAACTGTTTACCCATAATTTCTTCATTACATCCAAAGCTAAAGAGAATTAAATAAGTAGCTAACAAAATCAACAAAAACATTCAGAAACATAATTTTAAGTTCAAAAATTTTTCTCTTAAATTTAACTATGTGACTGATGTCAAAATAAGTATGAGATTTGTTTCTAAAGTAATAGAACTACTTTAAATATAAAAGTTGGCAGGTATGTTATGAATACAAAGTAAATTGCTTTGTTACCTGAAAGCAAATAATTGTTAATTACCTATACTATAAATATACGCTAAAGATTATTCAACATGCAGTGATCTGCAGTGTGAACAAGAAAAATGTCGATGAAAGAATAGAATTAGTGATAGTTTTTCCTTCCAAATCAATAGTACAGATGAAATCAAAGAAAAAATCTAATACATCTGTCACAGATATAACTGGGAGAAAAACAGTTTACAATGCCACTGAATGATGAAGTACTATACAATGCCTTTAAGCAAATGAAACTAAATATTCCATATATTTCTCAGTGCAACTTGATATTTCAAATACCTTCTCATTCTTAATTATATTGCATATTTTATGCAATTCTTATACCTATTCCAAAAGCCATAGAATTTCTCAATTTCTAAAAACTGATGTATAAAAAAGGAAGAATAAACAGTGCACTGATGAAAATCAACAGAACTTTAGCTTAAAAAACAATAAGTGTAAAAATAAAAAGTGTAAAAATATTTTCAAAGTAAATAAACAAAAAAATTGCAAATAGGCATAAAAATTAATATAAATGCAAAAAAAATTCCTTTATGTACAAGAATAAGGAAATTCATTTGGACCATCAGAACTGTACAAAAACACTGTATGAAATAACAGAAATAAATAACACATATACAAGAAAAGTAATTTTTCATTAGACTTGATAGTTTGTGTTAAGGATAAAAATTTTAGCATTCTAAAGAACATTTACATCATTTCTTCATTACATAATGAAGAAAAAACAGAACACACACATACATGTAACATAAAATTGGCAAAATCTAGCACCAAAGCTCTTAAGGCATCATGTCAATAAATAATCATGATTAAAAGAAATAGTTTCCCCACATGTATGAAATCAATTTAGCTGTTTAGCATACATACACTTATAGGATTTAACCTTTTACACACAAATGTTACCATGCAAGAAAATAGTTAAAAATTCAAATAAAAATTTAGCTTCATTAAAACTGTTTTGAAAAATTAATTACAAATAGACATGCTAAATTTTATATTATAATAATTAAACATACTGCTCAACACAACAACTCAAACTGGTGTCCATGGCCCATGGTGTTAATCTCCATTTTTGAGACTAAGGGCCCTGGCATGTGCCTCATTTAGGTGGTCAACATAACATGGAACCCCCAGTGTTAAGTTCACAAATATGTTTGGTCCTCAATTTATCAACCCCGTGAAGGGATGAAAGGCTGAGTCAACCTTACCCAGTCTGAAGATCCTTGGACATGTATCTTGGGAGAGTGACGTGCTACTCTAATGTCACCTTGCTTAGTAATTATATAATAGAAATTCTGTAGTATACAGCAATATTAGAAAAAAGTTTGATTTCTAGCTTCTTATCTGTTTTTCTTTAATTTCTATATTTTTTTTAGTCTATAATTAGATCTACTTCCATATTTTTCTGTTATTCTTTTCTTTAATATATCAATTTAAAAAAAAATTATATGGTACAATTTGAAAAGGAAATAAATAAAACTAGTGTAGTGTTCATAAACTTTTAAATTTTACTTCAAAACTATTTAAAATTTCTGCATAAAAACTACCTGTTTCCCTTTTACTTATACCTATTTTCTTTGATAAGTAATTTTAACAAATTTATCAGAAAATTAAAATTTTAGTCCTATCTATTCAAGCTTTCTGAGCAGAAATCAAGTTTGAATCAAATTTTCAACAACTGAGACTGCTAAATAACAGTATTACATGCCAATATTCATACATAAATGGAACTTGTCAAAAACTACTAATAAAATTAATTTTCTATAGTTCTTTTAATTTTAATGAGTAAATAATGCAGTGTGTAAAAGGTTAATCAGTAAAGTTTATAGCATGCATAGTTCATTTTTTTTCTATGTGTAAACATTAACAAATACATCTTTATCCAATCATACTAAACTTGGAGCATAAACTCATTACTAATATATTACCGTCCAAAAAGTTAAATGCAATAAACACCTTGACTAACATCATATTGTAAATTATATTAATAATTAAAAGCTAATGAACAACAGGAATGAAAGATGCAGTAAAAACTTGAATAATTACAATATATACACATCAAAATTTCATGCACATTAATAAACATTTTGTATTAATCAAAAATATATATTAACATGATTGTGATATTTGACACTAATACAGTTTTTCTGCATATGATTAAAAAAATGTTCGAACCCACTTATGAAAGTTACGCTTAAAATATAATTCCTTTTTAAAAAAAACATTCACAATAAAAAATTTAAACTGCAAGATTGGAGAAGTTACGATATACTTCAAACAAAACTGTAAATCCATATGGACAATAATAGTTAGAATAATTTAATGCTTTCAAGGCAATGATAAATATTTTCATAAATATACATTTTGCCCTTATGTTTTATATTGATATTTAAGGGAAAAGCAACTTTTTTTTTTTAACTGATCAAATTAACTGACATTGTTATTAAACTGTAAACAATTGTATATATTCAAAATTCAGTATCGGCTTTATACATAAGAAAAAACACTTAAATATACATCCTATGAAAATGCTTACTCAGTTATAAAACTTATTACGAAATAAATTTTTAAGCATCAATACTAAAATCATGGAAAATAGCATTCCATAAAAACTTGCCACATAAGAAAGTACAAAAGCTTTTGATGGTTTAAACTAATGAACAAGTAAATTTTAAAGGTTTAAATATTTTAACATAAAAAGGGATGCATTGGGATATTTGTGCACCACACTTATTAAAAATGATACATACTTTTTTATTATGAAGTATTTTATAAAAAGGCAGTAGGATATGAGATACAGAATACATTAATATAGAATAAAACATGCAACATGTTAATAATAAAGCCTCGACATAAGTTACACATTTTGTAACTTTAAATGCTTAATAATAAAATCAATTTTTCTTAAGAATGAAAACCTGTGACATAAATTTACTAGAAATTTCTAGCATATAGTAATAATATTCAGCAATTTTAAAAGTTTGGGGTTTTAAAATGTGTAAATATAATTAAACATGGATATGTGTGTATATGCTTTGGAGATATTCAATGAACCCATTAACACCTAATAGTCCTTTTTAGAAGCAAGTAAAAAATAGTCTGAAGAATTTTTAATTTTACTTGAAACATTTTTTTCCTTTTCAATAAAGGTAGATTGGCAATCCAATAAACAATTTTTAAGTCTCTACTAATATTTATAATCTTGTCATTTGGATTGATCAACATTTTAGGATTTTTGAGTAATGCAAAAGAATTTATTTAGCTGGTAGATCAACTAAAATCATGATGAATTGATCTATATTTAAAAACTCCCTTGTACAGTAGTCATTACATATGAAAGCAAATTTATCACAAGTTTTTTTTTATAAATGACCTATTATGTTTAAAATCAGCTCATCATTAATGAGGATGGGCCATTATATTCAAATTTGCTTAAATTTTATATTTAATCTACTATCTATAATAACTTAAGATTTAAGATAGTCACCAAAACATTAAAAATGTTTTAGGCATTAATGGGTTAGTATATGTCTATGAATTCCACTGTTTAAAAAACACTTAAGTACATGTAACAAAGTGATATCAACTGGCAGTAAACAGTAATTATTTTTCTCTCAATTACTTTACCCTGATATTCACTTTTAAAATAGGAGAGAGGAAGAATAAGGTATTACCTTACTAAAAGCTCCTCAAAATAGAATTAACAACAATCACATCAAAATTAGGTTCATTTTGATTTTAACAGTATTCCCATGATACAGACAGCACAAAAAAAACAAATATAATGCAAATTGTCAATTATGTATGTTCAAAAATATTTACAATTCAGAAATACAGTTGAACATAGTTCTAAAGCTCATTGGCAAAAGAAATTACATAACAGAATTTTTTTAAATGTTAAAGAAATAAAATGATTTTAACATACTTTGATATGTACAAATTGCAGCATAATGCAAAATTATAAATATTTATCAAGAAAAGGAAGTAAATGAAACTACACTTTTTTAAATAACATACAGCTGAAATTTAGAACACCTTTTTCATTTATCCTACAAATTTTAGAGTTGTAGCATAGAAAAGAAATAAAGTATATACCCATAAATACAATAATTTAAGCTGCCAAAAAAATATGCTTTTTGATGAAGGTTCAGAAAGTTATAATGCTAGCTGAAAATAGCATTTAAAACAAATAAACATCTGTAAAAACATTGTTATTAAAACAAAATCTTGCAGTCTTTTAAAAGATTCTTACTTATGAGATTAGAAAATTGGAAGATAACCAAATATTAGTAAACCAGATTGTACTATCACCATTAAAAAATATTTATTATATAAAACACATATTGACTATCGAAGGATATGTTTACAGACATTTATATAAATGAAATAAAAAATATTTTAAAATTAAATATTATATAAATGATATGATATATATATAAATTCTAAGAAATTCCTATATATACACAAGGATATAAAGTTTAAAAAAGTGATTTACTACTCAATACTTCATGGTATAAAAATATTTTTGATGTGTGTGAATATATTAGTCATAAACAACATACATCTTCATAAAACACTTAATAACATGTTCAGCAATTTATACGTATGTAAGGATTGCAGCAGGACATTTTATTACCTGAAGGCTAAACTTATAAAAACTGCAAAAAATAAAACATTAAATGATGAAATAAGTAAGGCTGTAGAAGATACAGGCTTAGGTGATCGAAGGGAAGGAGGTACTTTATCTGTTGGCAATGCGCTGTTAAAAAACAAGTCAAAGTCATCAGAAGCTGGGCTTCCAAAGCCACTTCCACTACCACTTCCACTAGATAAATCACCTTAAAAGAGAAAAAAAATAAATATATAGACTAGAAAACAATAAGAATTTAAATCATTTCAACAAAATGATTAAACAGTGTATAACATACATGTACAACAATACACATAATAAACACATACTGTATATATATATACAGTACAAATTACCCTGGCAAAGATATGGTAGGTATTAGAAATATTTGTTATAAAAATTATTTTTATAAAAACCCATCTAAAAATGCAAGCTTATCAGCCAACACACAAGTGAATTGAAGTGCATGATATTTTAAAAATACCAAAATTAAAAAAAAAAAAAAAAAAAAGTATTTACATTTTTGTATCTTGAACTATCACTGATATCACAAAACAAACATGATAGATACAAAATGCAAATAATATGTTTAATATATTATATATAAAAATTAACCATAACATACAAATAATATTAAAGTCACACTCCTTTCAGTTTAAAAAATATTTATAGAATATGATTTTTAATTTCTTCTAGACAATAGGGTATTCTAATATTTAACATTTTAATATTTCTTATATAATGATATATTACTTTAATTTAAAAATAAAGTTTTTTCGAGGTATTCATTTAAATAATTTAGTTTAAATTATAAATCTGATATTCTTAGACCTTCTGAAATATTGAAGAAAGAACTCACCAGAATCTTCCCATTCTACATCTAATCCTTTATATGCATGTGATAGTTTTGTACTAATTAAATTCAATGTTAAGATCTGTTGATTGATAAGAGCATTGTCACTTGGTACCACAGTATCTTTAACAGCTAAAAGATGTTTCAGTGAAGAATTACCATTGCTAAAATAGAAAAATACAAATTAAGAAAACATGCTACTTAATTTATAATTATATAGAAATTAATCATCATAACCCTACAATGTTTTATTTAAGATTAATTCTAGTCTAAAGTAAGACAAATATTTGGGAAACTAAACTGGGCATAGGAGAAATATAATTTAAGATAAAATCGTAAGCTATATAAGCTTCAAATACACAAGTTAATAAATTTCTATACACATTTAACATACATCAAACCCTCTATAAATTTTTAGGATACACTCTGATGAGTAAATATATAACCTAAACCATAAAGAATTCAGTGCAGAGTAATAGAGAAAAAGTTTCATCATGAAAACTTTGTCAGCTTAGAAATCCCATTAAATTATGACACTAAAAACATTTTAGTAAGAAAGGAAATTAAAAAATACACAACTACTGAGCTGAGTTAAATTTCATTTGACGTAATTCATTCCAAAATTTTCAATTTAGTATGCTAATGTTATTTATAATGCTTGTAATGGCAGGTTGGTTGGTTTTGAGTGTTACAGTCTACTTTCATGCTATATGAGGAATAATGAAACCGGGAACAGCTGCTTAAAGCAGATTCTAAACGGCTACAAATATCTATGACACCAATACGATTTGAATCCATGAACTTCTTTTGAAATCTGATCTTTTCTTAACTGTAATTAAATGTTCAAAACACAAAGATTTTAAAATAATTACTTTATAACATATCTACATGGAAATCCATTAAACTATTTAAACAATGTTCTTAATTTACACTAAGATTATTTTTCTTACCATGCTTTCTATATTTAAAATGTACCTTAATATATATAATGAACACTGAAAATGAAACAAGATTTAGAATAGAATTTAGAGAAAATGGAATTCAACCCTCACTCTCAAACCCTTATATTGTACCAGCTCCAGGGATGTACAGCCTGTGCTGTAGCCCAGAGGACCAAGCTTATAGACACACCAATTTATAATCAAATATGAAAAAAACTGTAATCAGCTGCAAAACCCCTTCTTTAATGTGTGAAATATTGAATAATAAATCATAAAATAATAGTAATGTTTGTCTTCATTAAACAGTACAATCATACTAACCTTGGTTAACTGTAAAAAATATATATTCTGAGATATATTCTATTTGTCATAGGAAGCGTGATTAAAAAGGCAACTCATATACCATAATTTTGGGTAAATAAACAGCAGCTTTTTAAGATGTTTAAAAGTTGAAATTAAGTCTTGTGTCCTGGGACTGTATATGTTTGATTTTTGCCTCCAGCTTTAAACACCCACTCTTTCAGAATGGCATCACAGAATGGCCTATTTTGAAAAACATTTTAAATAAATAATAGACCAGAAGGGAAAAAAGGAATCATCAGTGTTAAGAGTTAGGATCCATCTTCAAGCAGAAGCAAATACTTAAAAAATAAAAATTGAAATCAAGGAGTTCTACAAAGAGAACTAATCCAATGAACTTTTTCATTTCCTGCAGTATATATGCAGGGCTGCTTATCTAATGGACTATTATTTTTTCAATTTAGGTCAATTAAAACTTACCTGCCCAAAATTTTGGTACCTTTTCTGTCTCAGATATCAACAGTCAGATATATTGAAATAAAATAGAAATATTTTAAGAAAAATAAAATGGTGAAGTCAAAACAAGTACATTACCAGTACATCTTACTGTACTAATTAAATCTTTAAAAACCTAAAATTATTTGTCATTAAAGTATCCATCTACATTAAAAACGTCATTTTTTGCAAAAATCATAATTTTTTTTATTTATTTCTCTTTTGCAAAATTTCAACTTTTAGGCTTCTAAATTTGTTTTTGTTTTGTCTCTACAGCATTTTAAAGAAACAGCTGTTTAAACATCAGTGACAGCTGTCAAATCAAAAGGGAAATAGCAACTTCGGAACCAGAAGTTGTGAATTCAAAGCGTTTTAAAGAGGACAAAACTTTTTAAATTTTCATGAACATTAGTTTAAACATTTTTCTGGTATTTTTAATAATTAGCAACCTGGCAATTAGAAAGTTTTGAAGCAAGAAAGTGTGGAGAATTCTAAACATGTATTTTAATTTTTTAATAGTTAAAGTTGCTTTCATAAACTTCAAATGAGTTTATCTCAGAACGGTATTTTTAATAAAATGTTGAAACTTGAAACGCGATTTCTGAAAAAGTTCTTAAAATATTTTGTTGAAAATTATTATGAATGCTTTTGATAGTATTTATTAGTAAATGACCTAAAAGCTTCAAATTTGGATATTTTTTAATGATGTTACACTTGTAGTTAGATATAAATGTAATGAAAATCCGTTAAAAATTCAATGTGTATGATTTTGAAGGACCAAAATATTTTACCAAATGTAAATTAAGCAAAGATTTTAGGTGATTCACTAGTACAAAGTAAAAGAAATGTGTTGCAAGAAAAAATGTTGAAATAATTTAATTTATTAAAAAATTAGACCTTTTGAAAAAAAAACCCGATTTTACTAAATTTTCTTCATTTATTAGAAATTTTATAAAAACTTCTCCAGTAATAAATTTTTTAAGTGCAATTCTCTATGATAATATAAAAAATAAATCTAAAAATGCAAAAACATGAACTAGTTTCTACGTTTAAAGAAAAAAGTTCTCCGAACATAGAGAGATACCTTATATAATTAACAAGTTGAGACACTCATTCTCATACACAAGTGTGAGACTCCCTACCTCTAGATATGAAGCACTATAGAGAGATAACAGTACATTTTAAATTAATGGAATTTACTTCCCATTTAGAACATCTTATATTTCATTGGTAACTTTAATCTGTAATATTAATTGAATACTCATATAAACTGTTTTAAATATTTCTTTGTTTAAAATTTTTCTATTTGTACTTTAGACAATATAAGTATTACAAGCTGTCACACAAACATAACTATTTAAAAATTCATTAAAACTTACTTTGTTTGGCTACTTCCATCCCAACATCTTTCCAAACCCTCTTCCATTTTAGAATGACTACACATTTTAACAGGAAGCTCTTGCCAAAACTTTTTCATTCTTTTTGTTTTCTTTTTTAAATTATCAACTAATCTTTCAATGTTAGTTCCAGCAGCACTAGTTGGACGAGCAGCATGATTGTGAACAAATTTTAATTTTTCTAGATTAATTTCTTGATTAGATATATCTCGTCTACCAAGACGAGGTTTGCCACACTTGTGAAATATCTAAAAAGAATCAGTTCTTATGTTATTTCTATGTATTAATAAAATTACATTGAAAGTAATGCAGTATAAACAAATTATTTCTGAACATGCAACAACCATATACTATATATTATAAAAAAAATCTATTATTTAAAAAATAGATACATTTGTATGACATACTAACTTTTTTAGAAATAGCTGCCCCATTTTCTTGAAAATTCATGATGGCTTCAGATATTTTTATATCAATGGGCTCTAATACTGATTCTATGTTATATGAGTTTTCTAATCTTGAAACTAAACTTACTAAGGAATCTAAAAAATTAATTTCATACATCAATATATAAATTTACAGTAACTATTGTTAAAAATAAAACATTCTAGTTTTAAAAGAAAACAAATCTTTAAAGCATGTGGGAAAATAGGAAATATGTACAACTTTAACCCAATGATATGTATCATCCTTTTTTGAGGATCGTTTAAAATAGCCTATAAAATTTTTACATACTCTTGGAATAATTTTTACTTTTTAATTAAGGTAGTGGAACAATAATTCCTTTTAAGTGAAGAGAGATTACAAAACTACAATTTTTCAACTTTTTAATTATCTGCTTTTATTATCATTTAGATTAATAATTCAAGGGAGGATTAGCCTTTCTCATGCCTGAATGCTTTGTCTATCTTTGATTTTAACAATGATTGAAATTATAACAAATAGCTATTATAAAACTTCACTTTAGAGTATAGTGTTTCTATATGGCAGCAAACAAATTTATTACAAAATCTTTCTTTTTTAATAATATTCTACTTTATCTTTTTTAATAATATGTATAATTACAGCTCATCACTAATGAGAGGAGATGGCAATATTCAAAACTGTTTAAATTATACTTTTTTTTAATCAACAGGAGAATAAAATAACTTTGATTTAACATATACATTGAAAGCATCTTTAGATAAATATTATAGCTTACATTTCTTAAAATACAAACTGGGAAATTCTGCAACTAAATACACACAAATCATTGATAAAACAATTTTTTATAATTTCAATAAATTATTTTTGTTTATAAATTACATTAAAAAGACAGTACATCATTAATATGGCATACAAAACCTTTCTGTAATACTTCTGGCATGATAATTAAAAGTTTAGGGGTAGGGTAAAAAATTACTGAATTCTTTAAAAACTAAAGAATAAGTTTTAAAACGCTCTAATCTTACCAATGAATGCACTCCATTCACTTCCAAAAGCTATATGATTATTTAGGCAGTTATTCAAAACATGTAAGCAATATGGCGAACAAGGTTTTAAGTCAGGAAGTCCATGACAGTGAGGACAGTAAGCCATTTTCATCAATGCACGACTACACTCAGGAGTAGGACCAACCTGTCAAAGGAAAAAGAAATTTTAGTAAACTCTTTATATTCTTTAATCATTGATAACTATTATAAAACATTTGGTATATGTGACTAGGCAGTTCTAGCATTATAAATGCTATTTTATACACAGTCCAGTCATATCAATGTGACCACTACCTACTTTTAACATCAATGTTAAATAACCAATTGCAAAAGGCATGTACCAGAGTTGTATGTTATTCAGTTACGTATGTAAGTTCATATACAAGTGATCCACATAATTGTTAACCTCTGGTTCGAAAAATACAATTCAATTAGGCTTGACTGAACAGAAAGAATTAGTTTTATTTTGAAATCTGAATTTTGGTATAACATTTATATGACTCAGATATTGTGAATTTTGCCTAATATGACATGATTATTACCTAGTATGCCATTCACCAAACAAGATCACTGCTATACTGAATACTGCTTTCAATGTATTTCCTTCTGATTTACTGATTAGTAAATGCAACTTTAGTTATTTATACTGTTGAGACAATAGAACATCTTGAACATTATAAACAAATCAGAATAAATGCATGAATGAACTTAATAATAGAATAATATACTGCATGGCCTCCTCTAAACAAAGCTTAAGGAGGGTTTGTGGTAGCATAGAATGAAAGATATTTTAAAAACTAATCTACCACAATTCTGATACTAGTCTAATACTGAAAGATATGCAGAGTAAACATGTAGAAGGGTGTAGAAAGGCAGTGGAGCAAGGTAATGCAAAATTTTTTTTAAAAAAATGTTAATTTATTAAATGGCAAAAAAACATGATACAGTAAAGAATAGGAATAGAAACTCTTATACTGTAAAATAAAATAATCACACAAGATCAGTTCATAGATATTCAGCAAACAATTATAATTAATAAGTCCGCAACAAAGTACATGTGAAATAAAAGGTATGGAATGTCCTTGAACATTCTTGAAATGAGTTTTACTCATTTATTGCTAGAAATGATTACACAGATATTGATTACATGATTGAAGCTGATATTATATATGAAAAAATGCCATCTCCTGCTTGATTAACTTGACTCTTCAGGTCACAAAATAAATTCTTAATATTTAAGTTTGGACTAACAACCTGTTAGTGTTATCAAAGTTTACAGTGGTACATAGAAAGAATGATAACCCTAATTCATCATTGTATGTTAATGAGTTAAGATAACAAAAATCATCAACATTTATTATAATTACTGAACTTATTTTTAATCTGGCAGCTTATAGATAATGATCTGAATCTCCAAAAAATTGTCTAGTAGAAACTAAACAGATTTAATGAGTTTATGACAAATGTAATATTTAACTCAAAATGACCTAAGAGAGGACAACTAAATCTGATATTTGCTATGGTCAGAATGGCTGAAAATGGCCTTCTTCCAACATCCTATTAAAGAAGTAATGGCCTTTCCTTTTATACTTCCTGGAATTGGGAAGGAGATATTTGTTTATTCATTCTGGATTCAATCATTATAAGACCTCCAATTATGCAACTTTATAAAGAATATATACAAAATGCATTTTTGTTGTTTTTAAATGCAGAAAACTAAAATTAACAAATGAAACTAAATTTAAATTTCATTATAACTAAGTACTTCCTTTTAAAAATAAACAATCATTAGAAAACAATTGTGATAAACATAATTATAAGTAATTTTTAATATTACATACCTCCATTATATTTTTAACAACATCTTTACCGACAGAAAGGGCTTGCACAAATGTTCGAGTGGCAACAAATGATCTTTTAATATCTAATATTAATTTATTTGGCACATCTCCAAAAGGCTTCAATTCATTCATTTGATCACTAACACATTCTAGATATGCAGCATCAAAACGGTGCTGAGCATTTAATACCTGAAATAATTATAAATTAATCCATTACTATGAGTTAACATAGTTCTTTTACAGAAGACTGGCCGATAAAATTCATACAACTCACAAAATACTTTTCTTTATTGAATGATACAATATCTAAAGATTATAGAACTTTTTACTTTTTAAAATATACTGAAAACCCTTAGAAAGATGTTAAAATTATTAGGTTTCAATAAATAGTATATAAACTAACATGCTTTGCCTAAGTGGCAAAAATCTAAAATGTATACTTATATATTTATACTTTATATATATATATATATATAAATTTCTCTTTTATGATAAAATTATAACAGATGTATTATATGCCTCAGTTGTGAGACTTTTTTGGTCACCAGAAACAAATGCAGCCTTACTTATTATAGTTTTATATCACATTAAACTTGATGAAACACAAATTCAGCATTACGGTCAGTTACAATTTACTTTAAATTCTTGCGTTAACTGCACTTCAAGCAGATGCTGGAACTTTGAAGTACCATAAAATGAAAACAGATGTTATCAAGAAACTCTGCTTTTTATGCAATTAGCATCAATTCTTGAGGCAATTAAACTAGAATCCCCTTTCCTAAAATATCCATTGGATCTATGAATCAGAAATATACACAATTCAAAATATTGTAAATTTTTTAACTTAGAAATAAATTATGAATCTTATCTGTTGAATAACTAGTTGATTTTGAATATCATTATATAATTAATTCTTCAATATTAATGATTCTTTTTTTATGGAAAACAAAAGAACTTGGCACAAAAAATATTTATTTGGGATTGGAACAAAAACAGGGCAAAAAGTATAACTCAAAATTAAAACCTAACAAATTTATGATTAAAAACAAATTAAAAACATACAAAAACCTCACAAAAACAAGGTACCAAATCTGAAAAGCATTCCAACAAGAATGTATAATATACCTAAAGTAATGTTTTATCAACATTTGTCTAATTTTTTCCCTATGAAAACAAGGCAAAATAAAATTGATAACAAAAATATGGGGTGATTCTAAAAAAGTTTAATTTAGAAGGTGAATGAAAGTAGCTAGTTTTATGTAAAGATATTGGATAATAACACTTAATAACTAATTATTTCCGGAAAAAAAGGATTTTCTCAAGTTCCCGACCTAAGAAATTTCTATTTTAAAAAGCATAGAAAATAAGAAATTAATGAAAATATGAAATATAACAGATATTATATCACCACCTGTTGTTGCATTTTTTATGCTGGCAACCAAAAGTGAGTTTGCTTGTATAAAAATGAAATTCAATTTATGCACTCAAAATATACTCCATAAAAGTCCCAACATATGACCAGATAGATTTGCTACACTAAAATTTCAAAAGAGCACAAAAATAATAAGATGCTAAGAGATGATTATATCACATCTATACCAGTTAGAAGTAAAAGTTATGTGTTAGCAATATTAATGTCACAATTTTTAAGGTAACATTACCAGGGGTGGGAAGTGGTACACCTCAATTTGGAGCAGATTTTGGAGCAATAAATTTGAAGATTTGTAGCAGAAGAGCAATAAATTGGAGCAATTAAAACATTTAATTCACAATTTCAACAACTAATATAAAGAAGAAAAAAACCATTTCAACAACTAATATAAAGAAATCTTAATACTTAAAAAAAAAACTAACACAAATTGAGTAGTGTTAAAAGAAAAAGTTGGATTAAAGAAAGAAAAAAAACATACGTAGATATAATTTCTAATGTATAAGATACTTGTATATAAATATAACTTCCAAGATCTTACCTCATCTCTTTATTTCGAATTACAGTTAACCAAAAGCTATCAGAAAATTAGTTTAAGTGTTCAGAAAAAAAAATCACACAAAATTATCATACATATCAATTTATTGATTATATCGATTGGGAGGGGGGTGAATTTAAAGAACGTGAAATTTTTCAGCCCTTACCAGTGTCCATTCTTAACCAGAATGGTTTAAAAAAAAACTTAAGTTGATGTTTTGCAGAAAAAGTCAGCTGTACGAATTGACGACAAGATATTAAATAAAACAGATAAATTAATAGGTAGACACTGCTATACACCATTTGCAGCTTGCCACTCAAACAGGAGAAGGAAATTCCCTGACTTTCCCAGGTGAATTTTCAGAAAATTTCAGTTCAAGTGCATAGTGCACACTAGCTGTGTTGAGGGTAAAATAGTTATGGTACTAGTTGAAAACACGAAAATTTGCCATTTACATATATCTTTGGAGTTTAACAACAAAGATGAAAAATTTTATCTATAATAATTACAGCACGTTGTTGTATGCATAAACACATATAGACATACAATGAACACCTTTTATAAAACATTTTTATGCTAAAATAAATATTAACCCTAAGAGAAATAGCAAGCACAAATTAAAATTATGTTTCTTTTGTTTGAGTTGTTTTTTCATATAGCTGAATATCGTGTAAGTGAGGTATCCATCTACGTTCGGAAAACTATTTTCTTTAAACCTAGAAACAATTTCATGTTTTTACATTTTTAGATTTATTTTTTATATTATTATAGAAAATTGCACTTAAAAAAATTATTCCTGGAGAAGTTTTTATAAAATTTCTAATAAAAAAAATAGGGTTTTTTCAAAAGGTCTAATTTTTTAATAAATTATATCAATACTTTTGACGCAACACATTCTTATATACTGGACTAGTGAATCACTTAAAATCTTTGCTTAATTTACATTTGGTAAAAAATTTGGGTCCTTCAAAATCGTACACATTTATTTAACGAATTTTCATTACATTTATATCTAACTATGAGTGTAACATCATTAAAAATGATCCAAATTTAAAGCTTTTAGGTCATTTACCAGTAAATACTATCAAAAGCATTCATAATAATTTTCAAAAAAATATTTTAAGAACTTTTTGAGAAATCACATTTCAAGTTTCAACATTTTATTAAAAATACCGTTCTGAAAAAAAAAGCATTTGAAGTTTATGAATGCAAATTTAACTATTAAAAAATTAAAATACATGTTTAAAATTCCCCACACTTTCTTGCTTCAAAACTTTCTAATTGCCAAGTATTAAAAATACTAGAAAAATGTTTAAACTAATCTTCATGAAAATTTAAAAAGTTTTGTCCAAAAAATGCTCTAGGCTTTAAATTCACAACTTCCGGTACCGAAGTCGCTACTTCCGTTTTGTTTTGACAACTGTCACTGATGTTTAAATAGCTGTAACTTTTCTTTAAAATGCCGTAGAAACAAAATAAAAACAGATTTAGAAGCCTAAAAGTTGAAATTTTACAATAGAGAAATTAAAATTATAATTTAAAAAAATGATTTTTTGGCAAAAAATGACGTTTTTAACATACACGGATACCTTAAGGGAGTTTTGCCAGGGAACGAGAATTACTTCGTATAACTGAATATTTCGTATAAATAAGGTTTTCCTGTAGTATCATACCGATGTAGTGCACTGTACAGTATAGACGATAATATGGCCGAATTCCCCCCTCCTTTTTTTTTAGTTATGCAGCCTATACACCGGTGCAGCTTATCAGATGATGAGGTTTCATTTTTTTTAGTTCAATTAACACTTGTACGGCGTATACGGCAGGTCAGCTTATCTACCGGAAATTACGGTAGATGTTTTAAATAAAGAAACAAATTGGCGATTCGGCGCGATTTCTGCTTAAAAACGGTCGTATATTTCTAAGGAGGAAGTGCAAGAAGAAATGGTAGAAAAAAAAAGAAAAATTGTGTACTAATTTTCAAAAGTTCAACAGAAAATAAACAATTCGCGGAATTAAAAAAAATAATGAATTGCGGATATTCACAAATTTGTAGAATTTCACGAATTAAAAATAAATAAATAAAATAAATTGTAGATTTTCTGAAGGTACCGATCTTAGATATACGGCCACTTAGTGTAAATTAAAATTGGCTGTCCTTTTTTACAAACCTTTATTTTTCTTTGTTGGATGATAATTTTGCCGCCTAAACAAACGTATTTCCTTACAGTTTGGAGGAAGGGGGAAGCCTGCACTGTTAAGGGCTTGTAAGAATGAAATAAAATGAAAAGAATAATTAACATATTATATAGTTTGGCAGAAATTCGGATAGCCACATTTTGGCGTGAAATCAAACTAGGTGTTAAGGATAAAATTGGCGCAAAATCGCACATAGCGTATTGTAACAACATGACGCAGACTACCACTTTTGGCGCTCTCATGCGCTATTAACACAGAATTCTCACCCCTGCAGGACCAAAATTGGCGCAGTATTTGCCGTAATATATAGTTTGGCGGCCACTCGGATAGCCGCATTTTGGCGCAAAATCAAGCTAGGTGCTAAAGGTAGAATTGGCGCAAAATCGCACATAAATAGCGTATTGTAGCAACATGGCGCAGACTACCACTTTTGGCGCTCTCAGGCGCAATTGGCGCAGAATTCCCACCCCTGCATTACTGTAGTGACATTATGTGATAAACAATTCTATTGCGTGAAAATCCCAAGAAATCAATTTAATGTTACAAGTAAAATTAAAGAGGTAACTTCATCATTACAGAAGTGGTCGTGGTACTTATTTTTGCCAAGTTAAGAATTAACATGTGATGTTTGTAAAAGAGTCAAAGTCTGTAATGGCGATATTTTATACTGGCAACATTTTTATCACCTGGCCAAACAAATTATTAATGGTGAATGAATGAATCAGAAATTTAATTTTTTTAAATATAAATTTTTAAAAATAATACAGTATGGAAAATAGAGCGAAATATTTAGATCTAGAAATTATAGACAAATATTAAAACAATTTTAAATCATGCCTAATTTAAATCTCTTATAATATTAGAAACGTAAAAATGTGCAAAATGTAAAAAAGTTGCCAATGGAATCATATTTAAGTTATACCATTTTGTAAATGAGATCTCTGTTAATTATGGTTTAGTAAATTCACATATGACTAAATCAGTTTCCATAATTTTTCAAATTCATGAAACCATTCTCAATAACAATCTGTGTGTAGTTATTCATAAATCTATGAATACTGGTCTGCTACTTACATGACAGGTTTGACATCAATGCAGGGTACCCCGTCAAGTGGGCAACATAACTTTTTTCACCAGATTTCACAGTGCCTACATTTTGATTTATATTTTATCGATATCAGTATGTTCTTATACATAAATTTTGTTATGAATTAGATGCAACTAATTTTTATTGGTTTTTAAATTTTACGAAATTAAATTGATTGGCAGAACCGATATACCTAACATGCTAGACTCCATCACTATTATTTTATTTCCCAATACAATAGTTTGGTGACTTGTTTATTTCCAAATAATGAAATGGCGAAAGTTACATATTTCTCACATATAGAAATCTAACATTTTATACAATTTTTTGCAGATGAAAATGTAAAGAAATATCCCTATTAATACTATTTAAAATATAATGAATTTAAATAAAATATGCCAAAATACAAAAAAAAACTATTTTAAACAATTTTAACTTTATAGAAAATTTTTTTTTTCAGCCATATTTACCAATTAAGTGATTTCTAATAATTCAATTTAAACACGAACAACACACTATCTTAGCCCAACTATTACTACTTAGCAAAGACACAAAAAAACACAGCGTGCTCAGTGCATCTGTACATGATTTGGTATGATAAACTATGCAATTTTACCAAAAATTAATAAAGATAGCATGTAGTTAATTAAAATTTAAAAAGATTTCCTTGACACTTTTGAAACATGCTAAGATATGTCCTTGCATTTGTCTTAAATTGGATGCCATGGTGAAAATGGTTTGAGAAGCATTGGTCTAGCATTTTACTTTAAAGCAATTTGATTAGAAAACATTTCTCCTGTTTTAAAAACTTGGCATCAAATTTGAACATATTAATAATTGTTTTTTTCATTTTGGCTAACATATAGGTTTTAAACTTTGGGTAAATTTTTGAAGAAAAATCACACCCTTGTCTTATATACAGATGGACTTATTTTCAGAAGTATACGGTATATAAAAAAAATTTAAAATATACATAATGATCAAAATATTTTGTTTTTACCTGAAACATTTTAGCATACAGTCTATGGAAAAATGCATCCATAACATCTTCTAGATCTACTCCTCCAGTAGCATAATATTTTTCAAGATCATCAAACATCGAACTAAATAAGTATGCATTTTGCTCATAAAGCTGTCCATATGTTTTTACAAACATGTCATGGAAACCCTTTCTTGAAACTTTTAAAAGTTCCCGAAAGAATTCTGCAGGGAAAAAAAAATGGGAATAATTGCATTAATAAAATAAAATTTCAATCAAATACAAACTATACAGCACTATTATCTGAAACATTAATAATAACAACAAATGGAAAATTTTCAAATATCTGCAGCATTTTATAGTTACATACTTGTTTTAAGCAAAAAACTTATTGTACCACAGAAACTACAGCTTTATTTTAAGGATTAAAGACATGTAATGTTAATTTTATCAGGATGCTTTAAAGAGCAGTAGTTCTGTTCTACTTAAACAAAAAAAAAAAAATAAACATTTTCATCATAACCCTTTCTATGGAAGAATTACCCTTTAATGATAATACTTCTGTTACTGATCTCAATGTTCATACAGGGGTTACTCTAAGCATTTTGGTCTTAGCAGGATCATTTGCAACAGCTGTACTAATTATGGTGAAATGAGTACAGTCCACCTTCCACGACTGAAGTTAATAAAGACCTGAACATTGTAATTTTCATAGATTCACTGGCCACTCTCAAGGCAATTTCTTCAGTTACAATATTAAATAGTTGGCCTATTCTTGACTGTCAATTAGTAGTTAATTCTTTGGTAGATAATCACAATGTTATCTTGCAATAGATACGAGGTCATTTAGTCTCAACTAACGATTATACACACACTCTAAGGCTGGCTCTGTATTCCATAATCTGAACCTTCTGCTTGCTATCATAACATTGAGAGAACCATTAGTACTAGATTTAAAGCCTGTTAATTTGAGAATTGGAGAAATTTGGGGTTCCCTAAATGAAAGTCCCATAATTAACTTAAGCAGTCATACCTAGGTCTGGTGTAGGATTTAAAATAAATTCTTTAAAAATTGACAGTTTTAAAGCTTTTGTTCCTGAAAATGTTCTGGCAAAAGTAGCAATGATATAATGAACTAGGACTGGGCATTGTAAAAAATCTTACATTTCAATATATACCAGCTTTATATCATGATTTAATAATATATATATATATCTTTGTATAAAATTACACTTTGATAATTTTTAAGCTTAAGCTGTATTACATTATATCATTATAAAATATGATTAAAATAAAAACATTTTAGAAAATTGTTTTATTTCAATAAAAATTAATATTTTATAAAATTATTTTAAAGTATTCACCTTAAAGTGTTATAAAGAAGCAAGAAATGTAAGCATCTCATGCATTTAAATTTTTATCTTGAGGCAAAAAAAAAATAATAATAATTAAAGCAGCTCTGAACTTTAGGGAAGTAATGAAGCTCTAGGATTGGTAATTAGGGCATAAAAAAATTCCTATGTCATACTAGTCAAAATTTCATATAATGTCTGGGTGTGCATTGTTAGTTTTTGTTTCCCAAACCACGTATATATTTTGTTTAGGCGTATCATCATTTTGGCTACTTCATTGCAACCCAATCCTTCAGTATTAAGTATTACTAACCAGTGGGTAATTTCCCATTAAGTTACAACAGTATATAATTAGTATATGTTTATAAAATAAGTTATATATTTTGTTTAGACAAATTTGTGAACATTATTTATATTATAAATTGCTATATTTTAATCTAAATATTTTTATAAAAATTGTAAGTAATTTAGTCGTTTTGATTATTGATATTCAAATGTATGCATATGCAAATGTTGATAATTATTCACCATTGGTTGTGACATGGCAAGCTGTTATTGGCTGGTGTAGCTATAAATACTGTGAGAACAAACACAGTGTGTTGGTCTGTTATAGAATTTCTGCCTTCTTTGACTCACTTTCCTGAGGTTAATGGTTCTTTCCCTTCCAACGACATCGACTTTTCTAAATTCTGTTAAAAATATGCTTTTAGGTTTTAAAAACCTACAAGTAAAATACAAAAAATTAGGCTTAAACCCTAATTTTTTTGTATTTTGCTGTTGTTTTTAGTGAAGTACCATTTTCTGTGCTTTTTGGCTATTTTTTCCTCAATTTTTATTTTTTCCAATATTTTGGGTTTTGTATCATTCCGCTACTTTGTTCTCGCATATTTTGTACTTTGCGTAATGTTCTGTCTTGTTTTATGTTATAAAAAATTGAAAAATGCTTAATAAAAATTTTAAAATTTTATAAAATACAATATATATCTTTTTTTGTCAGTGCCATCACTTTTTGTTTATTTTTAATATTTTTAGTACCAAGTTGCATTTGTTATAGTCCCTTTAACTTTTTTTTGTGTGTATATGTATTTTCTGAGTTCCACATTGTATTGAATACTATGCATTGCTGTTAACCATACCAACTGATCATAGTCAATTTTCCAGTCTAATCATCCCCTAATTAGACAATGAGTTTGTTACTCATAATTTTTTATGAGAACATTTTCACCTCCTTGCTTCCTTATGAGCTGGAGTGTATTAAATTTTTGTTTGGATTACTTTTTGCCTTGAGGCCTAAATTGATGTTTTCATCTATTTTACGTTCGGAGGTTAAAATAAAGACTTTCCACTTCGCTAGGTACTCCGTATAACCCAATTACCTTGACCTTGAGTGTTAGTATGCGTGTCTGTATATCTGATGTGAGCTGGGCTTGATTAAGACATTGAAATTCCAATGTTGTCATATCAGAAACTTATAAATAACTACTCTGTCACCCCCTTGCATGAAGGGCAAAAATTAGAACAGTGATGTTTACTCCTACGTTGAGTCATCCAAGTGCTTTACCCATGGAAAATTGGGTGATTTCATACCAGAGATCAAAAGAGAAGCTTAGATCAGTCCAGCTAGATTGCCATTCATTTCACATCGTGATACTCACCAAACTGAAAATTTTGGAAACCAGTGTCATGATGTAGCCTGTTATATTGATATTTTGCAGTATATCAATACATAAAATAGTCCTACAATGTACTTATTTTGATTTAGACATATAACAGTTATCTAGAATATAGGTATACTTAATATTTAAAAAAATCAAAAAGGCCAAACACTGCATGCAAATGAGTATTATCTTACAATAAATACACTCCCTTAATTTTCTCCTTTTATTCTAGCTTCAACATTTCAGTCTGCAAAATCCCTTTCTGGACCCAAAAGACAGAGGCAATGATCTTTCCTGTTAAAACTATCATTTTGTTGGGTCATGAGACCTATTTCACACTTTACTACAGTTACACCACATTAACACAAGTCAAGTAGATGGTCACGTAATTTGCCTCCATGCATGCGTGGTTTTGTCTTACTTTACTTTACTTTACTTGACTCATCTATAGCACCTAAATGCATTTACACATACGTCAAATTGCGAGTTAAGTAACTTGCCTCTAAACAAGAACTATTGCACATTTCGGTTTCAGATTTTCCCAGAAGTATAATGCTGTAAGGAAATTCCATATCTAATTAGTTTTTAGATAATCTAATTATATTTTCCAGGGTTTTTTTTTAATTACTTGGCAATTATAGAATTTAAAATGCAATTTTAGATACTATTTTAGCTTTATTTGAAAATTCATTCTCCTGATATAAATGCTATATTTTTTATTACGCAGATGTTCAATTTAGCAGATAGTCTGTGAATGGAATGTTTAGGAAAGAATATGTTGATGTTCATTGTTTAGAGACAGTGAATTTTAAGATATTTAGTGAAGTCAGTAGTTTAGCAGGAAATAATTTTTCCATAATATTCCCCTAGACGTAAGAGGGAAAATTTACGGAGAAGTGAGCAGTTTTTTTAGAATCTTTAGAAATTTGACAAAACCAAACAAAAAATAACAAGCAGGCAAAATATGCAATATAAAGTTATATTTCAATCTATGCTTCCAGAAATTGCATATGCACATTAGAATCCTACTTATACTCCCTTTTTTAAAATTAAATTTTATAACAAATTATGTAATAATCTTTGTGAATATTTATCAGTGTTTCTGCATTTATTTAATTCTACTTTACAGTTAAAAATAAGCAATATTTAATTTTATATTATTTTATGTATCTGTTCAGCAGACAATGTGTCAGCAAAATTTTAAAAACAAGCACTTTACTGAAAAAAAAAATTTTTTTCAAAATACAAATTAAACATAAGAAAATGTTTAACATGGTATATAGAATAAATGTTGAAAATTTCAAGCAACTTACCTTGTAATTTAAAAAAAGATTTGATAAGATGAAAAACAAACATTCTTTTTGCACTTGCTCAAAAGTAATGACACCCCTTAGTATAATAAAAGTATTACCTACACTTTTTATTGTACGAATAAACTTTATTCACAAAAAAGCTATTTTGTTTTGAGTTGCCTTAATTATCAGGTGTGGGGTTATCTATAATTTCATCTTTAATTCGAACAATTTGAAAAGATGGAAAATTTATGTTCCATGCTTTACCTCCAGTTTAAATCCTGATTTTTAAAATTTTTTTCACTTTCTAATATCTGTTGTATATTGAAACAAAAAGAAAGTATGTACTAAAAACAAATAAATGATAGCTGCCAATAGCAAAATGCAACAGGATTCACACATCAGTGGCATCCTCTACTTTACTTGCCTCATTTTAGTCAAGTTGCTTTCCACAATGAAGAATTTAACTTGACTCTGACTCTCTAGTTGATGCAAGGCAGTACTTGACTTGACCAGAACTGTTTACACATGTCAAGTAGTATTTTCTTATAAACATTAAAACTTATAAACCGTAACATTAAAGTACTATATGCTGAACAATAAAGTACTATATTAAGTAATAATAGAATAAAATCTATTTTATAAGAAAAATCCTATCAAAATCCTTCAATTTTTTTTTCTTGTTTAGATTAGTCATCATAGTAATCATGTTACAAGTGCAAGCACATTTATTTTCAGTACTTCAGTTATAGATTAAATTCCTTTATGTTAAGATGATTTACTTTGTTCTTACAGACTCCTATTCTGTCAACATTTAACATGTTAGCTGCTAACTAGAGATGAAGCATATCTCTCAGTTATCCAGTATCCAGTCTATCTAGCCAAATTTTAAATATCTGAAACCTTATCTGGATATCAGCAAAAAATAATAGGGTACAAACCCAGATATCTAGAAATGTAATTTTAAAAGCAAACATTTTAAGTTTAGAAAACAAATTCAAAATAGAGAATTTCACTTCATCTCTATTCCATATTACCAAGAATCCCTGTATATCTTTTTTTTTTTTTTAATTTCTGAGAGCATCAAGCAAATATGAAAAAAAAATGCAATATAATATTGCAAGAAAACAGCCTAAAATTATTTAGTGTGGGTCTCTCTTCTCAGTAAACAGGCATAGTATATTCAAGCTCTTAAACATTAGTTTTGTCAACCAGAATTTAGTTTGTTTCTAAAAAATAAATAACTTTAAAATGCTTCACTTTAGATCCAATGTTTAAATAATTTTAAATTCTCAAACATATATTTACATTTCACTTATTAAGAATATGATGGTTTGATTAGGAGGCTATAGTCTACATTTTCTAACAAGAGGGGAAATGAGACCAGGATCAACTGCTTAAAGCAAATCCTGGACAGCTATGAACATCCCTTTCAGAAATAGGATTTGAATGCATAAACTTCAGTAATAAAAGGCAGTACCCTAGCATTAAATCATCACCAGGTTCAAGGAATGACAATACATAACTTTTTCTAAGTAAAGCAAATTGTTTATCAGAACCAACGCTGGGCAATCTTCATATTTTATTGTTTAAAATCCCCATATTGATTTTCTATCCATAAAAAAGATTTTCCTAAACTGTACAGACAAGAAAACCGGAATAATAGCCTAAAATCAATCTCAAAGGCTTTTTTTTTTTTTTTTTTATCAAAAAAGTAATTTTTCCTGTAAATACTGACAACTGGCTGTTCATTGAAATTAAATATTAATACTTATTTAAATATCACTATAAAGTTAGGTAAAGAGAAGAATATCAAGTGTAAAATATATCTAACCACTAAAATATAAAGATCCAAGTAATCCTCTTAAACAACAAGAAAATGAAAAAATAATTGTAAATATGATTTTCCTAATTTTATAGATAATTGGCTCTTTTAAGAATGGACTGTTAAAAATATTAACTTACTATGCCATAAAGTATACAAAAAATGAGGAATTGTACCAACACATCACTGTCAAAAAGGAAGAAAGTGGAGATTATAGTACACAGAATAGTTAAAATTTTTAAATTTAGAATAGAAAATTATAGTAGTTTCTTAACAATACTTATAAATAAAAAGCAAAACTAATGTACTTTTACAAAAATAATTTTTTCACCAAAATACAAGTTAGTAACATATATGTACATACCATCAAACTTATGAGTATGAGTCTCAAAAATGTCTTTCAGTTCACCAATAGCACTATGAAGTAACTTGTCAAATTCTGCTCTACTATGAGTACTTAATTTATGTTCCATTTCTTCTGTACAACATGTTAGACCTCTTTCACATATTCTCAAATGTTCTCCTAAAAGTAATAGCATAGTATTAAAATAAACATATATGTTAACTACAGAAAAAAGACAATTTTTAATTAAATCTAGCAATTAATGTACAGCATATTTTACTATACTGGATAATAGTGAAGGGTTAAAATTATATTCTAATTTCTGAAAATATTCTTTCCTATGTACTCAAATGATATAAATTTGTCATTAAGAGAGCTAAATAACTTATTTTGTTTAAATTTCCATAACCTACTCACCCTACACAATCCTGTTGAATGCAATTGGCAAAACATATAGCATATATCATGCAAAGTATTTCAGGTGAGTCTCTCTAAAAGTTATATGAGAATGCATTGCTATATATTAGTTTTTCCTTTTTTATTTCTTGTGTTAATGTGTGTTTGAGCACAAAGGAAAATTTTTTTGTATAACACAATAAATAACAGTCATCAAAAAGAACCAATGAAACCTACAAAGGAATTCAATAAAACTCTGCCTGAAAAGAGAAATTGAAAAAAATAAAAATGAAAATTAATGATAACTCAGCACTAAAACAATTCTTAACCTAACTTTCAGAAGCAAGTGAAACTCTTGCAAATTGTCTTTTTGATAATTATGGACTTGATTGTTAAAATATCGCAAAACTCCTATTTTTTCCCTAAAATGAGAAATTTTCATTGATCCAAGAATTCCTTTGTTAAAACTACAAGAAATTAAAACTAGAGATATACTTTTCTATAATACTGATACACAAATGCTCAAAACAAACATACATATGAAAGTATATAAAATGTATGGGAGGCTTTTTAATGAATAACTTCATACATATTAGAAAATACATACACTATAATTAATTCATGTTATTACTATATACATGCTTAAAGTACATATGTATAAAGTCACAGTAAATTCAAAGTCAGATAATATAAAAATGTGGGGATTATGACAGAATTCAAACCCACCAATATTGAAAGCATAAGCTATTAAAATGAAAGTACAAACTTTAATAGCTGAACTGTAATACAAACAAACACTTCATGTAACTTTTAATATTTTGGAGAATATCACATGGAAGAATGTACTCTCTTGTGTTAGTTATAACTATTGTTTACTGTCACATATTACACGTGAAAATTCTTTCGAATTGAAAATACTTTAAAATCACAAAATACAGGCAGATTCACTAGGACAAAGATGTACAGGGGCACTTGATTTACAAAAAAATGTTCAGAATATTCAGAATACTATAAAAAGAACAGTTCTTAGCAACCTTCGAAAATTTACACATTACCTGATATCGCAGCAAGTGGCACATCTCCATCATCAAAACCTTTGGCAGTGTATGCAAACTTGACATTAGAGCAAGGTAAAACACCGCCAACCACTGTCATCTTTACCACAATTATAAAGATGTTAAGAGAGGCAAATAGTATACACTTCATTTTAATCAAATTTTGTTTATACCAGATTTACCGCAATATCATGTTGTTTAAAGTTAGAAAGAATCAGGTCAATGCCTTACGGTAGCATTTGCTACCGCGTAAATAGTGTATAAAGCCACTCTTAACAACTCACAACATTCGAATGAATCAAATGCTTATCTTTGTGGCTGGACGTGAACGTTAACAAATCTAGTCAAATGAAAGATTCAGAAAACTCTAAAATCTAACAGCAGATGGCGCACAATCAGAAGTTGAAAACTACTTTAAATTTACCTCCATGACTATTCCACTATATTTCTAAGAAAAATAGTTATATAGTATAGTATGAAACATTGAGAATTCTAGACTTTCTCAAGTTATAAAGGTTTGCAGAATTTTAAGCGACATTAATAATCAAAATCAGTTTTCATTCCTTTGAAGATAGGATTGTAGACCAAATTGACCCGGCTGACCAAATTGAAAACAAGAAATCTTTAACAAAATTTTGTTGACCAAAATCTTGAGAACAAAAAAGTTAAATTTAAACTGTCAACGCATTCCGCACTTATGGAAAAAATTCTAATCACTTTCATTCTAAACGCACCGGAAGGATGATGAAAGTTCTGATCATTTGGGCTCATCAACTTAAAATTTAAATAAAATCTAGAGAGGCTTTATGATCGCACAAACTAGACTACGTTACGTGGTGGAAAATTAGAGGTAGTAGGGCGGGATTTTTGCTAAAAATTATACAAAACTTTCTTTTTAAGGAAAACATGAATAAAAATTTCTTTAACAGTATAATTCTTTATTGTTTAAAAGCCAGGAATATAATTATTTTGTATAATTTTATTACATTTGACAGAAATGCCAACCAGTTAATAATACTACTGGTTGGGATTTGTACGAATGTTAAATTTTGATAACAAGTATATAACCATACATAGAAAGATATGCTTCTTTTGCCAGGATTTTTATTTCCCTATTATAAAAGAAAAACGATAACTTTATTGTATTATTTGGGATAATACAATGTTAAGGGTGGCAAATAAGTCCAAAATTTGTACAAATTTGCCACCCTTACCTTGTTTTGTTTAGACAATTAATAATTATAAAAATACGTAATCAGTGTTTTGAGATAAGTAAGATAAATATCTATTTTATATTTATATACTTCAAAAAAGACAGCATCCAGGGAGAAAATTTTATAGTAATTTGTATTAGGTAGGGGTGGGGTGCAGAGGCATTTACAGTGTTGTCCAAGGGCAGCAAAATTACTAAAGCCAGTCCCATTTTTCTAAAAATTTTAGTTAAGTAGAACCATATTATAAATATTAGCCATTTGACTATATACCCCATGCGTCATCCCTCTGCATTGCAACAGCAACATTTTATTTATAGAGTTTCTTGACAATGGATTACCTACATAGCTTCTCGAAAGACCTTAGTAAACTAATCTAGTTGACTAAGTTGAATAACTAATCATTACATGGGAAAAGATGGGGAGAATACTACGTGTGTAAATGTAAAATGAGCGTTTCGATAAAAAAAAAAAAAAAAATAGGAAGGAGTTTACGAATTATGCTCAACTTAAACAAACATACTTAGCCTTTTTTTATTTATTTATTTTTTTAAGCTTATTTTATTTCACAAAGAAAAGTTTTTAGGAAAAATTACTCCATAAAGAAATACTGAAATTATAATAGTACTTTCAGGATGATAATACTTTCCCTTTAGTGGTTTTTAATTTAAAAAAAATATTCAAGTATTTTCTGATGCAAAGAGTATTTAAAGATTCGTGTTGAACTTTCCGCCTATATGGGAGATTAAAAAGCGTTTATGTACATCGGTATACAACGTATTAACAAATAGCTAAATTTAAAATATGATTTATTTATTTTGAATAGTTTTAAAATATTTCCTAGAGATATATTTCATTATTTCTAGGTATTTCCGTCAGACCTTGAATAATTTTCAGAGAAGATAATTCCACAACAAAGGTTGTTTTTTATTATTATATCATTCAATTGTTTCCAATCTATGCCTCAGTGTTTCCTTCCTATATACACTATCTACCAATAAGTATTTGGACACCTGTGATAGAAAAGAAAAACTAACTTTATTCAAAATCAATTGATTTTGAATCCAACTATTAATAGTTGGTAGAGCCTCCCCGAGAGGCAATTACAGCGTGAACCCTCCGGGACATACTTTCCACAAGTCTTTGTATTACAGCTAGTGGTATTGTCTTCCACTCGGCTTGGAGTAGACATACAAGTTCCCTCATCGATTTTGTACCGGAAGTGCACCCCTTAATTTGGCGATTCAACTCGTCCCAGAGGTTCTCGATAGGGTTCAGGTCTGGGAAGGCCAATCCATTCGATGAACTCCATTGGCACCATACCAAGCCTTGGTTAACCTCGAAACATGACAACTGGTATTGTCGTACTGAAAGTAACAGGGGTCCAACCCATAAAACTGCCACAACGTAGGAAGCACATTGTCATTCAAAATAGTGCAGTAGGCATCGGCGTTGAGCTTACCATGAATGGGGACCAAGGGTCCCAGTCCATACCAGGAGAAGCACCCTGTTCGGTACTTGTGCCCACTAGCCTTGGCAAATGGAATGCGCGCCCACTTCACTTTGTTGTGACTTTTTCTGAAGTGGACAGATGGAACAAAAACGCCGAACAAGGCGCACCGCTAGAGGAGAAACAAAGTTTTATACAGTCCACCGTTTCTAAATTCTTTCGCTAACTCCGCACATTTTGGCCCGTCGAGCTGGAGCGCTCTATGGATTAGGGTGAACAATTTTCGCTACGCTATTTTGAATTAAATTATGAATTCTGCCAAAAACGAAAGTGAAATGGCGGACGCCAACATTACTACGCTAAATCGCAAACGTGGGAATATCAAGAGGCAGTAAACGAAACTTGCCAATACTTTAGCAGAAAATGTGTCTGTGGATACCGCTTATTTGGAAGCTTAATTAGATCTGGTGATAAAATTGCAAGAAAAATTTGAGGACTTAAAAGACGAATTCTACAAAACCGTGAGTGAAGAAAAATTGGCAGAAACAGAAGTAAAGCTTGATGAACTAGATGACGCAATACAGAGAATAGGGGTAAGATTGAAAGCCTCTATTAATAAAAATAAATACTGTGTGGCTGTTTCTAATTCGCCTAATCAAAACTCTGACTGTTCTTCTAATTCGCAAAGGGATGAACAGCCTAAAAAGACTTGGTAAAATTACCTGAAGTCCCGCTACCTGTTTTTAGAGGAAAATTTGAAGGGTGGAAACTTTTTTAAGAATCAATTTAAATCTTTAATTGATGAAAACGCAGAACTCTAGGAAAATGGCTCGTTTATTTACGTGGTTCCTTAAAGGGAGATGCAAAATCTGTAGAAAAATCGGACAATAATTATACTTCCCTTTTTAAGGCGTTAGAACAAAGATATGAAAATCTTAGAATTATTGTTGATTGTCACATAAAAAATGTTCTTAACCTTCAACAACCGATGAAGCACGAATCCGCAAGAGATCTTCGAAATTTAATTGACGCTATAAAAAAAAATCTCAGATCATTAAAAATATTGGAATTTGAGCGAGACAAACTTTCAAATGTTATGCTTTTAAATACTATTCTTGAAAAAATAGATAATGAAACTCGTAAACAATACGAGCTAATACTAAAAGATAAGAAAGTACCAGATTTTGACACATTTTTGGAATTTTTAGAGCGAAGATATCAAATACTAAATAGTATTAATACTAGCATTTCTCAAAAGTCTCATTCTGAGCGTTCAAAATCTCTTTTTGTTAAATCTAATAAAAATGGAACGAAACTATGCGTAGTTTGTAAAACCGAAACTCATGCTTTATTTCACTGTGATAAATTTAAAGAAATGAAACTGTCTGAAAGATTAGAATTAGTTAAGAAACATCGTTTTTGTTTTAATTGTTTGGGTGATATTCATTTATTGGCTAATTGCAATTCAAACAGGAACTGTTTCGTTTGTAAAAAGAAATTGGATCATCATACTTTATTGCATAGATATGTTACGTCTTGGAATTCTGTCGTCGCCGCCGAATAGAGTAAGTAGCTCGCTGATGCCACAACAAAACGTAAACAACTCAGATCCTACTGATTTGCAGGTGGCAGAAAATGCGGAAGTCACTTTTTTTACGAATAGTAGCAGTAAAAGTGTTCTGATAAATACTGCAATAGTTTATGTCAAAGACTGTTCGAATGTTAAGAGACCTTTAAGAGCAATTCTCGATTGCGCTAGTGAGTCATCCTTCATCATGTTGCACGCTGCAAATGCTTTGGGTTTGAGAAAAGAAAAAATAAACATTCCAATTAGCGGATTGAACGATTCTCCGTTAAACATAAAATCGAAAGTCTCTGCTCTTCTGTCGAATGGACGGAATCATTCAGACTGGGAAATTGACTTAATTAATTGTACCAAAAATAACAGATTTCACACCATCTAAGAAAATCAATGTTTCACATTTAAATATCTCAAGAAATATACAACTCGCGGATCCACCATTTTTTATACCTCAGAAAGTTGACATTCTTTTGGGTGCAGAACTATTTTTTGCATTGTTAAATGCTGATAAAATAAATTTAGGAGACAATTTATTTTTGCAATCAAACTATTTCGGTTATCTTGTCTCAGGCAGTGTTGCTAATTCTGATTTCGATAAAACTGCAAAGCACTGCTTGCTATCAAAGAATTTAGAAGCTCTTGATAAAACATTAGCAAAATTTTGGGAAATTGAAGAAGTTGAGAAACGGAAAAGTTTTATAGATGATAAATTAAATTATTGAAATGAGCATTTCACCAAGACGCATTTTAGAAAACCAGATGGTAGGTACGTAGTTGAAATGCCATTCAAGCCTGAACTTTCTGAAAATCTTTTAGAAGATTCTAAACAAATCGCTTCGAAAAGATTAGATCAATTATGGGCACGTTTAGAACGCAATCTTAACTTGAAAAAGCTGTAAGTAGAATTTTTAAATGAATACGAGCTTTTGAATCATATGGAAGAAGTCAAAGAAGATACAGATATTAGTGCAGGATATTACCTTCCGCACCACGGTGTTTTAAGACCAACCAGCAAAACTACGAAATTGAGGGTTGTGTTCAACTCAAGCGCAAAAACAGCCAGTGGTTATTCGTTGAATGATTTACTGTGCAAGGGAGGAGTCTTTCAAGAAGACCTTTTCTCAATTCTCATAAGATTCAGGAAGCACATTTACGCGTTTACTGCAGATATTAAACAGATATTTAGGATAATAGAAATTAATCCATCGCAAACAAAACTTCAAAAAATCTTGTGGAAAGAAGGTAAGCCGTCCCAAATCAAAGTTTTTCAGTTACGGACTGTTACGTAAGGAACTGCATCGGCTCCTTATTTAGCAACAAAAGTTCTACAACAACTAGCGACAGACGAAAGCATGGACTTTCCTTTAGCTTCAAAGACTGTTCTTCACGATTTTTACATGGATGATTGCCTTTCTGGATCTTCAGATGAACTCAAATTTGAAAAACTATAATTAGAGTTATCGCAGCTCCTTCTTCAAGGAGGAATGACTATACATAAATGTCGCTCGAACAAGGTTCCAATTCCTGAATTACAAGAGTTTCCACTGGACAGAAACTCTGATGAAATCGTATCCAAGACTCTAGGGATGCTTTGTAACAATGCAAGTGATTGCTTTACCTACTAGGTCAGCATCAACTCAAATCACAACTATACGAAACGAGATGTGCTCTCACAAATTGCACGTATTTACGACCCACTCGGACTTCTTGGACCTATTACTTCCAAGGCAAAAATATTTATGCAACAATTATGGTGACTTAAACTGAGATGGAATGAGTCACTACTTTCAGATGTTTCCGCCCAATGGGAAATTTTTATTAAAACTTTGCCTGATTTGGAAAATCTGCATATATAACTACATGGATATCTACATGATAGAACTACATGGCTTCGCAGATGCATTTTCAAAGGCTTATGGTGCAGTTATATATGTACACACAGTATCCAGTACCAATGGGTCAAATAGCCAACTTCTTTTCAGTAAGTCACGCGTAACACCTACAAGATTAATGACTATTCCACAACTCGAATTGTCTGCATGCCTTCTTCTCGGAAAGCTGATTCAAAAAGTGTAATCAGTTATTAAGTTAGAAATGAATTCTATAAGACTGTGGTCTGACTCAACCATAGCGTTGACATGAATTGACACTCCTTCAAATCTGCTCAAAACATTTGTTGGCAACAAAGTGTCTCGAATTAAGTAGTTGACGGAATATTTCAAGTGGAAGAATGTACCATCGCAATATAATCCTGCAGACCTTATATCAATAGGCTTAGATGTTAAATCCCTAACAGCTAGTGAACTATGGTGGAAGGGACCAAACTTTTTAGAACTGAACAAGCTCACTCCTGTGTCTGTGCATAAACCCTGTGAATTAAGTGAAAAACTGTGTAGTGACGAACTGAAAACAGTTTCTAAGCCAACCCTAACTGTGAAAATAGACATTGATTTTTTTGATAATTTCCTTAATCTAACTAATAATTTTCATAAACTCATTAGAATTTCAGCTTTTATTTTCAGATTTATTCAAAATTGTAAAACTTGTTTTAACCCTCCGAGTGGAACACATCGAGGAAAAAAGTCTCCAAAAAATACGCTAAAGTTTCATAGTGTCAGTGTCCAAAGTGTTCTATGATTTTTTACTTCACCCTTTGTTGACTAGATTGGAATACGGAAAACCCACCCTCGTTACTGTCTCTTTACTTCAGGTTATAAATAGATATATAAATAGACATTATAGATTGTTAATTTTTAATACACATAAAGCTCGTCATGTCTCGAAGATCATCCCATACGAAATAATGGGTTCTAAAAGTACAAATAAAAATATTCTTTAAGAGAATGATTTCTATCTCTTTTACAAAAGACATCCAAGCTATTTAAGTGGTGCAATTAGAGATACATCTGTTATAGCAAACGAAATACTTCGAAATAGAGATTTACAAAGCCATGAAAAGCTATCAGCGTCTTTGTGCCTCAGGGAGTAGGTGTGCAGTTCTTAAACAAGCGACCAGACCCTCCTACCTCAAAACTCCCTAGGGTAAAACACTGGCAGAAATGTACATTACATCCATTTTCGGAACATTTTTGAAGGTCGGAAATTGTACTTGACAACCGTTTTGAAGACATCATCTCTTTGGCGGAATTGTACGTGCGAACCGCTTAGAGGATTAAGGAAAGGGTACTCTCAACCCAGACGAATACTTGAGAGCAGAAAACTGCCTCATAAAACACTTCCAGGTAAGGTATTTTAGGCAAGAAATTTCAGAATAAAAAAAGGGAAATTCTGTTGGTCAGTCAAGTAAGTTAAAATTTCTTAATCCCTTTCTAGATGCACAAGAGTTAATTAGAGTTGGAGGCAGACTTTCTCAATCTAATGAGAGCTTTAATCGCAAACATCCTATTGTTCTGCCGGCTGGCAATAAGTTATTTAAAATCATTTTTTCTTAATATCACAAACGAGATTTACACGTAGGACCACAAGCACTGCTAAATACAGTACGTTTAAAATACTGGCCACTCAATGGCAGAAACACCGCACGAAGGGTTGTGCATGAGTGCATACATTGCTTTAAAACGAAACCAGGGGTAGCCAATCAAATTATGGGAGATCTTCCTTCTTAAAGAGTAACGCCGAGCTCAGCATTTTTGAATGTAGGATTAGATTTTTGTGGGCCATTTGAAATAAAGTATAAAGGCCAACGAAAAGGTACTTTTCAGAAAGTAAACGTAGCTATATTTGTATGTATGGCTACTAAAGCTGTTCACTTAGAATTCGTTTCAGATTTGACGTCAGAATCTTTGATCGCTACTTTAAAGAGATTTTTCTCAAGCCGCGGAAAAAGTTCTATTATTTTCAGTGATAATGCTACAAATTTCACTGGAGCTTCAAGGGAATTGAAACGTTTACGTGAACTAGCATTAAAGAGTGAAGACATTTCGAACCTGTTATCCTTAGAAGGTAGCAGATGGAAATTCTTACCTTCAAGAGCTCCGAATTTTGGTGGCCTTTGGGAGGCAGGAGTTAAATCTTTTAAAAATCATTTAAAAAGAGCCGAAGGTTCCGTAAAACTAACTTTAGAAGAATTCTTAACAGTAATTATTCATATTGAGGGCATTCTCAATTCGCGACCTCTTTGCCCCTTATATACAGATATGGATAATTTTTAAGTGTTAACTCCTGGCCATTTCTTAGTAGAGAAACCTATAAATTCGATTCCAGAACCTAACTTAACTGATCAAAAGGACAACATCCTTAATAAGTGGCAAAAAACTCAAAAAATTAAGCAAACGATATGGAGAAGGTGGCAAAACAGTTATTTAAGTCACCTACAACAACGAAGTAAATGGTTGTTTGAAAAACCAAATATAATTCCTGGCATGTTGGTACTCTTAAAGGAAACGCAACTCCCCACTTGTACTTGGTCATTGGGTCGAATCACTAATGTAACTCCAGGTCCTGACGGAAAGGTCAGAGTCGCAGACGTAAAAACGCCAAGAGTTAACTTCAGAAGATCTATTTTAAAAATTAGTATATTACCAACAGAGAAAACTAATTACTTCTCTAGTGTTTTTAAATTAAGTATTTTGCTTTATTTAATTGCTTATATATTTTTTGCTTATATTTGTCATGTAAAAGTTACTATATGTGGATAATGTTTGTATATTGTATTCATTTTCTTGTTATTTGAAATAAGTATGTAGTATTTCAACGCCGGGCGAGATGTTCGGTACTTGTGCCCACTAGCCTTGAGAAATGGAATGCGCGCCCACTTCACTTTGTTGTGACTTTTTCTGAAGTGGACAGATGGAACAGAGACGCCGAACGAGGTGCACCGCTAGAGCAGAAATAAAGTATTATACAGTCCACCGCTTTTAAATTCTTTCGCTAACTCCGCACACACCCCCAGACCATAATTCCACCTCCGCCGAACTTGACTGTTGCACAATGAATTCTGGCAGGAGACGTTCTCCAGGCAGACGCCAGACCCAGACCCTGCCATCCGAACGGTAAAGGGGGAACCTTGATTCGTCGTTCCAAAGAACCCGTCTCCACTGATTTCGATGTGCTTTGCACCTCATTAACCGAGCAGTGCGGTTGGACTTCGTGATCAAAGGCTTATGGGCAGCAGCACGACCATGAAAACCAAGCAGATGGGCTTCCTTACGGATGGTATTCATTGAAATAATACTCCCGGATGACTGTTGAAACTCCTTGCGTATGAGGACCATCGGTTGCGTGGGGTTCTTCCGAATTTCTCTGGACAGCACTCTTTGGTCTCTATCTCCCAGTTTTGTTGGTCTGCCGATTCGGGGCACATTCCGACAATCACCGCTCACCTTCCACTTTTTAATCACATAGGCCACTGTCGATTTTGGGTACTTCAGATCGCTAGATATGTCACTTAAGGATCGGCCAAATTTGTGATATCCGATAATTATACCTTTCTCGGAATCAGAGAGCTCCGAACTGCGCGGCATCTTGCATGCTACTAATGCCGATGTTATGTCCTACACGATGTATACCGGCGGAGGCCATGATGCACCTCAGGACCACAGATATCGTCATTGGCATAGGTGTCAAAATACTTATTGGTAGACAGTGTATAAATAACATACCTAAGAGTTTATGCTCTTATAAACCCAGACTTAATTGATTCAACATTTAATCCGGACATTCCGTTTGACCATATATTATTTATAACAGATAATATTGCTTCAACAGGTATTGTAGTTTCTCGAAAATAAATAATTAGATTCTGTATTGTATTAAAAAATCTTGAAAATTTAACTAATCTTAATTTTTCCAGAAAAAAAATCTGGACTCATTTATAAGGTGTAAAAAGGTTTTCTTTCTTCACATTTCCATATAACAGTTATGGATATTGAACTAAAATATCCTAATTTCTTCTACTTTTATGTGAGTCATTAATTTTATACCTAAAATATCTTGTTTTTTTTTCCTTAAAAATATTATGTACATTAAAAACATACACACTTCTCAGTATTCTTAAACTGTTTCTCCTTTTGTTAGCAGAATCTAAAATAGCGCCTTAAAAATTCTATATTATTTTAAAAATATTTTCGGTTTGATCAGTTAAAATAAGTTTTTTTTAGCCTTTGTAGCAAAATGTAAGACGTAGGCGGCTCGTGGTTTTTTAAATGGAGGCTCACAAAACAAATTTTGGAAATAAAATATGCAGATACAACGTAACTTGCAAGCTAAAATACATTAGCGTTTTCACAAGTTAAAGGAAGGCATTACAACTGGAAAAAAATTGTTATACGGTTAAAAAATTTTTAACGCTTTATTTCTGACAGAGCCGTAACTAGGTCCTTAAGCGCCCGTGGCAAAAAAACTGGCATGTTCCACTACCACAAATTAAAGTAGGAAAACTATGTAAATATTTCTTTCTAAATGTAACACACTGAGAATGAATTAATAACTCGCAAATTAAGAAACTAGCAATTTTATGTATTACATAAAAAAGAAAAGTATTTATATTACTTTTCTATATTTAGCCTCCACGAATAAGACCATGACTGCATCGTAGTTCAAACTACTTGCTGTTTTTTCAGTACAAATTATAGACATATTCCCTAAGTCGTTCCTGTTCCAAAATTATACCCAATATGAGAGTAAGTATTTTATCATTTCCGGCTTAGCTGGAAAAACAGCCATACGAAATTGTTACAAGCGAGCATAGATCGAAAGATTCTAAATGCAGTTACTAAATCTAGGTTTATATTCTATAGACGATAAATGCCTTCCAAAACTTCTTTATAAATTTTCCATGTGTTAGGATTATTGAAATATGTTCTGATATGCATAAAAGTAAATTTTCCTATATATATATATATATATATATATATATATATATATATATATATATATATATATATATATATATATATATATATATATATATATATATATATCCTAATTTATTGTTTTTCAATCGTACTCTTTAACTAGAATTATTGAAATTATTTCTCAGTTTTTCTTTAGGCGGGGACGAATTATTCTCGATCGGATTCCGTTTCCATCACAAAGCACCTTTCTCAAGCATTTTGTACACAATGTAGCGCCACTATGACCGATGTGCCTGTGGTAAATGCTTCCTATGCCAAGCCCTAATTCCATCCCTGCCGGCTCAACAGGATCATGGAAGGAAACCAATTTAAGACCGTTCAAGCCATTCAAGAAGCCATGACGTCGGACCTTTGAAGTATCCTAGTAAAAGAGTTCCTGGGAGTCTGTGAGAAATGGAAAGCACGTTGGGAGCTTCGTTTAGATTGAAGAGAGATCAACTTTAAAGATTTTAATTGCTGTTATCTGCAACAAATTGTTTTTGCAAGTATCAATTCAATTTCTCTCAGGACAAACCCTGTAGTAGACTTTATTAGATTGTATTCAACCCTCTCAGATTCATTCTATAGAGGTGTGCAGCTGGCATGTTCTCTGTTTTTAAAAGTACATATATTTGTAAACAAACATTTCTTAGAATGTAAATAATGAAAATCACCCTCAGATTTAGGCTTACATATGAGCTCCTATATAATCTTTTAAGATTATCAATAACTGACACAGTTTGGCTAGGCACTATGAGCTACCTTTTGCTATAAAAGGACTTACAACAAAGATGAGACCTAAAGTCAATTATGAACAATCATACTAACAGCTAGATTGGAACTCTAGTACAAAAAGCCAGTATCCTCAATAACTGACATGAAAATTGACACTATAATGCTAAGGTAGATGTTAGAAGAAGTTTAAAACTCAAGTTGACAATAGATTTATGTTATTTACTCCCATGTATGAATACCCACTGTTACTGATCAGACCAACTTCTGATGATCATAGTTGTCAGAATCCACTGATTTTGGTTCCTTTTAATGTCCCTCTAATTAAAATATGGAAAATTTTCTTTACCTTTCATGTTAAATCACGGTGGTGTCTGGGCTAAGAAGACAAAAAATCCCTACTTCCATACGACACACACACCAAACATTTTATTCTTGCCTTCTCTGCAAAAACTCTAAAAAAAACATCACATAAACACACTTCACACACTACATGTACTTAGAATTCCATCGTTATATTCTTTACCCTGTAGAGCGCTCTCTAGTGGGAAAAATGTCTTTCGGCTGCAAACATAACATACTCCCACCTTTAATTTATGGTGAAAGCCAAAAATTAAACATACAATTTATACTATTAAGCAAAAATAATAAAGCAAAATAAGCAAAAGATGAAAATACTAATAGAAATTTTAAAGCAGTAATTAGAGTTCTAATATTAAATTTTAGTAATGTTCCCAGAGTTCACCATTTGGATAACAGGATCATCGGTAGTATATTTCTAAGTGGTAAAGTTTTCCAAGGGGACGTATGAAAGTTCCTGAAGATGTTCTAATTTCTGCTACCCTTGCACAACCGTCTCTACTCGGGAGGATTTTAAAGACCCTGCCTATGGGCCAATTAAGTCTCTTTTGGTTGTAGAGTTCAACAAGTACCACATCACCTGGCTGGATTGCTTGAACATTTTTCTTTGCCTTCTGCACAAGATTTGCTAAATACTCTTTTCAAAATCTCTTTCTCAGTTGCTCTTTTATATCTTGACACCTTCGATATCTTTTTCGGAGTTTCTGAGAGGTAATTTTCTTTAAATCAGGTATACCAATTTCTTAGATGTCTTGAATGAAGGATGATGGAGTCAATGGAATAAATTTATCCGATTCTTCAGCTAGGTATGTAAGAGGTCTATTGTTCATTGTGGCTTCAACTTCACATCATACCGTTGAAAGTTCTTCAAAATTGAGTGATGATCTACCAAGTGTTCTTAGTAAGAGATTTTTTACAGTGCGAATGAGCCGTTCCCACCATCCACCCCACCACGCTGCGGTATGAGGAATGAACTTCCACTTAATGGGAGCAACGTGTTCCGAATTTTCTATTTGACTCTAATCGAAGAATTTTAAAAGATTGTTGGTGCCCCGAAAGTTAGTTCCATTGTCACTGTATATGGTTGAACTTCTACCCCTTCTTGCAACAAACCTTCTGGGGGCATGGATGAAGCCTTCTGTTGACAAATTAGTCACCAACTCTAAGTGTATGGCTCGATAAACCGCGCATGTAAAAATGACAATCCATACCTTGGATTTGTCCTTTAGAAAAAGAGGACCACACAAATCGAGTCCCACGATCTCAAAGACTTTAGAGTCCCTAACTCGGTCAAACGGGAGATAAATTGGCGGAGTGATGAACGGTTTTGAAGTAAATATCTTACATTTCATGCATCTTGATAGTTCACTGCGAATGTTACGCTTAGCAGAAATAATCCAATAGTCTTCCCGTAAGATGGAACCTACAGTCTGAAGACCCGCGTGACAGTTCTTTAGATGACAGTTTCGAATTAAGCCTTTTACTACATGATGTTTCGATGGTAACAAAATTGGATACTTGAAAGAAAATTCGTCTTCAAGTTCTAACAATTTTGTTTTAACTCGTATAATGTTATTTTGATCTCTCATAACAACAAGTCCTTTGACCGTGCCCGAGACACCACCAAAACTTTCTAACTGGATTCTCGACCACAGAAACTTTTCAGCCTCTTTTTTCTCTTCAACCGAAATCTCGTGTGGATAAACATAATTTCTGTTTCTACATTTTGAAATGAATCTCTTCACCCAACAAATAATATTTACAAATCTACAAAATTTCGAGATTCTTTCATACTTCATAAACTGATCTACCTCTGTACAGTTATATAGTGACACTGCAGTTTTCCTTCGTTCTGGCATGACTAAATCGTCATTAGCAACATATTCTGACTGAGGCCATTCATGTTCATTGTTCTTCAGCCAGTTAGGTTCCTCCCACCATCTCGCTTCGATGGTATTTCGGACTGCATCCCCGAGATGGCAGATCTGCTGGATTCAGATTCCCCGGTACAAAATATCATTGGTCAGGTTCTGAGAGTTTGCATATTTCTTTTATTCGGTTACCCACAAAAGTACCCCAGTGGTCATTTCTCCGAATCCATGCTAGAACTGTCGTAGAGTCAGTCCAATAATATACGGGTACTGACGGGAGATTCAGAGCTTCAATAATGTAACTGGCTACTCTAACTCCTAAAACACATGCCATAAGCTCAAGACGTGGGATTGTTAAAATCTTCTTTGGAGCAAGTCGGGATTTTGCCGCTAATAGCTGCACTGAAATTCTGCTATGATCATGGCAGCGCAAAAAACTACTGTGGCATATGAACTTTGACTCGCGTCGCAAAAAGTGTGTAGAGTCCATTTTTCTTTGCTTCCGAAACCGATATGTCGGTTGATCTTTAAGTTGCACACTTGTTTGATTTCATTGTATCATTTCCGAAAGTCCCTTTGAATCTTCTCTGGAAGGGGAGAGTCCCATTCTGATTTCGATGACCAGGCTTCTTGAATCATTAGCTTGGCTGGTAGCAATATTGGGGCGAGGAAGCCGATGGGGTCATAAATACTTTGAGTTATAGCTAAAATCTGCATTTTAGTTACATTTTCTATATCTAAGTCAAATTTGTTGCAGATCATTAAATAGTCTTCTTTTCTATCCCATCTAAGGCCTACGACAGAAACTGGAGTTGAAAGATCTTCAAATAATTTTCTATTTTTGAATGACCCTCTTTCTATTTCTTCTACAGGACCGAATTACCATAATCTCAAGTCCATTTTCGCTTCCGCCATAATTTCTGTTGACTTTGAGATGAATTCTTCTAATTCGGATGTACTGTCCCCACGGAGGTCACATAATTATCAATATAGAAGGACTTCAATAGTTTCTTAGTAATCGTCTTCAGTTCTTCTGGAAAATGGTTCAAGTGGTATCTTATGACCGCGTTGAGTAAAAATGGACTACAGGTGGCTCCGAAGACTACTCGACTATGCTGATAGACTTTGATTTGATCTGCATTCTCCCATAAAAATCTCAAAAATTGGCGGTTTTCTTCTTTAACTTCAATTTGGAGAAAGGCTTTTCTAATGTCGGACAAGACAGCAATGGGTTTTTCTCGAAATCTCATTAATATAGCTGGGATTTCTTCTATTAAGTTAGGCCCTTTGAAGAGACAGTCGTTTACGGCTGGTGCTCTTCCAACTTTGCACGAGGCGTAAAAAAAAGGCCTAATTGAAGTAGTAGCGCTGTCAGGCTTAATAACTGGATGGTGGCATAAGTAGTGCCCCCTACCTCTTCTAATTCCTTTTTTGAGACTTCCTGTATGACATTTTCTTTCTGCCATTCTCTAAAAACTAGGTCATAATCTTTGAATTTATTTAATTTCTTTAGTCTTCTGGTGGTACTAAATAACCTTCTTTCAGCTTCATTTCTATTTGAGGGGATGTTTGAGTTAACACAAGTCCATGGAAGACCTACACAGTAAAGTCCGTCTTCATTTCTCGTAAGTTCTTTAAGGAACATGTCGTGGGCTAGTTCTTCTTCCCTTCGGGACAATGTTTGCGCAAGGTCATTAATTCCAATTGCCTCTAACCGCCACAAATCTGCAACACTCAATTCCCTCAAAGATAAATTTGCCGTAAACATAGCTGCATTATTCGAACAATCTTGAGATGGACTCTCTAATTGACCACAAATTGTCCATCCGAGCTTTGTTTGAATTGCTGTGAGACCGTTGCTTAGCTGCTTTATTTGACCCATTAGGAGTTGACCATAAATATCACTGCCAATTAAAAGTTCTATTTCTGAACTCCCAGGACAAATATCTGATAACCACAGTCTGTTTTTTCTAAGTTCTTTTAGTAAAACCCCTTTTGGAATGCGAGGAATGTAAGCACATATTTTATCCTGGTCAAGGAACTCGGCTGTGAAGTCTGATTTGGGATCATTATATGTCGTATTTAAAATGACTTTGAATTTCCCATGGGGTTTATATTCTGTCAATACACCTCCAAATACTGTATGAGTAATGGTTTCAGTACAGAAAGCCTTAAGGCCAAGTTCTTTCGCGGTACTCTTCAAAATATAACTCTTTTGGGACCCACTGTCCAATAGAGCCCTGACCTTCTCATATATCTTGTCTCCCTTAATTAGTATTTGTAGCTTCATAAGGGCTACTTCTGATGAACACTTCTGATTCACGAGTGTGTTCTGAAAATTTGCTGTGGTTTTGTTTTGGATACAAGTTTCTTTCCTTTTATTTAGTTACGCGCAGAATAGCTCTGTGTGTGGTTTTGAGCCCACATGACACCTCACAAAAACTTTACACATTTTGGCTCGGTGGCCGGATCGTAAACATTTAAGACAACAATTCTTGTCCTTAACTTTATTGGTTTTCTCTTCGAGAGATAGCGATCTGGCAGTTATGCAGTCTCTACTTTCATGTGACTTACCACAGAGCAAACACGACATCTCTTTAGCGGTGAATAAACCAGCAGCAGTCGGGTACTTGTTATCCCTTTTCTGTATTTTCTCTTTAATTTTATCTTTTGGGGTAACACTAACAAAATTGGACCTAGCTAACTGTAATCGTTCTTCACTCGCCACTTCCCTCTTTAAAAAGTTTCTCAACAAAGTTAAATTCGACTTCGTAGAGCTGGTACTATCTATAGCCGAACTATCGAGGTCATCCTTCCCTCCGATATTAGATCTTTGCCATGCCCTTAAAATATCGTCAGGTAAGCCGGATTCTATCATGGGGTACAGCCAGGCCGAATTACTTTCTATATTAAGCCCCATAGATTCTAAAGATCTTAAATGTGCTTCTACTTTAGTAAACAAATCACATAATGGTAATTCGTCTTTACCTCTAGCTTGAACGTTTGTTGTAATTAATTTTAGAAACTACCTGACGTACACTTCGATAAGAACATCTTTATTCCCATAACGCTCTTGAAAAGCTTCCATGGCTTTCAAATAATTTTCTGAAGTTATGGGATAGCTTTCTAATAAATGTCTGGCTCGAGTTCCAGGTTCTACGGCTTGTAGCAAGTATTGGAACTTATCACAATCATCTAATTCATTATCTTCGTGTATTTTTTTAAATTGTGCCCAAAATGGCAAATAATTGATTAAATGAGAATCAAAAGGCTTAAGGTTCAATTTAGGTAATTTATATCTTTTGACTTTAGAATTACTATTGACAACATCAGAACTACTAAGATTGGTATCATTCGAAATTTTGTTTGCATTCAATGATTCATTAACTTTTCTTTTAATTGTGATAAACTCGTCAGAATAATTTTCATTTTCGTCTATTTCCTTAGCAATGGCAGACTCGCTACACGTATCATCGTCTACTAAGATATCTATTATACCCGTATCTAAAGCTTTTAATTCATTCATGATACTTTCAATTTTAGAAAACAAATCCGAAATTAGACCTTTATCGGGAGAATCCTTTTCTAGTTCCGTTTTCGAAACATTACAAGCTTTTGTAAACGATGCACGTAAAGGTGTACGTTTCTTTTTTAATTTATCCATGACGGAATATTTACTACTTTCAAATCAAATCTGTTACAAATACTCAAAACAATAATTCAAATACTAAGTCTTCAGAACAAAATATAACGCAGATTTATATCAAAAACAACACTTAAAATAATAAAGTCTGATTCAACATGTACTACATGAACAAATTCACAAATATAATTATTATGCTTCTTAAGTGAGACTCTAAAATACTTCAAAAATAAAACTGAATCATATTCAAAATAAAAATTCCATGTTTCAAATCAAAACAAATCTTCCATTTACTATGTATACAAATTCTAAAACATTATTAAACTTCTTAATTGGGACACTTAAATACTTCAAAACCCAAACTGAATCATATTCAAATTAAAAATTCTGTGATCCAAATCAAAACAAATCTTCATTATAAATATACTTTATAGATTCAAAATCGAAATTAACTTCAATAACCTTGATTGGGTGACACATATATTAATAAATATTTATTTTGTTTTTTCAGCAAAATAAAACTTTCTAATAAACATTTGCAGTAACTATTTCTGAAATCTGCATAATTTCATTTCAGGACAAAAGAGTCCCTGTTAGGGCGCCAATATGTTACTGATCGGACCAACTTCTGTTGATCATAGTTGTCAGAATCCACTGACTAGGGTTCCTTTTAAAGTCCCTCTAATTAAAATATGGAAAATTTTCTTTACCTTTCATGTTTGTTGCGAAAACCCCTCGCGCGGAAATAACGAACTATATTGAAGCCACTATCGAAATTCCAATGTTTTCAGTTTGTATTAAGTTTTTGTGGCAACGCTGTAAATTGTTATTCTTTTTAGTTTAAGTTTTGGTTCGCTTCGGCGAATGTCGCTAGTTTTTTAGAAAGTGAATAAATATGTTATTATAGTTTTAAAATATCCCTGTGAGATTATTTTGACTTCCTATTTATTTTTTTGACAGCCGTTAAGCATCGGGTAGATGCACCAGAGCCCAATTAATATTTTAGTTTTATAAATGTGTTACGAGATTCAACATATTTAATTTGGCGCCCAACGTGGGGCAAAAGTTAACGGTTGATTTTTAGGAAGAATTTGAAAATGGAGGCTTTAAAAGCGAAACGAAAAGGTTTTAGAATATCATTCACGACTTGTGTTAATAAAATTGATGAGCTGCTTTTGAAGAAAACTCCGGACTTAAAAGAACTTTTGATTTTGAAAAATCAACTACAGGATAAATTTGAACGCTTGACTGCTTGCCAAGAAGAAATATCTAACAAAATTTTACAAATCGAAAACTCCGATAAATTGTTTTCAGAGGATTTTGAAGCAGCTGAAGAGTATAGAGACAAATTTCATGCAGTTTCTGCTATTTTGGGAAGTATGCTGTACAATTCTTCACTGCCGAAAGAGGTTGAGAGACGGAAGTTCAAACTTCCTGAAATTGAACTCAAGAAATTTAACGGTGATCCAAAAGAATTTTTAGCTTTCTGGAGTCAGTTCGAGAAGATTCACCTCGATGAAAGCTTACCTGACGAAGACAAATTCCAGTACTTGTTGCAGTCTGTTATACCGAAATCGAAAGCAGCCAGACTTTTAGAAAGTTTTCCCGCTACAGCTGCAAATTATTCTAAAGCTGTCTCTCAGCTGAAAGAACGTTTCGGACGTGAGGACTTACTTGTCCAAATTTATGTACGAGAGCTCTTAACGATGGTTATGAAAAATGCAGTTAGTGGACGAGCGAAAGTGGAACTTCCAATTTTATATGATGAGTTAGAAGGAAAACTCCGCGCCTTAGATAGCCTAGGCAGAACTCAAGAAAAATACGGAGACTTTCTTACGCCTCTTGTGGAATCCTGTCTTCCGGAAGATATACTTGTTGCCTGGGAAAGAAGCCGAAATAAAGGAACTGATTCTGCTACATCCGATGATCGAACTCTCGAAAATTTAATGGACTTCTTGAAACAAGAAGTAATGGGTGAAGAAATGGTTGTGCTCGCTCGTACCGGGTTTGGAGCTAACCATCACAAGAAATCGAAAGACGCTTTGGTAAGCACAAATACTCCTGAAAACCCAGGTAAGAGAAATTTAAATTGTCTCTTTTGTGATAAGAAGCATCCCAGTCAAGATTGCTATATGGCTAGAAAGTTAAATATTGAAGATAAAAAGAAACTTTTGTCTAAAAAAGATGCTTGTTTTTCTTGTTTGTGGGTGGGACACACTTCTAGAACTTGCAAATTTCGAATAAAGTGTATGCAATGTAATCGAAATCATTTTATTTTGATGTGTCCTGACCGAGAAACAAGCACAAACGAAAGTAAAACAGAAGTTGACACAACTAAAATTTTAACTGATAGTTGTAGTGTTGAACCAGTTCTTTTGATGACTTTAATTGTTAAGATTAAGAGCCGAAGAAATGAGTTAAAGATTAGAGCTCTTGTAGACACTGGGTCTCAGCTCTCCTATTTAAGCAACAGAGTTATTAGTAGACTTAAGCTAAAACCAAAACGAAAACAAAATCTTGTTCATAGCCTATTTGGGGGAGAAAATCTGAGCCCTGTGTACATGAAGTATACGAAATCAAAATTGTTGATTTGCAAAATACATTTTCCGTTAATGTTGATGTTTTATCAGAAGATAAAATTTGTGGATTAGTCCCAAAAGCTAGAACAGCTTTAACGTTGAAAGAGTTAGAGGAAAACAACTTAATGATACCAGATTTGAATCACCCAGCTGAAGAAATTGATTTACTTTTAGGAGCTAATGTTGCTGGATTAATAATGACTGGAAATTCTGTTAAATTGAGTTCTGGTTTAGTTGTTTTGGAAACAAAATTAGGTTTCACTTTAATGGGAATGGAAAACATGCCTTATAAATGTGAAGTTATATATGAAACAGATACAATTGAGAGTAATTGTAATATTTCTAGTATTACATTGCATGCTATGAATATTGATGCTAATTATTTGTGGGATCTTGATATTATTGGTATAACAGATCCATGGGAAAATTCTAAAAAGAAGTTAATTTTTTCTGATACTGTCAAGCAATTTCAAGATAATTTAACTATTCTTCCAAACGGAAGGTATGAGTTGTTATTGCCTTTTAAGTGTGATACCCTGCTATCAAACAATAAAGAAATAGCCATGAAAAGGCATAGAAATATGTGCAAACGTGCGGCAAAAGGAAACTATTTAAAAGATTATATTGAAGTGTTTAAGGAATGGGAAAGGTTGAAAATTATCGAAAAGGTACCAGATGAGGAAATAGATTTAGGTAAGCATTACTTACCACATAGACCTGTGATTAAAGAAGCAAGTCACACTTCTAAAATCAGACCGGTGTTTGACGCTTCTTCCAAAGACGGTAACGGACCTTCCTTAAACGACTGTTTAATTAAAGGGCCGAACTTAATTGAATTAATTCCGGATATTATCGATAGATTTAGATTATATAATATTGGTCTCTCTGCAGATGTAGAAAAAGTCTTTTTGCAGCTGAGAATTTCCCCGGATCACAGAGATTTTTTACGATTCTTTTTTCCTTCTGAAACCGAGAACTTTAGTGTTTATAGACATTGTAGAGTAGTGTTCGGCGTCACCTCCAGTCCGTTTCTTTTAATGGCATCATTGTATCATTTGTTTGAAAATGCGTCTGAAGAATATCATGACATAGTTCCCAAGCTTAAGAATTCTTTTTATGTTGACAACTGCGTAACCGGAGTATCTAGTTTGAAAGAGTTAGCTCATTTTGTTCCCCAAACTCAAAAATTAATGAAAAATGCATGTTTTAATTTACGAGGATGGGAAGGTAACATCAGCAGTAATTACCTTTCTAATTCTACTGGAGATACTTCTCTTTTGGGAATGATTTGGAATCTAGATCAAGATACCTTAAGATGTAATTTGCCGACGAAAATAGATCTTGACCGAGATCAAACTAAAAGAACTGTTCTATCTATTGTTCAACGAATTTTTGACCCTCTTGGTGTGTTAAGTCCTGCTACTTTGTTACCTAAGTTGTTATTGCAGGAAGCTTGGAAGAGCAAAATACCATGGGATAGTATTTTACCCTTTAACTTGCAAAAAGAATTTTCTAACTGGTTAAAAGAAATTACTTTTTTTAATGAAATACGAATCCCTAGGCATTTGTATGCCAATGTCACTTCTGAATTGCATATTTTCGTTGATGCCAGTAAAAAATCATACGGAGCCTGTATTTTCATGAGATCGATATTAGACTCCTATGAAGTTAAAGTTCAAATCGTAAGAGCAAAATCAAGAGTCGCGCCAATGAAAGAGATGTCTATACCCGGCAAAGATAATAAAGTGCGAACAGTTAAGCTGAAGACTCCAAATGGTGTCTTAACAAGACCCATCCAAAGAATCTACCCTCTTGAATTGTCATCTAACGATAATTCAGAATGCATCTTGCATGTTACGAAGAAAGTTCCTACAGTACATCCGAAGGAGGGCAATTCTGAAGTTGTGAAGTCAGTGTCTTCTACTCGCTTGCCTCATATTACCCGAACTGGACGAATAATTAGGAACCCTCATAGACTGAACCTTCATAATGCTGCTGAGGTTTTGAGTCATCCAGAGTCGACTCAAAAGGGGGGAGTATGTTGCAAACACCCCTCGCGTGGAAATAATGAACTATATTGAAGCCACTATCGAAATTCCAATGTTTCATTTTGTATTAAGTTTTTGTGGCAACGCTGTAAGTTGTTATTCCTTTTAGTTTAAGTTTTGGTTCGCTTCGGCGAATGTCGCTAGTTTTTTAGAAAGTGAATAAATATGTTATTATAGTTTTAAAATATCCCTGTGAGATTATTTTGACTTCCTATTTATTTTTTTGACAGCCGTTAAGCATCGGGTAGATGCACCAGAGCCCAATTAATATTTTAGTTTTATAAATGTGTTACGAGATTCAACAATGTTGAATCATGGTGGTGTCTGGGCTAAGAAGACAAAAAATCACTACTTCCATACGACACACACACCAAACATTTTATTCTTGCATTCTCTGTAAAAACTCTAAAAAAAAAAAACATCACATAAACACACTACATGTATTTAGAATTCCATCGTTATATTCTTTACCCTGTAGAGCGCCCTCTAGTGGGAAAAATCTCTTTCGGCTGCAGACATAACACCCACTTTTAAATTTTACAGTAATACTTATTTTTCACTCTTTCTTAAGTGTCCTCCCACCACTTCTTTATTGACAGAGATCACTAATAATGTCTTTAAACCGACTGCACTCTCTCTCTCTTTATATATATATGTGTGTGTGTGTGTGTGTGTGTCTTTTATGCAGATCCACATAACTTTTCAAAAAGGCACACAAATTTGGATATGTATTCTTTGATATCACCAAATAGGCACTGTTGATATTTAAACCTCTTATAACAAATAGGGTCTGGTGGGATAGAATGGGTATTTTTATAATTTAGTTAAAAGACTTAACAATTATATTTTAGCTTTGTAATACATTTGTAGGCAACATTTATTTTCCTTAAGAAGTTCTATATTTTGCGCATCTGTCAACATAGATTGCCTTGTTTGCAAGTCAGGAATAAATTCTTCTTTTCTAAGGTCTTTAAAACTTCCAGAAAAGTAATATTTTTTTTCTTTTATTGTAAATAATCAACTGCAAGGGTTTCTGAACGCAGTTTCTCAAAACAGGCAAAAAAATATTTTATGTTTAATGATTATTTTTGAATAATGGCAAAAAATGGATATTGGTTTGGATTAACAATTTATTATAAAATTCTAAAATTTTAGGTGTAATAATTTAAACCAACCCTTTAATTTTAGAGTAAATAATATTACATAGTATTTTTTAAAATTTATTTGGTGTGGTATAGAGTAAATTAATACAATAGTAAAATTGAGCTTGTAAGTATACATGGCTGTTTTGTACATCTGCTACTGGAAATTTTCTTCTACCTTTCACTGTGTATAAAGTCTAAATTTATATGAAACTTGGACCAAGGTACATCACATGGTGTCACTACTCTACACAACAAAATTTCAATGCAACAAATTTTAATGTTCCTGATTGACTACAGATAGTACTACTTGAACTCTCGTAAAAATTCAATATATCTCCACAAATAAATAATAATGCATTTAAATATAACTTGATTAATTTATATAACTTGAACCATGTCTAAACATATTAGAATTGATACATAATTTATTAAAATGAAGAAAATGGTTTAAGAGTAATAAATATTTCAGGATTTATTTTCAATAGAAGGTTGATTTGATCTTTTGCAAGTGCAAATAAAAAAAAAAATCTTTAGATACAATAATTTTAATAGTATTGTGCCTACTAGTGTTACAGATCAACATATGGTTAGGTTTAGAGCACTATGCTTCACTGTTTTGCTATACAAGGGCTAATGTGACCTTGACCTACAGCTTAAAGCCAATTCCAAACAGTAACAAATATTCATGAGAACAGAACGATTTGAACTGACAAACTCAGGTACCAATGAACAGTACAATACCGATTCAGCATTGAAATTTTGATGAAGTTGTTCAAAAATTAATTTTAAAATTTTTACATATGAAGATTTTCTTATTTAACTGAAGTTTTATAAGATCTATCTGAAACTCATCAGAATTTACATTTTTTTTTTTTTTTTTTTTTTAAGGTTGTTTCATATTTTTTTTCACAAATGTTAATTTCAGGAAAATTCAAGATATGGATAAAAATTTGTAAATTTCCAAAAAATATTCTATTGATTATTTCTATATATTAAAGCTTATTTTACTTCTTTTATGAAATGTCACTAAAATGTGTTATTCTCTTCAATTTGCTTCATTTTCACTTGTCTTTCTACGTTATCTTTTAATATTTTCTCCCACTTCCCTTATTTTAGTTATTTTATTCTAAATTGCCACTGTTTCCGAAATATATTATGAACTTTTAATTTATTTCCACATGGAAATATTTTAATTTCACTTATATTTCATTATAGTTTATACTTAATTTTTATTACTATTAATTTTAATAGCTTTATTTGAAATAGCCCAATCTTACTTTAGTTATGACATCTAAATGCTAGCAAAAATCTATTTGCATCTTGCTTCTACTTACTCTCAATTTTTCAAATATGAGCAGCAGTTTGGAGTCAAGTCAATCTATTGATTTGAAAAATTAAGAGGATTTCCTTTCTGTCAATCATTTTTGTAAGAACATAACTAACAGAGATATTAGTTAGAAACAACCTCAAGTATTAATTCCTTTATTTTAAAATGTGCATTTTCATGCACAAACAATTTCTATTCAGATGAAAGCCATGCAGTAGGCTGCTATTGTGCCAAAGAAATTACTTCAGAACAGCCAGCAAGACTGCAAAAAAAAATTTTTTGTGGACTTAAGGGGAGAATTTAAATGTTTTGATATTAACATGTATTTTAAAATCCTTATTCATGTTTGTAAAGCACCCTAGTACTTCATATATATTGACTATGCAACAATTTAAACATTTTATAAACTAGAATTACAGATAGAGATCATATTTTAATATGAACTGCAGTAACCAACTAGCTACAAAACTACTAGAATGATAGCACAAAGTCAAATATTTTAAATGTTATTTATTTTTTTTCTTAAATCTGTACAATTCAAGTAAAGGTCAATTTTACATTGTTCAAATACAGTTTTGCATATAGCCTAAAAATTAAAGGCAAAACAATGCAGCATCACTGCAGATATTTGGATGCTATAACACAGTTAACAACATTGGGCTGAAAATTTATCATTGCATTTATACATAACTTTATATTTCTTTGAACTCTGTGCTTTAAAATTTATTATACAAACACATCTCTCAAACTATGGAATTATATAATGAAATACTAAAAACAAATGAGCAAGATATCAAATAATCAAACTTACACAAATAATTTAGTATATAAATCTGAACATAAAAAAAACAAACAAACTACGACATAAAACAGAAATATGGCATGAAATGTCTCATTGCATATAAATTATATAACTTATCACACTGTAACAAAATGAGCAAAATCAAACACTTGACTAAGGTGAGTATTATGAATCTGAGGCACAAAGGTTAAAGCAGAAAATTCTGCTTACCACACATAACAAAATGTATTAGCCAATGAAGCACCAATAAAAATGACTGGGTTTTTATTTATCTTTCTATAATACCTGAATGAAACCGGGATTATTCATCGATACTACAAATAAGAATCATACCACCGGAATTAAAATAGCAAATTTACTTTTGAACTCCCAACACAGGCTTGAGAAAACAAAATCAAAAACAAGATGCTAGTCATGTTTGAAGTTCCTAAACAGTCATATCTGAACACTTCTGGACAAGTATCTCAAATCTACATTTAAAAAAATATGAACATGACATGTACACAAAATATTCCAGATACTTTACTTTAAGATGATCAAATAAAGTTAACTAGATGAAATGCACTGGATGAATTAGCACAATGAAAATATCAAAGTCTGAAAAACATGCATCCAATTAAACATGAGATCTTTCATTTTCTAAAACTTCCCTTGCATAGAAAAGCTAAATATTCTAAAAAGTTTTTCATGCTTTATGAGGCCTGTCTGCAAAATTACTGCATAACACTAATTAGACAGTTAACAATGCTGTGGAAAATGGATATCTGAAAATGAAACTGAAAAATTTTACTTTTCCCATGAAAATTCAAAAATAAAAATTGCTAAGTATATAACGTTTATAAATTGGTATAGCATGATACATTAACATTTCAATAAACTACAAATATACAAAATAAATAGTTCACAGTGACAAGATTCAGTCATTATTAAACTCATAAATGCGATAAGTACTACACCCATCAATATTAAAAGTCAGTCAAATAAAGAAATACTAAAAGATAAAGTCATTTCCCGAGAAGACATATATATATATATAATATGTGTGTGTTTAAAAAAAAACTAAAATATGTCAGCAACATTACTTAAAATACTTTTAGCATGTAATAAGCAGAACAAACATAAATCTATCAAATTAAAAAAAGAAAAGAAAAGATGGCCAATAGAAGCATTCCATTACCATGTGACTGAGTATACTTTTAAGTAAACATGCTATATAATCAACATTAAATTTTTGGTTCAAGTACTTTCACAACAGTCACATTAAAGAGCTGTTAAAAAATTTAATAAAATTGCTAAAAATGAAACCATTTAAAATTTTAAAACTCCCTCTCTTTTAGCATGCACCAGTACAGTTTTAGTTTCCAGGCAATTCATTCTGATTAGTACCAGATAAAGGAAAAACAATTATAAAAAGCATAAAGTGTACTGAAATAGAAGGCACTTCCCTGACATGGATAGTAAATTTCTGGTTTATTTCCCAGAATGTTTTGCACATTTCTGTCTTGAAATATAACAAAGCTTTGTATAAAAGTTCTGAATAGCATGAAAATTAACCCATACATGTACTGAAAGTAGCATATTAGAAGCTATTCATTTACTCAAGTCAAGACAGAAAATGTTTCAGCACACACAGCAAAGTATTTTCATGAAAATAAAGACAATTCATACATTTTTAATAATGAGCATTATGCATATGATATATGTCTCATGTAAAATTATTTCTGTACATATGCCATAAATATCCCTTATTTCATATGGCACAATACAATTTTTGTACACTATTTATATCACACACACATTCACACAAAACACAAACATTAAATATATACACATTTTACATAAATATGAAATTTTCCCTGTACACAGGGTATGAAAATTGTCAAACTACAGTAGAATCAACATGGACCCAGGGAAAAAAGCATGACAGATCTTAGCTGCTTTAGGAAAAAACCAAAATACAGCTGCGTCATAAGGAAGAATATTTTCTCTTTAATAAGTTACGATGTCTAACAAACTGGAGATTTCTCCAATGTCTCATCACAGCTAGAGAATTGTGAAGAAAACAGGCAATGTTGAGTTCAAATGATGTAGTGCTCATTGATTAATTCAACATGCACAAAATAGCAATCACAGAATATTTTGCAACAGTGTGCTGGAATGGAACAATGACTCCCTACTTATGCTTGAATGCTTGAGTATATCCATATCAGTCTTTATATGGTATGGCTTACTGTCCAAAATTTACATGAAAATATGTGACTGACTTCCATACATCATATAAAGCAAGTGGAAGACTAGTTTAATCCAAATCACTGGGATATGCTACCGACCAATAATTACTGGACCATCTTTGCGGAGAGAAGATATGTTTAAAGGAGGTTCTTTTCGATTTGATGATTTTTTCCTCTGACTGTATCCAGGGAACCTTAAACAGTTTAATGAATTTTCTCCACTTGCTTGATTTCCATGAGTAATAGAACATGAAGCATGATTATGACAAGGATTGGCTACATATTTCTTTTGTTTCAGCCATGTACCATTCATCGATGCAATTTTTGAATCTGTACGAGGAAGTTTTCCCTTATCAGTTGAACCAATAGAAACATCAGGGCTAGGGTGCACAATAGATACATTAGATCTCTTTTCACAATGAGAATGTTTCGGCACAGGAGATGATTGTACATCAACTATAGATGCTGGCATATACTTAGATTCCCATACTTTTTCCAAGCTAGAATTATCTTTGTCCAGGTCAAGTTTATTCACAAGAATATCAGATGTTATATCAGAATCCTGAAAAAAGATAAACCACAAAACATGAAGACATGATAGTTTAAATACAGCAAAAGTATATGAAGAAATTTATATGGGGATTTTAGTTTTCAAAGTTAAATGTTAATAAATAAAAAATACAATTTACATTATGTACAAAACAAACAAAATATTACATATAACCTTTTCACCATAATAAATTTAAAATTTTAAAATATATTGCATTTAAGAATAAAATGATTAATAGCATTAAACATAAGAAATTTCAATCCAGAAGCAGTTTCCAATCACAAAGTACCAAAGAAAATTATCAAACTCATAAACCAAATACAAAAAGGTTTCATTCTGTGAAAACAGTGTAAAGTTTATGTGCCAATGGGAAGAGTTCGCATAAAAGCCAAGTTTGGAAAAAAAAGAAAAGAGCCAAAAAAAACTAAATGACACAATGACTTTAATATGAATATCTAAAAGATATTCATATTAAAGTTAATACCATCCAGATATGGAAAATTTGTCTTCATGCATAAGTTGTTACATAACGCACACAAATATGATCTAAACACTGATTTGTACTAATTGCAAGATTTGATTGTTATACATCTAAGTGGTTAAATTGATAAAATAGGCAAGAAACATTGAACTATTTCTTACTAGTGTACAGATATATTCAAAAACAAAACTCATACATTAAAAGTTGAATTTTAGCAACATTTACTACTTATAATATTTAGTATATAAGACAAAACAACATATGTTTTGCAATTAATGCATAACCTTTGATAACTCATAAGGGCCATCTACTCTGACAGGTGAAAATGTTCATGGTGCTATGCTGGAGATTCCCTCCAAACTTAATGATCCTCAAAAGGGAAGAATTTTGCTTTAAATTTTGTATCTCTCACACCTGCAAAACTTCCAATGAGAGGACACCAAGACCAATGGATTTAATAAGATATTCTCTGGATAAACAGGAATATGTTTAGTTTATCTGCCAAGCCTGAACGCACTATATTGATTTTAGCCCTGCATGCTGACCACTAGGCCATCTCATGTGGAACCCTATTAAAGGAATTCAAAAACTAACAATAAATCCTAATAACAGCCAATGAGCACCAAAATAAAAGTTAGTACATACAGTATCACTGGCCATGCTGGAAGCTGAACTACTAGAACATGAAGAATGAGTTGAAGAATGACTATCTGAAGAGCAAGAGCTACAATACAATCCACTTTCTTGGGTGCTGGTCCCATTTAGTTGTTCAGTTCTAGAAGAAAGAAAAAACATAATATTCATGTTGAATAGAAATGTTTGAAATATGTCATACATTAAGGGGAGGAAACTTACCCAACTTTCAGATTTTCTTCAATGTTAGGATGAGGTAAGAATGGTGGAGAATGGAGAACAGTTGGATATTCTTTGTAATTGTGAAGCTCAGTACTTTCAACAGGGAATGTTTCTTGAATCCATTTTCGATACTCTATGACTTCATCAGTTATTCGAATGATTCGTCCCAATATGCTGAAAAAAAATTTTATAAGCAGGAAGATACAAATCAAATTTTCAAGATTTACTTTTTATATTGCAAAAGTTAAAGTAGATCATTAAAACTGTATAATACAACTATCAATAAAATAGTCAATATCTAGATTAGAAGAATACTACTGTGAACAGTCTGTGGAAATACAGCTGAACATGACTGAATGAAATATTCCCTTTCTCCTAGTCTAAAGTTATAGGGGAATGCTCATACCTATTTAATACTTAAATTCATAGATATAATTCATATGAATTCATTTCTACTACTGTTAAAAAAATTTCTAAACACCACACAGAAAAATCATGGGAAATCAAGGGAAGCTTCTGATATTTCATTTATGTCCCTATTAATAAAAATAAGCCTATAATAACAATATTGCAAATTTATTTTTTTATTGAATATCTTGATGTGTATGTCATACCAGTGAATACAAAATTTTCAGATTCAGAATAAATAGAACATTTTTATGAAAAAATTTTTTTTCTTACAAATATAGTATTTTCTATTTTCAATGTACATTCTCAGTTTAAATAAATGCACAAAATAGCTCAGCGACTCAAGACTAACAGACAATACAAATAATTTAAATGAATATCTTCCATATTCTCAAAAGCAATGCTATGTAAGTACTAAAATATCAGGCAAGTGATATTAATGCAAAATCAAACAAATTAAAATTATAGAACAAGTGTACCACATCTCTAACTTTCATACTGAAGTTAACTTTTTAAAGTGTGAATTACAGACACTAAAGTCAAAAATTAGGGAAAAAAGTTGGAGGAAAAAAAAAAAAAAAAAAAAGAGGTGAAAATAATGAGAATCTACAGCTGATTGCAGCAAACTTTTATCATTAATGCAAGGAGAACTTTAATATATTCAAATGAAAGCAACAAAATATAAGAATATAAATTTAAGTAGAACAGTAACTCATTTAAATTAAATATCTCTCATATTACTATTTGATAATGTGATAATGTTGCCACATTTAGGAACAGAAATTTAAGAACATGAATTCAAACCAACTGCAATGAGGAATAGAATATGACAAATTCTTGTAAATAATTATGAATGTATTAACATTAGATATTTTAATGATTTTAGTTTTCTTGATTTCTAATAATCTAACAAGCATTTTATATCTAAATCTCAAATAATACACCATCTCTACTTAATTGTCTGAAAGTAAGTCATAACATTTAAAACTTTCACATTATAGATTTACATATATATCAAATATAAAAAATTAACAGACTTTTATTTAAGAACATATCTTTTAAGAATGCTAACTATATCTTATAAACAAATGTAAAAGGAAGAATCCTGTTAAATTCTTTATAATCTCACATATTTCATACTCAAAATAAAATTATATGATTTGCACATAGAACTTGTGTGATAGGAGAAACAGAAAAATTTATTACCTGTGTTCGCCAACAACACTACTGTTACTTGGACGGACTGCTTCACTGAGCACTTTGTATGCATACTCAAATGCCATTTTAACATTCATTGCACCATAGGAACTTCTACCAATATCATTTCCTAAAATAATGGGGCACATTATGGTAATTAAGATTTTATACTCCAAGCAACACATTTCTATAACATTTATCATTATTCATTTCAATATGATTGTTAACCAATTACTGGTACATACACACACATATACAAAGTACCTACAAGAATTTTTTTTCAAAACAACCTTATACCTTGCATATGAAATAAGTTATTTTAATTGTCGCATTTAGAAATACACTTTGACAAAAATATTGATTTTGCCTTCTAACAAAGGGAATGATGTTTAGTAGTTAATATAACTTAACAAGTTAAAATAGAATTTACTTTCCTTTGAAGATATAACAAGGCAAAACTAATGACAGCAACAAAGGAATTTGTCTATTATGTGACTATTAGGAACAAAATTTATCATTTAATGAACAGTCAACTGTTTAAAATTTAATCTGCTCATCATGTTAAGTATCAAAAAGATAAAATTTACAACATAATGGATGAATTTTTCTTAAATGTAGAAGCTTACCAAAGAATTTAATATTATACTATTTACATTTCTGATCATAGCTAATTAAAAATAATTACTGAGCTAAGTTATATCTCAATTTAAAAAAATAAGGGCAATAAAAATCTACTTGAACTAATAAATTAATAAGTCACAAATAAAACTGCAGAATCTCTAAATTTTTTGAAAAGCTGCAAAATGTTAAGGGTAACAATTAAAAAATTAACATTAGTTAACAAACATTTGACTGAACTTATATGCCTAAATACACAATATTCTTAAAATTTCCCTTCCCAGAAATTTAGTCATTAGGTAGTACTACTTCTGTTTTGTACTCTTAGAAACCTTTTTTAAAAAAAGAAAATTATATTTCTATATAAAAACTCAAGTCTGCTTTGATAGTATGTAAATAATGGTTTCTATGGAAGGTTGAAGATGAAGTAACTTTTTGCTTGACTTGCAAAGAAAATTAATGAAATCCTTGAACATGCCATTCACTATGATCACTGAGGCTGCAAAAATGCTGTCATAAAACCTAAAGGTGATGAATGAAAAGTAGGATGACATTACTTCAATAACATTTTAATTTAATAAAAATTTTTAAAAAAGTGAAAACTGCTATACAATACCAGTACCAGAGGGAAAATTTGAAATACATAGAGTTCGCAAGTAGAAAGATTTTTCTATTAAATGAAGTAGATAAAGTGTGTTAATACCAAAATTTTCAACAAACACATTACCTATGAAATGCAAAATAGCATTTAGAATATATAATTTTAAAATAATAATTAAATTAGACAATAAAATGGCATGGTTTTGACCAATTGATTTACCAGGTAGAAGAGGATCTTCAATGCATAAAATTGAAGGTCTGTTTCCATCAGTCATTGAACTTAGAAAATCTTCCTTGATGAAATAAGCTCCTCCATTTTTGATACTTATACCAGTGTTGCGGTAATTGAAATGGCGTCCGTAAAGTTCAAAGAACATTATCAGGAGTTTTCCTAAGTTATTTTCCGGTTCATTTTTCAAATGCTAAAAATAGTAAATGCAATAAACATCACTTAAGAATCTTTAGAAATATCAAATATAATTTAAATTAAGTTGAACAGGCTTCTCACTCTTTTTCAAAAATAAAGCAAGTTTCTAAGGACAAGAGTAACTTTTTATAAGGAATCATTTGAAATATATGACAATGACATAAAACATTTTCTAGGGATCACTTTAATGATTATTAAGTGGACATATTCAATAAATTCTTATAATACTTCAGAATTGAATTTGGGGGAGAACCCCCCTAAAAAAGATAAATCAATTTTACATAAACATACTACATGGTTCGTACACTGTTTTAATGGAAAAAATTAAGCACCATTCAAACTTTTTAAGCACCTCTTATCAGAAACATATCAGATAAAATAACGGTTATTACATTAGGTTCAACAAAAACATGAACAAAAGAGAGTGTGTATAAGTGAGAAATCATTGTATTTCACAGACACAGAAGTCAAAATTTTTGGGGGAAACGAGGGAAAAAAAGCAGAAAAATGCAAAAAAAGAGGTAGTTGAATAATTATTTAAAATTAATGTTCTGATTTACTTTAATACAAAAAAACAAGTGCCTAAATATGAAATATGAAAGTATCTAAATTTTTTATCAATATAAACAAGTACTTAAGTTTCCTAGTAAAAAATAATTTAAAACAGATTCAAATCAGATGCTTCTTCAATTTGCCTAATTAAAAAAATAAATTCACCAATACAGTTGAACTTTACTATATTAAACTTTGAGGAACCATATTGTTTGTTGGACTTAACTTTAGAAGAAACCTTAGAAGAAAGGTTCTTAAAGAACCTTTAAAAACCTTTTCTACTCTTTAATGTTAGATCTCAGAAAATTATAACTTGTATAAGATTTACATAAGATTACATATTATATAAGATTTACATATATAAGATCTTAATTGACTAAAACCAAACAACTGATGGATTGCCTATTCGAATGACCAAAAATGTAGACAAATGCAAAACTAGTTATTGCTTACTATTTTAATACTGAATTAATTTATAATCTTCTATAGACGTAATGCCAGTATCAAGATAGTGTAAGGAATTTCTTTGTCTTACACAACGAAAAACATTTTCTTTCCTTGAGTAGGTGAACAAGATGTTATTAATTTCATGCACTTTGTTTTTAAATCTAGACACATATATTTAAATCTTTTCATAACTGCAAAAAAGTTTTATAAAAATTGAAGAAAAAAACTTAGTAAATGACTGAAAAAAAGGATCCTTCTACCTCATTCCTAAGATTCACTATAAATGTATAAAATGGACCTTCACTATTTATGGATAAATTAGCATGCAAACAAAAGGAAAATCATGAAATCAAAATTTTCATTTGTTATAAGCTGGTTTGTTAAAATAGGGATTTCAACAGTACACCAATAATTTAAAAGTCTTTTCAAATAGCAAAGCTTTAAAATGCACTTCTAAACAAAACTTAAAAATTTTGTAACATTAAAATTTGTTTTTAACTAGTTTGTAAAATTCTATTAATTTTTCTTAGATTGATTTATAATTAATGTTTAGAAACTACAGTATAAGTCTAATTTTTTTAAATGGACAATTTCAAAAAATTTTCAATAAAAGTAGCAGACCCAGATGTTAAATATTAGAAGGAAAAAAAGGAGAAAAATGAAGAAGGAAAAAAAGGAGAAAAATGAAGAAGGAAAAATGGAAATTAAAAAACAATTTTAAAATATTTATTTGATTTACACAATGCAAAAACAAGTACCTAAGTATCAAATATACCAGAAGCTAAATAATTTTTACTAATATAAACAATCACTCGAGTCTCCTAATCAAAAAATGTTGAAAACAGATTCCAATCAAAAGTTTCTCAAATATCCTAATTAAAAAAAAATAATAATATAAATGCACATTTTATATATCAAATTTTTAGAAGGCATTTCTATAAACAAATTTTTAATTTTGTGACTGCAGAATTTCTTAAATAGCAATAAAATCTATACCTTATTAGTTTGGAAAGATACAATAATTATCATTAGATTTAATTTAAATCAATGTGTAAAAACTCATGATTTAAATAATATATGCACTGTAAAAGGCTATTTTTTTAAGTGGAAAATTTAAAAAAAAAAATTTTTTTTTTAAATAGTAATATTTCGGGACGATGATCGAATTGGGATTTTTTTCGGTATCTGAGCCAGGGGGTTCGAATTGTACTTTAGACTAACAGATTTGTAACCATTTAGTTTGGTCTGAGAGCGCTAGAGTTTTATTTTATGTTACCCGATGGCTAAAGACATCGGAATTTACTACTTAATTACTACGATTCTGAACGGCTACGAACAAAGAGCGGGATTCGAACCCGTGGCCGCGTCCTACCGATTCAGCTATAGGGCTGATTTTTATCGGGATTGCCGTTAAAAGTTATGATTTTTCATCAACTTCAATGCACACGCAAAACTTAACAACAAAAAGAAAAGGTGCGGATTTTTCAACAATAAACTTCCGTGCATATCCAAAATTTCGTAAGTTTTTTGCAACAGTGTCATTTTCTCGCAAACACTGCCCATAGCAGAAAATTCAGTCAATAAGATAAAGTACCGTTTGAAATAACTATAGGAGGCATTGGAATCTCAATACTGTTACCGCGATATTAAAAAAATACAGATATATAAAACAGTATTACGATCGGTCTATATGCACGTGAGTTCGGGAGATATCTATAAAGAAAGTATGCAGGTTGTTAAAACATAATTCTACCGTATGAGAGCCCCATATTATAATCGCACTATTAACTATAATGGTCCATTAAAAAATGCGCATTTTCTGGAATCGAAATCCAGAAAACGGTTGTTTTTTACCAAAAACATAGAATTACGGCATAGTTGTACTTTTATAACTAGAACCACAGAAGTCCTATATGTTTCATTTATACCGCGTCACACGGCTTTTTGACCTTGAAGCACGCGTTGCGAGTATCGACTGATAACACTTTCCTACTCTTTGTCAGAAAAAAAAAATTGTGGACGCGGCAAAGAGAAAAAGGATGAGAAAAAGAAAACTTTATCGTCAAAATTTATACATATGCGAAATAAATAAATGGCTTCTTCCCCTTTTTTTTCCGAAAAAATCTGTTTTTTTAGAACAAACCCACAAAAACTTTCGGATCAGAATCATCCCTGAATTCAATATTCGATATGTCAGTCCATTTTTAAGCACACAAGCTTGGAGTAACGGTTTTTTCCCCCTCTTGGAGTTCAGAAACGGGTTAAACAGATTTCTCGACCCTACAATCGAAAAATTCGGGTCCCCCTTTGGTTTTGACACTTTGATCGTTATTTGTTATTTGCTTTCAAACACCTGTACCGCCAATAAATAGCCTAAGTTTTTTTCGAGGGGGGGAGGTGAATATCCTTCAGAAAGAAAATGTTAGATGTTATCAAAACATGGGAAAGACGATGTGTGTAATCCGTTCCACCATTACATAACTCCGTAAATGTTGAGAAGGAAAAAACGAATAAAAGGAGTGAATGGCCCAAAGAAAAACGGAATAAAAGGCGGGAATAGCCGAAAAAACGGAGGAATGCCGTAAAATAAGGAATAAAGGACAGATATCTATAAAAAAGGAAAATGAGGAAAAAAAGGAACGCTGCAGTGTCTGATTTCATTCACACTGAATGATTAATCCCGAGCGATTTTTTATGATTTTCATAGACGATTTCGAAATATTCAAATAAAAACTGTCGGTAAGGGGAAAATTAAGCACTTTAGGGAAAAATTAAGCACTCTTTAAGCACTTTTTAAGGCCTTAAAAACGCGTTTCGAAATTAAGCAGTTTTTAAGCACTTTTAAGCACCGTACGAACCTTGTAATAAATAAAGATAAATCAATTTTACATAAACGAATTTTGCAAAAAATTCATGAAGTGTTCTGGGTGTCATCCTAAAGACAGAATGTAAATAAAATAAATATTATAAACTGGAAAAAGATTGACAGCAAATGAAAGTCACATATATAGTTTGTGTGTGTATAGTTATGACTATATAATTGTATATAAACACATACACATGTCTATACATTGTACACACACATATATATGTTTAGTGACTCCTCACCAACTTGCTTCTATATTAAGTGTTGACTTTTTCTGGCAATATATGCATGAACAAGTTCTAAATCAACACTAGATTAATAGCTCTATCAACCATTTCACATTATTTAAGAAGAAAATTGGGCAGCATCAGAGACATACATGTTCTGCTTATTTAAAAAAAAAAATTTAATGATTTTAAGGGTATGCGAGAGCTTTGTTAAATATACATGATAGTATTAATACCTGTAAGAAACTTATTGTGAGCAGAATTAAGCTATAGGAGCTTATTCCACCCATGAATACTTCATTAAGATCTCGCTGCAAAAGGAACTGTTTTAGGACCAATACAAGTTTTGGCAAAACAGGATACATCTGCATGAAATCCTGAAAATGTAAAACACAAAAAATTAAAAAAATAAAACCTAGAATAATACTGAATGTAAAAATTAAATTATTTTTATAAATTAAGTACATAAATATATTAATTTATATCTTACTTTAATTAAGTTTGCACTTTTAACACCATTATTCATGTTAAAACTTATGTCAATTTTTGTGTCTGTTTTGGCATCAGTTAGTTTGACAATTGGGACCTGAAATAAAGGATTTAATATTTTATTTACAGTTTTAAGGATAATTTCATTTTAGAGTTGTTTTACATAATACATTACTTACGGAAGCCTTATCAAGCACCTTAATAGAATGTGCTTCAGCAATATTATTCTCTAATAGAGCCTTTTCTAGAGTTCGAAAGGAAATCTCCTTTTTCTCGATCACAACTAAGTCAATATCACTTAAAAATAAAAAACAAAATCAAATTTATCTTTCACAAAATACTACAGTTAATTAGAAAATGAAATTTTTACAGAAAATTGCAGTTGGTTATAATGTCGTCACACGAATATGATTATTTAATTAAAAGAGATAATTCATATTATACAAAAAATATTCCAGTGTTAATTTTTGACACTGAAGAATCATTCAAATGCCAGAAACCCTGCATATGCAGGCGTGCTTAAGAAGCTAAAGAGAAGATAAAACACACGCTGAGAGATTACCACCCGCTTCTGTCATTGCTTGGTGGGAGTGTCAGCTATGAAGACATCACAAATTCATTTTTCATGAGAAAAGAGATAAAACCATGGCAACAGTTTATTAAGAAACTATTTTAGAAAAAATAGCATGTCCCCTGAATGTAAACATGCTCAGCAGACATGGTTAAACTTTTCAACAGGACTCTGCTCCTGATCTAAGGTGATGACAACTTGATGATAGTTTAAAGAAGAAAGACTGGCCTGGAAGAAAGTCTTTTGTCTTGACAGATGACTGGCCAAAGAGACTTAGAGCCTATCTGAAGTCATTTTGGATCAAAGGGGGCAATGTTAAATTTAAAAAGGTAAAATAAAATCATATAATCAAATTTTAAACTAAATTGTCTTAAAGTTAAAAAAAAATTACTGCTTTATAATTGTATCAGAAGATGTGGCACAACTAAAGGCATACTACAGATGAAAACTCAGTTATCCCAAACAAAAGTATGTTAAAACTAACATTGTACATCTGGAATATCAAGGGACATAGTAACAGAACATTGCAAACAAATTGTAAATTCAAGCTTTAACAAAGAAAAGAGATTTTATATTCAGCTCAAGGGACTAAGCAAATGGATAAAATTGCCATACTTAACAGAGGCAAAATAAAATACACATTTTCTAAATAACTGCATATAAAACCTACACTCAGATTTCTCCATAAATTCAGAACTTAACCCTTTGTAAGTATATAAAATAATTTAAATTTGAATACAATTATGAATGAGTTTTAATATATTAAACCTTAAAAACATAAAATGGAGACTTTAAAAAAATCTAGCGCGAAATCCTGAATTTTGAGAGCCAGTATATATTTTATACTGGTGTCCCTGTACGACATCCTTTCCACGTAGAATTCAATTTTTAAGTATTTTTTTTTAATCTATTTCGGCATTTTTTTGATTTGTGTTTTTAAAAATTGGTGCTTGAATGTGATTTATCAGGTTTGAAGTAAAAACATTTATGTATTAAAAATTTATTTGCATTAAAATTTATATTTTAAGGCACTTTGTCAATGCCCCCTGAGTTGAACATATTTGCATAAAATATGCATAAAATTTTTGAAAGTTATTTAAATTCAACATTATTTTGCTTAAAAATCTTATTACCTATATATATGACAGGTCCCAGTAAACACACTAGAGTTCGGAGTACCACTTTATCTCTTTATTTAAATCTTATCAACACTCTACTCAACAATGGCATCTCACATTGGCGGCCAACTGCTAACAAAGGTAGTTTTCACTGCTTCGGGGAGCTATAAGTCTGACCGTAGAAAGTGCATACTGCTCTCTGCCCATATCACTGCGCATAAGCCGTATTTATGTGGCTAACTCCTCAAGCCACGTCACTCTCATTAAAAGAATCCCTAATTAAAATCTCTTAAAATTAATCTATATTTTAAATCCTGACAACTTTCCCCCTCCCTCTGAAGGCTTGCCCAGGCAGGAGGCCCTTCCTGACCAGCAAGTCCCCAGAAGACCCTAAAATTTTGAAAAAGCATATAATTAACTACCCCAAAAATAATAAATTTACATTACTTAATTCAGTCAGAGCTGGTAACTCCTTCATAAATCACAATGATATAATATGGTATAATACTGGACAAAAAATTCAAAAGTAGCAAAATTTACCCTATGATGGGGCTATAAAATGACTTTTTACACAATTACCTAAAACACAAAAATCTTTCCTGAAAATCATACACATTGTACAATAATTGTAAAAGAACATAAATTTGGAAATATATGGTTGAATATGAATAATATATGTTAGGAATAATAGTATATTGGTTATAGAAAACACCTTGGGTGAAAATCTTAGGAGCTCTCAAAAATAACATTATGAGTATAATAAGATATAAAAAAAACAATATTAAAACATCACTAATATATGGTGAAAACAAAACAGATGAATGTGAGAATAGTCCAACAGTAGTGGGTAATGTCCTTGAGTTCTTATCACAATCAGTAGTAGAATATTATGTAATACAGTAAAAAGTAAATAAAAATCAAAAAAGGAACCTACGTTTGATAAAAAATGTACACCGTGTTGAGATCTCTTGTCAGCAAACATCATAATCTAATTTAATTACAAAATTTCACTTCATTTCTTATTCTTCGTTGGTTCATCAAAATACAAAATATATCGCATGTCGAAAACTTCAATCTATTCCAAAAATAATATAAACTACTTTCATCATAGAACTTAACGCAAAAATCACTTGGTAAATTATATTCTCAAAAGTAAAAAGATGTCATAATGAAAATCACTCATTATGTGGCAAAAAGTAAGATAAAAACAATATAGTGGTTACAATAGTGTATACATTTTGTTTAAAACAGGTGTGTGATTCTTGTTTGTGTCTGTTTGTGTAGGTTTTTTGTCTTCCCCAGCAGAAGACGTGCTGTTGGTGGGTGACATTCCATGTCAACACACACCAGTCGCAAATTGAATCATGACAAGGACAAAATCCTGTCATGTGTGATGAGTGGCACTTAGGGCACACATTCCTAGGCGGGACGTAGGGCTGTATAAAGGGTAAAAAACCTGGACATTTTCTGGCTGGGAACCTTCATCCAGGCCAGGTCAGTTACAAAGTCTTCTATCTTAATGCCATTAGGTTTATTTTCCTAATGGAAAAAGTAGTAAGGTGTTTGGGGATGTTTCTCTTCCTGGGCATATTAAATTTAGAACAGAAAACTCCCTGGGCAATTAAAATTAATTAGCAAAAATATAATAATAGCAAAAATCAACTTAATTATAAAAATACCAAAATCAAAAACCTTCCTTAATCGAAATTTAAAAAAAAAAAAATTCAAAACATCATGACGTATATATTATTTAAGGTAAATAGTGAATGAACTTTAAATCCATTTTAGCAATCATTGGGCCCATGCAAACATCTTTCCTTATCACAAACACAAGTTGTAATATACTATATTTTGTCAATTTTATAATACAAAAATTTAAAAAAAAAAATGGTATAGTTATAAAATGAAATGTATAATGAAATTAAAATAATATAATAAACACTGCATGAGAACTTCCAATAATTTTATAAACTAATGAAAAAAACCTTTAACAACTTGATTATAGTTAAATATTTAATGTTATGCAAGTAAATAATGATGATGATGATGATGATGATAAGCAGTGATTGCTTCACAAATTGTGTAATTTTTTTTTATTAAAATAATGAAAAAAATTTGCAAGGAAATAATAAATTTGCAAGGAGTATGAAAGTACTTAACTTTCTGTGAACAATTAATGTGTATAAAATAATTATAATGTTTATAAAATAATAATTTTTTAGGTTTAAATATGGAATATAGATATATATAAATGTTTTCTGTAAATTTTTGGCACTGTCATGAGAAAAAAATATTTTTTGAATATTTACGCTACAATTAATATTCTATTATAATAAAATGGATATACTTATATTAGTGAAGAAAATTTTTAAAAATATGCCATAAAATACATAAAAATATAAATGAAATGAATATAAACAAAATATAATACAGTAAATACTAAAATATAATGAATAAAGGATATGAATTATAAGTATATCATAATGCATGTTATTAAGAATGAAACTTCTTGAAACATGTTTCAATTTTGTTTGCATGCATAAAGGAAAGTTGCAGGTACACCGCATTTTTTTTCCCATGCTGCAAAATATGCATTGTCTAAGAGAGCATCCCATAGCTAAATGTTTCGTATGCTTTAGTCTTTTCTTGGGAGGCACAAAGGGTTTATTTTTTTTTTTAGCAATGGGTGCTTTTACTGTTTGGTTTGGGAGTGCTACGGTCTACTTTTGCAACACAAGGGCTAATGAGACTGTGCTTTTACTGTTAATTTTCCTTTAAGGAATATGGTCAGTTTTTCCTAAATTTATTAACCTGGTGATAACCTCAAGCAGAAAACCTTTTAGTTCAGATTTTTTTAGGCACATTTTATGTAAGATATAAGAGTTTACCACAGTTGCATCTAAAAATTGAAACCTTTATCACCACTTTTTACTTTTTTTATCAATTTTATATATGCTTTTCAAGTGGTCAAAGTGGTACACAAATCCCATATTACTATTATAGTCTTTGATAGATTTTGGGCAGGGAATGTTTTTAGTAGTTCCATCCTTTTCTATCTACTTGAACATCTGTTGACAGATTTTGATTGGATAAAATAGTGACAAATCTCTTATCTTATATCATATAACTTTGATGCATGCAATATTGTCACTACTTTAAAAAAATAAAAAATCAAAATCTCCTCTAAGGCTTTGTCTTCTTTGAAGTTTATTGGAAGGTTTTTTGTGCTTAAGTTTAGTTTACAGTACTGCTAGAATAAATGTTTTGGGATTTCAAAAACTTTATATGTAGTGAAATAATTATCCATGAAGACAACTTTTCCCAAATAATGGGGAGCATAAATTTTTTACTTTTTCAACCAATTTTTTTTTCAAGAAGTTCACCTATATTACCTGAGTAAATGTTAAATTGACATGCAAATCCACTTTTGTCACATTGCATCCATACCTTGTAGCGTTGTTTGATTGGTTTCTTCAGCATATGCTGCTTTGGAGAACTGCATCCTTCAAATTTAATCATTGATTCATCAATTGCTTGATTTTGGTATGGGTGCAATGCATTCAAAAACTTTTTGACTACACTTGTCTTCAAAATTGGCCTTAATTTGTAGAGTTTATCAAAATCCATATCACCTCTCTGAGGCCAAAGTACATTATTTAGATGAATATTTGATAAAATCCAAATAAAATGCTTCACAGCATTTGTTGAGAAATAAAGGCATCATATTTCAGGCACAGAGGACTAGAAATCCCTATATCTGGAGGGCCTTTTTATCCCCATCAATATGTTAATCCCTAAGAATTTTAGGAGATTACCTAAATTTAACCCACTGAACGGACGCGTCGACGGGGGTTCAACAGCGAATTCCTGTTTGAAAATGGACCTGTCGACCCCTTCTCGTTTGTACTCGTATAACTCGTATCGCACACTTTTGAGGAAAAAAAAAAATATTGCAAAGTGATAATAAATGAAAGAAACTAATTTGGAGTAACGGAAAGCCTTTACCTTGCAGGGAAAATAATTTCAAAGTAGCCTGACAACTTTTAAACCGGCAACTCTAGTATGGTACGGTAAGTTCCGTCTGGAATTTACGAAAAGGGTGACTGTTTTGAAAGGGAAAAGGTGGGGAAGGTGGCCGGTAGATGGGTTAAACTACTGAAAGTTTTCCCTTTTGAGTGGCATACAAGTTTATTTGAAAAATGGTACCCTCTAACTCATGCTGAAGGAAAAAAAGGAAAAATTCCAATGGAGATTTATCTTCCAAAGACAAAATTTAATCTGACGGCCCTGTTCTTTTACAAAATTCCACATTTTCTATCAATGTATCACTTTTCTCCCACGTAATTTTTGAGGCATGAGAAGGGCCTGACACCTTAATATCTTCATGACTCTCCTCCTCATCTGATGTTGATGTGCATGATATATATCCCCCTTCTTCATTTCAGGGATACATGTCCTTCTTGAGATGTTTAATCTGACAGCACTGAATCTGATACATCTGAAAGATGCTCTTCCATCAGAGTAAGTGCTTATTGAACAGAAAGCCCTCTTTTGAGCTTTTTGTTTAAATTAAAATACTAACTACATATGAAATTACAAGTATTAAGCTAAAAAAGTGCAGTCAAGTTTCTATACAAAAATTTGCACCACAGATTAAAAACATAACACACCAAATTGAAAATAACAAGAATAAGAATGAAGAATACAACTGGAATAAGCAAAACATTAGAGGAAACTGAAATACTTTTATTCATTCTCAGTACAAGGTCAGTAAACTCCTTCTCCTCCCCCCCAAGAACAAGGGATCATAAACAATCTGAATATAAAATTCAAGCCCCTTGTAGAAAGGATATCCTTAGCTCACTGTTTCCACCATTAGACTATGCCGAAAAATAGGGCTACCATCAATTGGCAAGCAACCCTTAGTATGGGCATCAGCATAAAATCATAAAAAGTGTACATTTAACCATTTGTTTTGAGTGAAATACAGCGAGTACATAAAGCTTAATACGTGTATATAAAATTTTTGATGACTTTTTTTTCCAGTACATTTTATAAATTTACAAACATTAGACCTTAAAACAGAACACTTTAATTTGATAGCTGCAAAATATATAATATTCCTATTTGAGTGCCAAGATCTAGTTTCAATAAAAAAAACCATTAAAAACTAAGTTTCACTTTTTTGGATTTTTTTTTTTTGGCAGGTTTAAAAATTGACAAGAACTAGCATATATTATAGGCCGGTTCCCTTCAAAAGGTTAATATATATTATACTACAAAAAGCCAAAAATAATCACATATAAATTTAAAGAAAATTTTTTCACCACAGGGACTAATTAGTGAAAATATATCAAAATACAAATATAGAAAATTAAGTTTAATCATTGAATATCTTCTCATAGCTATTAATGAAAAAAAAATATT